>JAXDDW010000007.1:2442500-3190000 GCA_034670385.1 Hoplostethus mediterraneus
AGCTGATGAATCTATCGCCCAGGTGTTTGACTGTGTTGTTAATCACAAATGGGGACTCACTGGTTATGAGAAGGATTTCCTCTTTCCTCCCAGGAGCCACGGTAGGAAGCACCAAGTCCAACCTCAACTGAATATTCCCATTCTTCATATCTCGCCACTTCATGACTCCACTTATCTGGGCAGTTCATTACTTTTCTCATTGAAGATGAATAGCCTGCTATCAGTGTTTGGTCTAGAGAGTCCCATTAGCTCATGACTCAACATCAGCACAGCCACTATTACCCAATATCCTCCAGTCCCCGGTTCCAGGAGATTGAGACGAAATGTTGTAAATTCCTGGAGAGTTTATCAGCCTGACACTCACCGACTCTCTGTCTCTCTCTCTCTTTCTCTCATTCTTTCACATGTGTGTCAGCCAACCCATATCTCTGGGGGAAAAACATGTGAGGGCACTTCCTGTGGGATGAGTGGCCTGGCATCCTGCACATGCTCAGTTGCCCAGCAGGATGCCATCACTTCCTGTATGACCCGGGCGTAGTGGGCGCTTGGAGAGGTGGAGGGCATCATCTAAAGAAAGAATGATCTGAATGTCGCTCTTCATTGTGATATGATGAAGTGATCATTTGCGGTACCTCGTCATTCAGATATGTGTGGGTGATTAATACGTTTGTTCGCTTTCAGCAGGAGTGCCAATGCTTTTGTCTTACTTTGTAGCTTAGGCTGCCATGGAGCTTTAAACTGAAAAAGCTTCCAACCTCAAAAAAATAAAACCTTGTAGTAATAATGTAATAACATGTCAAAATGTAATATAATGTCTCTCTAAATTGGTTGAACATGTAATAAAACCAGTTAAAGTAATAATATTCCATTTCATTATGTTAATATACATAAAATTATACATGTATAAAAAACATATTACATGAACCAGTGATTATTACTCCATAAGACTCATAACTCATAAAGGAACCATGTGATAACTTGGGTTGTTGCGTTATTAGTCATCATCGCCAGTTAAGAAACACATGAAGTAATAATGGACAGTTCATGTGATAATGTTGCGTTATTACATTATTGTGACAGGTTTTCTACACGTGTGACCCATTTGAATGGATATTTCTATTATAGTTTGACGTTATCAGTAAATAAAAGTTGAATCAAAATAAAAAAAAGACTGGCAGCGGCCGGCTGAGCAGCCCTCTTCCACCTCTGGAAACCAGAGCGATGACTGGTGCTTCTGTCGTTTCACTCGAGCAGCGTCTACTGACAATCCAAAACAACCGAAGAATGCGGCGCACAACAAACGGTCCAGTGTAATTACTACACGGAGACATTGTGAAAGCAAAAACCTCTGTGAAGTGAGTCAAGATTACACATTTCCATTCTCGGGGAGGAAATTCTACGAAGGTGACACTCATTGTAGCTTTTGACACGACCGTGAAAAAGAATGTTTCGTCAGGCACGCACACGCCCGCCGTGAGAATTGGCACCCCAAAAAGTGGTGGATGCAGGATTGTTATCAGCGTACGGCCGAGGTGTGGTGTGTTTGTGCTTGTTTGCATGTGTGTGTAAACAGCACCTAACCTTAGCTGACATTCATAGCTCACATTCCTTTGGCTTTCCCTGTTTACAAGTAGCAGATAGAGAGTCTCTTCTCCCTGTCCCTCTACATCCTGAGCTGATAGAGAGCGTCTTCTCATCTGATTGGGGGTCAGTGATTTTGACAAACTAGCAACATATTTCTCCAGGTGTTTGGTCAAGTTGTGGTTTGAATTCCTGCAGTAGTCACTCACACACACATTCTCTCTCTTTCTCCCCTAATCTCCTTTTCTGTCTCCTTTCCCGTTTTTTTTTCTTTTTTTTTCTTCTGGCTCTTCACCTCCCCATTCTTTCTCTGTCAACAAGGGAAGATGATAGTATTTGAGCTTGAACTCACGCGTCGGAGATAAAACACACAATCTAAAAGATTCCACAGAAACCCGTGCACGCGTAACGTGCGCGCTCCGAGGCGCCCGGGGAACTTTTCAACTATTAAACGCTGCTCCCTCTCCCAGTGACGGACCGGGAACAACGTAAATAAGCAGGAATGTCGAGCAGTGTCGAATGTTTCTTCTCACAGAGATACCGACAGGAGTATTAGACTTAAATGTAGAAAAAGACAATCTGTGGAACGGCCCTACCTCATTTTTGTGACTCATATGAATTGCTGTTGTTATGTGATAGTCACCAAAGTACATAGCAGTATCAGTATCAGCAGTACAGTATGTTTTTGCACAGTCCACTCAACTCATGACCCTTGTGTACAAGGCTCTGGTCGGTCTCGGAGAGGGACAGTATCGGGCCTTGGGGGGGGCGGGGCCTGGAGAGACTTGGGGTCCTTGGAGGGGAGGGTGTGTGGAGGACCTCGTCTGATCTTATTACAAGGATCACATTCCCTTCTGAAGACCCAGGGGCAGGAGAGGGGGGGTGGCTGGCTACTTCCTGTGGCCAGCACCCAGCCCCATAAAGACAAGACCAAACAGATGGGCCCAGCAGAGTCCAGAGAATTGAGTACTTCCTCTGAAACCGTAGCGTTTCTCCCGCCTCCGCCTCCCCCCTCTCCGCCGCTCCTCTTCTGCTGTGTTTACTCTTGTCGTCCCATATATGCCGTCTTTCATTTTCCCTCCACTTGCCTTTGCTTTTTCGCTCCTTTGTTTCACAGGGCTCACACTACACGGCGGCTTATTCACTTGCGCTCAACCCCCTGCTGTCTTTTTTCCACTTCTGTGTGATTTCATGCATTCTGTACTCTAACCCTCGTATATAGTTTCTCTTTAAAGCTCCCTTTCCATTCACTTGCGTTCTGAGGTGCGGCATCCCCTCACCGCTCTGCAGAGATGTAGCTGATGTAGCCCCCTTTAGCCTCTGAGATGACACCACCGCTACGTTCAGCTCGGACTAGAGGTGTCACGCCGCTGCCGATGAACATCTGGAGAATGTTAATTCGATCTACGCAAATCAGATTCCTCTAACAGCCCGTTGGCAGGAGTTCAGGGCTTGGGAGGGAGAGAGACAGGGACTGGGAGAAGTGGAGCAAACGTAGAGGGAAGGGGTAAGAGAAGGCTGCTGGTTCGTGTAGATGGACATGTTTGTTAATGGGGTGGCACGTTCGCTTTCTTTCACCGGTCGTATCGACGCACAAACCCTGAGAGATTAAAGAGGAAACACTTAGACGGTGAGAAAGCGGGGCCTTATTGCACAGTCACGAATGAAATCCCGGTGAGATATATGATGGTGCGCCCGTAGAAGCAGAGCGGGGTTCAGGGTCATACTGTGTGTGAGCGTGATTAGTGTGGCTGTTGAACGGCTGAACGTGAGAGTGAGCCATTTGTAATGGTAACCTTTGACCTCTCGGTGCAGGGCTGTCGTAACCACGTTTCCTCTCCCCTGGGTCTTTGTGTGTGTGTGTGTGTGTGTGTGTGTGTGTGTGTGTGTGTGTGTGTGTGTTATCGCTGGTGTATTGGACGTATTTCCTGGTGCAGAATCTCCCTGATTCCCAGTGGAGTGACTGACTGGGAAAATAATGATAATGCAAGAGCAATGAGGTCAGCCAGCCTCTCTCTCTCTCTCTCTCTCTCTCTCTCTCTCTCTCTCTCTCTCTCTGTCAGCCCCTGACCCAGATTGAAGTAACGGCCTAAAGCAGACCCTGGTCCAGGCCCCACCCCCCACCCCCCAGTCTACACGGACAGAGCTTGGCCCCCAGGCCTGCGTGTGAGCCTCAGCTGCACACACACACATGCACAAACACACACACACATACACACACACACACACACACACACACACACACACACACACACACACACACAGAAGCTACTCTCCCTACACATGCCTGCTGGGTCTGTCATTGTGAAACTGTCACAGAATACGACTCCACTGTCCACAAGTAACCATAACTAATGATGGCATATGCACATGCTGCTACAGTACACATGCAGCGCTGCAGGTTTTTGCCTTGTATTACTTGTACTTGAATATTTGTGAGTATCTGTGTTTTCTGTCCATGCGAGTATATATATAGGCGCATACACAAATATATGTATGTATGTGTATGCAGCAAGCCTGTCTCAATTGTACCAACAGCGGCTGTTTATTATCTTTTGTGTAACCTCCTAGACGTCTTCCTCAATATAGAAAAAAAAAAAAAAGACTAGAAAGGAAGGAAGGGAGACGAAAGAAGAATCAAGCCAAGGGAAGGATGTAAAGGACAGGATGAGGTAAAGAAAGATGCTGGAGGAAAGCCTGTAAAAGGTATTTATACCCTTTCTATTGAGCCGGCAGAAGGACAAGACAAGGAGGCAGACAAACAAGCGTGTATAAATCCACCCGCCGAGATACAGGCGGAGAGATAAAGGCGGCCCGCCGAGCTAGACGGCACGCAATCAAAAGAGAAGATGAAAAAATCGGAGGGTGAAATTTTCGAGAGAGTTGAAGAGGCCTCGGTGATTTGAACCGAGGCCAGACGTATACCGCGACAGATGTGAGAGCGCACCGAGGACTAGCTAACGGGTGTCTGACACGGTGTGGACAGGGTGGGGCGGGTGGGTAGGGAGCTGGAGGTCCTTAACCCCTGTGTGACGCCCAGCAGGTGGGGAGGGTCAAACTATCACCTTTCTACCACCACAGCTGCCACCTCAACACTAAACAATTACTGTCAAAAGGCCCTCAGTATATACCCCTCTCTCTCTCTCTCTCTCTCTCTCTCTCTCTCTCTCTCTCTCATGCACACACACACCCTGGCTGACAGAACACCAACAGGGGAGCTGAAAGACGTTGGTTCAGGCCTGCAGTGGCACATAAAGGGACATTTCACAAAAATCATCACCCCACACACACACACACACACACACACACATCCCTCATCAAACACACAGCCCCTCTTCCTTATACAGTAATCTGAGAGACTTTCTGTGTGGTCTGAGGATCACTTGTCTGTGGCACTTGGTGGCAGGACCAGATTAAGGCGGGCATGCTGTGTGTGGCACTCGGCGTTGGCACAGGGCACTTAACCCACTTCTGCGAAAGCATTAAGAGTGTGTGTAAGCCAGGAGCCGGGAAGCCGCCGGAGCGTTTGATTTGATGGAGCGCTTAGTGAAATTCGGCGCTTCCATCTGTACATTAACGTAACGTCAGCGGCGCTTGGCGTACGTGGAGGTGTGGTAAGACTTGACTGATGAGCAGGGGCCAGTTGTAATGGGCCTGTAAACTTGGCCCCGGGGCAGGGTAATCAGCTTAGAAGATAATAGCAGCTCCTGAGAGTTAGATGGGGGTAAAACCACCACGCATTATGAAATAAACAGCTCAGGCCAGGCCCCCCCTAACAGAGTAATGTTATTGAGTTATCCCGTAACTGGCTCAGACCAAATCCGCCCGCTGCACTTTGCTTAATGTACAACAGCTGGTGGCAGCTGGGACCGGCGGAGGGCCCGCCATGATGGATGCGGTGTCATATCGAAACTCCCCGCCCAAGCCTGACCTCCCGCGATTCCTCAGCTGCTCCTGGAGAGTGTTGAGCGCCCCGGTGGAACGGGCGTCGAGCGGTATGCGGGTCTGCTGCTGCGGCGCGGGGCGGAGAGTCATTTGTCCACCGCGAAAAAAAAAAAACCTGCTTCGTTTCACAGGAGAAGACGCACTGTTGCTAGCACACACAAAAATCACCCCCTCTGCAATAGTTAATCATATCTGTCCTATATAAAGTGGGAGCCCCTCCTCCCTCCGCCCCTCCCCCCCTCCCCCCTCCCTCCCTCCACCTTCCCGCTGTCCCTTCAACCAGCTCCACTGTGAAAGCCACTCAACGCTAGTTTTCGTGTTAGTATGCAACAGAGCACAACATGTTTAAAATGGGATCGTGCTGACTCTCTCCCTGTGCCAATATGTCTGACCATGTGCTCTGACATTCTAGCTGACTTCATTTTCAGCTTGGGTGCACATCCCCGGGGACGAATGGATGAGCTGGATTGAGGGTGGGGGGTTGGGGATGGAGCTGCCATGTGTATTGTTATTGTGTGCATTGTATTGGGGGTTTTGGGGGGTGAGGGCGGGGGGGGTTAGGGGGGTTGGCCAGACAGCTATCGGACGTGAGGTTCCTCAGGTTCAACCCCCCCTCTACCCCCCCCCCTCATTCACCAGATCCCCAAAGCCAAATGAATTCCATCACTGTTGTCATGGCATTGTCATGGCAACCGCTTAGATCCCTGTCATTGATGCCGCTGCTCAATCAACAGGGAAAGAGAGAGAGAGAAAGCGAGACCAAAAAAAAAAGAGAGAGAGAGACAGAAAAGCAATGTAAGGGAAGGGGGAGGGGGAGAGGGGAAGCCTTAGAAAGCGTGAGAGGCAGAAAGGAATGGAGACGGGGGAGACGGGGGAGAGTCGGGGACGGAATGACGAGGAGCATTTCACATTGGGGGTTTGACCATTAAAAAATGTAAATAATTGAGGAAAGCTGCCGAGCACTGACCGAAAAAATTGTTTCTAGTGACCCTGGGGCTTTACGCCGATCCGGTTCTGTTAACTGGCAGAGACGAGACCCGGCTTGGCCGCCCGCCCTCTCTCCTGCAGGGATGCTGGAAAAGAGCCGGGATGTACAGCAGGTACATGGTTTATTAATGGACGTGAATCTATTCTGGGACTCCTGAGAGGGTCAACGACCGCACAGATCGCATACGCTGCACACAGTATAGAGCATAGGCTTTTGTTGATTCATTCTTAACCTTTTTTACACCTCTCTCTCTCTCTCTCTCCCTCTCATTCACTAGTCTCTCTACCATAGAAACACACGTGCAGACTAGGCGCACATTTCAGCATCACCTAAGTACACGTCGTGATTCCTCTCTCTTGCCCTGCCCCCTTCACGCTCACGCAATCTCCCACTCTAACACACATGCATACACATTCATTCTCTCTCTCTCTCTCTCTCTCACACATATACACCAACACAAGGGCACACACACACACACACACACACACACACACACACACACATGCATATTTCAGTCTGCCTCTGCCACACGAGCATGCCACTCTACCTTCCCTTCAGACTGGGGGCTACAAGATTAATCCATTTGCACAGCAGCAGAGAGGAGAGAGGAGAGACCTGGGGGACCAGCACAGAGAGAGAGAGAGAGAGAGAGAGAGAGAGAGGAGAGGGGGATGGGGGATGGGGGGGGGGGATTTGAGAGAGTCATGCACTGTTACTGATAATTTCCCTCCAGTCTGTATCTTTTACTTTTAGACAGACAGACATGCAGTGGGGTAGATAGACAAAAGGAGTCAGGGCACCAAGGGGGCATGATGCATTCCTATGGCCCGCAGGCCTGAGGCGCAACGTCTCGTGTCATGTCACTCTTCAAGAATGTGCTCCTCACAAACAAAATGATTAACAACCTCCGCCGGGTCAACAAGATACGCCAAGACCGAAAAGAAACACGTTGCTATTTGTTTCTGCGTGCACAAGAGTGACAATGAAAGCCGCTCGTTGATATATCGGTGGATTTATAACGCGATGATGCAAGCTGATGAAAAAGTGACGGGGGATTCGGCAAGGGAATGTTTTGCCCGGGTTTGCCAGTCTAGAGCTGTTTTCTTCTACACGATGATGTATCTGAGTCCTTACGCGAAAAAAAGGGGTTACGCCGGGCTGCTTCCCTCCGAGGGAAGATAACAGAGCCTCTATACCGCTGACAATAGATTGTGCAAGCGATTGTGTAGTTCATCCTTAAAAGCCTGCTGTTGTCTGTTAGAGAACCTCCACAGAATTACAGACAGCGGTAGTCAAATGTGTACAACTCATTATTGAAATCTAATGGACTGGGTTTCATCACCACCGCCGTTATTGTCCTTTGCTGGCTGAAGCAGAGCCGAAGCAGAGATGGGCATGTTTCCACGGTGCTCCGCTCTAATCCGTTACCCTCATCTGAAAGGTGTGTCTTCGTATTGATTTCTTCTGGCCGCCCAAAGCTTGGTGAACAGCTGCGTGATTGGACAGCCCGCATTACTCATCCCGGACACTCTAGCAGATATCAATAATCAGCCGTTTCCCCTCTTCTCTATTTGGAATAACAAGGCCATACATCAGCCCAAACCGTCACGAGCATGCTGCCACACTGCTTTGAGGCCCCCCCCCCCCCCCGAGCACCTTCGGGCCTTATAAGGTGATTCAGTCTGTAGTTTGAGGAGGTAGATGAGTCTATCGGCTTTGACCTGAGATACCTCGCAGCAGTGAGAGGCGATGCTTCTCTGCGCCTGTGTGTTTACGTTCAGCTGCCGAGGCGTCCAGCCCATTAAGTCTTTACTGCTTTGCCTGTAGCCGAGGCATTGTTGACCTGAAACAACCTCTTGTTTTACTGTGACACAGCACTCTGGGAACACACACACATGGGACATGCTCATCGATCAAACTCAAGACTGTGTCCCTGAACAACCTTGAGTGTGTGCGCGTGCGCGTGTGTGTGTGTATGTGTGTGTAGCAGATAAGTTACCTTGGAGCAGCGTGGGACGTTCTGAAGGTAAGGTGTTTGATGACGGCTTGGAAGCGGAGATAAAGCCGGTCGCAGCACCTCGTTAATGACCACAGATCACCCTGACCTTGAGGAGAGCAGGGTCACCGGGCCCATTAGGAGGGACAACTTGTGTCCGCCCAGGCAACTTTCCCATGACACCCCCATAAATCTACCTAAACTAATCTCCTGAACGCTCTGCACCGAGCATAAAACCAGACAGGACAGTTAAATAAGACACAACGCCCTTTCAAGCTGTTTATTCCCTGCCTGTCCACCACCGCTGATTGTACTCCCAGTGTGTGGGCGTCTGCACGTGTGTGTCTGTATGTGAGCATGCATGAATGTGTGTGTGTGTGTGTTTGTATGTGTGTGCCCATGTGTATCCTACAAGTTCAGCAGACCCGCGATGGGTGATTGCCTATGATTCTGGTCCGGTGGAGAAATACATTTTCATCGGCCTGGATCATTTTTCCTTCCCCTGTCCACTCTCAGACAGCTGGAATGTAAGAGCAAGGTGGTTCTGGTTACCTCCACACTTACAAGTTGGGGGGAAAATTGGACACCCTGGAATGTTTGGGAATGAGACCCTCTTGGGCAAATTGCTAAGCAGAGGAAAATGGAGCTCCTCCATAACTGGCCACATCAACATCCATCATACGCCGCGGGGACAAATCATGACACCAAATAGCCTTGATAGTTCGACATTCTTTGCTTCCCAGAATGAATCCATCATTATCCCAGAAGCACTCAACACCAGCAGGCTTCAGAAATCAGGCCACAATGGACAGTGATCAAATTGCCGCTGTTGCCGCATGCACCGTATCCGTCTGGCCGCCTTCACGTGGCCACATGATTATGTGACAAATCCATAGGCCTAGATCCTCCAATGACATCGATTAAGACCAGCCAATCTCATCATATTATGGCCTTCTTTATATATCAAAATCATTGTCATCGGGTTCAAGCAGATTATCTCTCACACCCGTCCTGGATGGCTGATCGGCTTACATGGCCACGGGCTGGGTGGTTTATGGAGGCCCACTAGAACAACCTGATCACAGCAACCTCCAGAGGTCTGAGCCCTCCGTCCTCATGACCAACCCAACCAACCAATGCCCTTGGCCCCAATATCGTGCCTGTAGTCGCCCCCCATCACTTCTGATGGCAGCCTCTCCATTGGTAACCGGGCTCTTCTAACTGCTTTCCCATCGATCTTCAGTCCCGGCACCATCACTAACCCATGATAACCTTGTTAGTAATCCCCAAGAGGATGATTCACAAAGGAACCGACGCCGTCTCTCGACAAATGGCTTTTTTCTTCCAACAACCGTTCTCGGAGCAGGTGTCTTTCATAATGTACCTGTCAGCTGGAGATATATTCATCCCGCTTTGTTTTTAATGTATCTTTCTGTCACGGCTGTATCTCAGGCTCTGACAAGGAGTGAATGTACGAGGGAATAATACGGGCAGTAACAGTAAATCCTGGGCTGACCTGACTGCACCCATTCCCTGATGAGACACAAACATAAATAACTCCCCATACTACCCCCTTTACCTCACTCGGCCTCCGCCCCCCCCCCCCCTCCCTATCCCCTGTTTCAACCAATCAATCTCCAATCAATCGCTTCCAATCACTGTCAGATGGTAGCCAGAGTGTTATGGGCTAACCAGACCTAGGCTAGTGGGAGCTTAATGCAAGCCGAACAGGCCAGGTTGGTGAAGCTGCTGTAGATCAATGCTAGCTGTCTCAGCAGACCGGTGGAGATGAAGTCAACGCTACACTAACAGGCAGCTGTAAATTAGCCAAGGACGAATCGCCAAACCACCTTGTGAGACCAATTAAAGCATTTATGAGAAGGCGGTAACTATGGCGACGCGAAGCTAGCCATCGTCACCTAACGGAAGGCAATGTGAGTCTCGCTGAGCTACTGACGCATCAAATGAAATCACATTTATTTGTATAGCCTTTAATCACCGTTACAGTCTATAAGGGATCCCCCCTACCAGATCGGTCGGGTGTGACAATGTGCTGATAGCGCTGCGGAGGCTGGCTGGGCTGGCGAGCGGAGGTCAACGCTAGCTGGCTGGCTGGGTGAGATTTTTGACAAGCGGCGGCCACTGTCTCGCAATCTCACAGTCATTAATCTAACGAGGAGAGGGAGCCGGGCCTCATACCCTCCAGTCTGGAGACTCATAACCTCGTTTAAATGATTGACATCTGAGGTCTCTAGGCAATTGGCCAAGCTCACAGATACAGACATTTATAGATACCTTTAGCCTTAACGTATTTCAAATCCACTTCTGATGTGTCAAGTTACGCGTCTCCGTTGTGCAACCTTCGAACTGAAAATGAGAGTGAACTAACGTGAAGTCGACCCCGCCCCCCTCCCGCCCCCGCTGTCTTCTTGTTCTGCATCATTTAATAAATCATGAAGACATTCATGGCACATTTGGTGACCCACTGCCGGTTCAAAGGGAGCTGTTTTTACGTAACCATGTTTTGATAAACTGGAGGAGAACAAGAGACAGAATTGGGGGCAAGAGATAGAGGGGGTGGGTTATAAATAGGTCACTCGCAGACGAGCTCAACACGCTGCCATGATGCTCCATGACAACCCAGCTGCAATGGCAGATGGATAACATGGAAAACTGGAGCAAAATGACAAGCAAAATAATGAATCGCGGCAAAGCGGCGTGAACTACAGTAGCCCCCCTTTGATTTCTTTCTCAATTGACTTGTAGGGAGGCCGTCCATCAGCCGGACCATCCTGGGTTCAATGGCGTCGGCGAGCATCTGCCCTGCTGAAGTGTCTTTGAGCAAGACCAGCTCAACGGGGCGCTGTTCTGCAGCCGACCCTCCACTCTGACCTCCCTGCAGGGGGAAAGGAAGACAATAAATCCTCATATTATTATTGTTATGTACAACTGTTACAACCCCCTAATCAAACCAGTATCTGCACGCACCGTTGTGTATATTTTGACTGCACTTGGGTCTCTAATGGAACTGCGATTGCGGGGGTGAACAACAGCACTGACCTCGCTGTCTTTTTTCAGCGCGACGAGAGGATGCACAGTCAATGAATCCATCCCACACACGGCTCATTACAACGCAATAGCTGAGTATCAATTCTAGACATTTAGAATTGCCGGGGGCCTTTTCCTCTTCTCTAGCCTACCGTATGCCCTGTGCCCTCCACCCTGGTGCGGGGGTAGGAGATGAGAGATGGTTTTGTTTGAGGAGGGCAGGCATTCAGTAAATAGTCAAGGTTTTATTTTTGGTAGAGAGAGGGAAAGACTGGATTACTCTGTGACAGCTGGGAAGAGCTCCACCATAGTTTAAGCTGCAGACATTATAAGAAGTAGACCCCCCCCCCCCCCACCCTCAACACACACACATACACGTTATACACAAACACACCCTGACACACTTGCAGACGGACAGTCAGACACGTGAAACTCACAACAATGTCTCTGAACAGCTGAGCAGTCTGGCTTCTTTAAAAATACACGCGGGGGGAAATCCTCTCACCTCGGCATCAATACAGTTTCAGTAACACCTAACAATGGTCTTATTCCAGAGGGCACAATAACACACAACAATGTGTCGTTGCACCTTTTTAAGCTCACAATGTATGAGGGAGATTTTCATTAAGTGCCTACAGAGACTCATTGTGTGCGGTACTCCTCCATAGGTAAATACACAGGTTAATAAAGTGGAGCGAGGCCACTGCAGAGTTTCGCCAATGTTCATTTTTCCTGTTATCTTGATATGGTATTACTCTAAAAAGATGTAACAACATGACCTCAGTTATAAGCTCAAACGCTATCAAGCATCCTGTTCTGGTCTTTCCACTCCTCAACCGAGATCACTGCTGAATCAAGATATGAGCGGCGGATCTGGTGGCTTTTATTTCCTAAAATGGGGCTGCAAGAGTGATATTTGATGTCTGAGTCATGCACACAGATTGGTGGATAACCCTAGAAGCTCTCTCTCTTTCTCTCTCTCTCTCGGTCGCCCCTCCCCCAGCCCACACCAGACCCCCTGCCGAGGCACCGCAGGGCTGCCAGGTCATACTTAACACTATCCCCAGCCTCTCTGCAAACCTCCTCTCTGCCCATCCCCCTCTTCTCCCATCCTCCAATTCCCCCATCCAGGCCCAATACCTAAATCTGCATTACAATGAAGTCAGGGAGGCAGGGGCGGGGTGGGGGCGGGGGCGGGGGGTGGAGGGGCTCAGCGAATGAGAGAGAGGGAAAACCGATGAGGGCTCAGAGAGAGTGATGGTCTCACAGACATGCCAAAAAAGCTAGCAGATAACACAGCAGTGAGCTAATTAGTGCCTGTGAGCGTGTGTGTGTGTGTGTGTATGTGTGTGTGCTTGAATTACCCTTGGATTTAAAAGCATTTACCCAAGGACCATCAGTAATATAGACAGTTATTGCCTTGCGCCTTAAAAAAAAGCCCTACCTGGACTACAGAGACCGACCACACAGATGTGTGTCTTCTCTATCTGAGGCTCTCTATGCGCTTTTATTTTCATTCCCATCCTCCCATCCCATCTTTCATCTTTCATCTCTCAGCCTAAGCCTCTCTCTCACTATGGCGTGTGTGGGAGGAAGAGAAAGATGAAGAGGGAGAGTGGAGGAGAAAGAGCAGGCAGGCTGTGATACTGATGAATGAGATGATGGCACACTGACCCAGTAACACTACAGCGCCGCTGCCAGTGGGGCTGAGCTGCCCTACTACTGTACGCCCTTGTCTGACACACACACACACACACACACATACACACACACACACACATTCATACACGCCATCTCTACCCGACCCAACCCCCATTCTCTCTCTCTCTCTCTCCTTCACACGCACACTCTCTCTGCATTACTCAACTCTTCACCCTCTCTCTTAATTTCTTCTTACCGTCTGTTTTATCTCCTGCTGCGTCACAGGCTGCACAAAGGGGTGAGCTGTGCGCTGGTGGGTTCATACTTGGCCTCAATGTTATGACAACAGACGCAAACAGTTGGTTCAATTTGCCTATACTGGATACCATGGGGCCGAGAGAGAGAGAGAGAGAGAGAGAGAGAGAGAGAGAGAGAGACAGGGCAAAACATAGATGTCTACAGTGTGGTCACAACGAGAGAGGTGGAGGGCCTCAGCTATGTCTAGGTTGGGAGTCACAGTCATCCCAAATAAACGAGCCCGGCACGATAAGGCAAACAAAACACTCTCTCTACCGGGTTCTCACCAAAACCACGTCTCTGTGGAACACGGACGGCAGCCCGGCACATTGATAGATGCAGTAGTTGCCATGGCAACCGGCTCCGTGGCATGTCCTGTGATGTGGGGAGGGGTACGTCGCGTGGCGGCGATGAGCATGTCTGCCACCTCAGGCCGAGACGGCGAGAGAGACAGAGAGATAAAGAGGAAGGGGGGGGGGGAGGAAGGAATATCTACACGTACCAACGTGATTGCTGTCAGTTCTCCTCCATCTTTGTGGGGGTTGTGTTGTGTTTCCCCCGAGCTCCACCATGCAAGACTATTTTATCAGTGAGGCAAGAAAACATGTCAGCCTCTGTAGAGCCGGCGTATGCCTGGCTGAACACTGGACATCCAGCTAGCATCCCATCCTCCTCCTCCTCCTCCTCCTCCTCCTCCTCCTCCTCCTCTGAGGGCCACTGCCAGAGCAGCGACAGACAGATACATCTCTACAAGCCCCCCGGCCAAGATGGCTGCCGTGTGCCGCTTTGTGGCTGCCTGCTGGTGAGGGCCTTTTTGCAGTCAATAAGCCAGTTGATGGAATGAGTTAGCATTACAAAGGGCTTTCTGTGAAGTGTACGCACCCCTATTCATGCCAGTGAAGACAGCTGCACCTGATTCACCTTGTAATCAGATGCTAAATCAAATATATAAAGTCAAATTCACATCTCAGTCACCATTTTTGATGCATTAAAATTGAATGTGTTTTGTTAAACTGGGGCATTTCTTACTATCTACAGATCCCACAGCTCTGAATACTTTTTTCTAATATAATTTGTATTATGGAGCTATTTTTAAGTGCGCTTCATAGGAAGGAATTCCTATAAGAATTGTGGTATTTGGCCATTAGCTGTGCAGATCTGCAAGAAATTTGTAATCATCTTTGTCTCACAAAACCATGGGAAAGGCGCACAGGAAACAGCCTGCACGCTGTTGTTTTTGTGCTTCTGTATGCATGAATTGTTGACAAGTGTGGAACCCTGGGAAATCACATATTCATCGAGCTGATATGCTCAAGTAATCTGTTCAAGGTGACTGTCAAAAAGATAACTTTTCTCCTCCCTCTAGCAAAAGGAACCCCAGAGACGTGTTTCTGACTCTCGTTTCATCCTCTCCCTTCCCTTTCTCTTGCTCTCTTTCCTCCTCTACTTGTGATGCTCATCAGTTGGCTTGCTGAGAGAGAGAGAGAGAGACAATGGAGGCTTTTTAGCGGATTTGAGAGCTCCTCCTGTGTCGGGGCATGAAATATGGGCAGCCACACAAACAGAGGCATTGACTGGCTCAGGGAGAAGAAAAAAAAGTGTGTGAAGAGGAGAAGAGGCACCATGTTAAACGTGACAGAAATAAGTAGGCAGAGGAAATCCTCCAGCCACAATCTCATTTTTCTCACAAGGAAATCAGGCTTTGTCACTGTGTGTGTATGTGTGTATGTGTGTGTGTGTGTGTGTGTGTGTGTGTGTGTGTGTGTGTGTGTGTGTGTGTGTGTGTGTGTGTGTGTGTGTGTGTGTGTGTGTGTGTGTGTCTCAGCATTCACTGCTTCCAGCTTTCCTTGGACATGTTTTCAATAGTAGGTCAGGCTTACTGCACTTTAATTCCATACCATTGGGCGACTAAAACTGGAGTTTATGTTCATGTGAATTTCTCAGCAGGGGCTCATCTGACCCACTGTGAGGACATCTCTCTTCTTTCTTACCCTGATCATTTACAGACATTCACTGGATATCTGACTGACATTACTGCCAATGTATAAACCCCGTTGGAATAAGGACCCGATTCAGAAACATCCCACATCAGAAAGCAGCGAGGAATTCCTATGGCATGGTTGCGGTATGCATGTGTTGGATGATGGGAGTGGAGTTAAAAGAGGAGCTTCCAAACATCTTTCAAGTCCTCGTGCTGTTTCTTCTCTCAAATTGGGAGAATGCGCCGAGCGTCGGTGGTTGGGGGTCGGGCGGGGATGGGGGTGGGGGTTGGAGGGGGGGGGTGGGCGGTAAGCATTTGTAACCCCTGAGGGTGTATTCCACTCTGGGAAGCTCAGCCCAGTGAATGGAGGGGGATCATTCTCTGGGTGGTGTATGCATGCCACACATACCACGGCTGTGACATGTGTGAGGGTGTGTGTGTGTGTGTGTGTGTGTGTGTGTGCGCGTGCATCGGATTGGTTAAAGCAATATGTATGGGATGAGAGAGAGGGAGAAAGGCAGAGAGAGACGTACGCACAAAAGAGTCTTGATTTTTAAAGGGAGCCTCAGAAGCATCTATGGGACTTTAACAAGAGGAAATCATAAATTCCACTTAATGAAGTTCCATAAACATGACAAGAGGGGCTTTCTGTTAGCGTGGATTCATCTCTGGCCGGGATAAGGGCCTCGTTGATGGGAAAGAAAGGATAATTTGGTTAAGGGCCCAACAATTAAGAGTAATGGTCTGAAAATGGGGCAGCTGGCATTGTGCTTCCATGTGTACGCCGTCCAGCCTCTGACGCTGGGACATCCATCCCCCCTGTCACATAGGTGACCCCGGTTCCACGACTGTCTGGGTCCGTGACCAAGCGGTCCGCCCCGGCTCTCATAACTCCAGACTTTTAAACACGTGACCCCTGACCCCTCTGCGGTCACAAAGAGCACCCATCCAGCTTCGGATTCAGTCGGATCGCAAAAAATAAATAAAAAAAATGCAATGTCATGGTCGTGATCGTGGGATTCGGATGTGCGGGCCAAGAGACCTCATGACTGGCTGACAGACTGATTCACTGTCTTTCTGTCTCTGCCGGTGACAAAGAGGCCCCAGTGCCATCATTAGGTCTGCACTGACGGCTACGCTTGCCGTGTTATGTAATGAGTTTACTCTTGTAAAGCAGGACCTGTCATTCCCAAGCTGGCGGAGGCAATTAAAATTCCTTGCTACTCATTCAGATAGTTTGGGGGTTTTTTTTCCTCCGCAGAAAGATCTGATCAACAAGATAATCTGATGTATTTCAGCCGTAGAATCTTATGAAGGTTGTAATACACCTGGATATGAATTACACTTGTATGTGTAATATGTGAGGAAGAGCTGTCATCATCTTCAAACGAAGCTGGTCCTGGTCTGAAACAGCAAAAGAAACAGCAAGAAAGCTGGCAATCATTAGGATGTATCTACCCTAAAGAAAAAATACTATTAAACTTGTAATATTCCTATAGGGATTCATAGTGGTTTTACTTACTAGTGAGTTTATAGTGACCTTATTATACTTGATATTTCTTGTTTCTTATGGTATCACAATAACAGCCCTATAGAAGATATATAATTATAGTTTTTAGTGATATTTGTATTAGTGGTATTCTTCTTTTTCTTTATTATAAGGTAGTTTCTGTGAATCTCTGAGTGATTCGGTGTTGCTTGCAACATGACTACTACTTCATTCAACATTTTGCAACAAGTGTTGTCCAAGTTCATCAGCAAAAAAACAAATTTCCCCAGTCTTCGTAACATCTGAAACAGAGGGGGTGGAAAAGGCTTGCTGAGCGGCTGCTTGTTGCAGTGGCAGGGGGGCGATTGAGGCCCAACCCACGACTGCAGATTGGACAAACACTGACTGTCACGCCCGTGGGTGGAGACTGTGGTCGATTTTGAGGCGCGGTTGAAATACTCACACTTGTAGCCCAGACATCCTTTAATTTGAGCTCAGCCGCCGAGAGGTTCGTGCCAACAAAAGGGGGGTCTTCTTGCTTTCCAAACCGAGGGAAAAAAGGGGGTCCGTTCGGATTTTTTCCTCTTGGGCAACATCGACATATCCCTGAGCTGGATTTTTAAACCTACACAAAAAACTTTGAGGTTTTTCTTTTTCGATTTTATTTTTTGTTCAGATAACCTAAAGGAAAAAAAAAATGGGAGCCCAGTTGTCCAAGGGTGGAGTAGCTGTTGAGGGGAAAGCCGCCGCCGCCGACCCTGCTGCTGCTAAAGCCAACGGCCAGGTAAGTTGTGCCCGAGTAACGTTAACCTCACCGCGGATCCACATGGCACCCAACGCCCACTTCCAAGCATGGGTGCCTCAGATCTCAGGCCAGCGGTATAAGCCGAGCCATCGCCTTTTTGAAGACGAACTAAACTGGGTGCAAATTTGAGCCTCGGTTAATAAACCACCTGTTTCTCTGTTTCTTGTTAAACGTGGTTGAATTGAGCTGAAACGCGCCTGCTAATATAACAGACGGCTACTAGCCCACCGGTGGCCATAGTCGTCCTCACACAACCGTGCACCAGACCCCAGACCCCCCCCCCCCCCGCCCCTTTGTTAATTCCGTCTGGTGGCCCCAGAAGTAAAGGTACACGCGAGATTGATGCAAAAAAAGGCAGATCGGAGTTGTAAACGTTAAGTTGGACCTATTTTCTGTCATGAGTTGGTTTCAGTCGCGTAGGTCCTCTCGTGCACGTCGAACAAAAGATGCAAGGCAAAGGATGCAAAATGCGCCCTGCTGGAGGCGCATTTTGCGGAGTTGCAAACAAAGCGCGGCCGGGCGCCGGTAGGCTGCACATCCCGTCGCCCCCAAACTCTCACGAGCGATTCGACGGTTTGAGTTTTTAAAATGTTGTAGGAATAAATGCCGTGTCACGATGAACGACCTGTAATTATTAAATGCGTGCGAATTTACTTGGATTATTTAACTACTGATCCCAAATCAGTAGATGCCCAGTCTGATACCCAACGCAGCGTTTGCAGTAGTCGTGTTGCACATTCGCAGTTGGTTTTAAGTGATCGTGGTGTTTGCTCCATTGCGGCCAGACACGGTGAATTGCATGTTGAAAGCAGTGGTAGATATGAACTGCAGCACTTGCATGAGAGCAGCAGCAGCAGCAGCAGCCAGGTTTCAGGGGATTCCTTTGTTCCCCAGCTGCTTGCTGTGTTGTCTTCATGCACCACTACTGCCCCCGTGTGGTTGGAAGGTGTCATGCAAACAGCTGTTGAGGGCGCCCGTCTTCACCATGACGGGGGCAAGCATCGTTCCTCAAATATAACACGAAGCAGTTGTTGGACTATGTTAATCTGACACACAGTGTTCAAAGCAGCACCGTTTCATCTACACCTCCTGTATAAGTCTGTGTTTGCCCTGGCCACAGGCAGCATGTTTTGAACCAGTTTCATTATTTTGGTACACAGTTAACAGGGTCTCTTTTCCACAGGAGAACGGACACGTCAAAACCAACGGCGATGTCTCCGCCAAGCCTGATGGGGATGCGGCCGCCACAGATGGAAACGGAACCGCCGAGCCGGCCAAGGAGGGCGAGAACGGCGCCGGAGACGCCATAGAGCCAGCTCCCGCCGCCGAGGGCGAAGTCGCCAAAGTGGATGGCGAGGCCGCCAAGGACGGCAAGAAGAAAAAGAAGTTCTCTCTGAAGAACTCCTTCAAGTTCAAGGGCATCTCACTGAAGAAGAGTAAGAAGGCCAGCGAAGAGGCCAAGGAGGAGCCCACCTCCCCCACGGCGGAGGAGAAGCCCGAGGAGAACGGCCACGCGGCCAAGGAAACCAAAGAGGAGACGCCAGCCGCCGAGGTCAAGGAGGAGGAGGCCGCGGCCCCGGAGGGAGACGCCAAGGCGGCCGAGGAGGTCCCCGGCCACAGAGGCGGCCCCCGCCGAGGAGGCCGCCGCCACGGAGGAGGCCCCCGCCGCCGAGGAGACGACACCCGCAGCCTCCGAGGGCGAGGCCAAGGCAGAGTGACTGCGCCCCGTCACGGCACCTGAACTGACTGTCCAAGATTAAAGTATATAAATATATATATGAGAGACTCGTGCCACGTTCTTAAAGTTATAAACAAAACTACAAAAGAAGACAAAGAAGGATATATCACGTTTGCTGATTCAACCACCAGTTCACTGCCTTTTATTAGTTCTTCGACAGACGGAATCTCACCGGGCCCTCTCATGATGAAAGTGTCGGCTTGTGTCGCCCCCTCATGGTACCCACGGGGACTGGCGTGTGGCGAAGGTAATGGATTGGATGTGGAGCGAATCAGGAATACTGACTTATTTTCCCAATTCATGGAGAAGCATCCTTTTAACAGCGTGGCAGCCCTATAACATTTTTCTTTCTCATCTTTTTGGGATCTAAAAATCGACAACGGTTATGGAGCGGGGCAGACCATCTCCTTCACTCGAAATGACTGTTATATGGACACATAAACCTTTCAAATGATCTTAATTTTTAGAATTCTACATTCCTATGTTTTACCCCCCAATTTTCAAGTATTTTGTGCTGTATAGAAAAGTGAAATCCAAGGAGGGGAGGTGGAAAGAGCTATGTCTTTGTTCGTGCATTTTGATTCTTTTCTGGCTAAAACCACATTCGAGCTTTGAGTCTTGCAGCGTTCACATTTCAGAGTTTATGATGCAGGGGTTGGGATTGTGTAAAAAACAAAACATAAAAAAAACAAATGTGAGCTTTTTATCTGCAATTTGTCTCTGTAAATATGTTTTGGCCAATATTTTTTGGTTCTCTTTATTTTGCTATCGATTAAAGATGTTAATGGTTTTATTGTAACTTTTAATAAGGGTAAATAAATGTTTGATCCCCTCTGTCTGTGTTCTGCGTTGTGATTTGCACCTCGGGCCACATTGCTACAACTGTGTGGGCGGTGGAAAGGTTGGTGATTGTTTGAACTGCAATCTCTCTGTAGGACTTTGGGCAGCTCCGTCTGAAGTATCGTTTCATCCCACGCAGACGCAGATAATCACTTGTGTAAAACAGAAACGTGACAAAAGGGAGGATGTGATGTTGAAATCAGCTCTGAGTTGAAATGATGAAGTCGTATAAACAACACGTAACAGTCAACTGAGCGGGTTGGCAGAGGTTCAGGAAAAGACTGGTCACAGATTCAATGACCAGAGCAAGGGAAACTAATCAACAACGCGTTCAACAACAAAAGCAACGCAGGACATGAAGTTGAAATGAAGGGGAGCATGAACTAGTCAGGTTGCAAGAGGCTGAGCAATATTTGTAGTTTTCCCTGTTCTACGTAGCATACAAGATGGTAACACACACTGATACCCTGTGTATAATTCACCATGAATTGTATAATCATCTCTCTCACATAAAACAAATATTTGACATTCAGTCATTTGAAGACTCTTGACAGTGAAAACAATCAATTCCTTGTCAACCATCCATCCACTTTTTTTTTTTAGTGAGATGGTCTCTGGCTCCCTCTGGTGTAGACAGTAATTTGGTCTTAAATACTTCCACCTTACACCCACAACCTTTTTTGGTAGAGAGTAACTCTTAAACATGCAAACGGATACCAAATGAATGGTGACACGACAAGCCTTGCATGCTTGTCCAAACTGCTGCTGGTAGCAAATCACAATCTGGGAGGAAAACTTTCGACTAAGTTGAATTTCAGTTGTGCAACAGTTTAATTTGATCTTTCTCAAATCTGAGTGTCGTGAAATTGTGACAGCTGTCGGAATTAAATAAATGTCCCGACAGTAGTATTCCAAGTCCTCAATTTAGTACAAAAAATAAATATTAAACTAAACTATTAAACTAACTCCATTCACTATTTTAGGTATCAAAACAATTATTTTGTAGTTTTTGGTGCTTTGAAGTGGTTGAGCTTTGACATAATAGCCTCTATGGTTTAAGCTAAAGGATTTGTTGGCTCTGAAAGTTGGCTTGTATGAACTTTATTATTTATCATTTATGTGAACTGGTGACATTTTTTCACACAAAAGCTGCAGGGCTTGTAAAAATGTACTGGATAAAAAGTATAATGATCTCTAAGTACTTATAGCACTTGAGTAAAAGTACTCAATTTACACACCTTTGTAATACTTATTACAGCTACCACTATCCCCAGAGCCAAAACATAATGAGTATAGGTTATAGTTGATGTTTTCATGTGTTCTGTAGTTGTTGTTTTTTTGCCATTTTTCGTATCATATAATAGCTTTCTTTTCCTGTGGTTTCCAACCACATCGCCAGCCGGAACACCGACAGTCCAAAGTGCTCTGGCGCCCTCTTGTGCACACGTGAAACGCGCCTGCACATGTGATTCCTAGGTTTCGTTTCCTGAGAAGTGCGACACGGCATCATATATAAAGCTGCGCCTCGGAAATAACGCCTCACATCCAAACCTAACATCTGAAAGCTAACATGGGACTTTGTGAGTATGATTATTCTTCTGGTAGTTAAAATGTCTATGATGTATAGATGTGTCTGTTTCTGTTCTTCATCGCCATTTAATGTTTACCATTACAGCATATCTTTTTGATAGCCCTAGATGCTCATGTTGGTGTTCTTCTTGTGTTTTAGTAACCGCAGTAGCCGCTGTTGCTGGAGCAGGTAAGGCATTAGGAAAGTCCTTCAGGAATCAGTTTAACATCATCTGTGTTCAGCTGTTCATCAAGTTTCAACCCACTTTTATTCACAAAAGTCTAAATTGTGAAATGTTGTCGGGAGCAATTCAAGAAGACCCCTGTGATTGGTGTAGAAAAAAACCTTTTTGCCCAAAATAGAATAATACATTTGGTATATGAATATCAAAAATGTGCATGATACATGGTGGCCTGATCACTGTTTCACTGACATGTACCTTACTATTTGAATTCATATTGAATCCTGTTTTATTCTTGCCCCTCTCAAGGAGCCACCATAGTCGCGGCCCCTGTGGTCCTTGGGGCAATAGGGTTCACCTCGGTCGGGATAGCAGCAGGCTCATATGCAGCCGGCATGATGTCGACAGCAGCAGTTGCAAACGGAGGAGGAGTGGCAGCAGGAAGCGCGGTGGCTGTTTTGCAGTCAGCAGGTTAAAGCAATTACTGCATTTTCTTTTTTTATTTCCAGTTGTATCATCAGTTGTATCTTAACGTCCAAATGATTAAAACATCAGTGGAATGTTATTTAATGGGGCATTAAGCCCCCCATGACCCCATTGCCCATTTAACTTACCAATCCTAAAATATGTGTCATCTTAAGGTATGGCGGGTTTGTCAACAGCTGCCACTGCAGCTTTGGGCAGTGCAGGAGCAACTGTAGGATGGCTGATTGCACTCATCTGAGACCAGCAGTACCAGCAACCCATGAAGAAAGGATCCAAGCTGAATTTGCATTACATTTATGTTACGCCAAATGAAGAAGACAATTATGAAGCATGCTATTTGAGTTTTTAAAGCACCACTTTATGCAGTACTTTATGTTTAGTTTAGTCGTTGCCTTGTCTGATAAGTCTGAATAACCTGAATTACATTTTCATTCCATTCATTTATCATGACATTTGAGCATTTGAATAAGCCAAAGCATCATTTTAGAAATGTGGAAGGTTCAACCTAGGTACCATTTTCAGGATGCTGATTGATCTTAACACCAGTTAACTAATTCTCATTCTGAGGGCACTTGAAATGGCACTTTTGTTTTTCTTGCTTACTTTTACCCAATTATCAAATTAAAATGCTTTGAAGAGTTGTTTCTTGGTTCATTAATATCTTCGACCTACCAGGTAGCTGCATGTCAGAGGCAGCTGCTGAATGTTCAATGTGGTAGAAAACAGTCAGGCTTTTCCACTGGAGCCTCCTATGCTGAAAATGTATGTAGGTACTCTAGATACAAGCATCCACCAACATATCCACATTAGTCCACGATATGGCATATGCTTTAGTATGATCTAGTTTGAAGTAGTCTACAATTAACTGCAAATACAGTTAATATTATATGCCAAAGCAACCCAACTGAATTCAAGTCACTAAAATGGGATTTCTATAAAAGGTGCTGCAGTTGCTACATTTGTCCTCCAGTTTCTTCAAAAATAGCTTGTTTGTATTTATGGTATTGTACATTGAAATCATAAGAATATAGTATTGTTATTATTTACCCTGCAACAATTTGATTTCATTCATTTTTCCCACACCATTTTTACATACAATGTCAACCATGTCAACAAAGCAGTCACATAAACCAACAAAAACAAGACACGCGGAGGAAAAGATTTTTAAACGCTAAGGGACAATCGTAGTGTGTGATGAGGATGATTGTGAGGGAAAAGACAGCAAGAGTGTCCAATAGAGTCAGTGTGTCATGAAGTTCCAGATGGAAGCAAACAGATAGAGGGTAGTTGATACCACGGCTAGGTTACATGTTTACTAGCTCTGGAGAAGCTAGTGTGTGCTTTAGTTTGATACGAGTGTGCATTAGAGGTTAAGGTAATGACATCACTTCAGTGGATGCCTCGCCCATTTCAAAAGCCTCTGGTGTTCAGGTGTTATTCCTAAGTTTCATTTCCTGAGAAGTGCGACACTACATCATATATAAAGCTGCGCCTCTGGAAATAACTCCTCACATCCAAACCTAAGATGGGAACCTGTGTGAGTATGATTATTCTTCTGTTAGTTAAAATGTCTATGATGTATAGATGTGTCTGTTTCTGTTCTTCATCGCCATTTAATGTTTACCATTACAGCATATCTTTTTGATAGCCCTAGATGCTCATGTTGGTGTTCTTCTTGTGTTTTAGTAACCGCAGTAGCCGCTGTTGCTGGAGCAGGTAAGGCATTAGGAAAGTCCTTCAGGAATCAGTTTAACATCATCTGTGTTCAGCTGTTCATCAAGTTTCAACCCACTTTTAGTCACAAAAGTCTAAATTGTGAAATGTTGTCGGGAGGCCTAGTGCAAATCTGGCAAACTGGTCTCAGGTGAGGGGCCAGAAAAAAAGCAATTCAAGAAGACTCCTATGATTGGTGTAGAAAAAACACCTTTTTGCCCAAAATAGGATAATAAATTTGGTATATGAAAATCAAAAATGTGCATGATACATGGTGGCCTGATCACTGTTTCACTGACATGTACCTTACTATTTGAATTCATATTGAATCCTATTTTATTCTTGCCCCTCTCAAGGAGCCGCCATAGTCGCGGCCCCTGTGGTCCTTGGCGCAATAGGGTTCACCTCGGTCAGGAATAGCAGGGTAAAAGCAATTACTGCATTTCTTTTTTTTTTTCCAGTTGTATCATCAGTTGTATCTTAAAAGTGAAATGATTAAAACATCAGTGGAATGTTATTTAAAGGGGCATTAAGCCCTCCATGACCCTATTGCCCCTTTAACTTACCAATCCTAAAATATGTGTCATCTTAAGGTATGGCGGGTTTGTCAACAGCTGCCACTGCAGCTGCAGTCAGTGCAGGAGCAACTGCAGGATGGCTGATTGCATTCATCTCAGGCCAGCAATAACCCCATGAAGAAAGGATCCGAGCTGAATTTGCATTACATTTATGTTACGCCAAATTAAAGACAATTATGAATTATGAAGCATGCTATTTGAGTTTTTAAAGCAGCACTTTATGCAGTACTTTATGTTAGTTTAGTTTAGTTTAGAAGTTGCCTTGTATGATAAGTCTGAATAACCTGAATTACATTTTCATGCATTTCATTTCATTCATTTATCATGATATTTGAGCATTTGAATAAGCCAAAGCATCATTTTAGAAATGTGGAAGGTTCAACCTAGGTACCATTTTCAGGATGCTGATTGATCTTAACACCAGTTAACTAATTTTCATTCTGAGGGCACTTGAAATGGCACTTTTGTTTTTCTTGCTTACGTTTACCCAATTATCAAATTAAAATGCTTTGAAGAGTTGTTTCTTGGTTCATTAATATCTTCGACCTACCAGGTAGCTGCACGTCAGAGGCAGCTGCTGAATGTTCAATGTGGTAGAAAACAGTCAGGCTTTTCCACTGGAGCCTCCTATGCTGAAAATGTATGTAGGTACTCTAGATACAAGCATCCACCAACATATCCACATTAGTCCACGATATGGCATGCTTTAGTATGATCTAGTTTGAAGTAGTCTACAATTAACTGCCAATACAGTTAATATTATATGCCAAAGCAACCCAACTGAATTCAAGTCACTAAAATGGGATTTCTATAAAAGGTGCTGCAGTTGCTACATTTGTCCTCCAGTTTCTTCAAAATTAGCTTGTTTGTATTGATGGTATTGTACATTGAAACTATAAGAATATAGTATTGTTATTATTTACCCTGCAACAATTTGATTTCATTCATTTTTCCCAGACCATTTTAATGTCAACCATGTCAACAAACCAGTCACATAAACCAACAAAAACAAGACACGTGGAGGAAAAGATTTTTAAACGCTAAGGGACAATCGTAGTGTGTGATGAGGATGATTGTGAGGGAAAAGACAGCAAGAGTGTCCATTAGAGTCAGTGTGTCATGAAGTTACAGATGGAAGCAAACAGATAGAGGGTGGTTGATACCACGGCTAGGTTACATGTTTACTAGCTCTGGAGAAGCTAGTGTGTGCTTTAGTTTGATACGAGTGTGCATTAGAGGTTAAGGTAATGACATCACTTGAGTGGATGCCTCGCCCCTTTCAAAAGCCTCTGGTATCCAGATGTTATTCCTAAGTTTCATTTCCTGGTTGATACCACGGCTAGGTTACATGTTTACTAGCTCTGGAGAAGTAATCAGAACAATTTGAAGAATATAGTATTGTTATTATTTACCCTGCAACAATTTAATTTCATTCATTTTTCCGAGACCATTTTACATACAATGTCAATCATGTCAACAAAGCAGTCACATAAACATATTTACATACGTCAATCATGTCAACAATATGGATGGTTAAATGTGACAATATTAAATAAATAAATAAATAATTAAAAGAGGAAATGTATAGATACATTAAATAAAAGGGGAAATATATGAATAATTAATTAATTAAAATGGAAAATATAAGCTATTTAATTGTTTATTTTCACATTTATTTATTTATTTCCATATTTAATTATTTATTTCACTATTTATTTATTTAATGGTTGCTGGTCTGTGTGTGCACTGTGAAATGTAAGACTGTCAGCATCGTCCATCAAAGCATGTGGGAGTGCCTTGGGTCTGATTGCTTGGTCAAGTTAAGTCGATTGCCTGCATCCTTCCTTGCCTTGTTTTTATTACAAAAAAATGGCGGATCCAACCCAAGAGGTCTCTCATGACCTAATTAGAAATATGTTAGCATTAGCAGAGAACATAGAGTCTAATATTGCAAATCCTGATTCAGTGGACAGGGTTTTTGTTGAATGTTATTGCTTGCTCAACGACTTACGGAGTGGACTGTGTGGCCAGATGTGTGTTTCTCAGGGCCTCTTGGATTAAATTGGCTGCCTCCCGCAAAAGTTCTGGACAGCTTTTCAACATTCTGATAAATAAGTTGTAACATTAAGTTGAAGGTCATAACTATTTCCTCAAGTAACTGATGAAGTTCTCGGTGTTCTTCTTGGTCGTTGAGAAATGGTTGGCAATGCAACTCATTGGTGCCAATTGGATGAGAATGTGAAGCCACACGGCTGACACCCATACATGAGGTAGCCTGCTATCGATTGATCTTGACTTACTGAGCGGTCAAACCAATCAGATGTTAGATTCCGCACACAGGCTTTGATGGACATTTAGATTTCACAGTGCACACACAGACCAGCAACCATGAAATAAACAAATAGGCTAGTGAAATAATTAAATAAATGTGGAGATGAACAATTAAATAGCTTATATTTCCCATTTTAATTAATTAATCATTCATATATTTCCGCTTTTATTTAATGTATCTACATATTTCCCCTTTTAATTATTTATTTATTTATTTAATATTGTCACATTTAAACCTCCATACATGAGTTTGATAAGAGTGTGCATTAGAGATTCCAGTAAAGCCATCACTTGAGTGGATGCCTCGCCCATTTTAAAAGCCTCTGGTATCCAGATGTTATTCCTAGGTTTCGTTTCCGAGAAGTGCGACACACCATCATATATAAAGCCGTGCCTCGGAAATAACTCCTCAGACCAAAAGCTAACATGGGACTGTGTGAGTATGATTATTCTTTTGGTGGTTAAAATGTCTATGATGTATAGATGTGTATGTTTCTGTTCTTCATCTTCTTAATGTTTACCATTTCAGCATATCTTTTTGATAGCCCTAGATGCTCATGTTGGTGTTTTTCTTGTGTTTTAGTAACCGCCGCAGCAGGCTCATTTGCAGCCAAAATGATGTCGACAGCAGCAATTGCAAAGGGAGGAGTGGCAGCAGGACGCTTGGTGGTTGTTTTGCAATCAGCAGGTAAACGCAATAACTGCATTTTCTTCTTTTTGTTTCCAGTTGTATCTTAATGGCGAAATGATTAAAACATCAGTGGAATGTTATTTAAAGGGGCATTAAGCCCCCCATGACCCTATTGCCCCTTTAACTTACCAATCCTAAAATATGTGTCATCTTAAGGTATGGCGGATATGTCAACAGCTGCCACTGCAGCTGTTTAGTTTAGAAGTTGCCTTGTCTGATAAGTCTGAATAACCTAAATTAGATTTTCATGCATATAATTTCATTAATTTATCCTGACATTTGAGCGACCTACCAGGTAGCTGCATGTCAATGTTGTAGAAAACATTCAGGCTTTTCCACTGGAACCTCCCATGCCGAAAATGTATGTAGGTACTCTAGATACAAGCATCCACCAACATATCCACATTTGTCCACTATATGGCATATGCTTTAGTATGATCTAGTTTGAAGTAGTCTACAATAACTGCTAATACAGTTAATATTATATGCCAAAGCAGTTGCTACATTTGTCCTCCAGTTTTTTCAAAAATAGCTTGTTTGTATTGATGGTATTGTACATTGAAATCATAAGAATATAGTTTGTTGTTATTTACCCTGCAACAATTTGATTTCAATCACATAAACCAACAAAAACAAGACACGTGGAGGAAAAGATTTTTAAACGCTAAGGGACAATCGTAGTGTGTGATGAGGATGATTGTGAGGGAAAAGACAGCATGAGTGTCCATTAGAGTCAGTGTGTCATGAAGTTACAGATGGAAGCAAACAAATAGAGGGTGGTTGATACCACGGCTAGGTTACATGTTTACTAGCTCTGGAGAAGTAATCAGAAATCATACGGTAGCTCTTAGTGTGTGCTTTAGTTTGATACGAGTGTGCATTAGAGGTTGAGTGGATCACTTGAGTGGATGCCTCACCCATTTCAAAAGCCTCTGGTGTTCAGATGTTGTTCCTAAGTTTCGTTTCCCGACAAGTGCGACACACCATCATATATAAAGCCGCATCTCGGAAATAAAAGCTAACATGGGACTGTGTGAGTGTGATTATTCTTTTGGTAGTTAAAATGTCTATGATGTATATATATGTATGTTTCTGTTCTTCATTGCCATTTAATGTTTACCATTACAGCATATCTTTTTGATAGCCCTACACTGTCAGAAAAAAGGGTTCATTAGGGTTCTATATAAAACATCAAGGTTCTATATAGAACCCTAAGGTTCTATATCCTCTACCAAAGAACCACCTGTCTTAAAACGTTCTATAAAAATTCTGTAAAACAACAAAGAACCTTTTTTTTTTAAAAGCACAAACCACAAACGTGCGGTCTTTTGACTGTGAACGCGAGTCACTGTCTTCACAGAATGTGCATGAGTGAGGACAGTTCAGTGTCAACTGTCAAATATCAACTGGAGAACTGACCGCGATAGTTTCCAATGAACTAAAGGTGGGTACAACGTCTGACAGACTTTTTAAAATGTAAATAATAATTGTCAGAAATGCTATCTGTTTTCATCATGGTGTTTTAACTGGCGGTAAGTGTCGATAATGCTACATGTAACGTTACCTTGGCTTAATGTAAACTAACATTACCGTTAGCTGTTAGTTAACCTAGCTAACTTAGTGATCAACGTCGTCACTTAACCTACTGTTAATTCCCAGCTAAGTTAGCTAGTTAGCTTGGTGATAGAACGTGGTTACAGATATCTCATTTCTCAAACATATAGCGTTAAGATATCTAGTTTTTAGCACTCTATTCAGGGGGTTATGAAGCTGGCGGTTCAGCTGGCACAGAAAAGCGATAGGAAATGAGGAGTGGTAACATTATTGTTTCCATGTTGAGAACATTTATCATTGTTCACACCCTGAATACCAATACTGTGTTTCTTGTTATATCTCTTCCCAGATTGTGTTGGAGCTAGAAGTTGTTGGGGAGGATGAATTAAGTTTAAGGGAGCACATATGTGCTATCAATAATGAGCTGCGCCAGCGACAACCAGACTTCTTCAACACAGAATGAAGCGCTCGCTGTATCAGAGAGTTGAGCACATGCGCAAACCAACTGAGGAGGTGATGGAGATTTTCCCTTTCTGCAGGTCCCACTGCTTGTGAGTAGCCATTAGTAATATTACAGTTGTATGATTTGTTTATTTTTTCTGTATTTTATTTTAAAATTTGTATTCCTCATTTTAGCCTTTGTTTAGTTTTCAAAAGGCATTTATTAGTATTTTGGAATTCATAATTTTAAATAATTGCCAATTTTTATATTGTAATTGTCATTCATTTTCTCATTGTCATGCCTTTTTGGACTATGCAAGTACTGTTGTGACTGTTTTGTGGTCAAGAGACAAAACTTCAGTCTTCAGGTTAATTTTCATTTTGTTTTGTTTTTTATTTTATGTTATAATTTTAATTTCCAATTAATTTGATTTATATACAAGTACACTTTTATTTTACTTATTTATAAGTATACTTGTTGTACTTGTTGTACTTACTGTACTTATTGTTTGTGTTTGTTGCAGATGCATCATGAAATGAGGTTGTGTTTTGGCCGGGACTTGGAGCTAAATCAAGATGCTCTCAATGTGATGACACCCAACATCATAAGGGTGGCTCATAGTCAGAGGGGCCTCCTGTCAAGCCTGCTGGGAACTGAGGCTAACAAAGACATGCACTTGTACTCTCACACACACAATTGTATTCATAAAACTACATGGTTTCATGCAGAGATCATTTATTTCTTCTGAAATTTCAGACCTGCAAAGGAGCGCAGCAATCCTGATTCTGCCTGCCCTATTCAAGGAGAGCTCCAAGTTCCTTTACTGTTTACATGAGGTATGTGTTGAATCTTCACATTGTCATTGACATTTTGTTGTATTGTCAATTACCTATAGCTTGAATTCTATCAGGAGGTTCCTTGCATATGTTTCTTTTCCATAGGAACCAACAAGCTCATTCCCAACCATCATCTTCCATGATGCAGGGAATCCCCTCCTTTCTGTGAAAGTATCCATAAAGATGGATGGAGTCACCATCACAAGTGGAGAAATGGATGTGCCATGGGCTCTGCAGTGTCTGCTTGAGGTGTATTTCCTGTTTCGTGTGGAGTACCCCAAACAGATGAAACACACACTGTCATTTATAGAACATGGTAAGAGAAGAGTGTCTATTCCGGTGCTCAAAATGTACAATCATCGTTCACAGTAAATGATGGAATTGATGTAAATAGTAATTTTCAAGAAAGTGTTTGCCAAGATTAAAAATCTTTAGCCCACTGTTCTTTTGTTTTTGCTGTTTTTGCTGTTAATCTGTCACTCTATTCACTAACATTTATTGGTATAAATGTTGAGGATTGCCCAGTAGGGCTGTCAACATTGGCCAAAAATTACGTTCGAATATTCCCTCTGAAGAAACACATAAATTTGAATATATTCGAATATCTATTACAATTTTAAATGTTGAATTACGTGTCAAAATTTTACCCACTTTCGGGCTGTGTTATTGCGTGTTATGTCCACAAGAGGGCAAACCAATACAATGAGAGACATAACTAATATAGGTAAATTTTATTTGAACAAACATGAACACACGCAGTAAAGTTGGAAAAAAACGTTAGCATTAACAAGTCTGTGGCTGTTTGGATGGAGTTACTCCGGACATCTGGCCAAACTCACTTGGATGCATGTTTTCAAGATGTGTCCTCATGTTGCTTGTGGTGGAATGGTAGGCCATCTGTAGCTTACATAGCTTGCATACAACTTTGTCTCGAGGTTCCACAATGCCATTCACTGACCAAAATCTGAAGAATTTCCAAACGGGGCTTTTCAGATTACTCGGAGTGCTAATCACTCTCTCCACGTCCGAGCTTGTTCGCGAACTCTCTGCCATTCTGTTATTGAATTATTGTCTCTTTTCAGATCAAAGAATATGGCAACATTTTATTTTCAATCCGCTATTAAATGAACGTGCCGTGACGTGTCCGACCCGTTTGCAGCAACTTCATTTTCAATAGAGGAGACGCTAAAATGCGAGATTTATTTTTGGTTTAACACAACCCAAGTTGAAAGGAAGACATTACACTTTTATTTGCGATAAAGAGACGTATTTTCTGCATTATGCATTACGCATTATGTTAATTTTCAGATTCGAATGTCTTCGAATGTTTTGTTTTTTTTACAATTCGAATAGGATTCGAATATCGAACCATCGTTTGACAGCCCTATTGCCCAGTGATATTTTAAAATTTAAAATCTTAATTGAAATTGTATTTTTATTTTATATGTGGTGCTGATATACTGTACTGTAATAACTGTGTGCATGGAATGGTGTTGATTGTAATATTTTATATTGTGTAATGTAGCCTACTGTTTGTGTATAGTAATGTTTTTAGGTGCAACTACTTTTTGATGATCAATACAGTCAATTTGAAACCACCTCTCTTTTCTTTTACTTCAATCTACAATAGGTTGGTAGTGGCAAAGGGCTTACTGTATGTTATTGAAGTTTTAAATATATATATAGTTATTGGTTATTTTATTTAAATTAGTAGTAGTAGTAGTTAAATTAACTTAATATCATGGTAAATCTACAGAATTATTAAAAATATGTGGCCAACCAAGGCAATAAAAGGTTTGGGATACTGATTGAACCTTTAAAAGGTTCTATATAGAATAATTTTGTTTAGCATCAAAGAACCCCAGGGGTTCTTTTAAATGAACCCTCTGAAATGCTTCTATTTCTATAGTTCTATACCCTTTGATGGTGCCAAATATGTACCAAGCTATAGAACCCTTAAAGGTTCTATATAGAACTACTACATTCTATGAATTTTTATAGATTTTATAGAACTACTACATGCTCATGTTGGTGTTCTTCTTGTGTTTTAGTAACCGCAGTAGCCGCTGTTGCTGGAGCAGGTAAGGCATTAGGAAAGTCCTTCAGGAATCAGTTTAACATCATCTGTATTCAGCTGTTCATCAAGTTTCAACCCACTTTTATTCACAAAAGTCTAAATTGTGAAATGTTGTCGGGAGCCTAGTGCAAATCTGGCAAACTGGTCTCAGGTGAGGGACCAGAAAAATAGCAATTCAAGAAGACCCCTATGATTGGTGTAGAAAAAACCTTTTTGCCCAAAATAGGATAATAAATTTGGTATATGAATATCAAAAATGTGCATGATACATGGTACAGTGACCTGATCACTGTTTCACTGTTTCACTGACATGTACCTTACTATTTGAATTCATATTGAATCCTGTTTTATTCTTGCCCCTCTCAAGGAGGCGCCATAGCCGCGACCCATGTGGTCCTTGGGGCAATAGGGTTCACCTCGGTCGGAATAGCAGCAGGCTCATATGCAGCCGGCATGATGTCGACAGCAGCAATTGCAAACGGAGGAGGAGTGGCAGCAGGAAGCATGGTGGCTGTTTTGCAATCAGCAGGTAAAAGTAATAACTGCATTTTCTTTTTTTATTTCCAGTTGTATCATCAGTTGTATCTTAATGTTGTTAATCTTGTATCTTAACAGCTAAATGATTAAAACATCAGTGGAATGTTATTTAAAGGGGCATTAAGCCGCCCATGACCCTTGCCCCTTTAACTTACCAATCTTAAAATATGTGTCATTTTAAGGTATGGCAGGTATGTCAAAAGCTGCCACTGCAGTTGTGGGCAGTGCAGGAGCAAGTGTAGGAGCAAGTGCAGGAGCAATTGCAGGATGGCTGATGGCACTCATCTGAGACCAGCAATAAACCCATGAAGAAAGGATCCGAGCTGAATTTGCATTACATTTATGTTACGCCAAATGAAGAAGACAATATGAAGCATGCTATTTGAGTTTTTAAAGCAGCACTTTATGCAGTACTTTATGTTTAGTTTAGTTTAGTTTAGTTTAGTTTAGTTTAGTTTAGTTTAGTTTAGTTTAGAAGTTGCCTTGTTTTATATATCTGAATAACCTGAATTATCATTTATTTATTTTATTTATTTATTTATTTATTTTTATAATCATTCATTTATCATGACATTTGAGCATTTGAATAAGCCAAAGCATCATTTTAGAAATGTGGAAGGTTCAATGTACCATTTTTACGATGCTGATTGATCTTAACTTTAACACCAGTTACTGTAACTAATTCACATTGAGGGCACTTGAAATGGCAATTTTGTTTTTCTTGCTTACCTTCACCCAATTATCAAATTAAAATGCTTTGAAGAGTTGTTTCTTGGTTCATTAACGGGGAATTCCGATATTTTTAAACCTGTGCTCTATTTGTACAAATTTGTCTTTTATACCACAAAATAGGTACAAAAGGTCTTGGAATTGCTCCGGTAGATCGCCCCAGTCAGCAGTTGCTAAACGGGCTACTAACGTAATCTGTTGGGGCAAGTGCGCCAATCAAAGTACGTCCACTAAAAGTGTTTGTTTTTGCCAGACAAGCTCAGATTGTTATTCAGGTGTCTGACAAGTGTCTGACAACATTACGGAAAGGATCCCTACAGAGATGGACCTTTTTTTTAGTATGATCTAGTTTGAAGTAGTCTACAATTAACTGTCAATACAGTTAATATTATATGCCAAAGCAACCCAACTGAATTCAAGTCACTAAAATGGGATTTCTATAAAAGGTGCTGCAGTTGCTACATTTGTCCTCCAGTTTCTTCAAAAATAGCTTGTTTGTATTTATGGTATTGTACATTGAAACCATAAGTATATAGTATTGTTATTATTTACCCTGCAACAATTTGATTTCATTCATTTTTCCCAGACCATTTTTACATACAATGTCAACCATGTTAACAAAGCAATCACATAAACCAACAGAATGGAGGAAAAGATTTTTAAACGCTAAGGGACAACCGTAGTGTGTGATGATGATGATTGTGAGGGAAAAGACAGCATGAGTGTCCATTAGAGTCAGTGTGTCATGAAGTTCCAGATGGAAGCAAACAGATAGAGGGTGGTTGATACCACGGCTAGGTTACAGATAGAGGGTGGTTGATACCACGGCTAGGTTACAGATAGAGGGTGGTTGATACCACGGCTAGGTTACATGTTTACTAGCTAGAAATAATTCGGTAAATTATTTGGTAGCTCTTAGTCTGTGGTTTAGTTTGTGTGTGTGCATTAGAGATAACGGTAATTTTGCATTGCAATAACACAAAGGGAGTAAGATAAACAGCTTTAATGAATAAATAAACCAGCAATGTGTTAAGCCAAATTGAGGACACAAATTCGGAGGCCCGTGAGAAGTGAACATAGTGTGAAGCCTCAGATCCAAAGAGGCGAGTCAAAACTGGATTCAATGGATTCCAATAATGTTACTATTATGTGTCAGAAGTGTTTTGCTGAAGGCAACGATTCACATTTCACAGTCGTAAATCAAAGCATGTGTTGATTAAAATGCTCCATCAGTCATGTAGTGAAGATGGGACCCCAGCATCAGTCTGATGAAGTGGAGGGGACACGTGTTGTCCAGTTCCTTCCCAATTTGGAATCTCTTGTCTGGTAAGTTTGTCTGCCTGCATGTTGGTCTTTGTCGCCCCCTGTTGTAAAGAGGAGCATACACACTGCCTGGAGCCTGGGCCGTTAATTCTATCCTACATTACTTATTTATTTACTCTTTATTTACTCCTTACTAAAGCTTCCATTTCATGTACAGTTAGCTATCGTCTCCTTACTCTAATACCCTGCCAACAAGACTCACAACTGAGAGCAAATACAGTAGTTTCTTTAATCCATCCTGGAGGAGTGCAATCACAATGCTTAACCGTCCACAGTATCGATTTGGCCTGTATTTACCCAGAATAGGTTGTCTGAGAAAGCTTGGTCTCATCCAACAATAACCTGCTTCACACTTATTCAGTTATACAGAACAATAGTGTGGCAGCAGCAATTACAATATCACACAGACCTAAATAACAAGAGAGAGAGACAGGCAACAGTGGCAACCTAGTTCCTAGTTTCATGTCTGTATTTGTATTTGATATATTGTGTCAATATTTGATCAGATATGATTTATATCAATAACCCGCCAAAAATGTGAAAGAAATTATCCACATTGTTCCAGTAACCAGAAATAGTATCCTAATTTGTCTCCAGATTCGGTTCCATTTCCCACGATACTTCAGAGACAACAATCAATCAACCACATCTACAGTATATAAACAAGGCATACGATGAACACATACTACCTGCATGCCTGACTGACAAATGAAAAGTTAAGAAAGGACTAACATCAACATCAAATCAGATACAGGCACCGGTTTCAAAACAGTCTCAGACTAAACAGAGACAAACAGTGAAATTTAATAATAACTAATTGATTCTGTAAATAAATATAAAGTGACTGATTGCATGTAACTCGTGCAAAGCACCTTCTTCCTCTCACAACACATCCAGACCGAATCCAAAGTCAAATTCTATCAACAATCATTCTCAAGTAACTCTATCATATATATATATTATTCAGAATTATGAATAATTTATATTTCCTAGGAATTTATATAATTTATTTTGGGGGTTTTCTAATTTCTAATATTTGGCTCTGTTTCATTTTCAACGTCATACTTTTGCCTTGAGAAGTTTCTGAGACCATTATATGGGTAAAACAAAATATACAGGTAGTTGGTGTGATGTGGGATCCTCCTCAAAGGGAAATCTTAAAGCCCAGACAAAATTGCTGCCTGAATTGAATGTCCCTTTATGCTCCAGCCGTCTGCACAGACTAGGGTTTCAGAGTGACGTCCAGGCTACTCGAACCCTCGTTGTCCTTAATTTAATTCTTCTGGGCAATTCTCTGAGCTATGCCATAGGGCACGTGGCACGCCACAGTCCCCAACTCAGCTGCCCCCTCGACGTGAAACATCTGATCATCAAAGAAGATGTGAGGCCTGATCTTCTCCAGCATGGGGCCCTTGGGAGCTCCAGCCAGGAAGAGGGCCTCGTCAATCTCCAGACCCCATGACCGCAGAGTTATTAGCGCGCGGGTGCCCGAACTGGCTGCGCTGCGAGCTGTCACCAGGTAGGTACGAATGGGGCAGTCCATGCGCTGGCCTTTGGCATAAAACTTCTTCTGCAGCTTTCCTAAAGCCTCTAGGAAGCCCTTCAGTGGCCCCTGGAGAAAGATGGAGAAGTTAACCAGGACCCTCTGCAGTCTACACTCATTAACGTTTGAATTCTGTCTCATAACACAAGAGGACTTTTATTTCAAAACTTGAGTCATGTAACCGTAACGTCCAGTCTAGCTTCTCTACATGAACAACGTGTGTAATAATGTAAGCTGAGGATTGAATTAGTCTTCGAGTTTAAAACAGAAGATTTGTACAGTTTATTTGGATGTATGCACTATATATCTCTCAGTCTCACATGGTCCAGTGGCTTGTTCTCGTGTGCCTTCTCGTGCTCAAAGAACTTGTCGAGTCCATGGGCCTTGAAGATGCGCTCAGACTCATCGGAGAAGAGAACAGCATCGCCATCAAAGGCAACGCGCAGCTGGGTCTCCGACACTTCCTTCATCTTCTCTGGGGTGAACATGGTGGCTGCTGCAATACCTGATGCACAGACATTAGTTCACAGTCACTCGTCATGTACGGCGAGAGCGAAATGTCCGAGAGTCATTCACGTTTTTTGGGAACTGCTCAATTATTGCTAATCCGTTCAAGTTGCAGCTCAGTTACAAATCAGTTCCATATTAATGTTATTACAGCACACAGACTATGATAGACATTTGCATCCTTAGTCTTTGTGTAACGCAGCGTCTCTCCCTTTACACTGACCTTCCTCCAGGGCTTCTCGAACCTTGGCTGCATCAGCAGACAGGTATAGGTTGGCGTGGTAGGCCTTTAAGTAGCCAACGGGACTGTTTCCCCCAGTCATACAGAAGCGCTCGATGAACAACTCTGTGGAGAGGAGAAATAAAAAGCTTAGTGAAATACTGATGCGGATAAAAAAAAATTAAAAAAGCATGCTCTGTGGTACAGCAGATACTGATGCTGACACAGAGATACATGAATTATTTCACTGTCAGTTAATCGTCTAGAATGCGACTGTGTGACTGAGGTTGCAGGAGATGTGGTGATGAGACTGAAACCAGGCGCTATCATACTATGCGGCTAAAGCAGTTGTCAATTGCATCACTTAAATGTAAGCTAGCAGCGCCAGCATAGTATAGCTGGAGTACAGCTGGCAATATTGGCAGTAATTTCAAAAGGAAAGTTATTAGGTTACCTAAATGACACCAGCTTCACCACCTCACTGCTCAATGCAGCTTCTACATGTTACATGCATGCATAGGAGTAGCAGCAAAATCAACATCCTCTTGTCACATAAAGGGTAAGTTGACCAACAAGCCAACTTCCCAGAAAGTCGGTGTAGTCCTTTAAGGTTATATTTTCAGTTGCACTCACAATGGCCTCGCCTGTGTGAATGATCAGGGAAACTACACAGTGTTGATGTTCAAAGTTGTTGTCATACGTTGGAAACAGTTTCACTTTCACACTTTTTAGTCATTTCTATCTAAGCCAGTGATAAAGGAAAGTGACAGACTATTAAGAAAACCAATCAGGGAAGAAGGTGGGATATGGATGGATAGTTCCATTTGATGTTTAGAGGGAGGTGAAAACAAAAGGAGAGACATATTTTTACATTGGTAACTGTAATACTATTACTGAAATGGAAATGTAAATTTGTTACACTACTTGTTTTAGGGAAAAGTAATTCTATTATTGTTACCATCCAACACTGACAGCCAGCGACATGAGCCTTTGCGTAACGGTAAGGCAGAGAGCCAGCAGTGGAGAAAGGAGAGCGAACTGACAGAGACATGAAGGGAAAGAGCCTGCGATCTCGTCTCGGGCAGGGCAGATGTTTCCACTTGGCTGGGCTATTTCAGTGGGTGCTGGGTGTGAGACCGCCAGACCCTTGCGAGGAGCCAGGAGCACGGATCACTTCCCCTGGGGCGACGCTGTGGTGTGTGGAGCGTGAGAGAGATCCCACCACCACCACCAGCAGCACCAGCAGCAGCACCAGCAGTCCCTGTTCAGCCACGGGGAGGAGAGTGACCCCTTTAACCGAGTGGGAATGTGTCAAAGCTCAGGGCTCGACAAAGGAAACAAACAAATACGCTTGAGCTGAGTAGAGTAGAACCACAGGACAAGGGGGTCAGGAGAGTGACTGGTAGGATCAAACATGCTCGCGTGTTCATTTTGTGAATCAGCGATTAGTATTGATCCCTGGGAAGAAACTGAACATCCATTCAGCTTCCCAGATTGCCCTCCAGTTTCTTTCCCTTCCTGTTTCTCTCTTTCTCACCCTCACTTTTTCTCACTCCTCCTCACACACATTGAGCCAACAGAGGATTCTGTGATGTCTTGAGCAGACATCATGTACACTCATGTATCAATGTGTCCTGGGGAGGGACACGGGGTCACAGAGGCTCTCACAGTGTGGGAATGGAGAGGGCCAGCTGTGCAGAGCATCAGCAGGGCAACTACACAACACTAGAACCCAGCCCACCCTCAGTGTGTGTGTGTGTGTGTGTGTGTGTGTGTGTGTGTGTGTGTGTGTGTGTGTGTGTGTGTGTGTGTGTGTGTGTGTGTGTGTGTGTGTGTGAGAGAGAGTGTACCAATACACAGGGCCTGATGAATACTATCCCTTGTGCTATTTTAAAGGTGTAGGTGTAATTACCGTTAACAAATGAGACAACTGGTAGCCCAACTTTCTCATGCCACTGGCCTTGATGGTGCTAGAGTCTTTCAAAATAAAGACCACATTTCCCATAAACCCTGTTGTTTCCTTTTGCAAAGAGGATGTTGCTATTTGTCCCCATTTCTCCTCCCTGTGTGTGGTTGTTGCTGTACTGAAGAGGATCAACATGCTGTGATTTTCACTCATTCCACCATCTGCCGTTGCAAGATGCGGCCCTCTTCCTGTTTGATGCCATAAAGCAATCTAGCAGATTTCCCATCTCCTTTGTTTACGGCAATTATACTAATGTCTCAAAATGCATGTGGTCGTGATCCATTGATAAAGAGCTACACCTTTAAGAGAGCGCCTATGTAGAAACCTAGCTTGTGCGTTAGCTTCATTGTCAACCACGTTATTGATCTCAACAATAGGCTAGTGAAACGGATGACCCTCCTGGCTTGAAACGGCCCGCTCAGCAGTTCAGAAATTGAATTGCACCAGCGAACAGGAAGTAATGTAGAGTAGACGCGTGTGTTCGCTTATGCGCTGACGTAACCGCGTCTCCCATCCCTGACATCACTCACGGTGGTGATTGATGGTGTTGATGAGTCTTAAGCCGACGTAGGCGTGGTTGTTGGTCATGAGCACGACATCAAAGAGCTCCTCGCTCTCGGGGTAAAGCTCCCTCAGTTGAGTATTCACCGCCTCCAGAGCCTGGGAACACGACCAAATACATATCTGTGTTAAAAAAAAACTTAAAAAAAACACTGGCAAGATTGATTTGTTCTGCGTTGGCCTTGGCAGTGTGTGTGTTTGTTTGTGTCTCTGTGATTTACTGTACGTGTGAGTTAGTGCTTATGTGTTAGCGTTCAGTGTTTCTCATTCATCCACCGCCTCCAGAGCCTGGGACCACGACTCAACACATACTGTGTTAACAAAAACCACTGACAATATTGAATCACTCTGCCCAAGGTTTGGAAGTGTGTTTTTACGTATCTGTGTGCATGTGTGTGTGTGTGTGTGTGTGTGTGTGTGTGTGTGTGTGCTGGGGTGCACCTTTTGTGGTATGTGTATATAAATATTTTATACTTTTATTTCAAATGATCAATACAGGGTTTCATTGATCATTTCATTCATCTACAAAACTGCAAACAAATAAAACTTGATCTGAGACAAATTGGAAGGTATTAAATTGGGCTAGGATTTTCCTGTGCAGACTAAAACAAAAGTTTGTGGCCCCCCTAAAGCCAAAGCCCTGAACCCTCACAGACTTAACTGATGTCACCTGGTAAGTGCTTGAGTGCGAGAGGCTGCAAGGGCTCCAAATTGTATGAATAGGAATGGGACAGCACTTTGCAACGTATCACGTTACCTTGACGACACCAATTTTTTTTAATGTACGATTGTGGGTTTGGGACTCGCTTCCGGGCTTCCCCTGGTAACCCCGTATTTATCCTCACAGCGCTATGAACTGTGGGTAATTCCCTCAGGCAAAGTCTGCATCGATGCGGACTTACAGAAAGTGTGCATAAAGGGCTCAAAAAGTCTGCGAGAGAGCCCTCATGCACTTGACGATTTGACAGTGGGACAGCCCTAAACCCTCGCGGACTTAGCGGGAACTCGCCTCAAAGTCTGTGAGTCCGTGAGGGGGGACATTGGGGCCCAATCCCAACGTTCAGATCGGGCGTTCAAATCGGGCAGTCGGTCCCTTAAGTGCCTTGGTCTTGAAGAAGGTGAAAAACGTAAAATAAAAAGTCCCAAACCCACAATCGTACATTAAAAAAAAATTGTGTCGTCAAGGTAACGTGATATGTCGCAAAGTGCTGTCCCATTCCTATTCATACAATTTGGAGCCCTTGCAGCCTCTCGCACTCAAGCACTTACCAGGTGACGTCAGTTAAGTCTGTGAGGGTTCAGGGTTTAGGCCTTAGGGGGGACATTGGGATTGGGCCTGGGATTGGGCCTCAGCCTCTCTCTTCATAGTTTCTGACCTTGACAAAAGAGAAGGCGGGGCCGGGGCTAAAAGGCTCCGTCTCGTGCGCCACCTGGTACTTGATGTACTCCTCCATGCCCTGCTGCTCGTAGATCTGCTGCTCCTTCTCCATGTTGAAGAGGACTCGTGCCGACACCGCGATGGTGATGGCATTCTCTGGCTTGGGCTGGAGGAGGAGGAGCCACAAACGATTCATATTCTAACCCACGTCCAACTTTAGCGTAACTTGTTGTATATTACCAGTGTTTCCCCTGTATGTTTTCCACCATGGCGGCCCACCACTTTAAGATCATTTCCCACCACCTTCATCTTTACTCTAAATGGTCTCTTAAAGTAGAGTGGGAGGTTTATTTTTCAAATAGCAAAGTCGACTTGATCTTAAATGTGAGTCAGTTTTGTTTACAGTAATATTCTGTGAATGCCCCCACACCCCCCTACATGTCGAGGTTGAGAATACTATAGGGGGAACACTGTAATACACAAAAATCCCGCAAGGATTTGAGCCGCAAATCCAGCAAGCTGACTGTGTGGTGGAGCGAGTCGGTCAATAGGAGCCAAATGGTGGCAAATTGAAACAAAGCATCTTAGTTGAGTTGAACTTAGAATACTGGACCAGTATAAAAACAACAGATTTACTGACTCTGAGACGTCCCGTTACAACAGGATAACCACTCCACCACTATAGTAGCTACAGCACAGAAGACAGTGTGGACCACATCTCAGGATGGCTGCCACCTGTTAGCAGCCCAAACAGATTTGTTCTTTCTTTCCAATAAATGAATCCCTTTATAACAGTTTTAGGAATTGCTTGGTCAGATTTTGATATTGCTAGTTTCAAATTTTCTTTCGGAATAATGTATTGGTCATGAGCTGGGTGAACTTTAAATAAGTCTATGGTTCAGCAGCTACAAAAATAATCTTTGCATTCTCTTAGAAAATGACATTTCTAACTGAAACCTTGAGGAAATGTATTTACAGGCAACAACATGCCACATCAGTTTAGTTTAACTGAAGGCTTCAAATGATGCATCACTTAAACCTACTGAAAATAGCCCTCTGGCTTTTACCAGGCCTGGAATCTGATAAAGTTGAGTGGTCAGTGTGTGCCTTCTCTCATCTGTCACTCATGTAATCGGTCGGGGCTGCTATAATGATGCAGCCTCAAGTAACTAACACAAGCCTGTTCAAACTCAATTGCTTCAATACTCAGTTATGATGTGAAGATACATTTAGAATGACAGAAGAAAGGACAAATATAACAAATATATAATGCTTTCATATGTCAACACCCTGATTCCTGTAATTTACTAAGACAGGGAAACTTTCAGAATCATGGAGAAGATTTTTTTTAAGGATGCTGCACAAAGCCATAAAGATACTCACTGATTTTGGTTTCCTGATGGGGGTGGAGGGCTTCAGCGCCATCCTAGCATCTTCCCAGGGGGCTCGGCTGGTGCTGCCATTTCTGGTCAAGTGCTGTTCAGTGGCGGTCAGAGTTTGACCGTTGTTAAGAATCATCTTATATGCACTTATGCACTTCCCTCACTCTCTTCGGTCCGCACTGAGTGCCAGTGTGTCCCCTGGTGTCTCTCTCTCTTCTCTCTCTCTCTCTCTCTCTCTCTCTCTCTCTCTCAGGCAGGCAGTACCAGTAGAGTCCTTACTCACTCTCGCTCATACACACAGTCAATTCAGCCCTGGCGCACTCAGGAGAGGAGATCAGGACCACTGCCACTGCAGAGCTACTCAGCAAAATGCTCGAGTGGGGGAGGAAGTGAGACGTTTTAAGGTGGGGGAGGGATGGAGAAAGATGGAGGCAAATTCAGAGAAAGGCAGAATGCTGTTGATACCGCTGTTGATTATTGTTCTTTGCATGGATTCGTCCACGGCATCGTCAGATTCCTCGCGCAGCTCCTCTTGTCTTTCTATGCCTGCCTGTCGGTGTGTGTGTTCCTCTCTCACTCTGATTCTCACACATTCATCTTTTTATTGACTTCAAGCCATTCTGCATCCTCCCCCTTTTTAACCCTTTCGATGTCAACCTCCCTGGAGGAGCAGCAGCATTGCATGTGATTTAATGTATGTGACAACTGGGCAGGAGCAGGTCGGTCTGTATATAGACGCATACACGCAAGTGATCAAACATGCTGACCCAATCTTGTAGGAGGAACACCACTGTGTCAGGACGGATTTATTTTTCATGCATCAACACTCTTAATACGGCGATGGAGTTTGATATCTGTGCTCATAGAAAGCAAACCTCTTTTTTATTAAATCATAGGTGCATTTAATTCCTGTCCACTCTGTCCACTCCCTGTTGATGCGTGCACTGCCGCAAGGTTTTGATCTCGTTCCTGCTTAGCAGCGTGGGAAATTGAGTCCTTCCTGGGTCATTTGCTCCCACTGTGCGTTGTGATGATGATTTCTTATTGCCTCTCCACATCCAAACCCCTGCAGGATCCCTCCACGGGTAGAATTACAGAGCAGCAGCCACAGTTGCCAAGCAACCGCCGAAAGACTCAGACTGGCTGGGAAACCCACATCTAGGATCTGATTGGCTGTGGTGCAACCGGATTGTATATATAGCCCTCCAAATATGGTGTCAAATAGAAAGACAGACAGGTGATGCAGGCAACCAAGATGAAAGTGTATGTTTTTGAGTTTGAGAGGTATCAGTTATCGTGTAGAACTGGTTTCTGGCAGGGAGATACTTGCCCTACCTCTCAGCCTGTATCTGTAGTGTTGCTATATCATCCCCCTGTAATGGACATGATCATTACATATCATCATAAACATCATAAACGATTGTGTAGACTGTCCACCAGCACAACCCTGTAGCAGCAGTCGATTACGCCAGTCCATCTCCTGCAAACGGCACACGGTGAAACCAACAGTGCAGAGTGCCATTTTGCTATCGTGGGCCGTGTAGACAGCAGGATAATGTGTCGTGCTGTGACCCCTCTCCTCCGGCCTCTCCGGCCTGTTATCGATTGGCTGGGGACAGCTGTAGGCTTGTGTGTCTGTTACTGTCTGGATCTGAGCGACTGCGGCTGTGTGGAATCTATCTGCCGTCTTCAATATGGAGCCTACGTATGGATGTGTCGATTGTGTCATTCAATATTAATCTGCTAACTCATCAGTGTGTGCAAACAATGGTGTATATATAAGAGTAAGTGTTGAACAAAACTGAGTCCTGGGCAATTCTGCAAAACATTTAGATTAATCCTGTGAAACACTGGCACACTATGTTGCTTTTTTAATACAGACCCTTAATAGTAGAAGGTATGTAGCAGTAGTATGGTAGGACTGAAAACTGAAGCGCTTGTCTCTTGTATTTCCGGCTCACGGCCACTAGAGCGTAGCAGAGGATTAGTAAGGCTTTCACCTCCTAGTGTGAGGTTAAGGAGAAGCTGAGGACATCATCGCTTCATTCATTTCATTGAGGCTTTTAAACAAAGAGGATGTGAAAGAGACACGGCGGCTTTGAAAGAGGAAGTTGATTTGAGAACTCAATGTTCTTTACATTCACTTTGGAGTTGTGGCCTGAATACAACCCTAACAAAAAAAAAAACACTAATATTCCTAGAATATGTCTAGAGGGACTTCTAGAGTGTCTGTGATACTCACCAGTGGGTTTATAGTGATTCTGCTACACTTCATGGTATTTTATCTCCTATGGTATCACTATAACATTCCTAATATTCTTTAAATGTATTATAGGAATAATATGGTCGTGTTTCATAAGGAAAAGGATGATAAAGTGTGACAAAAAGCAAAAAGCTTCACAAGATGTAAGAATGCTGCATGTCATCACATCACTTTTGTCCATAATAACTCAGTAGTGACTCTGGCATTGAAAAGTCTTGAGAAAAAAAAAATATATATATATTTGAATGATTTTTCTGCAGGGCGGTAAACTTTTCACATTCCAGTGTAGCTGCAGCCATCAGTGATACATTTGCCACTTGTGCAGCAAAGCCTTTTAGCCCGGTGGAGATGAAGCAGCTTGCCTCTGCCTTTGTGTCGTGCTCTCCAGCAGCAAAGCTCTGAAGGGGTTAACAGGACACGGAGACAGTTGGGCCGCACCCACTGAGCTGATTTGAATAACGCCGGCATTTGGCGCGAGGCACCGAGGAAGCCAGCCTTTCTTCATACCGGCTGTAACTCCTCCTCCTCCCCCCGCATGCACCCTGGAGTGGCGGGAAATGCTGGAGAGAGAGAGAGGAGGGAGGGAGAGAGAGAGAGAGAGAGAGGGAGAGTCTGCACTGGCTAGACTCAAGGAGCTTTTGCACAACTACTCTCTACCTGCTGTCATTGGGTTGCCCTGGAAACATGCAAGACATGGTGTACCTAGCTGGGAGGAAGACGGAAGGAGAGAGAAAAAAAAAAGCAAGATACGAGCCTGCCCCAACACACACACACACACACACACACACACACACACACACACCCCTCCCTGTTTTGGCGCGAGACGGAGAGAGAGATAATGCTCTCTCAGTGGTAGACTGTGGGTGGGGACAAAAGCAGGCATGAGTGGAGTGGGATAGAACAAAGAGGGGTAGCAGCCTGGACCCCTCCTCCCCACCACCCCAACACACACACACACACACACACACAGCCTGAAGGGTAGAAGCAAGGCGGATGACTGTTATAACCTTAATCAGTCCTTCAAAGCGAGCAGCCAGGCTTGTCTGCCACCGCCAGTCTCTTTGTTCTAACTGGGATTGTTCTGTGTGTGTGTGTGTGTGTGTTGTTGTTTTTTTGGCTCCAACCCTTCCTCCTTCTCCACGTACACACATAAAAATGTGCACACACACACACACGCACACACACACACATCCTCTTTTTTATCACACGCGCAAGTGGCGGCTTCCTTTATCGATGTCCTTTATCAATGTCGCAATAAGAGCTGGAGATCATCCGCCCGCCAACGGTGGAAGGACCCCGATGAAGGTCGTTTGCTTGTCGTGGCATCACAGACCATTTATAGTATCCTCGCCGCACTCAAGTGACCTAATTGGATTTCATGTTATTGGCTTTCAAAGAGGCAATGATCTAGATTCAGCCCTTCCCAACTCTTCGGCGTGAGTGGGTGGCAGCTGACCTAGAAGTCTTTTCTAGGGGGCAACAAAAAAATCAGAGAACGGAGCAGCGGTTCCCTTCACTTCCTGCCTCCAATGGCCCCAAAACACAAAAACAGGAAGTGTGTGCTGCCTATGTGTTTCCTCCGTACTCTCTCTGACACACACACACACACACACACACACACATACATAGTGGGGAAGAGGAAAGGAGGGCATTGATTATTACATAAGCGCCACAGTAGTGGTCACTCAGGCCCCCGACTACAACAGCAGCCACATTCAGACGCCGGGCTGAAAAGAGAGGATTGTGGCCATGCTGCTCACTGGGGCAGGACAAAGAGAGGTTGGTCAGAGCACACAGAGGCATCTACACACTATACATTCACCATCTGATAACACACACTGAGGGCTGTGTGTGTGTGTGTGTGTGCGTGCGTGCGTGTGTGTGTGTTTGCAGGGAAGCATTTAAATGTGTATTAACGCACTAGCGCTCTCCATGTACAGTCACACACCGCGGTAATTAGTTGATGAATTGGCTTGCGATATGTGTGTGGGTGTGTGTGTGTGTGTGTGTGAAGGGTGTGTGTGTGTGTGAAGGGTATGTGTGTGTGTGTGCGCGTGGGGGGTGGGGGCGGAGGCTGATTAGTGCAGGGCCTGACCAAGCCTTCATGAAGAGACAAAGAGCAGAAGCACTAAAGTGGTGATCTTGACGGGGGGAGGGGAAGGGGGGTTTGTGGTGAAGGGGAGAAGGGGGCGGGGTGACAACTATGGGGTCTGCAGGGGTTAAAGGGGACGGGGGAGGGGTTAATGCCCCCTGCCTGAGAAGCCTGGGGGGGTTGGTGGCGAGGGTCCTCAATGGGACTGAATTCAAAAGATGCAGCAAGTGTCCCAACTTCAACTGAAGCAACCTTACACTGCGAAAGGCCCGAGCCGAACAATGGAACATCTGCTGGCTGACAAAAGCAAAAAAAAACGCAGTTCACAGCGAGACCAGCGGATCGGCGCTACCCCTGCTACTTCCGCGGCTTAAACCTCCACGGCGGCGGCAGCAGCAACAGGTTTCAACAAATCCCAGAGAACATTGCGAGCCCGGCACTATACGCGCCGCATTTCAGGGGCCACTCGAGGTGGCGGGGGATAGATTGTTTTGATGCCCCGCGCCATAAATAAGCAGAGAAGCGATACCGGTCGATACCGATGAATGTTAGCATTCACACACACACACACACCAGACCATCTCACGCTCCCTCGCCCATTCTGTGTGTGTGAGTTGGGTTGCCAGGGTGAGGGTAGCACAGCAGCTGTCGTCGAGGCCGTGCCCCTCCTCCTCCTCCTCCTCCTCCTCCTCTAGCCCCTGCTTACCCATTAACCAGCACCATGGTTACATCACAGCAGCGAAAGCCCCTCTGACGTTTCCAGCGGTGGGAAACGTAAGAGCTGCCCGTCCTGCAGCAACTCGTCCACACTTCCTTACGTCCAAGACTTTTTTTTTTTTTTTTTTCGCCAGGCGCCGATATTAATAGCCCTTTTATAAACCTCGTTTTATGTACAGCGCCGGGCTATGTGTCAGGCAAAGAGCTAGTTGTTTACCCTGCAGCTGTTCTCTGTCTTCAGCAGGGCTTCAGTGTTGCAAGCCCAGGTCAGAGAGTTTAGGGCAAGCCACTAGGTTTGAAGACCTTTTGATGGGTTCATTATAATCAGAGTTGGTGCTGTGTCTGGGCCCAGATGGCAGCAGTGTTTACACTAACGGGATTAGGATTAGCTCCAGATTAGACAGGCGAGCTGAAAGGCCCGCTCCGCCGACACGACATGGCCCCGCCTGGCCCCCCCCCCCACGCTAACCCTCCCCAAAATCGTCTGCAACCCACAATGGACGCTTCAGCTGTCTGTCAAATGATGCGAGTGGGGGGAAAAGGGGGGAAGTGAACACAAATCAAAACAAACCGCTGGTAAGTGTTTGTGTTGAACAACAGGTGCGCGGGAACTCGTGAGGCCTAATGTGTTTATTTTGTCTTACGGCAGAGTAGCGCGGTGGATTGGCCGAGCTTTAAAGCAAAACACCGGTAAGACACAAGTCAGCCGGGGCCAGATGTAGACAGAAACAGGAACATATACAGCGTGTTCCAACTGATTCATCGCTGTTATGTAACACCGGCCTTAGGATGGGAGGGAGAGAGAGAGAGACAGAGAGAGAGAGAGAGAGAGAGAGAGAGAGAGAGACAGGGAGAGAGAGAGAGAGACTGAGCTGAGAAGACTGACCTACATCAGCAAATGGCAGAGATAAGTACCTGAGGGAAGGGCAAAAGCCAGCAGACCGTTGCTAAGGGGGCCGGGGGTTCACCGAAGAGGGGATGTAGAAACGGAGAGAGAGAGATAATCGGAAAAACAGGGAAGACAGTAGGAAGGACAGAGAGACAGGAAGACGGTGAGCAAAATAATTCGTCTGCATCCACGCCTGTGTGTGTGTGTGTGTGTGTGTGTGTGTGTGTGTGTGTGTTACTGTAGGCCCATGGCCTCATTAGGATCAGATGGACAGTAGCTGCCACAGGCCCGGCTGAGTTCCAGTGACACAACCAGGATGGAATGTGGGTCAGTGGGCAGAGAGATGGAGGACTGCGATCAGGGAAAGTTTCCACGAGAGCATGCGCGCCTGTGTGTGTGTATGTGTGTGTGTGTGATCACGTGTGTGTGTGTATCTTCCCGCTTGTGTTTTCCCCTTCTTTCCTTGACCGTCAGTCGCTTGAAAATAGAATAAGGGGAAGGGTGTGTGCGTCGAAGAGCATTGAGTCAGAAGTCCACTTCTCTTCTCTCTCTCTCCGTCCGACGACCTCCACCGAAAAGGAAACTGCCTGTGCAAAACACTCAACCTGAATTAAGTCTCCTAATGGGAGATTATTCAATTCCACTACAGTTCATTCACATCTCTTGCAACGGGGGATCATAAGCTTACCATAACATAAGCCTATGTCTGTTCAGCCTATACTGTACATGCACTGCTCACCGTCAGGTCATGCTGCATGTAGGTCAGAGATAAGCAGCCAGTTCATCCATGCTCTTAGAATCACAAACCAGTGCCGTGAGTTCATGGTCCGTTTCCTCTGGTACCCTATGTCAACACGCAACGTATACACGCCATACAATCCAGGCCAGTCAGAGCCCCCAACCAGTTAACATGGCGGATAAATTGCTCAACGTCTCTGGGGCCTGGGGGAGAAAAAAAAGTGCAGAGGTAAGAGATTCATCACAGCGACAGCCAGAGATGGTCCAGTTGCGAAAGTTCGCCCCCTCTCTCTCTCTCTCTCTCTCTCTCTCTCTCTCTCTTTCCCAAGAACAGAGCTGCATTTGTTTCGCGGGGTTGCTCAATTACCGAGACCGTGGTTGAAGACGTGTTGCAATCATCACACCGGCTTTTCTCGCTTCCACGCCGCTTTCATGTAATTATCTTGCAAGGTCGTCTATTAGCGAGACATGCTGCAGCGATGAGTATGATTGGCAGGGTGTTTTTTTTTTACCGGCCTGTGTGTTGTGGTACTTTTCGGAAGGCTGAGTCACGTCATTGTTCTAGTTTCCATGCGGCGCATAAATGTACACCAGGCACATAAACAGACTTTACAGGTTTATACTGGTTTACCATGACCCTTTGCATGCCTCGGTAGTGGCTGCTTGTGAATTTAATTGGATGTGGATATGTGATAGTCATGTAGTAAAGGAGGGTAATACACCTGCACACATACATCAATTAATCTGGCAGTTATGAGGGTGTCAGCCTAAGTCCCTCTGAGCTGGAACAACACCGCTGACCTTTCGACAAAAGAGCAGACGTGTGCATAACCTTACAGGACTCCCTCTACCCCGAGCGCACCATCTACGCCCAGTTACACAGCTCTAATCTCCCCGGGCTAAACCCAATTTAACTCCATTATACAATTAATCCATTAATCATGTTAGCAAGTTATTCAATCAAAGAATTTCCCGGGCAGCGTAGGCCACCGACGGACGCATCGTACATCCAGGCCCAGGGCGAGCTATAAGGCGGCGTCAGTAGGAGGAGGAGGAAAGTTTGCTGAGTGTGTGTGATGATGGAAAATACTTACCAAGGGAGCTGTGAGGAGAGAGAGAGAGTGTGTGAAAGAGGATGTATAAATCTGGGGAGGTTGCGCTTTGTATCACCACCCAGCCAAATCATCAATTCTCCACAGCCCCACCCTGATCACACACACACATCACACACTTCTGTCTGGCCACCAGTATAGCTCTCACACATGCTTTCTCGTACACTAGGAATACATAGACCTCGGTGACACGGCTATGCACGCATCTCCGCTTACTTACACCGGATACATACAGGGGGGGGGGGGGGGGGGGGGGGGGGGGGGGAGCAACATGCTGCAGCAGTTTGGGACTAAAAGGCCTACTTTATCGTGGAAAATAAATGTAGCACGCAGATGTGAGAGAATGAAACACACATGGGCCGGCAGCAGACTGCAGCCACCCACATTCTGAACATGTGTGTGAAAGTGATCACACGTGCATTTCAGAGGTTTTCTTCTTCGGCGTGGGCGTGGTGTGATCTCGGGAGCAGAAAATCTGGTCGGGCGAGTCTGTGGGGTTTTTAACCGTCAGGGGCCTCTCGAAGCCCACAGGACAGAGAGAGATCCTCTTACCTCATCGTTTCCTGTAGCAAACGAAGCATCTCACTGCACAAACTGCGGATTGAATACTTTGTGCATTGGTGGTGGATACCAATAAAGCAACAACAACAGTACATCTATGGGAGAAATTCACTGAACCTCCACAGCAGTATTAGGTCTGATTTCCTATAATACGCACTCCATCTCATCAGCAGATTTCAGTGCTTGGTAGGTTACAGGAAACAAGCAGGTTGCCCCTATCTGATCCAAGGACCAATATCTCATTGCATGGTGCTTTCACTTCCTGCCATAGAATAGGAACAGCTATGTGACCACACCACCTGCAGCTGATGACAATCTTAGGAGCCATCTCACAGTTTGCTGTCTCTGAACTTCACCGTGAGACCCGGTCCGACCTGTATTACCTGATATGTTGGATGAGCCGCTATCGGTTTACCAGGGGGAAATGTAGGCCTTGGAGCATCACCGCGTTGCAGAAATATTATAGAGATTGTGTCGGAGGATGTACCAAAGTGAATACTGCTGTGTTGAATAGAAGAAAAAAATCTATCATCTACCTATCTATTGTTTGTGGTTGGGGTCATTCAACTCCATTAACTGAGTCTCCTGTGACCAAAAGCAGATTTTGTACTTTATTACTGTGCCAGAAAATGGTGCCCTTAGGGCTGAAATGGGGCCCAGTCAAGAGTGAATACAGGCAGGTGAAACACCAACCATTCCCAGCCCTAACAAAGGCCGGTGAGGTGTGAGACGGTTGCAGTTCAGGGTGTGCCGGGCTAGTCTATCAGGCTGTGCTTGAATGAAATGATTGTTTGGATTTATCATTCAAATAACTGGAGCTCACGTCTTAGTCAGCTAGGCTTGCTGAGACTGGTCGATGAGGCCATCAACAGGCCAACATCACACAAGTAACATCACATCAACATCACAAGTAACTCCCTGACAAATATAAGACATTATTGCAAATGCTGTGTACAGTTGTGAGAAAAAGTTTGTGAAGCCTTTTTGTAATTTCCTGCATTCCTGTATAAACGGCTCTTAAAATACAGTCTGATCTTCATCTAAGTCATAACAACAGATAAACACAACGTGATTTCACAAATAATAAATACTAAATAAAGATGTACTTCTACATGTCTTTACTGAACATCAAACATTAACAGCCCAAGCAGGAAAAAGGATGTGAAGCGCTAGAGAATGACTTCTATGAAAGTGAGTAATTGAAGATGAGATGAGATGATATTCAGGTGGGTTAGAGGAGTCCTATCAGACAGACAAACCCACAAAGTTTGGTTGCCTACAGAGTCTGCTCTCCAAGAAGAGGAGTGGGTGTCCAGCAAAGATCAAAGAAAGAGCACAGCGCATAACGGTGGAGGAGGTGACAAAGACCCCTGAGGTAACAGCTAAGGGTCTGCAGGCCTCTCCACGAGTCCACAATAAGAAAAACACTCAACAACAGTGGTGTTCATGGGGGGTTAACAGACGCTGGGTGATGCAGCATGGCAGTGACCCCAAACACAAAAGAAAAGCTACAACAGAATGACGTAAACAGGGGAAAACTGGCCAAGTTAGAGTGCTGACATTCATCCTATTGAAATGTTGTGGTGTGACCTGAAGCAAGTCATTCATGCAAGACATCCTAAAAAGCATCAATGAACTGAAACAATTTTGAAGGAGGAATGGTCCAAAATACCTCCTAACTGTTGTGCAGGTCTGATCAGCAACTACAGACTGCTAAAGGAGGTTCCGCCAGTTCAATAAAGACATGCAAAAGTACATTTGTCGTGTGTTACTTGTTAGATCACATTGTGTTCATCTGTTGCTATGACTTAGACGAAGATGAGACCATATTGTAGGAGCCGTTTATACGGGCAGGCTCACTTTTATCCACGGTAACTTCCACTGAAGGAGCAGACAGGGGCATGCTCAAGGACTGAACTCGTAGTGTTGCAACACCAGTATGAGTACATACTGTAGCACGTTGGTAAAGGTGACCACAGCAGGAGTGAAACTCAAATACGGCGGTGTCAGCGCCACCGTAGGGTTACAAGTGAGGGGGCACCCACACTTGAAAGATCTACTATCACCAATAAAAGTCAATGCGAGGTGCTAATTGGTCTAGGGATGCCTTGCTAATTGCCCTCTCGCTGCCCGAGTGGCTCTCAGGGTACAACGGCAAGGCCAGCTGTGTGTAAAGGGGATGGACTGGCACGCGCCACCCACCGATGACATTAGCTACAGATTGTAGAACAAAGGTCCAGGTTGGTAACAGGCACATCACAAAACAAACACAACAAAACTCACGGGGGGGGGACAAAACGAGCGTAGAAATCACAGAGGACAGAGACAGATTTGAACTCGTCTCTTTTAGAAAGCTATTTTACACCCACTCTCTATCAGGCATGTGGCGTGAAGCAGCGATACTCACCGACTGCATACCTGTCCTAATAGCGCTATACTGAGCCCAGCTCAACGTAGCGGTTCACACAACCCCTCTCTCCCAACCCAGGGGACTGTTCTAAAGATACCAGTTGTGTGTGGTGTGTGTGTGTTGCGTGTGTCTATGTGAGTGTAACCTAGTTCAGAGCACATCAGGTGCCCAGCATGCAGCAGCCACTGCAGAGGGGAGGATCCTCGGAGGTACCACACACACACACACACTCTTCAAGGGCAAGCCTCAAGGACAAGCTCACTCCAACCTACCGTAGACCTACAGTTAGTGAACAAGATGTATTATTATATTTTGTATACTGCCTACTGAAGAATGACAGAACGAGATAAACCGATTGGATTATTTTTATGACCCGCCCTTATTTTCAGTTGATCTACATGTGATAGGAGCGTGTGTCTCTGGAGAAGCAGCAAGTCAGCATAGTCTGGTCTGGATAAGATCTTTTGAAACCTATCAGTATGACAATGATAAACCAGTGCCATCTGATACTTCAACCTCTGATGTTTGCCCGTGTGCGTTTCCTGAGGTTAGCGTAGAAATTCATGACTTTGAGATGAGCACAAAAATCATTTCGGCCAAAGTGTTGTGAGAAATCACCGATGTAAACAGTTGAATCCCTGAGAGATCTGTTAAAAGTTGACACACTTCATCTACGTAAAAAGCAAAGACACTCAACACAAGGATTGTACGCAAATATGGTATCAAAATTTAATGTTGCTGGCAATGCGGACATGCATCAAAATAAAACCAAAGGAGAAAAGCATCGAGAATATCATCACAAAGTGACGTGTGAATATAAAGTACAGTAGTGCTACTTTAGATTTTTTTTTTTGCCCATTTTTATATTTTTCTTAACAAAATAAAGGCTTTCCAATGCCTGATGGCATGTTATACAGAGAAACAAAGTTCAATGACAAGTTTTGATTTTGTCTCCTTCACCAGGAGTGATAAGCTATTATTTACAGAACAATTTGTACACCAAAACAAAACAAAAAAAAAAATCAGTCATGAAAAACAAAACAGGAGCTGACTCACGCATTCCTATATACACAGCAAGGCTTTTACACTTCACTCCAATGCAAGTGTGCAATGATGAAATGCCAAGACATTCCATTGATAAAAAAAAGTTTCATGTGTTGAGCACATACACACTGTAGGCTACATAGATATTCACAACCACACTGGAAAACTAATGAGACTTTTTGAAAACATGTTCTTTCATCGCCCATCAAAGCATACCAGGAAATACCTTGGTCATAGCTTTATTTGTCTATTCCATTACCAACTTTTCACCACTAAAACGCTGTGCAAAGAAGAGAAAACATGAAGTACAGCACACAGAGCTCTAACTTCCAGCCTCCCCCATAATGGCTTCACAGGCCAGCAAAGAGTCAACTCATAGGAAGCCCATAGCAATATGAATGAGGCATTTATTCAAAATGAAATCCATTGCTCTTTACATGAGGCATGTAGTTATATAAAGTCCGTAGCTTTCCGAAAGTGACAGTTAACTTGAGATTGAAGTCCTTGACTATGAATGAGGCAGTTTATTTTGAAACCACACTTTGGTCTCAAGAGCGCTTTAGATCAGCTAGCCGGCGGAGAAGCTGCTGCTGCCGGGCTTTGAGGCGTTTCTTCTCCTGGGTCTGCTGCTTCTCTCGGGCGTGCAGCTGGAAGAGGTACTCTGTTGCCTGGGTCAGGATGGCCACCTTAGGGGTCTTGGCCGACTCCACCAGACCCGGGATCTGGTCCCGCAGCGCCAGGAAACGGGAGCGCAGGTCGTTCCTCCTCTTCCTCTCCAGGAAATTGTGGTTCCGTCTGCGGTCGGTGTCCTCTGTGTCAGAGCTCTGGGGACTGTCCGAGGACGAGGTCGGCTGGGACGAAGACGAGGAGCCCGGCCGCTGATTCGACTCCGAACAGGTACGTTTGCTCTGAGGTTCTTCCTCGTGCTCCTCGTCCTCGTCGTCGTCGTCCTCTGGCTCGCTGTCCGGGGAACGGGCGGCGTAGTTATGCTGTTGCCGGTGGACTGACATATGGAAGCGTTTGGGACAGGGGTCGGCGCGGACCGTGATGGTCACCGGTTTCCGGCCGTTCACCAGCCGCGCCTGGTTCTGCTTGCTCTCCACAGTAACCACGTCAATTTCTTCCTCATCATCTGTGATGATACAGAGAAAAACAACCACACACCCATCAATACCTACACATAGCAAAAAGGTTCCCCCCCCAGTTACACAGACAAGTTGACAGGTTGAGTAGGGGCTCCTGTGGCCTCTGTTACATAATGCTTCACTATGTCAAGCAAAAGCAAAGTTTTACTATAATTTGGTATCTTGGGGAGGTGCATTCCACAGGCAAGTATGCAAACATTCCTGCAGCCTGGGGCAGAGCAGAGGCTGAGGTGTTAACAGAGCACTGGTCATCCATGTCAATGCCTGCAGGAATTCAGGCTTTTGTCAGCGAGTACTGAGCATATTCATCAACAATTTAGATTAGGAGATCTGCCGGCAGGAGGCTCTCGCTAATTTGCAGTGTCTGAAAGAGTTTCTCTCACGGGCTCTCGCTGTGTGTGTGTAAAAGCAATAAATCACCAGGACTCCCACCACCCCGCCCCTCTACCGCACCGTGATGAAAAAAAAAACCAGTGGAAGAAATTGTAAGAGGGGAAACTCAAGCAAAACCGACGGGGGCGCGGTTTTTAAATGAATATCAGTGTTCATTCAGACAAGCATGTGGTCGGCTATATCGCCAAAATGAGAGTTCAATTCCAGCACATGTTAATGCATTGCACATGATAACCCCTCTGCACCAGACACCGTGAGTTATGCAACACCATACTTTAGACTAAAAAAAAATGGTTGCGCTCTGCAGCCCGGCTCTCCAAATTACGCATTGTTAGAGGGCAATATAATCCTGGGGCAGGGTGGGGTAATTTAGTGCATGGTTGGTTCCTTACCAGAAGAAGAATCGGAGCGAGACTCGGAGCCAGACGACGCCGGCTTCCTGCAGCTGTTTGCCGGGAAGGTGAGAACAGCCGCGGGGTCGACGCAGTCTGTCGCCGGGGTCGCCAGGGGCGCACTGGGCGAGACGCACTGCGCTTTGCTCGGTCTCACGGAGATGTGGGCCACCGGGGTAGTGGCAGTCTGGGCTGCAATGGACACTCTCTCGCTGACCTTCTCCAGCTGCTTACTGGCAGAGAAACTACTCCACATGCAGTCCTGGATGATGATGGAGCTGAGGTTCCCAAACAGCTCCCCCGTGTCAGGTATAAACTGTCCCTCGCACTCCTCGTCCTGACCCAGGACCTTGGAGAGCCAGCTGAGCTTGTCTCCCGGGGAAAAGTGCACGGCAGCGCCGCTGAGTGTCCGGGTGGGAGACATGGGAGGGGTGGGCAGCAGCTCGAACTTTTTCCAAATGTCCTCGCTCGGTGCGGTTGACGTGTAGAAATCTTCCTCCGTGTCGAAGTCGTCGAAAAAATAGTGCTGGTAACAGTCGAACTCCATCTTCCAGTTAATTGGATCCCGTAGTGTTTATTCCAAGAAATTAAAACTAGCAACCGCAGAATGACACCGACAGCCTCTGTAGGAGGGTCCTCGCGCGACCTGAGGGACAAATTGCAGTAATTGGCAAACGTGATCTGTGCAATGTGTGTTTTTGAAAGCAGGTAACGTCACTTTCCAGCAGATGTATCATCACATCAAATATGCTTTTAATGGGCCATTAGGACATCACATCCCTCTAACAGCCTGCTTTCTACAAATGGGACTTCATTAATAATTGATTGCATCTTGCGGATAGTCGGTTTGCAGTGATGGACTCAAACTGCCCAGGCACACAAGGTTATTACATAATCTAGTAACATATACAATTTCAATTTTAGTACTTGATGTACAGGGAGACGGAACGTGGGGTATTTGCAGACGCAGTTAGTTTTCTAGGACGTAAAACTAACATTAAGCCGGCTGTATCCTATGTCCTGAAATGTAGGCTGTGCTTTGTTCCAAAGACATCGCAAAGAGCAGACATCTGAGCCGGGCAGGGACAAAAGTGGACCGCTTCACTCTCACATTGTACAAATAGGCACGGCTTTGAGTCGGCTACACCGGCCCCTATTTCCTCCTTTGAAACTTTGATAGTCGATCAACAGAATAAAACTACTCACCGGTTCAGGCTCTCCACAAAATCCCAATGCGCAATTCAGGGCATGGAAAATCCCTCAGTGGGACCAAACTCCACAGTTTGAGAGCAGAGTTCCTGCTTGAGAAGAAAGGCGAAGATGCTGGATTTCGACGCGGTCTACTTCTTCAATCCGGTAAAAGCACCGGCGCGACTCAAACAACAGGCAACTGGTCCGCCCCGTAATCACTAATAGAAAGCCACACAGTGCGTTTTTCGCGCCAGTGAGATATCCTGTTATAATGTGATAAAGTGCAGGGAGGAGCCTCGGAAATATCTGCAGCGGTAGATCCGGGTAAGCCCTTTCGTTTGCATAAAGGGCGGGGCGAGCCTTTTATGGTCATGACTGAAATTATTATTCTTACTATTATTAGATGAGCAGCTTCTCTCACTGAGAATATTGCTAGATGACACAACAACAATACTACTACTACTACTACTACTAATAATAATAATAATAATAATAACGATGATGATGATGATGATGATGAATAAACTACCTATGATATACCCAATATCATAGTGATAGTGCAGGGATTCACTGTTTTGCTCAGGGGCACTTCAGCAGATTGGATCAGCGGTCTCTCTAACCATGACAACCTGCAGGTGCTAATTGAATGAAATCTCTCATGAGTAAAGTTCTAGTGGTTCAGTTTATCCCAAGACTAATTCAATTGTGTCATGATCAAGCCTATAGCTTTGAGTTATTCTGCTATACATCAATAATTTCCTGTCAACTGAAAGGATTCAATTCCATCTGGTCACTAAGTAAGTGAAGATTGCTCTCTATAAACATGGAGATTTCTAATTGACTTCTTTATTCGGGCACCATTAACTTAAGACATCCCACATATTACTCAATAAATATTTTATTATACCATCATGGTTCAGATTTAAGAGGCAGCACTGAGATCTTTGCCCTGATGTATTAACCTTGATAACAAACATTGGTTTTAGCATTGATCCCATCTGTTAGTGTGACATAAGAAGTCACATTTGGCCTGTTAACATGCAGAGCACAGATGAACAAGCGTTTCTGTCTGACCTGTACACAATTAAGCAATGTGATTAATGAACTGAAGGTTTTGCAGATTTCCAAAAACCAACAGGGTTTCTCTCTTTCTTTCTTTTAAATAGTTTTCATTTGAATTGAAAGATGGCCTGTTTCTGTTTCTGTTGATTCGGGCTGCATCTGTTTGTTCATAGGCTGAAAAAAAGAGTGTTGTCTGAGTGTATCCTGATCCATTCCTGACCCTCAGTGTTCAGTTTTTATGTTATGTTATGTTATGTTATGTTATGTTATGTTATGTTATGTTATGTTATGTTATGTTATGTTATGTTATGTTATGTTATTTTATTTTATTTTATTTTATGTCAATTATTTGATCATTGGGAAATAGCTGAAATATTTCTAAATCCCTCAGAAAGGCAGACAAAGCAACTCTGTGGTAATTTCAGAAAAAAAGATTTGAGTGTAAAATATTGAAACAGCTGTTGATTTGGTGTCACAGTTGTGGATCTCTTCATTTGTATTACAAAGGAAGACTGGAGCGCAGATGATCCTTCGTTAGCATATTCAGCAGTTTGACTCACAACAAGGTATATGGTTGAGAGGAGCATTCAGGGAAGATAGTTGCACAGTGAAAGGGGGGGGAGGGTGTAGTATGTCTTCGAATGTCATGTGTTTAAACACAAAGGAGCACAAAGAGTAGAATTTCAGAGCTGAAATGTCCGCAAGTGTAAGTGGAGTCGGTAATCTCCTCCTCGGGGGAGAGAGAGCCTCCTGATCAAACAAGTTAATGTCCGAAACAAACATCACTGTATTGGGTCTTAATTGTTTTTGTCACATTTTAAAGGGGTGTTGACAGACAGACAACATGGCAGGGAGCCGCTCTGCTAGAGGCAAAATGAGCCCAACTGAAACACACACATTCAGTGACCTATAACAATATTTACCTATATTTAGCAACGTGGCTAAAATTGTTTGAACGCCAAACGTGGCATAACCTTATGGAGCCAGATGATGATGAAGTTCACCGTATATTGCGCGGGCAGAATGGACACCGTGAAAACTAATGCTTCGTGCTCCCAGGCCTTCTGGAAAGAGACGGGTCAGAGTTCGCCAACGTCTCCTGACAAGACAAGATAAGGTCACTATCATACACCTCTGGGCCCCCCCCCCCCCCCCCCCCCTCTCCTTCACCACCCCCCTCCCCTCCCCCACCCAACATATTGATCGGAGTGGACCATGGCGTGCCTATCTTCTCCTTAATTAAGCATCTCAGTGGTCAAGACAAAAACCCCTCTATCCCCGGTCAAGTTAATGACATTGATTAGCGATGGACATCTGTTGTCAGAGACGGGCCTGAGGGTCAAACGCACTTAACGGCCTATGGTGTCACCCCACGCCTGAGAGTGGCGTCCCAGGTTGGATTGGTCAGTCTGGGCTCTCGTCTGGCCCGCCAGTACAATGATCAGTCCAATTCACGCCAAACCATTCCAGTTCAGCATAAATCTGTTCCGTCGTTCTCCACAGTCGGTCCCCGGTCCCCCAACGCAATAACAAGAGCCCACTGTCTATATTATGTTGCAGCTGTCCAAGTATAAATACGGTGCTGTTAGTATGGACAGCTTTGTGATATCAGCTGTAAAGGGCTGATATCTGTGCTGAGAAACAGAAAAAAAAAAAGAGACATGCAACTACTTAGTTTAGGGGGGAGATTTAGGAGATCTTTCATACACAAAGCAAGGTCTGGATTCACATCTCCTCACAGGCTGTTGGCATCCCACATTGCGAAGTGGACCACCCCCCTATCTGCTACATTAAGAAAGCTTCAACCCCACCAGTAAGAACAAAAAAACCTTTGGCCCCATAAAATTCAGATGAGGGCCCTACTCCTCCTTCCTTTCTCCGATGCCTTTACGAGGAATGAAAACTGGGAATCTTTTCCTCAGCAGGGACTTTGTTACGGTGACAATGCTTAACACTAACAATAGCCAGCTCCCCCAACTCATCTCCAGCTTAACTTCAAGTACCCGCATTGTCCCTCATTGTTAGAGTGGCATACGTGCGAGGAGGGGAAAGACATCGGTGGCGGGAGGGGGCTGGTCGGGTCGTGCGTGTTAACACCCACTCAGCCGAGGGAATATCGGACAGAATGCACTGGAGGAATGTAGAGGGGTTTTTCGGGGGACCATCTCTGGAATTGTCCCCATGTTGGATACTAAGGGTCCCCCCCTCCCTTCCCCATGACCTCTATGACACAGGACACCCCTGACCCCCAACCTCTGACCTTCTCCTCCCATCCCCAAAAATACAACCTGAAACAGATTGAAATGTGCCCTGTCACCCTATGCTCAGAGAAAAGCCCTGCAGATGAGAAACAAAAAAAAACAACAACACACTGACAGAAAAGTGTTATTGCTCCCCAGGGATGAATAGCGCCATATTCTGACACACCCGTGAGATTGTGTTGGGCGGCGTGTCAACCTCACTGCTGTGACGCAAGAGCAGCGTTCTTTGCCTGTTGATTTTGCAACTGTGTTTTGAAAAGTGCAGTATAAATAAATATATTATTATACACGTCCATGTTAGTGAGCGAAGTAAAGTCTCTGATTCTAAATGGTTCATTTTTAAATAACTAATATATATCTGAGTTCATAAAGAAGGAGCTCATGCTATTAATATATTGGATACTCATATCAGTACATTGTTAGAACAAGTTCATCAATGGTAAAGTAGGAATTTTACCATTCATATATAATGTGTTCAACCTTACAACACTACTATATTTTTAGTTAAAGCAAGTCAAAAAAACAGACGGCTGTGTAAAAAGTACAGAGCACTTATGTTAAGTAATTGAGATGATTGTAAGAGTTCACAAAAAGCCCTTAGACAGAGAGAGGCTGAAACGCTGCTTTGGCTGCCACCTGGTGGTTGCTGCATGTAAGTAATTGTTGGGTATGAATAGGAAAGATGTTTTAGTGCTAAGACTAGGTACTAATAACTATGATGGACTACAAAATAAAGGCATCTGATCAAAAATGCAATGAATCACACACATGAGGAAGAGCTACCTTATGTCTAATTGAATTTATGAGGCTCAATATGTTTTAATATTACATCAATGTAATGCAGATTACATTTATTTATTTCAGCTATAATGGACTGATTACGCAATTTCAGCATGTCTACAGACAGGGTTACAGACTGAAATGTAGTGGATGCAGTGATGTGATGCAATTGAAGTGGAAAGCTCCAATGTTATGGCTTTACACCGTCAGCTATTACCTGGATGATGAGTTATCTTTCCTCTAGAACACAGGGTCTACTTTAATAGTGATCTATCTAGTTGCCTTTGGCCTCTTCTTTTATCTGTTTTTATCTGTCTTGCCTTCTGCAAGTAACAAGTATTCAAGTATAGTTGTTTAAACCGATGAATCTACATTGTATTATGCAGCTTCATGCAACAGTGAGTTGGGCATGCTGTATGAATGGATGAACACAATCTGGCTTGTCAGTCAAATCTGGATTTGCACATATCTGGTGAACCCATTCAACAGGGTGAAAAAGGGAAATAACTTGGCTTAGTCCTGGATACTCACATTGACAGAATTGTTTAAAAAAAATGGGTCAAGATATTTCTATCAAAAGATGTTATTTTTATGTACCATCACCCTGGGTCAAGTCTCTTAGTGTTTAATATGAACTCATACCTCAACTATTGTTCAGTCGTGTGGGCGTCTGCATCAAAACGAGAGCTGGTGAAATGATATGCTTGATAGGACTGGTTCCAGGTTGCTCTATCAGAACTAGTCTGACAAGATGTACTCCAGCTTCTCACGGCTTTTTGTTGAGAAGTTCTTCACCACACTTACATGTTTAGGAATGCTATTCAGACACACCACCCTGTCCTTGCTCAATCTCATTGTTTTTACGAACACAGGTACAATGCCAGGAATGCTGGCAACAGCCTTATTATTATTACTGCCTTGCCTGAGAACTCGCTCCCTCAGCAGGACGGTCATTCTTAATAGTTTTTTAACATCTGCCAGTCAAAAGGGATCTCATGACACACAAAACATACTGTACAACAGCAGGTTCAGTGCCAACCTGTGCTGTGATGTATGTTTGTAGTTTTCCTCATGTTATTTTTCCATTATTTTTTATTTAGTTCTTCTATTGTCACCTAATTGTTTGTACCTGTATGTATTTTTATTTTTGCTGATTTTAATTCAGTTTAGTTTTTTTTCAATATGCCTTGTTTTTAATTTACCTCTACTTTATTATATCTCTTTCTTTCATATAATGTGCTGTTAAATGTGTAATTGGGATCCTTTTACTAAACAATGTCCACAAGATGGCGATATCACACCACGCTCTCCAATAAAATGCTTCTGCCGCGATAGCAAGGCTGAGTGTGACCCGGCTGGGGTCAATTCACTCAGTTCAAGCTGCAATTCAGTTAGGAATGACACAGCATTGTGTGTGATCCACATGAAAATAGAAAAAGATAAAGGTCACTTGTAAGGAAAAAAGTTTATTTCTAGTGATATTAGACTTAGGTTAAGGTTAAGGTCGGCCTGAGGTCAGGTGCATACTGAAGAGGGTGAAGGTCAGAGTTAGGGTTCAAGGGAAAGAAACAGGGTAACGTCATAAGTGCAACGAGACACTGTGGATGTGTGTGTGTGTGTGTGTGTGTGTGTGTGTGTGTGTGTGTGTGTGAGTGCGCCATATGCATACATGTTTGGAAACCGATCTAAAAAGATTAAAATGCTTTGGGTTTCTGTAAGTCATAAGACCAGCTCAGTTCCCTGAAACCACCACCACCCAGCCATCCGTATGTCATTTGTTTCCTACATTCTAACTGGGTCAATATACAGTCAGGGGGGGAAACCAGGCAATGATATAATTAGTTCAAATCTCCGCCCTGCAGTAAAATAGCAACAGCCCATATTTAATCAAGCGTCTCAGAGAACGATGCTTATTTAGGATCAGCTGGGACTGTTAGGTCATGACGACTGAGATGGTCAACGGGTCATTTTCAGTAATCCTAGATCAGCACTTCTTCTCTGAGAGGGTTGTTATAGCCTCTGGGTACCTTTAAGCAGACTGCCAGACTGTAATGGATTTTGTGTTCAGGCCTGGTATGAATCCATTGAGAGCATCCTCACAGTCAGGGATAGGACATGTGTGAGGAAATGTATGATCTTGTACCATTTCTGAATTCTGCCAGCCAAGGTCAGTCAAGGTCAGCTAAGCTCAGATCCATGTGTGCAATACAGGCCCCTCCTATTCACATTTTACATGGTTGAATGGAAACTATGCATGGTGGAGGCATGTATGATCCCTTCTCTCCAAGGGGAGCATGGCGTCTCGGCGCTATGGGACTAAGATTACCAGTGCTGCATGGTCAGCCTCCTGTCTCAGCGGCCCTCACATGGACAAAGCCATGATATTTCAGACAATCAGCTGATTTCAAGGTCAAAAGGGGAGTGGACATCAGGTGAGATATTGGGGGCAGGGGAGAGGTAAGGGCAATGGAGCGGCACTGTGTTTTCTTTTTCTGCTCTGTGTGTTTGTGTATGTTTGGCTTTCATGACTGAAACCATGTGTGCCCTGATCCTTTTTCAATTGGAGGCTGGAAAAAAAGGGGGAAAAGCTTGTAAATAATGTTAACAATAAAAAGGAAGGAACGCAGAGCACAATGTTCAAGCTGTTTACCAAGATACCTGAGATAGCTGAGATGCCAAGCTCAGCACACTGACAGCAGAAGAAAGAGTCCATTGTTAGACATAATTGTCACGGGGGGATAAAGGTGATGATGATTAAAAAGTAATAGGATACAGATGAAGAAATCAAAAGCGTTTCATTTAAGCAGTGTGTAGCTTACTGACTGTATTCCTACATAACATTCACTACATCCAATCTAGCACTGATCAAGGGAAAAGCTAAGCATTATATAAAATGTTGTAATATGAGGCCCCGTTTTGCATCGCTAGGGGTGTTAGTGAGGGGGAACAGGTGGTATCTTGTTTCAGAAACCCCCAGTATATACACACACACACACACACACACACACACACAGGGTAGGGACTGAATGCCAGGCTCAGGAATAGACGTACGTAGCTAATCTTGATATACTGTCCAGTATACTGTATGACCAAGGGAGGAATTTGTCACCAGGTTGGTACATTTACTGATGCCTTCTTTTTTAATATAACCACTCACTAGCTGACTGACCTGCTGTATAATGCCAATACAATTTTCAAAAATACACGTGGAGTTACTGCTTTCTTGGTCCTCTCTCTTCATCTTGAACTTCAGTCCAGGTAATTCCCCCCCAAGGGAAGCATTCAGACTGACAGACCCTATTTAGCCCCTGGTTCACTTGTATATCACGTGCATAGAGTGGGGAGGGTACCGTGCAGTTCTCTATCAGGTGGTGCACATATGTGTCAGTCAGATACAACTCTCACATATCCCTAAGTCATGCTGAAGATTACATTAACGCTGAAGAGGGGGAGGCCAATCACCTTCATCCACTTAGTGTGGTCGTGTGTGTATGTGTGCTATTGTTGTTATATCTGTCGTGTATACAGACTGACTCGCGATTACAAGGCAGCAAATGATGCAGTACACTTTATTTAATTTCTTTCTTTATCTTTCTCCCTGGCAGATACACATGGAAATATCCCCCATTGGAGAGAGACACAAAGAGACAGATACAGAATCTCCCTGCTCAGTGAGTCAACACAATGTCGGTACTACTTGAGTCTCTCGTTTATGGAAGGCCATGTAGGGAGAGAGTCGCGTCAAAAGGAAGTTGCATCAGGAAAAGGAAAAAGGAAAATACACGATCAGGTAGTCTTCGGGGTGTCTTGTCACCACAATGTCCGGCTACCACTTGAGTCTCTCGTTTATGATCACGTAGAGCCGTGCGACCTTGCTTGTTGAGCGCTTGTCTCTTACTGCGTTCAAGTGCTGCTTGTTGTTCTGAGTGTGGAAGTTGTAAAAACAATTGTGTTGTTGGAAGTAATAAGAAAATAAATGGACCCTATAGTCATGTCGTTTTATTTTTAAATACATTTAATTTCATACTTTTTAGAAATCAAGCGGCAAAGATCAATAAATGTCACATCTCGGGTATCATATACAATTACGACTTTCCCCTATAGAATTTACCACTTATTGTAATATCCATTATTTCCGACAACACGCGAAGTCTGTCATGCGATTCCGAGTGTCAGCGTCAGCAGGTGACATTGAAGGGGTTAAATGACGTCGGAGGCGTAGTAGCTCGGATGAATAAGAGAGGGAGGACACCGGGTTATACCAAGCACACGACATACACGCTGCGGAGAGGACAGCTTCTTTGCCTCTGAGTCATACTCCTGATATAGAAAAATATTTCACATTTTTTCATCGTCTTGACAGCAAAATAGGCGATGGCGAGAGGAGAGGGCGCCGAGCAATACGCGGTGACAAGTTTATTACCAATTAAACCATTGAGTGCAGATGGAATCAAAATCGCAAAGGTAGGCGAAAGGCTTTTATAGGTAATATCGGTGACCGTGATAACGAAATGATTTGGATTCTTCTCGTGATGATACATTTTGTCTGCTATCTGTTTGCTGGGTTCAGGGGCGTAAAAGGCGCGCCTTCATTTATGGGCAGTTTTCAGCCGTTAGAAACCAATTTGAACTTAATTTTGCCGCAGTTATGCAGGCAAATCACAGATGTGACACCCAGTCGCCATCACACCACTCAGACGTTGTTCATTTCTGTCCACGAGGTTTGAATTTCACCCGGCTTGTCCATCTGTCTTCACGCAGCTGTTCATTCATTCTTTAAAGGGGCCACCTCTTATATTAAAGCGAACCCTTACGAGATTACTGTTCAGTCCTGTGACATAAACTATCACCATACAGTCATATTGTATTGTGTTATCATGTATTATCTCAAATAACTGAAGACCTGTGTATTCGACCTGCCTAGCATCGAGGTCCTAGTACCTAATTCTAGCAACCTGCAATACCGTTTTTACACTGTGTAGGATTTTCATTTCCAGCCATTAAAGGATGCTGGGGTCCTTACGTTTTAGTTGGTCATTCGAGTCTGATCTGTAGGCTTAAGGTTTTGGATGGATGGAGAGACGGGGAGAATATGATCATCATCCCTGCCATCATCATTCCTCAGTAGCACCCTGTATTCTGATAATCCACTTCTCACAACATCAGGTGTGATGCTGCCCTTGCTTCTGTGTGGATTTGAAACCGGGTATGTCAACCCCACTGGCTGAGAGACCGGCACAGCTGATTGGCTGTGGGCTGCAGGATGTGATCAGACTCCTGACTATCTGCTGACTGTTTGCTACTCAGCCTGAAATGTCACACTACCTACAACATCCCATTCCCAGAGCCAATGGCAGCGCCTGTGCCAGGCGGAGCCTTTGCTGTGTGTGTGTGTGTGTGTGTGTGTGTGTGTGTGTGTGTGTGTGTGTGTGTGTGTGTGTGTGTGTGTGTGTGTGTGTGTGTGTGTGTGTGTGTGTGTGTGTGTGTGTGTGTGTGGCGCGCGCACTACAGTGACCTAACATTCTCACACCACTTTCTGCGCCGAGTGTAGCGCGAGACCACACAGTCATTTGAGATTTGTTTCTAATCTGACATTCTGTGCGGTGGGGTGAGGAGAGTTGGCCAATCTCAGTCGTTCGCTGTAACAGGTTGTTTAATCTGTTATGCCAAAAGTCTGAGAGGAGAATGACTTTGGATGTCAGGGCCAAGTTGGCCAAGGCAAAGGCAGCCAGGATGTTTTGGGCAGTGTGGGCTAGAGGAGGGTAATTAAGACCGTACTGTTGAGTGATGTACAGTCTGATCGTATATCTCACCACTGCTCACGTTACCCTGTAACCGTGACCTGGGTTCGAATCCAGCCCAGGGGGTTTGTCGTATGTCATCTCTCCTTTCTCTCCCAATCTTACTAGTCTCTCTACTGTTAAATGTCCAATAAAGAGGGGGAAAAAAGTCAAGCCATGAGTGGATCACAAGGTCTTATCCTCACTGCTCGTCTTCTGTCCTTCTTCTCTTCCAGAGGCGGGACCAGAGACGCCAGCTGTCTTTGTGCAGTAAGCTGTGCTATGCCATCGGTGGGGCTCCCTACCAGATCACCGGCAGTGCTCTGGGCTTCTTCCTCCAGATCTACCTACTGGATGTGGCCCAGGTGATTGACAGGAGCTTCAGACAGAGGGGAACACTGGGATAGTGGAACCACCGCGTTGACCCTCATTGCTCAGGGCCACAAGAGTTGATCCAAAAAAAATATAATTTGTGTTTTAGTTAGTAACAAGCAAGACATTTAGCACAACCGGCATGATTTATAAGATTAACCATGAGTGGTAAATGAAGTAGAAGACTAAAATATGTCAGCATGTCCTTCATATTCACTATTGCTCGAACTGAGGAGAATAGAGAGAGTGGAAACATGTTCCCTTATCTATACATTTGTTCCAATTACGTACAACGTTCAAGGCTAAAGCTTGCCTTTTGCGCTTCAGAGCCCAGTATCATTTTAACAGTCTCCAGCATGTAGTTGCCAGTCAAGCGCATTAACCCAGACTCCTACTGTTTTGCTTTGTCAACCAATTAGTGCATTAGTGAGATGTACTCTACACTGTAGGAACTTATATAAAGGCACACAGGGGATGAGATCATTAGTGAGTGGCCTTGAATGTGTCGTGGAAATTTGTCAAAGAAGTCAGTTGCCACTGAAAGTTGTTTTAAGCAGAGTGATCATTTAATCATGTTGCAGCTCAAACAGCATTCAAGCAAGAGTGAGCAGGATCTTTATACCTACAAGTTACACAAGTCCCTTTAGGGTTATCTCCAGTCTGAATAACAAAGTCACTAGAATAGACAGAACGGTACAGGGAGACAAATCACTTGGAGACACTCAGTGCTAGGCTTTAAGACATCCTGTACTTTAACATGAAGCCCCAGTATCCTTGGACCAAGCTTACGTTCATTTAGGAGCATCAATCAAATACAGCATGGCGTATATGTACTGCAACTACTACTACTGTTAATACATATGTATACTACTCAAGTCAGTAGATTAAAGTTTTCTTCCACAAATGCTACTTTGTCCTTAGATCATTTAGTGTAGTTAGTGAAGTTAGTAGTTGGCTGCTGTGGTAGTCCAAACCATTACATAGCCTTGGATTGTCTCCTATTTGAGGCATCTTCTCTCCTAGATGTAATCCACCAGTGGTGTCATGGCCCTTTTTTAACCCTTCATATTAGGCGATGGATTGGTGTCTTGTTATTGTATTGGTCTCACATCTCTCTCTTTCTCCTCTTGTCCTAGCTGGACCCATTCAATGCCTCTATCATTCTGTTTGTGGGCCGGGCCTGGGACGCAGTGACAGACCCAACAGTGGGTTTCCTGGTGAGCCGGACCAAATGGACCCGTTTTGGCCGCATGATGCCCTGGTAGGTTTCCGAGTCACGCAGCAGCAGCAGCATCATGTTGCAGAAAATAGTTGGCAGGATGTTGAGAGGAGGATCAACTGTGCTTACTGGTAGACAGAAAGCATCATCTAAACTGTGAGTCGTAACCGTGACAACTAGGGTTGAAATGGATAAAACTGAGGAAGGAAAAACAGCCAAGACTAGGGTGTGAATGCAATGTGTGTGTTATGCCAGTAATTACACTGTTAATAAACAAGCAATAAACTTGTTGCATTGGTCTTCATCAACTCCTGGATGCTGATGAGGACTGGAATGTAACCAGCCTATTAGCTCAATTAGTAATGGATCTAATGCCCAGGTTTACTTTTTGTAGTTGGCACTGTGAAAAGTTCCATGAAAAGCTGGTAGAGCTTTGAAACTCTTGGCTTACCAGGCATGAGACGGACTATTACATTTGCCCAAGGGTGCCAGAGGGCGTAGATGGTAGAGAGGTAAAACCCTCAGGTGATTAATGGTCTAGATAATGCTCTTCCTCCTTTTATCAGTGATGACTTGGCATAAACGTCACTGATTTAGTTTTTGGCATCTTTCTTGAGGGATTGAGGGAACTCTCTCTCACAGAACTTGGCCACCTCCAGTGAGGTTTGAGGGCATCTCGCATGAACAGCTGCTTCAGGTCCTGCAACAACATCTCAGTTGGATTTAGGTCAGGATCATCTTGTAGCAACCGTCGGCCCAGCTGTAGCTCTCAGACTGACAGCTTGACGTTGTGTTCATGAATTCTCTCAGAATTTATCGTTCCCTTAATGATGTTGAGTCGTCCAGGTCCAGAGGAAGAACAGCCCATGACACTCCCATCAAACATGCTTGACTGTAGGGAGAAGGTTATTGTGGTGTCAGACGGTTTTTGGGTTGTCAGGGCATTTTTGATTAGGACCAAACAGTTACATTTTGGACTCATCTGAGAACAGACTTCCAGAACTCTTGTCCAGGTTTTCTCTGGAAAATGTCTTCCTGGCTTCCCTTGTAAGCCATTTCTCCTCAGTCTTCTTCTTATTCTTGACAGATGTACAATGACATCAGATGCAGCAATTGAGGCTTGTAGGTCTCTTGGGTTGTTTTTTATTAGTTTTAATATTTTTCTTGTGGCCCTTGGAGATAGTTTAGAAGGGCGTCCACTTCTAGGCAGAGTTGTTGGCATGTTAAATGCTCTGCATGTGTATACTGTTTGTCTCACAGTGGACTGATGGACTCCAAATCTTTTTGATATGACTTCTTTCTTTGACTTCTACTTTCTTTCTGACGTTTTCTTAGATCACAGCATAGAGTTTCATTTGTTTCTTTCATCTGCATGGGTAAGGGTAAGGTTTCGGATTGAAATAGCTTCCTCATAAGAGAGAGAGATTACTAGCATGCATGTGATGGGTATATGAGGTAGAGAAACCGCTGCTTGTGGCCGAGGTACTTCTATTTTCAGTTTCTCAACCACATTTGTAGAGGCATTTTCTCACAGGAAATGAGGAAATGATATCTTGGGACCCCGCGTATGTGTGGCAGATTGCCAGCTGTGCATGAGCTGCATGTTGTGTGGGTGGATGGGGGGGGGCTTTGCAGAGTTGGAGGTTACCTTGGGTCAAGAACAGGCCTGATGCTTGGCTGCATGTCAGTGAGGTCAAAGTTATACAGAGGCTGGATATGGTCCTCTTGGACGCCTGAACAAAGCTAAACAACTAGCTGCCATGTCGGGTCCTGTCCATGGCCAAGGAGGTCAGGATATTTGATGACTTGCTGATAAATGTTTTACGTAGACAAAGTTATTTCTTGTTGGGCAGGAGACTTGACTGTTTGCCAAACACTATCACACATTTTATTTGCAGTACATTCACAAAAGTATGTGTCTGTGTGTGTTTTGCCTCAAGGTCTTGGCCAATGGCTCACTGACCTCCAAATGTGACATGCATCTGTGATCCCTGTGTAATCAGCCATGGCATCGATGTGCAAAGCAGAACCAATCAAAATGCAACCTGACCCCTATTTCCAGAAAGATGAACCTATTCGCTCTCATTAACCTGATTCAGTCAGTCAATAGAGGGAGACGGGAGGGGCTTTCTTATTTCCCACGTTTGTCACACAAGAAGGAGAGGAGACACAAGAGGAGACGTGTCATGTTCAATAAACAAACATCTCTCTGTTTTTGAGGCGACAGGCCCCTCAGGGACGGTCTCAACCCTCCCGCCTGGCAGCTGGAGTGGAGGCAAAAATATTTACATCACATTATGTTACATTTGCTGGGGTTTTTTTAGTTGCATTTCAGTTTTTTTGATGCCAGTGAGGGATAAAGGAAACCCACTGTCCTACTGCCACAGAAATGTCTTAGTTAATATATGTGTCTCTTGCCCTGCGGCAAGAGTTCTCCTTCATTAGCTATCTCCGCCGTCTGGTGGTCGCTAGTGTGATCTGGCGAACCCTGGTCTGATTCCTTGCTTCCTCTGTCAACTTCACAAAAAGATTCCAGGTTTCTAAACTCAGACCAGCAAGGTCAGTTGGAGGACACGCAGAGCGAAGGAGAGCACTGTTGAGATTCAACCATAGATCGATTTGTGAGTGGAGTGAGAGTGAGGTGGGCTGGTATGGCTCCACCGCACAGCCAGCCCACCCTCCTCTCCTAGTGCTGAGCCCATTCTCCACACACGAGCTCTAACAAGGCGGGATTAGGGGGATTATTCACAAAAGACCCGCTTACAAAGCATCCGGGAGAGAGTGGAAAAGAAAGCGAGTGAGAAAAGAAAAATGAAAAGGGGGGGGGGGGGGGGGGGGGTAAAGTTACAGTGACAGTTGGCAGAATTCATTAAACAAACTCATTAGCAGGGAGCAAAGCTGGCACCCCTTTTGTATCGAAGGTGTATCAATGGAGTTTCAAGTAAGCAAGCTTTCTATTTTGACATGCCGAGCCTAGCGCCGTACCTTGATGTACATCCAACCATCTGTAAGGTACCCAAACTTTGCCACCATGTGAAGTGAAGAATGACGTAACATCTTCATGTTGCACCAACTTGAGGGAGGCATTATGGTCCTCATGCAGGGTGAATCTTCATCTGTGATTGTGACCCAAAAGAAAATGTATTCTCGGTAAAACCTAAGAATATCTCCATTTGTGTTACAAAACAGACGCGTATATATTCAGCACACTGAAAATGTCATTCAGAACTGTCTTCATCATACTCCCGGCTCAGTGATCTCCTACCCCTGTCTTCTCAGGATTCTTCTATCCACGCCGTTTGCGGTGCTGACCTACTTCCTGATCTGGTGCGTTCCCCCGGTGGAGCAGGGGAAGGTCCTCTGGTACCTGGTCTTTTACTGCCTCTTCCAGTCACTGCAGACGGTCAGTACCTCGTGTTGGTGCTTTGTTCCATATCCCATCATTTTAAGGGAAAATCCACACAAAAACAGCTATTGGTGATGTACCTTGCATTCTTGGGCCCATGCTGTCGATTGTTGGTGTATTTTTCTTATTCCAGCGGTTAACTGGCTAATGATGATATGACTTCAGGTTGAGATATTTCCAGCACAGCTACAATGGAGTTTAATAGTAGAAGCATTTTTAATTATCTAAAACCTCACCAGTAAATGGCAGGTTTTGGTGTCAGACCAAGCTTCTTTCTAGACTCATTATTTTGCAGGGGTGGTAAAAAGTAGAAAGTAAAGCTTCAGAAAGTAGAAATCCTAACTACGTATTTGCTCCAACCTGGCTCTTACCAAGATGAAGAGTTGTGTTAATTAGAATCAACTGGTATATGGGATGGGTGGAGGAAAAACATGGTCAATACTTCTACTTTCTACACCCCTGCTATTTTGCACCAATCATACAAGAAATCCATCGTAGAAGAGGAAGCGATGCCAGTTTCTTCACCAAGAGTAGCCTCTGTAGACAATAATGCAATACAGCCACAAGACATGTTTGAGTAAGGGGTGCGACTCCAATTGGTAAAAAAACAGCTGACCGCAATAAATTCACGCCCGTTCTCTGGGGGATTGTGAAACGTCATTCTGGGAAATGTAGGAAATCAATAACTGAAGTAGAAATGGGCAAGGCAGGTTGAGGAAAAGTGGGTGCACCATGTTGTGAATTACAACATCTGATCACAAAATAACTTGAAATGCATTGAACATCACAGACTGATGATACATAACAGTGTAAGAGTCATTTTCTTCCTCAAAGCACAGACGGCTCACTGTGGTTTGTGTGTATTTTGGCAGTGTTTCCACGTGCCCTACTCCTCCCTCACCATGTTCATCAGCACCGAGCAGAAAGAGAGGGACTCTGCCACTGCCTACCGTAAGTCCACCTTCCTGCGATTGAGAGCTTTTACGTTAACGTTGTCAAATCACACGCTGACACTCTCGCCATCCCTCTGCATCTCAGGTATGACAGTGGAGGTGCTGGGCACAGTGGTTGGCACGGCGATCCAGGGGCAGATAGTGGGTGGAGCCATCGCCCCCTGCGTCCCCACCAAGTATGATGCGCTTGACAACGGGAACTCTTCTGAAAGTGGGCCGGATGTCAACTTGTCCTACAACTCGCTGGACGAGACGGTGAGACTTTTGGGCGGTGTCACGTAAAAGATAAATATCGCTAAATGTCATTATAGCGCTTATACTTTGACAGGCCGAGGGAATGTCTTGAGCTAACCTCTTCTGTCTTCCCCCCTCGTAGAAACGGGCTTACATGATCGCCTCCGGGGTCATCTGTGCCATCTACGTCCTCTGTGCCGCCGTCTTGTTTATTGGCGTGAGGGAGCGAGAAGGTGAGACTCCATAAACTAACGAGACAAGTTTCCATTTACGCAATGTTTATCAGCTGTCCATGACATTTCGCCGTCTTCAACTCCTCAAATAGTTGAGATTAGAATGAGGCGGCCACGTTCTGGCAGACACTGAATGTCAATGCCAAAATATACACTTGAATAAAACCAAGATTAGATTGCTTCTAATCACAGTGGCTCAGTATTCTGTTGTGAAGACATTGCAGCTCGTGTTTGGGACAGTGGGTGCTGGGAGTTGATTGTCGTTCTGTTTTCCTTCTCCGCGGTGGGATCTAGAGAGCGGGCGAGTAAAGTCAGAGCCCCTCACCTTCTGGCGGGGCCTGAAGCTGGTGATGGGTCATGGACCGTACGTCAAACTAGTCATGGGCTTCCTGTTCACCTCCCTGGCCTTCATGGTAAGAGTGGATTTCATAATCTATTTTACACTGGATACTGTATGACTATTCATTTTCATAAGGGACTTCGATTGATTTAAAATGTGTCTTATTCCTTTGACAGCTGCTGGAGGGGAACTTTGCCCTTTTCATTACATACGCCCTCGGCCATAGGAATGACTTCCAGAATATCCTCTTGGTCATTATGGTGAGTGTTCCTATTTCCACTGGTATCTTTGGAACAGGAAGTATTGAGTTCCTCAAAGTCAAACAGATGGGGCCAATTGGTACAATTGGCAGACACCGCTCTGCTCTATAACATGACAACCTGTTCAGTTCTCCTTGTGGCGTAGGGTGACTCACCAGGACGTATGGGGGGGGCGGGGTTTCCAGCAGTCAATTGGGGGGGGCTTTCCTCACACGAGGAGATGCACGGCTGTGGGGCTGAAAGGACAGATTTTCAGGGTGAGAGGAGGTGTTGTTTGGGGCCCCTGGGAACCCGTCCCCTGCTCACACACTCACACCAGGATTGCAGGAGAGCCAGGGAGAGCCAGGCACACAGTGGAGCCTTTGTTGCCCGGTCGATCCTTCACTGGCACCATGGGAACAGTGCTTCGGTTGCTCCCTCCTTTCCGTCGTACTCCCACTGCTTTCTGCTCTAGTGCCTTTCCCTCTGATTGGGGAGAGAAAACATTACAGTGTTGGATGTTAAATTAGCAGTGGGAGTTGTGGGGGGGATTCCACTGTACTTGGTCACTTTTGACCATCATGCACTATTTCTCAGTCTGCTGAATCCACAGTGGCAAGCATGTTCTTGTGTGGTCATTTGACACTGGCTGACCATGTCTGACCTAGAGGTCAAAGGTGGTCCATCCCCCACAGGGTTAGGTTAGGGCCCCATAAAAAACTTTGTGCCCTTGTCCCATGACCTCTTCCTGCATTAGTCAATGTCTCCTTTCCAGTTCCCACATTTCCCACAATCCTTACTGAAGTCCACTTAGCACATTTATTCCTAAGGAAATCAAATGTGTGTGTTTTCGTTCTGTGAGCCTGCGTGGTGATAATAAATGAAACTATAATCCTGACATGCTTCTTTTGCATCCTTTCCAGCTGTCGGGAACTCTATCCATTCCATTCTGGCAGTGGTTCCTGACTCGTTACGGGAAGAAGACAGCAGTTTACATAGGCATCACGGTCAGTAGAGGGCGCTGTGGCCAAACAAAGAATCTTTGTTTCACTGTACTGGTGTGGAATGGATTCCCTGGAGTCGTGAAATCACAGCCTTCTGTCTCTCCACAGTGGGCAGTGCCCTTCATGATCGTGATCGTCTGCATCAAGAGCAATCTGATCGTTTCTTACTTGGTGTCGGTGGCAGCAGGTGTGAGTGTGGCGGCAGCGTTTCTCCTACCCTGGTGAGCAGTAGTTCATCCTCAGAATCCCTCCCACCGTCTGTAAATGTATCACTTTGTGGTATTTTTGTGATTGTTGCTGCTTGTCTTTCCATTCACATGTCGTGCCGTGTCCTCTCAGGTCAATGCTTCCAGATGTGGTGGATGACTTCAAGGTGAAGAACCCAGGCATCCACGGTCATGAAGCCATCTTCTACTCCTTCTATGTGTTCTTTACCAAGTTTGCCTCTGGAGTGTCCCTGGGTATCTCTACCCTCAGTTTACAGTGAGTCGATTTTAATTTCCTTTACCTTACCATTACCTCTCTCAACCTCTCCCTTCGCTCTGCAGGGCTGTGAGCGTAAAAGCAAAATAAAGGATTATCTTGTATGGGATTAGCTCCACATTTACAGTCCGGCGGTCATGTGGTCAACAATCACATAATCCTTTTAACTTATAATGAAGCCAAACTGTACTCACATCAGCTGTCTTTTCTCCTCCCTCCTCTCCGCATTTCTTTGCAGCTTTGCCGGGTACGTGACCCAGGGCTGCTCCCAACCCAAGGCGGTCATTTTAACCCTAAAGATGCTGGTCTCTCCTGTCCCGGTGGCTCTTATTGCTCTGGGACTGTTGATATTCAAGACCTACCCCATCGACGAGGAGAGGAGGCAAGGCAACCGCAAACTGCTGCAAGAGATGCTGTACGTGAGGCCAAATACACACACATACACAAACACACACACACACACACAAACACTAATGCGCTCACACACAAGAACACAGAAGTTTATGCTTGATTTGGGATAACCAAACAAGGCCAGACACCTATTGTTGTGCAGCAGGACTCAAGCATGACCAGAGCTGTCTCCACCACTAAACGGGCTATTAAGCGCACCATGGAGATAAGCGGTCCGCTGTCCAATAGCTGCACACTGAGATGCTAAATTCAGTTCCGTTCTGGCATCTATTTGTATACCTGAGCTAAATTCAAATGAAATCCTCAACAAACTGCTTTGCCCTGTCAGCGTCATGCATTATGTGCACTGTCTGGACAAGCCAAGTCCTTTTGTGTGTGACTCTTGGCTGCTCTCCCATCTCCACACAGGGACATTGAACAGGATTCTGAGTCGGACTCTGCGGAGCTTGGGAGCGTTGTGTAGCAGAGCGAGGCGGAGGAGGAGAAGCCAACCAAAAAGGCCACCGCTGTCTTGCGCGTTTGCACAGGCTGGCGGGAGGGACAAGACCACCAGGCAGGCTGGCCAGGCGTGTGTGTTTTGGGTTTAGCTGGACTAACCGAGGAGAGACCACAGACCACACTGTGGCCAGCTGCCTGAGGCTACCTGGACACAACAGGCTTCCTCCAGCGGATCACACGGGTTTACAGGGCCCCCTAGTGGGTAGCCAATATAATTTGTGAGTATTTTCAGTTGGCCTTCATCTGTGGTTTGTGTTATTGTTCATGCATTTACTTGTTTACAAGTTTGGACTTTTCCCCAAGCAATCTATGGGGTGTTACCTAGCCCAGTTATTCAACTGGGGAAAGCTGCACTATTTAGACTTCCCATTCAGATTGTCTGCTGAGGGAAATCTACATTATCAGCCCTTATTTAGATTGGAGTTGTATGGACCTGTACTCAATTTATGCTCATTCTTGTTTTGTTGTGTCTTGACAACTGTTACAGTTCATTTCTACCAACATAAAGTTTCTGGTGGGAAAAGTTATGCTCCTGTGGTATTACAAATTGGGCTCTAGGTTAACTGACAACGACACATCTTGTGTCTTTTAGTTGCAATGAGATGTCCTATTTAACTGTTTTTTAACCACATCCTGTATTTGGTGTCTTGACGCTTTTGACAAGGGTTTCCCTTATAAACCTTTTGGGAAAGTGCTTTAAAAACTTCAGCCCATCTCAATCAAGTTGAAAACCATTTCTGAATCCTACTGTGCTTTGCCTTGACACAAAGGTCCACTCCACACTTGGAAGTCATTTCAGCTAAAGGATGTTGCTCGCTACCCAAGGGAAGAGAGTCTTTATTCAACGATTTATTTTAACTAATTAATCCAAGGGATTATCATTTTCTAATAAAAGCACATACGGTACTAATTTGTTAACATTTCTAATACATTAATCATGTGGGGGGGTTGTGGTAAATGGGGAAAATTATTAATCTTTTATGCCATTTCACATGAGAAGCCCCAAGCCAAGTTTTCTATTATCAGACATATCCAAACACATTTCCTCACTTTGGATGTCTGTTTTAACTTCAGTGCAGTCAGCTCTCAAAATTCGTATTCTATTAAATTATTAAGTTTATACAATATTTCTCCAAATCTTAATATATAACTGCATTTTTCAATTTATTTATTCTTAGGGCATTTAAGTGGCACTGAATGTGACAAAGCACTTCACTTACATGCTTCTCTCCTTGGTGTTAATGTTGTATCTTGCTGTATATAATGTTACTGTAAATTGTAAATATTTTTATATGTTTCACCACTGTGAGTGATCAGTGTTTTCTAAATTAATAAAATGACATGTTCATGTACTGTAAATTGTAATGTGTGAATAAATCCTAGTAAAACAGAGTCAGCGATTTCAATGCAGCCATATAAAGATAGGGTCTTGTAAAGGAAAAAAAATGCTTATCTGAAAATATGCCTTATGGTGATCACTGACTGGAGGTCATAGTTGTTTTACCTCAACATCACTGCAGCTGACACAGTAACACACTTTAACAACATTTAGTCTTTCAATCTTATTTTTCTTCAAATGAGTGAACGAATCTGCCATCTTAGTGAAATAATTTCACTTGGTTCCAATACGGATTCACATTTAAGACTCATTACCCGACTAAGTGATTTATTGTGATTTATTTATAGTGATGGATATTTTTGTAGTGTAAACACAAAATCGGAGCAATGGGAAGGCCCCCTCTGTAGATGTGTAATTTTGATGCAATGTAGATATAGACAAATGAAAAACAGTGCAAGGGTTTCTTCCAATGAGGCTAAAATCACCAAAGAGGAAGACTGCCAATTTATTCTCGCCTCTTAATTGTCTCCAGCCGTGACCGGGAGGTGGATTTACGCGCAAATCTACAGAGAGGACACCAAGTTCTTGCGATGACAACAAAGTGGCGTTTCTACGTGTTGTGGGCTGTTTTCTCACTTAGCCTAGTCAACTCCAAGACAGATACTTATGAATCTCCGCCTGCGCGGCGTCCGGTTATTAGGAAAAAGCTTTTAAAACCGGGCGCGCCCGAAAAAAACAGAAAATCAGCATCATCATTTTCCTCTCCGACACCCGTAACGCCGCAATTCGTGAGGCCAAACAGGGCCGAGGCAAAGATCCGGTCGGACTTTGCGTATGTCCCAGACGTTTCCATCACCTGCTCCACGTCTGACTTTGTCGTGCGGGTCAAAACGGACTTCTACGGTTTTGGCGCAAAAGCCGAGGAGCTGAAAATAGGCAGCGGCTGCAGAAGCAACGGGGTTCTCAGACCCTATGGAGACCTGCTCTTCAATTACCCTTTGACGGAGTGCGATGCCCGGCGTGAGGTAAGATTTACCTTTTGTGTTCTTTGAGTGGTCCTGCATCCTGCATCTGAAATGACAAGCTACGACCCCCCCCCCCCCCCCCTCCTCCTCCCGACAGATGCCCCGTGGTTATCTGGTCTATAAATTCGTGCTTCATTACGTGCCCTCGCCAAGACTGTTCCCAAGCAGAGCGCAGCGGATCCATGTCAACATTGAATGCCGATTTCAAAGGTTAGACTGGTCTCTTACTTTATTTTTAACAACGTGTGTGAAAGATACCCCTTACAACCCCTCCCAAACTGCCCCAGGTATCATCACGTGCACCAGCTGGTCATGCGTCCCACCTGGCAAACAGCTGTTATGCATCAAAGGCTGAAGGGGCGTCCGAGCGATTTCCAAATCCAGCTGATGAATGGTATGTATAAAGACCTCTGGACCGTGGTGGTTTCAGGGCTACTGTAGGGTCGAATGGATATAACTTAAAACTTTCATAAATGTTTGTAACAAATATGATTGATAGCTCCATATTATGTGATGCCTTTTTTAATGGACTACCTTAGACTCATGGACCGGGCCAGCCAAGTCCCAGGTGTACCAGCTTGGGCAGACTGTTAATTACCAGGTTTCCACACCACACCTTCCCCGTGGAGGAAGGTTGTACATCAGCAGCTGCTATGCCTCACCCACCGCTGGCACTGAATCATCCCTCAAGTACACCATTATTGACAACTTTGGGTATGTATTGCGGAAAGTCATGTAGTGGCAATCTTTTGTTTGCACTCCTTGGGCCCTGACCTGGATTCTGGGGGTGCAATCAATTACCTCCGCAGCTGTATGTTGGAGAGCCAGAGGGAATCGGGGGCCGCTCAGTTTGTCTCTCCTCGGACGGACAAGACCCTGCGATTCTCCCTCGCCGCCTTCCAGTTCGCTTCTGACCCTGACACCCAGGTGAGTGTGGAGCGTTGGTTCGTCAACGGTGATGCTGCACCGCGTTGTTAAAAACTACAAACTGAAGTTTCTGCAATTGTGGAAAAAGTCTTCCAGTTTCAACTAATATCAACACAATGTCATTTTTAGGTCCACATTCACTGCAAACTATTTGTGGCATCACAAGTCCCAAGTCCAACACAGAAATCCTGCACCTACAGAAAGAAGAGGTGTGCTTTAAGTCTACTAATAAATTCCCATACCAGGATTTAATTTTCTTTCAGCTCTTTTCAAGGTGCATGAGCAAACGTCTGACTCTGTTAGGTGGAGGGCCCTTACTGGTGATGACTCCATATGTGAATGCTGTGACTTGCAGTGTGTGACGCCTAAACCCCGCAGGGCCTTGATGGAAGGTTTGTGAAGTTGTGTTATTGTCTAGAAATAATTTGCCAGATAATTTAAGCCTTAACTAGATGAAATGGCAACATCAAAACAATGTTTTTAACTTGCACTACCAATGTCCAAACTATCCATGTCCTTAGACTAAGTTGGGTTTTTTTGTTGGAAATTCTGTTGTTGCTGCCATTAGCAGTGCTATATTTTCTAACTTGATTCTGTTTTCCTTAGGTTCTGCTAGCAGTGCGCCACTGCTGGTCTCAGATCAGACGTACACACCAGAAGACGGCTTCCTACCAGTCAGTCCCTCCCTGGTCAGCAAGACAAGAGAGGGCGAACTTGAAGACATGATGGTGTTTGAGACTGAAACGAATCCGCAAATCCACAAGCTGCACAGTCCGGAGAACCTGTGGGACAACACTGATGTAGTGAAGTATGATGAAGATGATGATGATGACGAAGACCAACAAAGCTACACAGACTTGGAGGAGGAGAAGCAATTTGAAGAAGAAAGTAGGGTTATCCTTGGAGTGGTGGAAGAACCCAAGCTAGACAAACCAGGTATCAGACCTGGGCTGACAGCAGAGGAGAGGAACAAGTCTAGTGTGAGGGATTTAGATGAGTTTGGAGATGAAGATGGTTCAGGGTATATAGTTATAAATGATTTTCTACAGAGGAAGGAAGAAGAGTTGGGATCAAAGAGTGAATCTGAGAGAGAAGGAGAGCTGAGAGCGGTAGAAGGAAGGGAAGACGAGGATTCTGATGAAAGGCAATTGATTGATCTACATAAGATGGAAGAGGGAGAGCCACCTCATCGGCTAGGGGTGGAGGAAATGTTAGCATCAGAAATGGAAGGCGACTCACAGCTGATCAGGAAATGGGGAAAGGTGCAGCCCTTGGAAACTCAAAGTGAGGAGGAAGAAAAAAGAGAGAAATACACAGGTACAGGTGAAGCTGAGATGACGATGGTCTCTGATGATGAGGTCCCACGTGACGACCTGGCAGAGGCAGGAATAGTAGATAGTGGGGAGATGACTTGGCAATTCATATGGACATAGTATTGGTGTGATGATCAGTGTTTAAAGACTATTCTATACCACAGTAAGCTATTCTACTGATCCATTTCAATAAAAGCACAAACATTGAAATGCAGTCCACTGTCTCCTTTATGCCAAAACTTGACTTGCATGTTTAAAAGAGTATTATGGGGTGTGTGACACATCCTTCATAGAGGACCATATTCCTATCTCATTTGATCTCCGTTTATCTTTTCAAAAAGTCAAAAGCTCTGCCAAGATACAAATGAGTGTCGCACTTCCTCATATGCTTGACTGTCAATCTTGTATAGCAACCAAAGCAGTGCTACAGGTTGCACTGCTTTGTGGTTTAAAAAGCCACAAGTTAGCAAGGATCAGTAAATGTGGTCAATCAATTAAAAAGAAAAGAAAAAACTTGGCATTACTAAGATACAGTAAAATGCACTGCCTGAGGAAAACATGCCTGGGTTGAAAACATGCATGCTTTTTTTTCCTTCAAGATTTTAAACTGCACTGCATTCGCTGGTCCTTGTTTCAGTGTGGATTGTATTGACATTACAAAAATGTCAAGTGTCTGACTTTAACATCGTGACAAGCCTGTCCCAGATAAGGTAGTAATTTCCTTATTGCAGCAACAATGAGCCACATTTATTAACACTTGTAGAACATTGTAGATTTGATATGATAAAATACCCTAAATGAGGCCCACTTAATAGAGATGTCTTCCTCTCTCATGGTGTTATCCTGACTGTCATTAATCTCTGATCTGGTTTAAACTTCAACTCCTAACAGGGTTTCCATTTCAAAATTCCTTTTCCTTGACTAGATTTGAAGATTCTGAAGTATGCTGATAGTGGTTGAGCAATCTGATGAACTAGGCCTGTGTAGGAACCCTGTTGTGATCTACTGTAAAGCTTTTTGTTCAATAGAAATGTGACGCTGCTGCTCACTGTCAAGCATAGCTGCAGACTACTAAGACATTACAGAAAACAATGTATTGAAATATAGTCAACACTGGATTTCATTGATAAACATAAGTTGGGTAATCCTAAAAAAAGGATGCTCTTCTAAGTGGTCATTCAGTCACTGACTTATCTGTTCATATTTTTTTTTATTCTGACCAATCATTTATTAGATTACAATTACATCAGTTTGAAATATTTTATAGCTCCAAAACATAGAATATCCCATTCTTGGAGCAATAATACACAATTGTGATGTAAAACATAGCTCTCTGTTATCAGTAACTAAAAGCAATATAAAATGTGCTCCAAATCATGACATGAAACATTATATGACATGTCTTGTCAGAGTTTGCGTGAGTTACATCATGGGCCCAGCACATAAAAAGTTTGAATCATAAACAGAAATATTAAGCTATGGATTGAGTTTCTATTGTTATAGAAAGATTTTGGCATGACACTGGTTTTTGAGAAAATGGCTAAATCAGATTTGGAACGATATCATGAGGGCTTTACACATTGTTGTAAAGAAATCAAATCATTGTAAAGAGACACTCTCTCATCAGAATGGAATAAATTCCCTTGGAACAGAATTGAACACAAAAGGAAAAATAACTTATGGTAAATAATATTTTTGTAACAAATATAAATGGGTGTAGTACTTAACATAATTCCATAGTACACATCCATAATGATTGGATATATTAAATATACAACATTCAGTTATATTTACAGATGAGTGCCCAAGACTCCCATTGTTAGAAGTACTAACAAGAAGCGTTCAGCTACAGCTCCTCTCTCCATTCAGCAGGAAAGTAGTGGTATAATCATTACTCGACACTAGAGGGCGGTACATTTCCATCTCTTGTAATGGACCGCTATGATCAGTAAACACTATGAAGGCTAAAGCTCAGGAGACCCGCTGGCAAACAAAATATATTTACTCATAATATAATACAAAATGAGTACTTGAGAAATTTAAGACCCACACCATTAACATCAAATTCAAAGGCTTTATAAAGCAGAACCAAAACCATCCATCCATCTCTAGTTTCTTCTGTCTCACAGACACACGTCAACCTGCAGCAATTCAGTGTTAGCATTAAGTCCTTCCCAAGTTGATTATTCCCAGATCTTCTTCAGTCTTTCAAATCATGTTGATGATCTCTGTCCTTCAACACTACCTGCAGTCCCATTTGGTTTCTCTGGAGTACCTGAGGTTGTGGAAGAGAGGGCAGAATTCAATTAAGTGTGTGGGAATACGGGTAGTACAGTAAAATAACAACTGAAGTGACATTCCATACTCTTGTTTAACAAATGAGTGAGTAATGGCTACATACATACATAACAGATCTAAGTGAGATGTGTATTAACTACAGTGTATAACCTCTTACCCTTGATGCTCTCTGGCTGTGCTTCCTGTCCTGCAGTCTGCATTTGCTTAGTCTCCACACTGCTGTCCATCTCTTTGGCCTTCGCTTTGGGTTTCTTTGCCACAGGTGGTGGCACCTTAACCCCCTTCATCTGTGACTCTGCTTCATTGACTGACTCTGTTACAGAATTAAGCTCGGCTACCACGTTCTTCTGGAAGTTTGTCTTGACCTCTGGCAAGGGTGTGGTCTCAATCACTACCTTCTTGGTGCTCTTAGAGAAGATAAAGCTGGCGGTGCTGGAGGGGGACTTGTGGAGGTCTCCGCCTACTGGTGATGTTGGGGACTGCAGGCTGAGGCGAGAGGGAAGGCCATCTTTTGTTCTAGCTGCTGTCCTCAGGCGGATAGCCTCCTGTAGTTTCATGGAGGGGGAGATGGCAGGTGGAGACTTCTTTGTAGGGGAGATGACTGTGGATGGAGAAGTGGGTAGAACCACAGTGGCCTGAGACTCAGGGACATCTGGTTGTGAAGTGACTATGACCGGAAGACATGTCGATGAGGGAGCGGTCATGATCAGAGACCTTCTGATGGGCTTCTGTGGGGCCTCACCATTGGTGGATGTAGTTGGAACCTGATTACTGGGCTGCTTGGTCCTCATTGTGACCTCCGGCTGGGCTTGAGCCTGAGCTTCGGTTGGGTCAGGACTGCTATTGACTGACCTCAGCTTGACCATCTGCAGAAGGGAGGGGGTGACTATGGGAGTGGATTCCTCTTGTAGGGCAGGGGGCGAGACCTTCTCTTGGCTTTGGTTCTCTGTTGTCACTGGACTAGGCTTTTGCTTATTGGTGGCAGAAACCTGGATGGGTAGAGGTGGAGGTAATGGAATGTTTACTGGTGGAGAAGGAGCATGCTCTTGAGCTACTTGTGGTGCAGGTGAGGTTTCAAGGGGGGGTGGTGAAGGGATTTCAGAGGGACATGGAGGGGGGAGCTCCTGAGCTGCTGGATGGCCATCATCAGTGTGTGGAGGTACAACTTGAAGGGGAGGGGAGATAGTTTCTGGTGGAGGTGGAATTCTCTCAGGTGGAGGATTAACTTCCTGGGCTGATGGAAGGGGTTCTGATTGTGGTGGTGGTGGGGTAGGTTCTTGAGGTGGTGGAGGTGGAATACTTTGGGGTAGAGGCAATATGCTTCCTGGTGTAACCTCTTGAGAAGGTGGAGGAGCAACCTCTTCAGCAGGTGAAGGAGAGACCTCTTTAACTGGCGGTGGAGGAGAGACCTCTTTAACCAGCGGTGGAGGGGAGACCTCTTTAACCGGCGGAGGAAGGGGAGACCTCTTTAACCGGCGGAGGAGGGGAGACCACTTTAGCCAGCAGAGGGGTCACCTCTTGAACTGGTGGTGGAGGGGAGACTGCTAGAACCAGTGGTGGAGGGGAGACCGCTATAACCGGTGGTGGAGGGGAGACCTCTTTAGCCGGCGAAGGAGGAGAGACCACTTTAGCCGGCGGTGGAGGGGAGACCTCTTGAACTGGTGGTGGAGGGGAGACTGCTAGAACCAGTGGTGGAGGGGAGACCGCTATAACCGGTGGTGGAGGGGAGACCTCTTTAACTGGTGGTGGAGTGGAGACCGCTATAACCGGTGGTGGAGGGGAGACCTCTTTAACTGGTGGTGGAGTGGAGACCGCTATAACCGGTGGTGGAGGGGAGACCTCTTTAACTGGCGGTGGAGTGGAGACCGCTATAACCGGTGGTGGAGGGGAGACCTCTTTAACTGGCGGTGGAGGGGAGACCTCTTTAACCGCTGGTGGAGGGGAGACCACTTTAACTGCTGGTGGAGGGGAGACCACTTTAACAAGTGGTGGAGGGGAGACTTCTTTTGCAGGTGGAAGTGGGGCTGTATACGGTGGTGGTGGGGGGATACTCAGGGGTGGAGGGGGAATTCCTTGGTATATAGATGCAGCCAATTGGGGTGCAGGTGGTGGTTGTGCAGGTTTCTCCTCACTGGGCTTCAGTGGTGCAACCTCTGTGGCCACCCGAGAACATTCCGTATTCAGCACTGATGTAACAGATGTGGTAATACGAGCAGAATCAAGCTGCTCAATGTTTGACTCTTGTAAAACAGCTGTATCAGGAATGGACTGCTGTGGTGGTGCTTCAATTGGGCTTACACAGTCTGATATAGGTAACCCCACCTCACTTAATAATGGTGGAGGCGGAAGGGGGAAATCCATCTCATCATGCCCAGTGAAGAGCGTCTCAGTGGCTTGTTCCATTGGTGGAGGCGGTGGGGGCCAGGATGACTCACTTGGGGATACAGCAGGTTGTAGTGCTGAAGCAGAAGCAGCATCTGGGGTGCCTAAAGGTGTGATCCTTTTCGTGGGAGGCTGTGGTGGGTGGTGTATTGGAGGAGGAGATGGAGATGGAGATGGGGAGGCACGTAATAATGAGATGGCAGATAATGTGTCCATTTTAGCCTTTACCCCTGTAACCTGAATTCTGAGCATGTGTTGCTGTCTTTGCCTCTTCTTGCTGAGTTGCTGCTAGCCTCTCTTGATGTTTCTCTATGACTTTCACCAACATCCCATTAACTAACTCACTTACTCTGACCTTCTCATCTTTTTCTGTCACTTTGCTTTTTCCTTTCACATCTACATGCTGCTCCACATGAGCCAGTCTTTCATTGCTATCTTTATGAACCTTTGGATTCAACCGCTCACTTTCTTGAACTTTCCTTGTCTCCAGCACATGGAGGGATCCATTCGTTGACTCCACAGAGGGTGTCTGACTGTTCTGTTTTCTTTCTCCTGACAAGCTCTTCACAGAGCCTTCTCTTGATATGGAAGGAGACTGCCTCTGCTGTCTCCTATCCTTTGGATTCTTCCTCACAATAGCATACGTGTTATTGGGGGCTGGGGGTCCCAGCAGCAACTCAAAGGTGCGTTTGTTGTGGGCCCATACCTCAGGGGGAGGAGGTGGGGGTGCATGGACCTTGGGTGGGGGTGGAATGTTGAAGAGCTCTCTCAGAGCCCTAACTGAGGGGCTGGCAATGACAGTGTCAACTTGAGGGTTTACCTGGGGCTGGGGAGTTTCAGTGGACTTAGTGCTCTCAGGGGCTTCTGGCAGTGTGAGAGGGGATGGGGTTGAGACCACAGATTCAGGAGTGGACCCAGGAAATAAGCCCTGAAGCTTGGCCAGGATGCCTCTCTTATGCCTTGGGGAGGAGGTATGGTGTTGTTTGGAGGGCTGGGTGGGTGTGCCATCCTGGCTGGAGTAGCCACTGGAAGGGGAGACTATTTTCTTTAACCCATTCTCCTGAGGTGATTGTTGCTTCTCTGGTGAAGTGTCTTTGGCAACTGGTTCCTCTACCTTTACAGAGTCCTCTTTCTCTGGTTTCTGAAGATGGGATTTGACAGGGCTGATTGACACAGAACCTGTAGAGTCATCTAGAGAGCTGGTGTCTGCAGTGTAGCCAAGGCTGTCTGTGGTCCTGGAGGACATAGGAGAGGATCTAGCCTCCTTAATTTCTCCAGGTTTGTTTTTGCCATTTTCCCCACCTGAGGTGTTCTCAGGAGAAGATTCCCCTGAAATCACCCTGACCTCTGCTAGGTCACGTGACCGCCGCTTCATCTTATTGTGAAGCGAGTAGGAGCGGCTTGGAGGAGGAGGAGCTCTCTTGGACTTCATGACAGAGAGGCTGCGTATAAAGCCCGCCTCTTTTTTGACCTCATCTCCTTTGGTCCTGGGCTTGCCACCAGAGGTGGACCTTGAGTACTTGCTGACAGAGGAGTGAACACTGACTCTGTCCTCCATATGAGAACCCCCCGCATCTCCGTCCTGTGACCTCGCCTGTCTGGGGGTGCTGTTGCTGGAGATAGTGGAGGAGTTTGACACCAGGGTCTCTGAGGACTCAGAATGGCTCCAACAAGAGCTGTCAGACAGATGGGGGGGGTTGTAGCGGGAGGCAGAGGAGAGGGTGGAGGCTCTGGATGAAGAGGCTCTTGAGGAAGCACGGGAGGGGGCTGGGCTGGCCAGCAGCAGGCTACTCTTGCTGACAGTGCGAAGGCTGCTGCGGCTCTGGCCACGGCTGATTTCCACCACCTCAATGGAGGGAGGCATCACGGCATTGGGAATGATTTTAGACAGGTAGGTGGCCTGGGGAGACATGGACATGACAGGGCTGGGTGGATGCTGCTGGATGCTGTTGGCAGTGGTCATCCAGGGGACAGCCAGGGACCGGGGCCTCTGCATGACTAATCGCTCAGGGCCCAAGCGCTGCAGCAGGGCCAGGTCATCCCTGTGGCCCTGAGTGGACTGAAGGCCCTCTATGCCCTGTGGGCTGATGCTGGCTCCCTCTTGGGGGTCTGCTGCCTGGTGTGGCCCATCAATGGTGGACATGTCAACAGGTCTCACCATTAGGGAGCTGTTCCTCATCCACCACCTGACTAATTGTCCAGCCTGTTCTGTCCAGCCCTGATGGAAGATAGATGAGACAAAGTTGTTCCAGCAAAAAGTTATGTAGCTATGTAGTTTATGTAATTCCAATAAAATTCAAAGAGAGATGTCTTTTATAAGTAATCAACGTAAAAGATGAGCTGCATACCCAGTTCTCTTTGGACATGCTGTGGGATCCCCGTAACCGTTTTCCTGTTTCTTCTCCTGTTCCTCACCTTCTCTGGCTTCTTCCCAGAGTTCAAGGGCCTGAATGTTGATCCTGGGTAGAGGGATGCATGGGTGAAATGAGGATATTAGATATACACAAGAAAGAAATACTTGAAAAATTGAATCTAACCTGAATTCAGATACACAAATTCTAGTTGTCAAATCTTTATGCTGTCATTTTATATATGTATGTACGTCACCATAGATTATATAAGGAATTGAGCTACAGTGGATACACATAAAGCACCACATTTATGGTTGTGGTTTAGCTGAGTTACCTTGTCTGGTGAGTCCAGAGCGGGAAGATCTGGTGGAGATGGTGGACTGTGTAGAGACAATGGAGGCAGAGTCCGGGATGGTGCTGTCTGTCAGAAATCCTCTGCCATCATCCTCTGGTTGGACTGTCACGGTTGACTGGCAGAAGCAGAAAAAATATCTCTTTATCTATCAGATAAAGGTTCGAACAACAACTGTGTTTTTATGTCCAAGAAAACAAAGCAACACTGGATGTTATGTGTCACTTACAATGCTGCTTTCGTCATCTCGGTACTCCACCCCATTATTGGTTTCTGTAAAGAAAGCATCATTTAACTCTTTTTGTTAATTTATATACTAATTTTAAAATAAAATTATTAGTAGTGTAATGTCAGCATGTACTAGGGGTGCGCCAATCAATCGCCCACAGATCATAATCGGCCGATGAACTGACCGATCAAAAAAAAGGGATCAGGCAAGTGGTTGAACGTACACCGTAAAAAGCATGAGCGGCAGAACGTTAGTAGTTTGGCATCTAGTAATCCATCTGGTGTTGACAGTTCATTTGTGACATGGGGTTTGAATTTCACAGCCTATGATCATATATTAAAACCGGTTTAATATATTGGACAGAAGATAAAGCCTATTCTGCCGCAATCAAAACTTTTCATGCCACAACAGGTGGGTAAGCAACTCAGTCATCCAGCACACAATACAATGCAATTAATATGTTTGGATAAAACCTATGGTGTATTTACACATGGACAGAATCATATTGGTGATCAGCCGAAAAAAAACAATACAAACAAATCAGCAATCAGGATCGGCCCCAGAAAACCTAATCAGTGCATTCCAAGCATGTACGCACCCTGTTAAGCAATACAGGGACAGTTACTGACATGTTGGAGCACTCCTACTCAAGTACTGAAGTATAAGAGTGTATGTTTAATGGAAGGAGGGGTTTAGTACCTTCCTGCTGCATCAGCTTCAACCCTTCTTGAGCCTCAGTGTGAAGGTCCTCCAGGTACTTGGGCCTGCTGGCCTCAATGAACACATTCTCCTGGAACAACGGGGGGACCAGGATCTTTTCATTATCCTCTTTCTTTGGGACACCTAGAAGGAAAAAGTGAGGAGAGGGGATCAGTATGGATCGATACAAAGCTATATGTTACTGTAACAGGGGACTGAATAGCCACTCATGCAGGGTTAAACCCCAACGACTTTGACAATGAGAGAGGATTATCACATCAAAAAGCCAACACGACATATGCTCTGTTATTATGGTGTTTAGTCTAGCCAAACTGTAATTAAATTAGATAGTAAAAAGCACAGCGAATTTACATCGCTGTCACATCATGGTTCACACACAATCCATCATTTTCTCCATCTTCGTCTAATTATAAAATGTCTGAGACACCAGGTCATAACAAATGGGCAGAAATCCCAGAAATCTGGGCAATTTGCCATGAGATACAGATTGTATTCAGTCAAATGTGAGCTTCAGGCACTACAAAAAATAAAACTGGAATAACCTCTTGGGATGATACTTCATTTACTGTGATGCCATATTAAGTTGTGTTAGTGGTTTAATAATATGGTGTTATTTGGAAAGGAAAAACCCAAAACAGAATATAGCTATTCTCATGTTTCAGCTGTTGCTAACTTTCCTCAAGACTCTTATAAGGATTTCAAGTAAGAAACGTCGTCTAGCTTGTGGCCTGCTGACCACCTGGCATGTTATGTGACCCTGTAATGCATGTGGTGCCCTCACACTTCCAGGGCATGATCAGGGATCAGTGGGCTAATAACCTGCTAAGATACTTTTATGTAATGGGGACAGCTGCTCTACATTTAGCTTAACCACCTACTGTACTCTACTGTACAGGCTGTCAGTACAAGACCATGCTGGAATTAGCCTTGACAGCCATGTGCTCTGCGTGATCGCTGCACTAGTTACCACTGTCTCTTCTGTAACAGCATTAGTGGTGGGAATACACATTATGTGGCTAACCGCAGCACATCTGGTTGAACAGAGAAAAATACAATCATCCATCATCTATATATATTTCCTGAGCATGTGTGGGCTTGTGTCACGTATCTCTGATAATCAAGACAACATTAGAAATTACTAGATTGACAAAATGGCAACGGGTTTAGAGTTATAACCTCTGAAAACAGACACTGATTATTACACTGTATTGCCTTAGATGACTCGGTGCACAGCCAACCCTGGTCGTTTACAAGTAGTCATGCTAGAATGGCAAAAGATATCTCGACAATCAGGACAGGAACCGGTTTGCGTCCTAGATGTGTTAAGTTCATTGTACTGGTGTTGGATAATTCCAAACATTTAACATGTATTTTCACTCACCTTTCCTCTTGAAGATTACTGGCAAGCAGTAGAAATGATTACTGAGGTTATTACTCAAAAGCACCACCATGGCTTCTTTTATATCATGTCATCTATTCCAAAAGTAAGTGGAAGAAAAACAAGACATTGACAGATGAACAGGAGTAGGTCACCGTCCTCCACTTCAAAAAGATCCTTGTTGTTTGTGATGAAGTTGTTTTTGTCAGGACAGGTCCACGCAGAGCGGAAAAGGCTCCAACCACCAATAGACAATCACAGCTCAGACACTAATCCTCAGCAGCCTAATTCCAACCACCCGTCTTTGACCCCCCGCCCCCCCACCACCACCACCACCACCACCACCATACCCAGCATCCCACTGTTGCTCCCCCTTTGTAGGCATGCTCACCCCGGATTGGCCAGTCAGTGGTTATGACACGGATCACGCTGAGATCGTACATGTAAACACTCAAAAGGAAGAGAAAGCTGTTGTCAGGGATTTTAGTGCGAGTAAAAGGGCGTCATGGTGGCTTCCTTTTACTTGGCTTTGGCTGAATTAATAACCCTGATCACCACCCGCACGCACACACTATACTGCTATCTAAGATCTTAGATATTTTTTTTGCTAAATGTCAATCTGGAAATCTATCAACTCAACAAATGACTGACTTCTTTAAGAGGCCAAGCATTCTTCCTGATTCTTTTGCCACAAGGGGGAGTAATTGAATTGAAATGATTGATTCATTCCTCAAACAAGATTAGAAACATGTTTTAAAAGAGCCCTGCAGCTCCACTGCACATGGCTACACATGTGAAAAATGTTCCCCATTCTTCCTACCAGCAGGATCCAAAAACTATTACTGAACAATGAGAATAAAAAGAATAACAGAAATTATTAATTTCTCATGGATTCTCTAGAAGCTACGTCCAGAGTTGAAGTTTCTAAACTCTGTAAACACTGAAAACCCTTTTCTCTGGTTGCTTTTAATCATATGTCTAGCTCTGAGACTTCTTCACCTAAGGAGTCATTTCTCCTTTTCCACTTCTTGTTAGGAAACGTCCCACTAATCTGGAGCAAAGGGGTTTGCTCACTGCCTTGTGCGCTGAGCAGACATTACATGCAGTGTGTGACATCTGAACAAATGGAAAACATTCCCATAGTCATGATCCTACTCAATGACTCAGAGAAAAGCAGTCTGAAAAGAAATGAATCACACGTGTTGCCAGTTGCCGTTTACAGTGCCGAGTAACAAGCAGACAAGTGACACTCGATCATTAAATTAATATCATGTCAATAGTAGGATATCCATTGCTGAAGTGGAAGCTTTGTAGATGGGTGCAAAACAGAAACAGAAAGTTGATACGCATGGGAAGGATGAACAACTTTGATCTTGTTAGCATCACAGCACAGCAGACACAGTCACACACTTGATTGGAGAGGCCTCGAGTCGGGGGGAATATTTGTTAATGAGGGTCCCATATTATCTCTGGGTACGTGATCCCATTGTAATTACGTCCATATTAATCACTGAGATATTAGAGACACCATCTGTCACTGGCGGACTATGAGGGAGCTGGGGCTTTCAACAGGCTGGTAGTGATTGTGCACGGACCCCACACTGATGTTTACATCAGGGATTGGGATAAACATACCAAATCTAATGCCTCTGTTATGCCTCTGCCCAGCTTAAAGTCGCTGACATGGAAGACTTCAGCCTCCAGTGAAGAAAAACAATGTGCATGAGGTCAGATTAAGGGGGAATTATGATTACACTTGATGACATGTGAATGAGAGCGGATTTGAAGTAGAACATTTTTAAAAAATGCGCAAACATCTGTTGACAAATTTGTTTTGGTAAAAAATTAGGTTGTAGGAGTGAGTTAGGTTGAGTTAGGTTGAGTTAGGTTGCCTCATTGACTCTTGTTAACAAATTACAACCGGTGGACCAGGTGCCAGTTAAGAGAGTTCATCATGTTCACCATGACAAATCTTTTTGACAAGAACAGGTCATATTTTAGCAATGGTCTCCTTACATTACCAGACAATAATAGTACTTTCCCTGGAATGATTCTGGAGGTATGAGAGCCAAAGTGTCAGTATTTGGAGCCAAGTGGCAGATGATGAAGGGAATATTAGTGTATACTGGCCAGAATCTGAAACACTGGAGATACAGGTATAGAGGAAGTGGCCTGAGATGGAGGAACACACATTCACATCAACACAGACAAACTCGAGCATTCGTGTTGTGACTAGAGTGACTTTTGATGGGGATTACACACATGCACGCCCCCCCGCCGCTCCACACACACACACACACACACACACACAGCCACACACACACACACACACACACCCCATGCCGTCCCTGCCCTAACTTGCCCCTCTCTCTTGTTTTGCAGCGTCAGGCAGACAACCATGCAGAGACATTCTCTCCAGCTCTGAGGGTGCTGTCTGCCAGGTGCTTAAGCCTCTCCAAGCAGCACAAACCCAAAACGAACACGGTGCGATGACAGTGGGGAAAGGGCTGGAGGCTCGGCGTGTCTGCGTGCGTACGTGTAAATGGGTCCAGGTCAGAGCCGGTGTGCTCCATTGAGGGCTTCGCAACTCTTGGTTTTCAATGAATTAAATATAAACATCCCTCCTCGACAGAGCTGACAGAAAGGGAAGGAGGAAGCGTGGTGTGACGAGGATAACAGCCTGCGTAACAGATATACCTGCAGATGTCTGGCCTGCAGGGTTACACTCGATTTCACCGCCAGGCAACACAGTCTGTACCCTAGCAAGCAAACACACATACAACATCAGACACATTCAAAAGCGCGCACGCACACACACACACAGATACACACTCATTGTTCTTCTACCCAGTTGCAAAACTAGTGCCCAGCCACACGTTACGTCACAATCCCTAATCAAATACACCTAAAAAGGTCAGGAGTGAGCGAACTCTCCGATCCGAAAGTCAGCGCCAACTCCATAGTAACTTTAGTAACTAACCTCGACAGGCTTTAGGAGGAATGATCATACTATAAGATCATTTTTATCATAGTTAGACCTGCCATGTCTGCCACAGCAGAAACCAAACCAGACAGAATTTGAGGCCTATCTTTTTACAATAATGAAATAGTGGTTCACCAACCTACCACCACTGGGCACTAAAACACTAGGTTGTGTTGGAGTAACCAGGGCAGGTCCCTCTTTAACATACAAGTGGAGCGCGGGCCTATCGCAACCCCAGTCCTTGAATAGGCCTGGAAAGAACAGTTTGTTCTCAGACGGGAACTACGAACTACGATGTTAGCGACTGGCACTGTGACGCCAGAGTTAGCACAATTTGTCGTATCGGAGGAGTCGACCCATCCATAATCATCTTCAGTGGTATTACCACGCATTTCTACAGCATACAGTAATCCCTATTAATCCAAAACAGCCTCATTGGACTGCCAGAGTACTGATTGATGACTCACAAAATTTTCCAGGCACACATTTATCCGTCTCTTTATAGACTTGCCACAGTGTGTTTGCAATAATGTCCCGGCCGTGACAATAGCCTGTGTGGTGTGTAACGTATCTGAATGGCCTGACAATAAAACGATCTATGATTTCATAAATAATAACTGTTGCTGGTGGCCGTCATGCTTGGCTTGGTAACACCGAGACCGAGCATTAAAGCATTACAAAGACGAAGAGGAGCTTGATGAAATGGGACCCCCGCGTATTAAAGAGGAAGGACTAGAGGGCACACTGGCACTTAGTACACCTCTTCCACCTTTTGAGTGACCTGAATATGATCTCCTCCAGTACGAAGGTGAAGTTCCAAATAAAATAGTAGTAAATGCCCAGGAAGCATCTGTGAAGTTGTTTATTACATATGTGGTGAACTATTTACCCTCACATAAATCATTGCGTGCGTGCGGTCTGTCTTACTCTCTGTGTTTGTGTGAGTTGTTTTCCAGGCCTTTCGGACATTTCACACAAACTGGCAAAGGCCTTCTTCCCAGAGAACCACCAACCATGGATAAAAAAAAAAACCTCACCCTGGCTTTATTACACCCTGATACTCAACATAAAAAGCATACTAGGAGTAACTGTCCAATCATATACACATGAATCAATGTGCTGAGTGACTTCCATGTAAAAAAGGTGACTGATTACAGCATCTATCAGAAGGAAATGGCGTTGTCTCCCTGAGGCAGCAGGTACAGAAGAGGACAATGTAGAGGAGGGCGGCCGGATTGACTGGAAAGTGAAACACTATCAGTCAATCTCTCAAACCTGTTCGCCTGGCCTGCATGCTTAGCCATCTCCTGTGTCTCTCACACACACACACACACACACACACACACTATGAAATAATGTTATTAAAAGGTGTTATGTGCATTTTTAAACATGAATATCATTGTTCAATGTATTGTGACTCAGAGAGATCATGGTCAAGTTGATTGGTGACCTCTATCTCACACCCGGTGGTAGTGGTAGTGCCTCTTATGGAAAAGACCACATTTCCCATAAACCCTATTGCTCACTGTTGAAAAGAGGATGCCACTGATTCCCCCAAACCACAAAGTGATTTATTGATGATGCTACAGGTAGCACCTGTACCAGACAGGGTTTCACACCACATGACTGACTGAGTAAACAGCAGCGACTGATAAGCCCATCTAGTCTTTACAGTGCTGCTCCCTCGGAGACAAGGCAAGCGGTGTCCCTTACCAAACATTCACAAAAGACATTGCCAAATCTAGAGAAATCAATGCGTCCTAATGTCTAAACCAGAGGTGAGATAAAATGATTCATATGATCTGACCCCGCTGTGCATGCCAACACACCCAAACACAAAAACATGCGCACACACACACACACACAATCTCTCACCCACACAAAGGGCTCCCTATCTCCAGCTTCCTCCGAGAAATATCTTTTTAGAGCTCAGGAATGCGAGGAATCTCAAGAGGGAGTGTATGGGAAGACCAGGTGACCTTCTGCAGGTACGACTCAATCACTCTTCCTTCCATGTCACTACGCCTCCTCCTTCTCCTCCCTCTCTCTCTCTCTCTCTGCTTGTGCCATTTAATCAAACCAAGGGGATTCCTTCCCGTGTGAAGCCAAGACACGAGATGAGAGGCCGGAGTTGCGTTAAGAGAGGCCCGCCGTCTAGTTTTACACGGGATCAAGTAAGCCAAGAGCGCCGCAGGGGCATAAATCTCCATGCAGACAGGTATGCAAAGACGCACACAGACACGCTGAGGTGAAGAGTGTATACACCCGCACACACACACACACAGACTAAGACGTGTGCACACCAACAAACAAAATTGAGGTAGCATGCAAAGGCACACATAACCTCTGCTCGCTGGCCCCGGATGAAACTCCATGTCCATGTTATGTGAGTGGATGTGTCAATACAGAGTTAGTGGCTCAGTGGGTTTAGTCCAGTTAGGGCCAGGGTTTATCTCCACAGACCAGCTACTGTGCAGCACCCCTCTCTCTCTGGTCAAACTCCAGGGTCGAGTGCTAAAAAGGCAAGGTAAACCAGATCCACCCTGAATGGGAAGCCCGGTTAAGCTGCATTGTCATCCTTAAACTAAATGGAAAAGCAAACACATTAGGAGATTAAATTCTCTGAGTCCTCTGTGTTGATAGCAGGTGACTTTGTCCATTATCGTACCTAAGACTATTGTGTTAACGAGTCACATGCTACACATGCAACAACAAGCATGTCACAGTTGTGAAACCCTCGCAGTGGGTTGGGAAAACTCTCCAACCTCTCTGGCTGATGAAAACCCTTTGGATAACGTCAAAAATGCATCGTCATCGAGCTAACGACGAGGATGTTTTTCTTACTTCCTGAAAAGTTGCCAGTTTGGAGATACGGCGGTGTGCCAGCGCGCTCACACACACACACACACACACACACGGTTTGACCTGCTATGGGTACCGGCCTAATCTCGTTGTGAGGAGGAACAGTGAGGGCGGCGTGGGTCAGGAGAAACAGAACCCCTTGTTCCTCCTTACTGTAACGGCCCTGGCACGGCCTTTAATTAACTGGCACGGTGCCAGCCATACCAGGCGTGCGGTGGGCAAGAGGGCCCCTCTGGCATCAGAGCAGATCACCATCAGAGGCTCGGCTGGAGGCGCTCCACTTTCTGGGGACAGTTTGTGTGCTTTCCCAGCGCGTTGCATCGAACCGCGTTCTGCCGGTTCTGAATGTTGCTGAAGGGCTTAATAGCAGCATACGATAACACCTGGCATATCAATCATACTTAATAGCTGGCACTCCTCGCGTTATGGCGTTATCTATAACCTTAAGGCTCATGAAACACTAGCAATGAGAAATTCATGGATTCACACGAAAACAACCGCCTCCACAACAATGTTTCAAGGTTTGTTCAGACTTCAACAACAACAAAAAAAAAATGAAATTTATACTTTGCTCTTCAACGTCAAGGAGAAGAGAGCAAGACTTGTCTCCAATGTGGCAGCCTCTATGCTGACCTTGGCAGGGGGAGGAATACCTTATCTCTCCTCACAATTTACTTTCTCTCACAAAACTCTTAGCACACTCCAGTCCCAAGTGTGTCCGTGTGCATACGTGTGTGTGTGTGTGTGTGTGTGTGATGTAGCGCGATGATTGTGTAATGCGGCCTGTGTGCGCAGGCGCTAGCCGACGCTCGATGGGACGTGACGTATTTGTATATGCATTCATCACGTACCAGTACCGCAAAGATGTGACTCAAAGCGTGTTTATACATATTTATCTTCTCCTGTGAGTGTGTGTGTGTGTGTGTGTGAGAGAGTCGGTGAGGTTGGAGCCCAGTGGAAATCCCCCAACACCTTTCCAGTTCAACTACCAGCTCTGCACTTCCAACTTGGAGAACAGGCAGCGGCAACAGCAAGAGGTGGGGCCTCTTCTGTCTCAGCAAAGCAATTAGCCAAGCCTGCACAAGCACTGCCAAACACACATAAAACAGCCCTCACTAACCTCTGTAGGCTGCACTATTGTGTTTTTGCACGAGGCAACTCAACAGGACACGCTAGGACAATTAGCATGTACAGGCTCTGAAAGCAAAAAAAACAAAAAAAAAACTGTTCGTCTCATATGATGTTTCAGGAGGCCTGATGGCATTAATGAGAAAAGGGTGTGATTTTTTTCAAACGTTTGGTTTGAGGGTATGAAACTGAAGTTAGTATCTACGGCTCACAGTACTGAACTTAACAAGGTGGGTTCACTCAACTCAACAGAGTGCACGTAGAAAATGAGGCTGATATTGTTCGGAGTGCTGACATATGAAGGTACATGTTCCAACAAGATCTGCCTGCCACAACACTGGGGAAAGTCAGACTGTTGCTGCAATGTTCACGCGAGTGTCTGGGTTGGTTTCTATGAGTTCAAATGTGTGTGTGTGAGTGATACTATAAGCTTTAATATCGTTTTGTGTGTTAAAACGTATGTATGTCCTTCCCGTGTTCAGGGCAGCCACAGCGCAGCGCCTCAGCCTACGTGTAACCCGGAGACGAGGTGAGTGTTAGTATCACAGAACAGGACAGACAGAGATTTCTTTGCAGCAAACAAAGACTGCTGGAGGTCAGAGGGCAGGTATTGAGTCACAGTATGTTCAAACATCTCTCCGGTGAACAAACAGGCATGCCTGGGAGCCAAGGAGCAGGATATTCAACTGGTTCTCAGCTTGCCCTTATTGAAGTAAGGCAAAGTAGGGCATGGGTTGCCAAACTCCCTCGCTCTAGAACAATAAACAGTACTCGCAAAGCGCTAGGTCCCGGTTGTCTGACAATTATTACATAACAATATGTACGTTCACTGCCAGCTAAACCGCACAATGATGAGGAAGGTGTAAACACCCTTATAAAATATTGGGGAAACAAATTTGGACCATATTCAAAGTGAATAAATCAGAGGTAGGTTTCCTCTCAGATTTCCTGTAGGCTCTTACCATGACTGTTGCCCTGTGGGTGGGCCTGCTTGCCTGCCTGCTTGCCTGCCTGCTTGCCCGCCTGCTTGCCTGCCTGCTTCCTCTTCTGTCCGTCCTGATGCCCAGCAGGGTGCCCGTCCAAGGCCAGGTCAAGCCCAGGACCCAAGCCCAGACTCTGCCCATTGGCGTTCACGTCCTTCTTCTTCTTGCCTTTGAGCCACCCCAAGGCCCGGCCCAAGGAGTTACTGCGCTTCTTCCGCCCCCCTTTGGTGAGCTTTTTCTGGGCAAACACCTCAGCCACATCCTGGGGGATCAGGTCCCCCGTCCCCAGCGAGTCACGACTTGACATACCACGTCACACTGGAGCTACGCCCTGGAAGTGAGAGAGAGAGAGAGAGAGAGAGAGAGAGAGAGAGAGAGAGAGAGAGAGAGAGAGAGAAGCAGGAGAAAAGGGGATGTGTGAAATAAAATGTAGTCATCAACCACAAGGAATTACATTTAGACAAAGGTAATCATTGCACAATGACATATTGCTGACTAAAATTGCAGTCAAAATACAATCAACTGCCAAAAAAAAAAAATCTTCAGACCCCTCCATCAGTATATGTGTGTGTGTGTGTGTGTGTGTGTGTGTGTGTGTGTGTGTGTGTGTGTGTGTGTGTGTGTGTGTGTGTGTACATGGGCACAGCTCTGCCCGCATGCCCAGCCTACACAGACCCCCTCCTGCCTCTAACCCGAACTTCACTGTTCTGCAAAGAACTGGCACCACTCCCTTCATTCCATAACGTGGAGTCATAACACACAAAGCCCCACCCGTAGGCTCATACACTTTCACACACATACACACACACACACACACACACACCTCCACCAGGCACATTGGCACACTAAGAACGTCAAAACAGCAGAATAAACATTCACCCATGTGCACGGATGCATTTTCACCATATGGTCTCCAATCATTTACAAAAGTACTTCTTCGTTTTGTTTCCTGCTGCTTGTTATCTGTCATTGTCTTCTTGCTTTTTCATGCTTCTCTCATCACAATGAGCTCATCGCCTTCCCGCTCTCCTTCCTCCACCCTGCCAAACTCCACCTACTCTGCTCTGAGGCAGGTCTCCCAACGTCGCTCCTGGGGATATGTAGCTTACACTGGGCTCCTTCCAGCTGGGTGCTTTATTAGCTACTAATCTCCTAATCATAAACTGAAACTGCAGTCATCTCGAGGAACCGGGCCCTTGAGATGACAGGAGGCGAAGCTTGGAATAAAGCAGATGAGTTTGGGAAGGTAGATGGGAGTGGAGTCATCGAGAGAGGGAGGAAGAAAGAGAAACATTTGGACACAGAGCATGATAGTCATTTGGTGATAAGGCGATGAGAAAGTTCATGAAAAGTTTTTGGCTGCAACAGAGGATTCTTGCCGCACTGACATGCATGAAAAGCTCTACAGGCACATTTCAGTACTTGCATGTGTATGAGGCATGCAACCAAACAAACAGCTTCCCATAACACTGTCTCTAGGAACAGTTTCCTGCACACCCGAGCCAACACATGCAAGCTAAACCACATAAACCTTTGCCATGTTTCCTAAGACTAAGAGATCCCAAATGAGACTTTTCCAAACAGCTTCTCATCATCAAAGCTCCTCATAACGCAGAGAGGGGAATTGCGATCAGAAGTAAGAAGGCTCTGGTTTGGATCGCATGGAGCATTTTCAGGCAGATGTGCTCTTCCCAGAGCCAGGCGCCCGACGTACACTGGTCGTAAATTAACCCTTTATCGGTCAAATCTCCATTTGACAATGTCAGAATCTCACAGCTGGAATCCGCAGGCTCTTACGGAGGACATGGGGAATATCATTCACAAACGAGGCGGAGGCCATTACTGTATACACATGTCAGCCGAGACTGGAGCTGAATTTGGTTTTGGCTTCTCAAGGAAGGGAGGTTCACATCCTAAGTAATGTCAGGGTATGCAGCCTTGTGCACATGTCTTGGGATAACACTGAAAGTACTTGAGTGCTTGCCCAAAGATAATTTTGAAATGGCTTGTTATGACCTCAATGGAGCCAAGTGGAACTGCAACACATCTTAAGTGACAGGGCTTGCACGGAGGAGATGCATGTGTGAGTTATAGTGAAAGGCCAATCCCAAAGATGAGCATCCGTCCTCTCCAGGGAAAAGTAGCAGACCCTCTCATCTGCCAGCACTGAGCCCTGTGTTTCTCCTGCTGCAAATTACAGTCATTTGAGCATGACTAAGATCCCTGCATCTGTATTGGCTACAGCCAACAATATACAGACGCCTCTCTTGGGAAAGGGGAGCTGGCGCATTCATTTATAGCCCAAGGGTGGCTGGGAGTGAGCTCAGCCCCTGTCTTATTTCCATCACAGAGGGGCAAGAGCAAAGCTAAGAACCCTGGGACACAGCGGTGGACCACCCACTTGACTGCCGTCAAGTCCAGTCACAAGGAGTTGACTCACCCCACCGTTGCCATGGTTACAGATAACAACCAGCAATTTTGGGTTTTGCAAATTGTTGACACGGATTTAAGGTGACGCACATGACAGTGTCCTTTAACATTCCCACCACTCTAAAAATATCAGTACACTGATCACCGTACTTGACTCTGTTTGTCTTTTTTTCCATACAATTTGTTCTTTGCATTACTGAAGTAAACATCAGAGCTCTTCGGCTTATTTGGGTAAAATGTTACCCTAGTGATCCTCTCCCTAACACACATAAAGTCTTGACTTGGACACACATAAACTCTTTTCAAACAACGTTAAAGTACCCTTTCCAGCATCTAAATTATAGAGCTGGCACAGTAATTACTTTAGCCCTCACCACACCTCTCAATTTGTGAATGTTGATACACAAACAATCCATGCACAAAAGAAGAATTTAAAATCGGATCCTCTTGTGAGACTTCCGAGGAGAAACCGTTGATCTCCGAATGAGAACGTCTACCAGCACAACCTACGCTCCAATACATCAAGATCAGGATCGTATTATCAAAAAGAACATCGAGCCTTCTCTACCATGATCAAGCCACATGGCTAGACCACTTCACAAACACAGAAGTCATGCTTATACACACACACACACACACACACACACACACACACACACACACACACTCGAGTACTCACTCACCCCACTGCGGCTTCCCAGCCCAGCCCCGATCCTGCTGGAGCAGGCATGTGTTCCAACATGCTGTTTACTTATCCCTCTCAAAAGACGTGGGGCTTTGACATTGGACAGGAGGTACTGTTCTCTACTGCAAACCTCGACATAATCTCAATAACTGCATACGCAACAGCGCCGACTGATTATCTGACATTGACAGTAGTGGAGTATACTGCGGGACGCGATATCACTGAAACTGACATATTTAAGATTGGGTGCTTCTGACAGCTATATGTCATGGAGCCTGAGGGCCTAAATTCCAGAGGAAATCTGGGTCTTCTCTCCAACACAGGAAGGCCAGCAGAGTTAAAGCAACGCAAAGCACTGACACCTGCCTCGCCTAAAGCAAAGCACAGTAGCAACGGTTATTGCACAAACTAAGCTAAGGCCCAAATCCAACCCTAAACCTAGCATAATATACCGTAGAGCTCCGTGTTACACCGGGCTCAACTGTTCCTTCCTTAGACAAACAGGTGTCCAGATAGGAAGAAGACGAGTGGAGTCGAAGAGTAGTGGCAAATAATTCTTGGCATTTGTTTTAACCTGTTTATACCAGCTGGGTTGGGTTTACACAATCAGGACAATCCAGGTTGTGTCAGATAACAGATCTATACCGAACTGACTTTGAAAGAGTTTCCTGTGATTGTGGCAAATAAGTAGGTTAAAACAAATCAGAAGCTGGGCTAAAAACAACACGTTAGATGATGTGGTAGCCCGCCTTCAATCACAAAACTCATAGGAAACTCACACAATGCACTTTCCACGACAAAACTTTAACGACTCCCTTATCTGCTCCGACAAATATGAATGATGTGAATTTGGTAGGTAGAGGAGAGGTTGGGTCTCCGGGAAAAGGAGTCGTGGTGTGAGTGAGTCAGAGTAAGGAAGTCGACGAAGCAGACTCCGCTGGTGCGCTGCCCCATGGGGATAAGGCAAAGCCAGCAGGGAGTGTCAGTGACACAGACCTTTGTTTGAACTAGGACTGGCTTCGTTTAACCAGGAGGTCATTCACTTTTACCCCTGGGTTTAACGTGGCGCGGCTCAGCTGTCGGTGAGCTAGGCTGAGGTTAGGCTGAATGTAAGAGTCAGTCTCTGCAAGGGGGAAATAACTGCTAATACTGGAGAAAATGATTAATATGGTTAAAATTTGGTGGAAAGAAAATGATGCAAGCAAACAGATGTTCACCGATGTACTCCAGTCTTCCTGCAGAGATCACTAGGAATAGGCTCCACAGTAACAGTCAGCTTTGACAATTACAGTCCCCCCTTGGAATGAGCCTGTAACTGAGTAAATGGCAAGTGTTTAGTGGGGTAAAGGCTGTTGGTTACTGTAAGGCACCTGTAGGCACCAATCAGGGCGTTGCCTGTCTTCTCGGGGCATTATCAAACAAAGGAGAAACCTTGTCTGGGCTAGAGCACTACACATCCACGCACAAGCATTCAGTATATACAAGATGTGTAGTGTGTGACTGAAGGTGAGGAAAAACTGGAATGACTCAATTCCATGACTTGAGGAGGTTTCCAACTGAAGGCAGAGACCGTCTAAGGAATGTGCTTGACTTTATTGTTAGGATTATGCACAGCGATATGTTTGGCTACACAAACACAGAGCGGTTGGCACCGTTTCACTGGGAACCTCGAAATACTTTGGAGAAGAGTTCTGCGGGTGTCAAACACACAGCGAGAGTTCAGTTCTCAAGGCAAGCTGGGGAGGGTTATTTTGAAACCACTACACTCAGTAGTACTTCACTCAAGGAGGTTCTTGGTCTTCCCATTCACAGTGGACTTATTTTTACATGGACAAAGAAGTAAATATTAATAATAACCCCAAATGACCCATGAAAGTGAGCCAGGGGTGTCCAGACGTTTCCTAGAAGTTGGTCTCATACCAGCAGCATAAATATACAGCGGCAAAGCGCTCGGGCTGAAAGACAATCCTTTACTGACATTATGTGGTCCCTTTGTTTGCTGCTGGAAGGATACAGTTTCAGAAAAAGACTATGTAGGTAATGACAGAGATAAAAATAAACACCACATATAAACACCACAACACTGTAAGACAATAATGACATAAATAAACCAAAATGCTATGCAGCTATACGCAAAAAGGGTTATCGAGGTTGTGGTTGTGTGTGTGTGTGTGTGTGTGTGTGTGTGTGTGTGTGTGTGTGTGTGTGTGTGGGTGTGTGTGTGGGTGTGTGCGGGTGCCATGCAGGGATCTGTGGACAGCGCAGTGCGAGTTAGCCTGCTGTTTTAGGCCACTGTAGCCATGCAGCAGCTTGTCTGGTAAGAGCAGAGGCTGCATTCCTGAGAGATTGATAATTACTGAGGAACTCTTCTCTCCGAATCTCGTTCTGCCCCCCCGCCCAACCCCAACCCCCCCCACCGCCACCCCCCCCCCTCTCCCCTCCTCTTGCTCTCCCTTTCACTCCCCCCTCTCCTCCGGCTCTCTCACCTGTCACAGCCCCGATACAGTGGCCTAGGAGACCGAGCCGTAAAAGCAAAAAGGATAATGGCTGGCGCATGAGCCTCATTCTGAGATAACGTTATAACGTGTGGTTTTATGCACTGCTGAGGTTATTGTTCATTGTGTACACTCTGCGATGGTGCGTGACTAATATCGCAACTCCCACCCGTGACAAATACATATTTCACATAGGTTTCAGGATGTGTTCAGAGATGTGTTTCGAAACATGCAAAAAAAAAAAAAAAGTATTTGTACATGTAGAGGACATTTGTCTGAAATTAGCCAAAACATATTTGGGATGTACTTATACTTCTTGTTAACAGTGCATTAGAAGTGCATTTCCAGTGTCCAACGTATATTTCTACAGGTTCAAAAACATTTTTGGTCAATTTTTGTATATTCTGACACATCTCTAACCATATTCTGGGGTACAGTATATGTGAAACGTATTTTTAGAGGCTTGGTTTAATCTCAGTAGTCTTTGATTCCTCATATGAACCTTTTCCTCTCTTTCCAAAAACAGAGAGGACACAACAGCGTCGTATTTTCTCTTGCTATGCATTCTGAGGTGGCAGCCAGCAGCAACGGCGGAGCAGCTCTATAAAGAGCAATTGCGATTCCAGCATTGTTTGCTGGGCTTGCTGGGGTTGCCAGGGGTCTAATCCTGGACTGCAGCCCCTCTGAGGCTTAACACCCCAGTCCTGACTGGTCACTCTGGGGACAGAGGAAACTGTTTTGTAGCTGTGACTGACTAACAGAGGAGACAAACACAGCTGGACCGTAGGGTTTAAAAATACATCCTGGCATCTCAAAGCCTCTGGTCCCCCCCTCAGTCAAAACATAACCTCTGTGGCTGGGCTGAAATAACAATTTCCCTCAAAAGCTCACTCATTCTGACAGCTGCCTAAGCAGACAGGGGACCAGGGTCAAAGAAAATGTAGGATGGGATGTGAAAGCCCTCAGTTCAAATCTTTTTCTGTGAACCGTGTGACATTCCGGTGGACTCATAAAGACAAGAGAAGAAATCACGACAGTCATAAAGATGCATACATGTTTCCACACACACACAAACACACTTCATCGTGTCCCACTGCCCTTTATCTCTAGTGATTACATTTTTCAATAGCATTGATGACGGCCCGGTGATGAGTTACTCATCAGCTAATCCCCCTGATGAACAGCTCATTGTGTTCGACTCATCAGGCAGCAGTCTCTTCTCACTGCAGGCCAGCGTGGCTCACATACATCACTCGCTGACAACCCAGGTCCCATTCCATTCACACATAATCATGCCTTTACCCATTATAACAGAGCTCTTCTTTGTGTCACCAATTGTTCTTCCTACCACCCGTTCTGACTCCAACGGCTTTCCTCTCCCCTCCCACTGAACTGGTCGATACTGCCGAGTCAACAGACGTCTAAAAAAAAAGGGGAAAGTTCAAGCTGGACGGTAAACTAGGTGCACCATATCATCGTTCAGTCCAGACTACGCTTTCCTCTTCCTCTCGATTACACCCTCATCCCACTCCATCCCTTATCTCTCCCTGCTACTGTCTGCTACCACCCCCTATGTCTATGTACCCGTCTATCTTTATCTTCATCTCTATACCAGGGCCTCTACCAGGCTCTGCTGTGCCTCTGGTGCTTACATAACACACCTGTAATCTCCACGGGTACAAGCCCTGGCAAGGCAGGCTGGTAAAGGAGCAGGAAGGAGCACCAGTATGTGACACACCCTTCCTAAACAAATGCCTCTGTCTCCACCTGAAGTACCAGAGGGTACAAGAGGTCAGCCTCAAGTCGTCTGGGTAAAAAAAAACGACGGTTGTCAACACACAGAACAATGCACAGTGATATTGCAAAAGCTCAGATACCAAGTTCAACAAAAGTTAGCTAAAGTCTGACTGCTTGGAAAAACGTCCTTCAACGTTTTCAGAGAAGTATGGATTTGGAACTGGCTTCCAGTCCAAAGTCCATGTAGAGACCCCGAGAGGTCCTGAGATGGGCAGGTTATCTTCTGTCAAGGTTAGTCAACAGGCAGTGGGTCTACGTCAGGGCACCCGGTCAATGAACCGCACACCGACTGTCATTGACGGGAACAGATTGGACCAAGTGTCAGAGTTACTGTCAAGGTTTCATTTGCTGGGTCAGTGATGGAAAAAAACCCAAACACAATAGTGTTCATTGTCATGGTCTCTGCGGTTGAGAGAAACACATGGGTTTTAAATTACCTTTGCTTAGGATCCCTCAAGGCCAAGCAAAGCAAATCTCCCACACCTATTTTTCCATGCATGCCAATACCCAACCTGGATCTCTTGCCATCTTCATTTGGTTGCACTTGACATTACTGAAATTGTAATTTGGCAAAGAGGTTTTGAGGGAATGGGAATTGTTTTCTGCGTCAAAACAACTGTGGTGATTATATCACATTATAAAGCTGTTTCATCTGAATCCCTCCACCCTCCGTCGATCTAGAAAAGTTAATTTCGTGGGTACATGCGATTTTTACTTCACTCGGTTAGTTTTACTCCTACTTGTGATAATTTAACTCATAATTCAACAGGAAATTGCTAAAAAAAATATGAACGTGCAAGAGCTAGGTTTTCCCGATAAACTTCAGACAATGACAAAACAACCAAACAACTGTTGATCATACCTTGGCTAAACTTTTTTATAATCCAGATGGGTAAATTCGCCCTCATCCGCTCTCCATTTGAAGCGTCTCCCCGCTGCGTCCGTCTTCTCCAACTTTGGAGTTCACCGTCCCGAGCGAAACTTCAGGTAAACCATTTCCGCGAAAAGCACTTCAGGAAGCGGCTGGAGACTGGATTAGTTCATACCCGCCGGTTCCCGGTCGCAGGATGTCAACTAAAATAACTTCCTTTCTCCGTCTGCTTGCTTTTGGACGCTCCGGCGGTTGACTGAAAACGAGAGAAGTCGCGCGGCTGTAGTTGTGCAGCTCGCACCTGGAGGCTCGGCGCGCTCAGGTGAGGGCGAGACCCTGCAGTCAGTGTGTTGTGGCCCTCTGGTGGCGGAAGAGCGGAACAACCAGTTAACTACCTGGCCAAGTGATGAGAGGTAGGTAATTCTCTTCCCACACTTTCCATTTTTACTGTAGGTCGATGAGAATCGCATAGAAAAATGTCCCATACGGTTATGTATTTATATATAAATTGTTTTGGATGCTGCATGTCTTATTCATTGCAGTTCGGCGATGCATTAATGATACATGTACAAAAAATGAATTTGTAGATTCAGAATTTTGAGTGGCCAAAATAGATTTTACTTCTGTATAGATATAAATGCTGTATAGGAAGTAAATCTATTTCCAGTGTGCAATGTTGGTATATTTTGAAACATATGTCTAAATACATCCTGGAATATCTCTATGTATTTATTTGCAGTATAGAGGTGTAGCTCAATATGAGAATGGCGTTGACATTGCCACAATCATTGGGTTTAATTCTCACTGTACTAAAATTGTAGGTGATGCAGTCATGTTTTAGTAAGGTACTTTGGATGAGCGTATAGAATACTAAAAGGCCTGTATTATTATTGTTATTACATATTGTAGTGTATTTTAGTGTGTTTCTAATCATGTCAATTATTATCAATTGTCAATCATTCAAATTCCTCCTTGCAAATCATAATGAGTGCGGTTTTGCTTATTTACAAGAGTCTTCACCAAGCTGCAAGGAATTTGATGTGCAACATCCAAAACTATTTCTATACAAATACATGTACCACACAGACAAACGTTATAGATAGTTGAGGCCAAAATAGCAGTAAACTATTCGTGGGAGATCTGACAAATGTGTCTGATGTACCAAGATGAGCAATGTTATTACTTAAATATAGCCTGTCCTGTCTGAATGTTTGCAGCCTTGTTAAATGCTCATAAAACACAAGCCATAAAGTTGTCTAAATATATCCAAGCTCTCTAGCACTGGCACACAGGCTGGTCCAGACTTGCATCCAGAACATGTAGGCTAGTCTCCCCAAGTATCTGACCCAGTGTGTCCCATGTTGGGGTATGAGAGCCTTCCTCAGAGCCTAGAGATAGTGTTTCCCCCCTAGCTCCCATGTTATTAATAAACAAGTGGATCTCTGTTTTCCTGGAGACAGGCTCACAGCAGAGCGGCCCTAGGCTAAAGGCAAACCGTTTCTGTAGCTGTCTTCACTTGTTGAGGCCGCCATTGTCGTCTACAATCAAAGTGAGTAGAAATACGAGTTGTTATGAGTTGTTACTGACAGGCATAGCATCAGTCATTTACTATGAACTGAAGCTTTTCAAGATACTCCTCGGCCTGTGTGTGCTCTTCTTTGGCTGGTCCTTGTTGATGTGTATTGCAGCCACGTCGTCAACAGAAATTCAAAATGATTAGAGAAACTTACAAGTGATTAGATTAGAGTGATTGGAATTGAAAATAACCGTTCATCATTGTTTATTGGCTGTGAGTCATCAATGCTAATCACCTATCATACTCTCCTTTTCTCTTCATGTTGACTCTTGGCAGGTGATGGACACTCATAGACTTGTTGAGGATTCCCAGGACGGGAACGGCGTGGCATCTGCACAGGACTCCCCTGCTGAATTGAGATTTGTTGAGGAGATCATTGATCCCGAGGAAAGCCATATTGACTCTGAGATGGACTCTGAGATTGACTCTGAAAGCACACGTGACACTGGGAACCTGGTACAAGTGGACCGGGCAGAGATGGACAGCGTGGGGCAGCTTTTCGACCAGTGCATCCGGCAAGTGTCCCGTCTCGAGGCGCAGAGGGACGAGCTGATACGGGAGTTTCTCCAACTGCAGCAGCCCATGCTGCGGGTTGTGGAGCACCTGAGAGGGAAGCTAGCCGAGGCACGGAGGCTCATCGCCCTGGTGCAGCTAGATTATATTGCTGTACACGAGGAGGTGCAACAGGTGAAGAGGAGGCTGTTCACCACTGCTAGAGACTGCATCGGGAGCCAGGTGGCGCTTGCTGCACAGGAGTATGAGGTGGCTCAGTCTGCTGTCACACAGGTGGGAGCCCGTTGTTAGAATGCAGCCATGCGTTAACATGCCATGACCTGGACCTCATATCTATGATCTAGGTTGAAGGGTGTTTCCTTTTTAGTTTTATTGTGGCTGTTCAAGTTCAAGCACGACTAAAAGACACAACAAACAACAGACAGTCGGCATGGAAGGAGCTGATGCAGAGTTTCAGGGATGCAGCAGAAGACAAATCACTATCAATACCATCATCAGTGACATCATGATCAACAAACAATCGTGACCATCCCTCTGCCCACATTTAGGGGGCTTAATGCAGTAGAGATAAAGGAGATCTTATACCTGTTTTTCTTGGCAGTATAATTTGTATAATAGACAATAAACGCCATTGTGTAAGGGCTGTTTGTTTTTGTATTCTCACCTCTGCCCATAGGAGGAGCTCAAGGCCCACATCCAAACTCTGACCCAGGAGTTGTCCCAGCTTCAGGAGGCCCACCAAAACCAGCTGAACACCCTGAGGGACCGGGCCAATAAGCCCTGCCGGCCCAGGGCCATGAGCGATGTCAGCCACTGTCGCCGGGCCTCTCTCAGTCTGCAACGGCGGCTCAGTGGCAGCATGAAGACACTGGAGGGTTGGTACGAGCCTCGGCTCATGGCTTTGCTAAAGAGGAGGCAGGCTGGAGAGGAGGCCTTGAGAAAGAGCAGGGAGCAGGGGCAGGACCTGAGGGCCCACTTGGGGCCCCTGAGAGAGGACATACGGAGACTGGTACTGCAGAGAGCCTGCCTGGAGGAGAGAATCGCCCTGATGGAGACGGAGAGGGAGGAGAGCATCGCACAGCACAAGGTACAGTGACTAAAGTTGGGGTAGGTCTATGTAGGACACATCAGACCTCACGATGTGTAAATATTGAGCAAACATCCAAAGATACTTTCCCACTCAACCACAATAGGAGACGGTGGAGACGCTGGAGGAGACCCTGACAGATCTGAAAGTGGAGTTTCAGATCCAGAGGAAATCAAAGAAATATTTGGAGGAACTTAAGCATGGTCTTCTCAGAGAGCTGGACTTTCTCAGGTAGGCTCTTATTTTGATCCTTTCACTATTATGACAACTAAATACTAGACAGATTGCTGATATCAAAATGACAAAATACCATATTTTCTTATAGAGGCTGTGATGAATCCAGTGAAACCACAGCGGAGGACCTCTAATATCAGACTGAACCGCCTTACTATCTTCTCAGTGTTATACAGCTTACTGTCAGCTTGGTACTCAGATTCTATAACACACAAGCTCATTTCATTAGTTTTATCAAATCATATCGTATAGGAACTTATATACAATCACATCCTGTGCCAAGAAAGAAAGAAAAATAGATCTACTGTAAATAGAATTTTATTATGAATACACTTATAAAGAACATGAAGAATCAGATGCAGCACAGAAGGAAAAAACAATGCAGAGAAAAAAAACGTTCAGGGGACACTACACACAATTTGGATATCAAGCAAATAAAATGAAAATCTATGTACATGTTTTAATAAAAGTTGAACTCTGTAGAAATGTGGATTCATCAGCACCACCAACCGATTCATAAAGAAGAAGCAAAAGCATCAGAATGCAAAAATGGACCATGATCGGCACATCTGTGTTGCTGTGCCTGCAACCGCAAACTAAAGTTGAGTAATGAGTGTTTCAAAAACGTAAAGACCTAAAATCTGACCAAAACAGTCGTTTTATAAATACACACCGTGATGACAATGCAGCATGTCTTTTTCTTTTAATCTTCCTACAAAACCACTGCTGTCCAAAATGTTTTTTAAAAAGACACTGCTGCTTATGTGTCCAGCATTGGAAAATGGATCAATTTTCAACAAGGAGGTCAAAGGAAGAGAAGTGTAGAGTGAGTGAAAGATCGCCCTCATGCCTGGACCTCCGAATCTGCAGCTCCCTCTGGGTCTTCGTCATTGTAGATATTTTCAGCCTACAGAAGAAAGAAAAAAAGGAAATACTTTACATCGTAATTGAGATTTGATGTTGCAATAAATGCATCTTATCAGAAAAGTTCACTCTGATGTGTTTTATGTTTCCCCAGCTTTTACAACCATCATGTGCCTACACATTAATGGCGGGTTCAGACTACATGATATCAGGCCGATTATAGCCTGATTCGGCAGATGTAAGGCGTCGGGTCGAGTCGGGAATGACAGGGTGTGACAATCGATCGTTTTATGTTGTCTAGTGTGACATAGTGGACGACAACCGACGTCCCGACAAAAGACTAGCATGTTAGAATTTTTTTTTGCCGTCCACAACATGTTCCATCTCGTCCGTGACATTTACCAATAGGAGCACGGAGCGCTACAAACAAACATGGTAAGGCGAAAGAGGAATGAAGTTGTTGGTGCCGCTAAGTGGAACTATGAAACAGAGGAAAGGTTTGTCGAGCTTTGGCTCCTGTGACTGGCTAGCCTGTGGAGGCAAGTGGCCAGCTAGCTACATTTAGGTTTCACTACAGGCTAAAACATCGTTATTTTTCACCTCTTTGAAGGATTGACAAAAATATTGTGTAGTCTGATCCCGGCATAACATGAACTTATGCATGGTGAAAGAAGCTCTTACCATCTGCCAGACTTGCATGATATTGTCCTCTGACACAGAGCATATGACCCACGGCTCGTTGGGGTTCCACGAGAAGTCGGAGATCTTGGCTGTGTGTCCTCCGTGGATGAACTAGAGAGAGAACGGCAGAGGTCACAACAGCACCTTAGATGTGCTTAAAAAAACAAAACAAAAAAAGTGTTCATAGCCATGGACCATTTCTGACAACTCACCAGCAACTCAGGAGGGCCGTCCTCAGCATCTTCCGGTGACTGCTCCTCTCCAATTTTACTGAGGTCCCAGACGTTGAGCCGCCTGTCTGTGCCACTGGAGGCCAGGATGGTTTCGTTATGAGGAGACCACTGAACCTGTTGAAAAGACTAAGTTACATAGTGCTAAGGATACAAACAAAACCACAATCATAGCAATCACAAAAAGGCTCCAGATCAACAGAAGAATAACCTACTAAAAACAACATAACACTTAAATTAAAATTTTAAAAAAGGCATCAAAGGAATAAGATAGTGATTTAATCACTGAATTTGTTGAAATGAGGAGCTCTTCTTACCTGGAAGATCTCGTCTTTATGAGACTCAAAGGAGTGCAGCTTCAGCTTGAGGTTCCTCAGGTCCCAAAGAGCGACAGTCTAAAAATAAAACACCAACCAAGTATTTAGCTTCCACCGATTCAGTCATTATAAAATGTAGACAAAACACTGAGAATAAATCTCGTATTATAGACAGGAGGGTGTTGTCTAGTAGTGGTACAGCGACCAGACCAACCTTGTCTGCTGAGCCAGTGGCCAGGATGAACTCGCTGTAGGGATTGAAGGACAGGCAGTTGACCTCGGCGGTGTGGGCGTCCACCGCATGGCTGGGTTTGGAGGTGTTGTTGGACCGCGTGTCCCAACTGAACGCAGACAGACAAAGAGACCCGTTGTTACACGGAATGTTGGGAAAAGAACGACAGCTCTGTTTCTCGTGAATCATCTCTGGGGTTGGTGGATTCTGTTGTCAAATGAGAGTTGCTTACATCATGAGCTTCTGGTCGTCCGCCACAGATCCAAAGAGCGACTCGTGGAGCAGGTGCCAGGAGACGTCCTCCACCACAGCCGTGTGGCCTGTGAAGATGGTCTTGGCGTCCACAATCTTACCCTCCTTGGGCACTGTGCTGATGTCCCACAGGCAGATAGTCTGTGAGGGGAGGAGCGAGAAGAGTGAGAAACAGAACGGAAGGGAAATAACAGCAGATAGAGGGAGCCAGGTGTACTGTGACAGGGTACCTTACATGATCATCAGACGCACTGAGGAGGCAGCCACTAAGGTTTGGGTTCCAGGACAAGCCATAGCCCTCCTTCTGATGGCCTCTCAGCCGCAGGTCTGGGGTGCACTCTCCGGAGGGGTCTTACACATACATAAAAAAGGAAATAAATGATAATTAAATAGTAACTAAAACTAATGCAAAAATGACCCATGTTGTAGACCAAGAGAACTCAAATTAAACTGTGCTTTAACTGTAATCCCACCTGGCTTGGAGGGGTGCTTTGTGTAATCAAAGACCAGCACATCGCTGGTGGGGGTCTTGGTGGCGATGATGCAAGGGTTCTGAGGCATGTAGCGGGCTCTGTTCACTTCTCCCTCGTGGTTGATCTTGATCTCGATCTCGATCTTACCACTCACCGAACCAAAGCCTCCAAACTCTGTAACAAAGAATAAGAGGAATATAAAATCACTGTTACACAGGAAATGGGCGCTTTTCAAACCAAGCGCTGTTCTGTTAAGTGTGTGGCTCATATTACCAGTCTGTGCTGCAGCACATTTTTCCTATCAACTTTTACCTTCATTTAACTGGATGTTAACATATCGTTAACGTTTAAGATTATTCTTCACAATAACAAATGTCATATAAAATGTGTAGTGTGTGAATCGGTACTGAATATTTTTTTCCATAGGTTTCCAGACCTTTCTGTAAGTCTGCAATTGACAAACTTCATTTTTCATACTTTTCAAAACTTTCCAGACCTGTGTGGTTATAAGTTATTATTCCTGGCACTACTTGTATATTCTTTGTATATTTATTTTTTTGTATATCTTGTTGATCTTTTTTATACTGTTTGTTGCCCTTAAATTTGCTTATTGTATATGTGCATGTGCCTCTCTCTTGTTCTGTACTGCGGCATAACTACAATTTCAATAATAAAGAGATAATAAAGACAAAGAGCCATCTAATCTAAATCATCTAATCTCTTTGCAGTCTGGATATAACAATGTTAATTAGTTGTCATGGTGTTGGTATTGGTGGTAATGATTACTGTCAATGTGTAATCTATACTCTTGCTGATTGTGTTTCTGCTTTTAATTTTTTGGCAGCTATGCCTCATCACGTGTAACTAGTAGTCATTTATTATGCTTTAGAATTCTGTGATAACCTACTTTCCCTTGCTGCAGTCATCCATTTACCTATCCTTCCATCTATTTTTATTAAGAAGAGGCTAAGGCACAATTTATGCTAAAGTTTTAAACGCTGAGCAATGCTTTTTTTTGCACGGATTATTCCTCACCGCCTTTCTCACTGTCGTAGTGTGAAGCATCAAACTGGGCATCATCGTTTGGAAGCTGGACACTAGCGATCACTAGGTGATTCTGCTCGTCTGAGGTGTGTGTCCCAAGAACCAGCCTGTGCACACTGTAATCTTTCCCCTCCGGCCTGCAGAGAGGGTGAAAACAGAAAACACATTATTCACTTCGGGGGGAAAAAAACACATGAAGCCCCATCAGCCACAGGTGGATCAGGTAATCTCTCACCTGCTGACATCGGGCAGCCACTGGGCAGTGAGGCTGGGCCACTCCAGGGCGTGGGTCATGACCAAGTCATAGAGAAAGGGGGTGTTCTTCTTCCAGATCTTGTACTCTTCATTGATCACCCTCTCCTCCACAGCATCATCAAATGCAGCTGGACAGTTACCAAAAGCAACACAAAAGTGAGTTATGCTGATATCCAACGGTAAATCATACAGCATCTATCTAGACTGAACAGGAAATATTGGGGTATTCCATAAGCTGCCAAGTCTGGACCTTGTTTTGTTAAGTTAGCACCCAGACTTCATTCTGGTGACATGCTAGCAAGCTGGATAGTTATATTAAATTGCTGCAATCGTAATGTCTGTAAGGCATAAGGAAGATGCTAAACTTCGATGCATTCCATTTGTGTCTGCACCTCTTATACACAACAGTAACATGTGCATTAGAAAATTAACCCTCGCTAGCTAGTCAGCTAAGAGCTAGCTGGTTAGTTTGTAACAATGAAAGGTGATGCTGGCTGGCGCGCCAAGAACCACCGGTCTAACCTGACACGTCTGTTTGTCATTCCTGACCAAACACACACATTTAGTCATCTTGTCCAGACGAGTAAACATAATTACCTTCTTTATCAGCCATGGCGTTGTAGCTAAACAGCTAGTTCTGGAATAGAGCAATAATTTTACAGTCTACGTTGTGAAGACAGCACGGAGCCTTGCTATGGCGCCAACTCCATAGAACCCGATTAGCCAATCACCAGTCGCTACAACCGACAGGAAGTTGTCACTGAGACACGCAACAACTACTTCCGGTACCTCCTTACATGTTGGTTGCAACATTATTGTGTTCAAAACCAAGTTTGTTCGTCTCTTACAAAACTAAATAACGTTGAATCTACAATGGATGATCGCGAACTAGACCTGACAGAGGAGCAGAAAGCAACCAAGTCCAAATACCCGCCAATCAACAAGAAATACGAATGTGAGCCAAACTTACTATGCTAGGATAACTAATATAGCTCAGCTCTTTTCTGTGCTTTACTTAACTATGTTTTTCTTGTTGTGAAAACAGTTTGGACAGTTTACTCCTTGATTTACACTCTGAATTAATTCTATTTATCTAAGTTAATTATATAGACTAGAAATACTAAACTAGGAATAAAATCATTTCATTTTAATTTTGGCTGCTCTGTAGTGGCCAAACAGCATACAAGCCACTTGCCCTGACTAATCACACACCGTGGGTTTGACCTTTCAGATTTGGATCACACAGCAGACGTCCAGTGAGTACATGTACCATGGTAAAGTAGTTGTCACACCTCATGTTTGTCTATTGTTCAGTTATCCTGATGACCCTACCTCTGATTTCTGTCCCAAGAATTCACTCCTGGGGAAACTCTCTGGAAGAGGCCTTTGAGCAGTGTGCCATGGGCATGTTTGGCTACATGACGGACACAGAGACAGTGGAACCTACTGATACTGTGGAAGTGGAGTCAGAGGGTGAGATTTAGTCTGCAGAAGAGAGGATCTATCTGGATTCTGTTTAACACAAGCCTCGCCTACACCAATCATTACTCAAATGTGCTATTACCACGTTAGATCACTCAAAACTAAACTCTACCCCACCTTTTTTTCTCCCTATGTCTCCTGATCAAAGGCGACGACATGGAATCGCTTCTTTTTCACTTCCTAGATGATTGGTTGTTCAAGTTTAGTGCAGATCTCTTCTTTGTTCCCAGGGTAAGTGAGCCCAAGATTACCCTTTTGTTTTTTCCCCAAAGTCAGTTGGATGGATGGTGGATATGAAGAGCTCCCATGAAGAGTGACTTGTGGAATCACTGCATAATCAGCACTTCAAAAGAAACAACTGTGGCCCCCCAGGTTCAATTCCCAGCCTTTTCCTTGTGGAGTTTATATGTCCTCCTTGTAGTTTCCTTCCATGTCCCAAAGATGTGCAAGTCAGGTGGATTGGAGTCTCTATATTGTCCATAGGTGTGAATGTGAGCGGGAGTGATTGTCTGTCTGTCTGTGGTCGCTCTGTGATAGACTGACCTGTCCAGGGTGCCTTCCTGCCTTCTGCACCTCTGTTAGGAGATTGAAAATGGATTAAGTGGCTAGAGTGAATAAACAATTTATGCACAAACATGTCATAACATGTACCACAGTTGTTAAATCATAAGTTATACTCCAGTGCATTTCTTCTCAGTGTTTCTCTTCCATTCTTGTATTTTAGTCAGAATATGGTGAGACCAGAATTATGTCTTCATGCTGTTTTCATGGCACAGCTAAATGTTTTTCCTGTCCTCTAGGAGATCAAAGTGTTGCATATCGACAGGATGCACTTCAAGATCCGTTCCATTGGGTAGGTTGTTCCAAGTTGTACAATTAACCTTCATGTTATTGGACCAGAATGCCCAATTGTTTTTTTGCAGGGTTGGCCATAGGATGAAATGAGACCAGTAGGGTTATGATGTGTATGGCAGCCCTACTATAGGAAATGACAGTAAGACCAGGGTACTGAACTGCCTCCTCATTCACATACTACACATCAGATGATTGGGTGAAGAGTCAGACGTTTTTATTGAGGCACATAAATACAGAGGAATGTGATGGGAAATTTAGACAAATGATTAAGCTGAAATGTTTCCTTTCCTGATCAGCCTTGATTCATGTCCAGATACTGCCTCGGCTTCGGCTGTCTATAACTCATGTAGACGAAAGATCATCGAGTTGTAGGTTGGTTGATATTGGGTAACTGTGAGAGACAAAGCACTCGTTCCTATCCTGTCAATCAGCCATTGTTTACTTACAGCTCTTTGATGCCCTTATTTCTCTCTTGTTTATTAAAGGTGGGGTGAAGAATTCAGTTTGATCAAACATCCACAGGTAAGCCAGTGGAGGAGATGTGTGTCATGTTACTGCACAAATAACAGTGACACATTTATCATTCACATACCCTTTATGTAACATAACGAATATTTTTTTTTAATCACTCTTTAAAATATAACTTTAGACTTTATATTGACATGAAATAAATAATGAAAGATACAAAACTGGGTTCACTTTAGTGTCATGTCCTGTGTTGTCTTTCCAGGGAACTGAGGTGAAAGCCATCACATACTCCGCAATGCAGATTCATGATAAAGAAAAGGCAGACATATTTGCCATTGTTGATATCTGAGGATACCATCAGTGGCAGTGGCAAAGGAACTGGACCGCAAAAAGGTCTTGTACCTTCGGGTGGTCAAGATTGATCTAAGGCACTGACTGTGAACTGTGAAAATTTTGATTTTCTATTTGCGGATTGAGCTGTTTCCTGAGAGGATCATTCTCCTTTGATTATGGATGTGCGCAATGCAAGGAAGGAGCTCTCTGTCAACGTTTTCAAATGGATAGAGAGATTATTTTAGAAATCACAAAACCACATCAATGAGCCTTCCAGGAATGCTTTTTGACATGCAGGATAAATACAGAACTCATTACAGAGACTTATTTTTTAATAGAATAACTAACGATGTAAAACGAAATGCTCATCTGACATTTTTAACATGTCTGACTCAGTTTTATTTGAAATGCTTTACCAATTTCTATTTAGAATGAGATTTTATTTATCACAACATTAAATTATGTTGAGGCTTTCATTATTCATTGTAAATAATAAGAATGAATTCAAATCTTTTTTTTTCTGTGGGATTGATTAAATGTCTATTTCAAATACATTTTTCCCACTTTTTGAATATTTTACACAGCATTGCTGGACGGCAATCGGGTAAACAGGAGCTATGGGCTAGTTTCTAGGTTTCAACAGAAAAAAATTACATAGCAAAGAAGGTCATAAAGATAAATCATCCATAACTCATCCACATTCAGTCTGATTTCTGTCTCAAGATTAGCATGATCTTAAACTGTAAACTCCAAATGGCCCATCAGGTTAAATCCCTCAGGGTTACTTGACATAAGTTAGAGTAAAATGAGACAAATTCAAGTTTGATGATTTACAGAAATACCCTGAAGTACAGTAGCTTTGAATATGAGTAGATGAATAATAGTATCTGGATTATATTTCCAATACACCGCAATGGTAGATAGAGCGAGATATTAGGGTGACCATGGTCTGACCATGGTCCTTTATTTATTTTGGAATGTCTTTAAACCTGCTTCTCTCATAGCAAGTCAATAACACCAATACCCAAGGATATACACATAAGTCCACTGAACGGGCTTGGACTGTTTTTTTCTTTTATTTCATTTCTCTAACTAACTAACTAACCACATTGTAGACTACATGGTCCATGATCCCAGAATTGACCTGTGTGCCTGCATATCCCAGCTCGACTTGAGTTGTGTAACTGCCTTAAAAGAGCATTAATACGAGCACAGGGCAGAAATCTGCTCCTAATGTAGTTTTAATACAGTGCTTTGGATCGTCCCTTGAACACAGAGCTGGAAAGGTCTGTCGACCTGTTTGCAGCCACAGTAGGCGGACCACCCTGGAGCATCTGGCCTCAGCCATGTGATCACCACACCAGGGGTCGGGAGTGAACTTGCAACTCAACACAACAAGACTCCAAACAAACCACATCTACAAGCCCAGCTGCAGTGGTCACCTCAAAGGCAGCCTGAGGGATGGGACCTGACAAGTGTGTTTACAGTACAGCCTACACAGACAAGACATCAAACATAAGATGAGCTGGTTTTTCAGAAACACTTTTGTGTACTAGATAATAGATGGAGTTCATGTTTGAGCTTGTGACTTTTTTTCTATTGAAACAAAGCTATCCCTGACTGCTACTTGCAGCTGTTCTACCTGAATTAATACTTCAGATAAAGAGAGTATAATAAATGGAAAAAGCATTGACAACAAATGACTAGACTAGAGGGAAAGGGTTAGCATTAGTGCTATAATCTGTTATCATCTGCAGGAAATGCACTTACGATTTCTAGTGACCAGTACCTACTGTACGTTGAATGCACTTATTGTAAGTCGCTTTGGATAAAAGCGGCTGCTAAATGACTAATAATGTAATGTAATAATGTAATAACATGAGGGCAAGATCAGTCCTTACAACACCCACCCAACCTCTGGACACTATTCAAAACAAACTCAACTATAGCAAGAGGAACAAGTCAGGACAAAGTAGTGACAAGGATTAGATACCAGCAATGTATTCACTGCATAATAGATTAATGTTGTATACGCACAATGATGCCAGCTGGCTACTCTAGTTATTCAGGTTACACAGCCAAATATATCCCATGCTCCACCCATGATTCGAGCTCTGTTGAGGAAATTACTACTTAAGGTTTGTCTGTCTGGTTATGATTCAGATGTCTGTGTGCTTGCTATTTTTTTTACTGATAACAACCACTTCAAAATCATAGTAAATCATCTTATATAGAAGAAAAATGAATGTATCAATGCGTTCATAGTTTAAACAATTAAAAGTGGATTTTTTTTTTTAAATGAGAGGAACTGGACAAATTTGAAGACGTGTTCACCATGATCTGGGCACATATCAACAAGTTGGTAAGGGTGTTCCACTTACCAACTTATCCACTCTTAAAATGTGTGTTTGCTTACAGAACGGTGTAATAAGCATTGACATAGTATACAAGTATTCAGTATGATTTGAGGTGAAAAAGTCAAGGAAGTGAGTGAATGAGAACAGTGCAATGTGTAATGATGTAGAGACGTTTTTAATAGTTTGAAAGACAGTAGGGTTTTCACAGAGTTATGATCCTCTGTGATCAAACTGTGTAGCTAGGATTGACATGTGCTGCATGGTGCTGAGCCATATCAGAAAGCATACATGCCATTTCTCATCAAATATGTTACAACTGAGATACAAAATTAACTCCCGCAGCCAAGTAATTGTACTTCAGTAATGTTGTGAAGCTTATACCAATTATTCCCGTGACAGGTTTAGCCGCTAGGAGGCAGTTACTCTGCTCTGCCATTTATATTGCTATTTTATATATATTTATATTTAAATATTGCTGAAATGCTGTGGATTGGATTGTGTTTCTTGGATGTCTTCATCGAAAATATTTACTTTTAATACTAATACTTTTTAATACTTTTAAAAGTAAAGTCAGCCCCATCGTTGTAGTCCTAATCTATGGTTTTAGGACAAGAACCACGATCAATCAGCCCGTAAACCCTGATTTTAAACAGTCATCTAGAGAGACCTTTTAATGAGAAAATGCATTCATTGCATTACAATTAAAGCATATTTATCTGTGTATCTATCCATCCATCCACCCTTCCTTCCTTATTGGCTATAAATATGTGTAATAAATGATTGCGCAAGTTAATCGACCAATCTATCAGGAAGTAAACATTGAGGTCTTGCTACTACTACTATTGTACCAAACTTTGTGCGTTATAGGGCTGGTGACAAGCCCTGTAATGCAATGTAAATGTCCGACATCCAGAACTTCGGAGTTAAAACGGCATTACATTCAAGTGCTATTTTTTGTCGGAAATAACCCGGAAGACAAATTATAAAAAACAGAGGCTGCACTTTAGCAAGCTAATTTCATGAATTTAACTAAAGCAAATGTAAGTTGTGATGGGTTGTCTGGCTAACTATAAACGTATAACAAATGTACATGAGTATGTAAGTGTTTTCTTGACATTGACAAAATAAGAATCAGAATCGGTTTTATTGTCAAATATGTTTTCGCATACAAGGAATTTGACTTGGCGTTTTGGTGCATAACAATGAACATAGAATAAAAGAAAAAAGAGAATAAAAGCAAGTACTGTAAAAGGCAAAGGCAAAGAATACAATAGAAAGTAGAACATTTCACACTGAAATGTATGAAAATATATTATCAGAGATAAGAAAAATAATAATAATAACAATCAAATAAAAGGAATATGTGCCATATGTGTATGCAAGGGTGTGTGCAAGTTGAGCAAATACTCCACGACTTTATCTCCCAATTTGAATGAGGTTGATGTGAAATTTCCAAGTAGGATAGTCGTTTTTACGATATATAACAGCAAGATAATGCGCCTCGACTCCAGCCACAAGAAGGAAGATGCAGGAGAAGACAACTGAATCGGATGGAAGAGCAAGCAACGCAGTGCGTTTTATAACCTCCACCTACAAACTCCATTTTACCATCTATGCGCATGTTCAGTGCAATCAAGTCCGACTGGCGGTGACGTAGGTGTCTACTCCTGAATCTCCCACTAGTGAGGCCATTTAGCCAAGACTGGGAGCTAGCTACTCTCATACGCAGCTGCGCCATTCCTCCTTTGTCCATTGTAGCAAATTGAGCTGCAACGGAAATAGCAGAGGATTCTTCAGTTCGACTGTTTAACTTACCGCGGCGAAATATCTGACTTTCTGGTTAGCTGCAGTTTCGTCTGGGAGGAAACGAGCTAACGAATCTACTGAGGTTATTTAGTTTGACCGAGCGAGTGCATAATGAGCCTTCTGACTGCTAAGAACAAATCTGAGTCCGCCTTAGAGTCCAGCCCAGTACAAAAGAAAAGCAAAATGGAAGACAGCAAATACCTCCCGGAGCTCCTAGCAGAAAAAGACAGCTTGGATTCATCGTTCACGCACGCCATGAAACTCATTTCTGCAGGTAGCGTATTTTGCCTGCTAGCTTGTTAGCTAATAGCAAAGCTAATACATGCTAACTAACTGTAGTCCCGCGTGAGGCCTAGTGTTTTTCGGGCCCAGCGGGTCGCCGGCAGCCGCAGGGTCTGAACAATGCTGCTGGAGAGCTCTCCATTATACACGTGGTTGACGGTGGAGTTGGTCAACCCCATTTGTTTGAAACCGTGTCATATTTTCCACATTTAACACACTAGGCAGTCTCACCTCTTCCATAGTTTGTGCTCTCTCATCACATGGAGCCCTGGCTATAGTGATTTATCCTTTTTTACCACCATCGTTATTGCATTGTTTCAAAGGGCAGCTCTGTGCTATTGCACCCTTCTTTTGTTATTGTAAAATGTACGTGCCTTGCAGATTCGGATCCCTTTTATATATTATATCCAATATTTGATTTGGATGTGCAGACCTGGTCATTGGAGGTTTGTGTGCCAGATGACTGAAAAACATTTCTTATGTCTGCAGAGATTGAAAGGATTCAGAAAGGCGATACCAAGAAAGAGCCAGAGAAAGAAACGTATCTGGACCTCTTTGTCACAAGGAACCTCAAACTCAAAGAGCGAGTGCTCATTCCCACTAAGCAGTACCCAAGGGTAAGGCTTGTGTCTCTTCTCCATTTTGCATGTTGAACCCATCATCCCTCTCTTTTTGAACCCAGTCTTCCACCCTCTCTGCTGCCGTGTTTGTTAAATCATGCATGTCCCACTAAGCATTTTTCTGCACAAGTGTTCAGTTGCCTAAGGTTGAGGATAAATAGACAGACTTTTGAAATCACCCTGCGGTGAAGAACCCATGTGTAAATGTTACATGCCCTAATCTGGTTTCTCTTATTGTTTGAGCAGACTGTGGCTCAGTCCAACATCACATTTCCTGAATTTATTTTGTATGTTTTTTGGTTGTTGCTTCGTTCCATATTATATCCACAGGTCAACTTTGTTGGTAAGATTCTGGGACCTCAGGGCAACACAATCAAGAGACTCCAAGAGGAGACTGGCGCCAAGATCTCAGTTTTGGGAAAAGGTTCCATGAGGGACAAGAATAAGGTAAAAGTGGAGTGATTGCTGTCTGGCTGCAGTGTTTAAAGGAATTTAGGTTATCCTGTGCTACTGCTGCGCGGGACATTCTCTATATTGATTGTGTCATTTCTATTCGTCAGGAGGAAGAGCTGAGGAAGGGTGGTGAGGCTAAATATGCTCACTTGACCATGGAGCTGCATGTGTTCATTGAGGTGACTGCGCCCATACCAGAGGCCTACCTGCGCATGGCTCATGCCATGGAGGAGGTCAAGAAGTTCCTTATCCCTGTACGTGTCAAGAACAACCTCTTTTCTCCATCACACACAAGCAGTTTCTGCCCTGTCTCCTAGTGAGTCCCAGGTCTAATACACTGTTTTTTCTGGTCTGTAGGAGCCTGGGGAACAGGACCAGTACATGGATCCCCACTTCCTGAATGGAGCCCAGGATGGTTCAGGCAGGGGGCGAGGTGGTCCCCCAGGCAGGGGCAGAGGTGGGCCGCACAACGCTGCAGGACCCAGGTAAGACTCTTAACTTATTCTCCTCTGCAATTTAAATAATTCTTATGGCGGATCAGATTTTGAAAAATGGCTAATGTTCCACAGGGGACGAGGCATGCCACGGGGGGCCCCTCGCGGAGCACCGCGTGGTGGAGCTCCACGGGGAGGACTAGGCAGGGGTGGTGCCCCTAGAGGCGCACCAGCTGGTAGGGGTGGACCACCTACTGCACCTAGCAGAGGAGGCACAGCTCCCCGCTCAAGACCCCACACAGCAGGGGCACCAAGAATGCTCCCTGCCTCCGCTCTTTCCCACCAGCAACATCAGCTTCCTCCCCCTCCTGCATCACAGCCGAAAGCCGAGGGCTATGAGGACTATGTAAGTGGCTTACCTAAGTCTTGGCTGTTTCCTCAGTTGACATAATTAATGACGAGTAGTAAAACTCTTTCTGGCAGTGATCATTCTGGTTTCTTTAATCATTGTAGTTGTGAATTAATTGACACCGCCTAACAATTTTTGCCCTTTCAGCCTTCATATGAGGAATCCTATGCCGAGCCTGCCTATGAGGGCTATGATAGTTATTACAATCAACAACCTGCACCCGCGTAAGTCAGAATGCTGTTTAATTAGAGTGACTGGATCTGCTCATGTTTGTCACTGTTGTGTTACTTGGCTACTGTCTTGACACTTAATCTCTCCTCAGGGATACTGAATACTATGACTATGGCCATGGAGAGCCCCAGGAAGCAACATATGAACCGTATGGTAAGATTTTAGTGATATCCTTGTCTTATCCTTCATGCAAGACATTTCTATCCTTCTGCCACAGAGATGCAGACTTTGCCCCATAAACTTGTAACACATTACTGAGGACAGTGATTAGACCTCCTCTCCTTTTCACCTCACACAGAATCCTCCTCCAGAAGATGATAGGTTTTGTGCCTGTACATTTTTGTCTTTCTATCCTTGTAGCTCAAGATGATTGGGAGGGCTCATGGGCCAATGCTGGGGCCGCAGGCAAAGCCCCCCCTACCAGGCAGTCGAAGGGAGCGTATAGAGAGCATCCATACGGAAGATACTGAATGGCATCTGGTAGAGAGTTGCCGTGGCAACTGTCTCCAATTGTAACTCACTTGACTTTTCAAAAGTAATTTCCCTCTCGTTTGTTCCCTTTTTAATGTTTATTTTATGTTTACTTTTTTAACAAGATTTTGTTGGATGTATCATAGAGTGCCAGAGAAATGCGTAAACGCAGGAATTTTCATTGTTTATCTGTTTCCATTAAATGTTTGTTTCAGTTGCGTAGCTGGCAGTTAAGCTCTTGGTTACATGACCCTAACAGTAAACAAAGTGATTTATTTAGTGATCTTTTGTTGATTATCGTTTAAGTCAGTTGTTCCTAACAAGATGTAATTGTGGCGATTAGCTTTCTTACTTAGGTTGTATTTCAAATGTCCTCCATGGCAGGACAAAAAACTATCCGTAATGCTTCAATGTAACTTCACTAACTAGAATAGATTTAGTTGGCAATCCAAATACAGCTCTGTGAGCCGTTCTGATTTAAAAACAAAAAAATTCACAGTAGAGGTGTGCTTTATGCGGTTTTTGTTTATACTATCATTCAAATCTAGCCTTGTCTGACTGAATTTAGATTCTCATAAAACCTCATTCAAATCCTTTTAATGACTGCTACAAATGACTAGTTTTGCCACCCTTGCGAATGGTATTCTCTGAACTGAAGTATATTATTACTTAGTGGATCAGTGACCGTTTATCCTTTTTGTTGTGAAGTTTAAAGGCTTAATAAACAAACCTTACAAGTCTGTAAGGAAAGCTGCAGCCAACTCAATATTTTGTACATAACCGTAGGACAACTGTTGATGCTTAAATCCGTGCCGTCTCCAAAATGCATAATGCTTGTGTACTCTTGGCTAAATAGGATACTAAATACATCCCAAAATGTTTTGCTGCAGTGCGTTGTATCAATAAAGTTTCTAGTTTCTTTTTAATCAATCTAAACATGGTATTTTGCCTTTGTTATACCAGAGGAATGCCTTCAGTTGTTGAAAGTGGTCCTCATTGGTTCTCAACAATGCTGAATAAGCTATTCAACTGTATGTATACACAACATTAACCTGATTTAAAAAGGAAAAAACAGTTTTATCTACCCTGACCATGAGCACATCCTCTTCGTCTCTGTATCCAAAACGTATCTAAATGACACTTGTCATGTCATCCTCAAAAAATAAAGCTCATTCCTTGAGGTAATGTATTGCCAAATACATGTTTGACATTTGAGAATGATTATAGTGCTTGGTGTATTGTCATCAACCTTTAGTTAGCATATCTCTTCAAGCTCCCCAGAGAGCCATGTCTCTTCAGCCATTTGAAATAACTGAATTTCAACAGTATTTCAAATCAAGCTTGCAGGGATCTTACTTGACTTTGAAGCAAAGTCATGCTGGCTGGTTTTTATAAAAGAAAAAAATCGCAGAGGAGAGGATTCTAAAAGCCTAAAGATCGCCACAAGAAGGTAAAACTAACCCCAACACTCATTTGTTAGATTCTTTGTTTTGTTTTCTGTACAAAATATGAAGTAATGCAAGTCATCCAAAACATGTTATCAAAAACATTCACGTACATTCAAGTACAAAATTTGCTATGAGTAGTTTTTCCGAGCAAAATTAACCGTACCAAACAATCACAAATGGTTGTAATGCAACTCTTGCTCAAATAAAAATAATGGCCCATGTTTTTCACTCACAAATATTACATTATCAATTTCCATCTTGATAATTTGTTACAGAATGTAGAATGCTGAAAATTTGCAATTGCACTAAAAGCGTTTTAAAAAAAAAAAATCCTATTGGTGGACAAAAACCCTTCAGCTCGAGTTGCATGATGCTTTCGTAGTATAACGTTAATCTTGCATGAGTGTTCACTGTTTGCATGTAGTCACTTGCTTGTCCAAGGTCTCATATGTTTTTCTCTTCTTAGGTTGTCAGAGAATTGTCTAGGTGAAGTTGAGACATTGAACATCGGCTCGCAAAAGTCTGCATGGTCAGTCAATGGCACTGTTAACCTTTTTAAATATTAGTGATTGTTTTACCTGTTTTCTAGATGACAGAAGGACATGAAGCCTTGAGTGCTGCTGATTAAGTTCTGCCCTTCATCTTCACAGGTCTTGTCCATTGAAAGGCAGTGGAAACCACAAGGGCTTGCAGTGTCTGAGAATGATGGCTGCTGGGTATCACACCGATCCTAATCCCCTAAAGGGAGCTCGCCCTTCAAGTGATAGAAATGATGTAGTGAGCAAGCTCACTACATCATTTCACCAAATGGCAATGGCAGCTATCACCAATTGGCAATGGTCTACGTAAATGTTGCTGTTTTCTAATGTGGTAGTAAGATAAATGGTTTTAAGAGGATGTACTGTGTTCCAGTATGGTGCTCGTTGATCTGTAGCCATTTTCTCCTTTTATCAAATGTGTGAAGTTCTGTATTTTTTTTTTATGATGGGTTGAACACTTTTTTTACTTAAAATATATTTTTTTCACTGCCTCAGGAAAATAAAGATTTTGTAGTAAATAGTTGTGTATCTATATCATTTAAGAGACAACTGAACATTTGGAGGTCTGGGTCTTTATATTCAAAATGTTCTTTGGTTGGGGTGACTTGACAAAGGGATTTGTGGGGGTGATGGGGAGACAGACAACAGTACAGCCTGTGAGTTAAGCCCCTGTGGTGTTTGAACTGGAGTGCCCTGCATCTAAACAACCCATGTTTCTCAAGAGCAAACTTTAAGGGAGTTGGAGCCTCACCACATCTGTATTTTTGTAGTCAAGGTTCCATTTGTTCAGACCACTATGCTACTGTCGAGCAACGTTTTTGACCACAAAAGCACAAACTGAAATATCCATGGGACTTGTCCTGCTATCTAGTTGGGTGTTCTGGTAATCTCTTCACATATTAACAAGCATAGAGCTACTTGCTTATTTCCTCACAATAGCTCTAATTATCAAGAGGTTCATCAGAAGGACAACTGGTTACATTTTGTTTAGACAGGAGATTGAGATTTACTACAGACTGCTTTAGACTAGTGCTTCTTAAACATGCACCATGGATATAGTCTGCAGGTTTTCATTCCAAACACCAGTTGATTTCACTTCCTGATATACCTCCAACCAGTTAGTGAAGTGGGCTGCTGTTATTTGGTTGGGATGAAAACCTGCAGATTATTGGTTCTCCTTGAACCATAGTTCATGTTGACAACAAGACTCAACCTGTCAACAGACAAAGTATGGAGAAGCCTCAAGCTATGTGTGCCAACCTGACTCAGTGGTAAGAAACCTGCAGTAAGGATTTTGCTTTTGTCCTCCATGCAATGAAATCTGACCTTGTTTTATCTTGTCCAGCTAGGGATTCATTTCATCTCACCCCAGCATGAGCTGTAACCCATATAAAACAACTATCTCCATCTGAAGAATCCTTGAATGTACTTACAGTATATCAAACTATATCTTGATGGCATTTTGAGTTGAAAGACTTGAAACTCAACAGCACTTGAATCTGAGCATAATACATTCCTGGGTTTAATCTCATTGCACTGTAATGTCATCAGTATTGCAAATCTCCACGGTGTGAAGTGTAAAAGCAATTGGATATACATTTAATAACTTAAACATTGCTTCTCGGGACTAAAAAGGAAGATCCTGTGCTTCCAGTTTCTGGATCCTTACACCCATCAGTATATAAGTTACCCTCTACCCTCTTGAGCATGGCTACAAAAGGCAGGCCTCACTAGTCCATCTGCTGCAGCTGTGTGGGATTCTGTCCCCTGGCCCCCTTAATTGCCTCTGCATATCAAACCCTTTTTTTTTTTTCTTCCAACACTTTGGTTTGCATTTGGTTTGCAAAGGCATTTCGACAACAAAATGAACTGCCATGATTCATATTTTAGATCAGGGGTGCAATTTAGCAATGTCTTACTGTGTTTCACACTGACCAATAATTCTCCTCACTCGTTCTCATACCTGCATACGTTTGTAATGTAAATGTGTATCTTTTGTTTGAAACGTGCTGGTGAGAGGGAAAACACCGTTTTTTGTATACTACTACCATGCCCGTTCAGTACTATGCCAGGGTTTGATCCAGAGGACGCTCGACAGTCCTGCTCATCCTCACCCGTTCCATCCCTTCCTCTCTCTCACCGCTGTCTCTCCGTCACAGCACTTGTACCCCACCGCTACATACATCCTCTCGCATTTATTTTTATTTTCTGAATCATAAGAAATCGCTAAGCGTATTCACGTCTCGGCAGTCACTCGATTTTCGGTATAACACCTGCACTTCGTTTCTGAGTGTGCGGAAATTGGTGGATTGTCCCTTTAAATGACTCTCCTCCCACATGTCGCCAAACGTATCCGCGCCCCCTACCAAACAGCAGCTAGTTTCACATCAACAATGAGTATCTTCGTTTATTACAATGAAAAATACGCTATTATTTCAACAAAGAATCGGAAAATCTATTGCGTTTAACTTAATCCTCTATGCTACACCGCAGCGTGTAATATAGATTACCCGCACTGACGTTGGTAAGCTTAATCATTCTTGTGGTTGTCTAGCCTGTTTGGTTGGGTAGGAAGCTAGCTGGCTAGCTAGCCAGAGCTAATGTTAGCTAGGCCCCAGTCTTTTGTATTTTGTCGAGCATGCATTTCACTGTCTTGGCAGAAAAATTGGGGCCGTTGGCTCACGTTGCTTTCGCCTGCAGGCTCATGCTTCACGTATATCCGCCTCTCAAAGGACAATATAGTGTATTTGAATTGTCAAGCGAGCAAACGATGCAACTAGCGAGCAAAGTCAGCTTCCGCAAAACTTATTCCATGTTTTGGGGTGCGATGCAGCCAGTGCAAACTTGTTTAAGTATTTATGATGTATATTTGGGAGGGAGAGTGTGATACAGGCCATTACAACAACCTGTCCTCGCACAGGTTTTGATTTGCAGGAGATTCTAACTAAAATTGCTACGATGAATGTTTTGCTTTTCTTGGCTCAGAGCACCACTCTTTTCATTTTCAGCACTTTTCCTAATCCATTTGATAACCCAGACATCGTTTTCTTTCAAATTGTAGCACAATGCAGGGTCACTGACCTCTGCCCTGTTCAATCCATATCACAGTTTGATTTAAAAATGTGCACCCCATTACTCAGTCAGTATTATCACACAGTTGTAAAAGATATGAGATGAGCCCTCCCAACCGAGTGATATCTTATCTGACCATTCTTGGTTTAAACAGGTACAAGAACAAGGAAAGTAAACAAGACACTCAACTAAGAGAGCGAGAGCTGTGGGTGTGTCTGCGATGGCTGGTGGAAGGAGAGGGGCGAACCGCACTGCTTACTGCAGATCTCCACTCAGCAGTGAGCCTGGCTCGGTCAGCAATGGCAACCACTCCACCAGCTCCCCAGTCACAGGGGTGCGTTCTCGCACAAGGTGAGAGGGGCCCCCGAACACTGCTGCTAACCAGACGGGGTGAGAGAGTTAAGATGTACAATGCCACCTGGGAGATAGTAATGAGGAGCTCTGATTGGAGCATTATAATGACAGTGAAGACTCAGTCTTTTCCCCACCTCCATGGAAAACCATAATAGATATATGGAAAAAAAGGTGTTGAAATACGAATTTTGCTATCGCTCACAGTCCGTTCTGTCTGCAGGAATGGCTCAGGAACGGGCATCTCCAGCCCCCCGCTAGCAGCCCAGACAGTGGTTCCTCTGAAGCACTGCAAGATCCCTGAGTTGTCAGTGGACCGCAACGTGCTGTTCGAGCTCCATCTGTTCTTCTGCCACCTCGTTGCCCTCTTTGTCCACTATGTCAACATCTACAAGACAGTGTGGTGGTACCCCCCGTCACATCCTCCCTCACACACATCGCTGGTGAGTAGTCAGCGGTCGGCTGTAGACGGGCGGTGATGTCACCAGGGTTTGTTTATGTTGACACTTCTGGTGTTCGCTAATGGGTTTTCCCTGTTGGCTTGTTTGTCATTGATTACTGTATTGCCATTGTGTTGGCGTTTGATTGTATATGCCTTAGTGTGAATGTTTTTTTGCGTGTTTCATCATGTTGAAGGTTATTTATGTGATCGTACTGTTGGCTGGCAGCAATGATGCTGAAGCGTTTTTTAAAATTCTTTACAGAACTTTCACCTTATTGACTATAACATGCTGGTGTTCACAATCATCATCCTGGCACGGAGGTTAATTGCAGCAATTGTTAAAGAGGTAAGAGTTCTTTTTTTACATCTGTGTTTTGAGGATTTTGCATTTTCACCAGTGTTTCCCCCTATATTCAAGATTCAAGATTCAAGAAGTTTATTTGTCATATACACATACATGTAGTGAAATGAAAAGTGGCAATGCTCACGGGAATGTGCAAAGGGCAGTATACATAGTATTTACAGTAAAAACCAACACAATAAAATTACAATAATTACAGTTAGAGCTCTTATATAAAACAACCCAATATATACAGTAAGAGCACTTAATAAAATATAAAATAAGAGGTAGATGGGGGAAATCGTGTGAATGTGATGAGCTATAAATTATGTGTAGTCGTTACCTAAGTGTGTGTGTGTGTGTGTGTGCATGCATGTGCATAAGAGGGGCAGTGTGTGGGTCTTAGTGGGGGCCCTGGTGAGGTCGGAGTTCACAGTCCTGATGGCCTGAGGAAAGAAACTCCGTCTCAGTCTCTCTGTTTTAGCAGCGTGACTACGGAGGCGCTTGCCTGACCGCAGCAGCTGAAACAGTCCGTTGTTGGGGTGGTGAGGATCCTTCATGATCCTGCAGGCTCTGGTTCTGCACCTCCTGGTGTACAAGTCCTGCAGGGTGGGGAGTGTAGTTCCAATAGTGCGTTTCAGCAGCGGTCGCCCCTCAACTACTGGATCAAAGTAAAGACATAAATAAAGTTGTCATCCACCAGCCTTACTGCTCACTAACTATAAGGCAGTTCAAGTCCAATTACTCCATATATCATATTTAAAAAGTCAAATTTAAACCACCACAGTTACTGGAACTTATACTGGAAATAGGTCTTGGCGCAAACATTGATTCCAGCACGAAAAACATTCCCGCCACCAAAGCTACCAAAACCTCTGCAGAAAACACTGCATGCCTTCTGCTTCTGATGTGTTTTATTAGTGATGTTTTTCTCCTTTTTCTGCCTTTTTGTTTATACCCCTGTCTTTGTCTGTTTCTCTCATGTGTTTCTGTCGTTCCTCAGTGAATTAAAGAGTTCATGTGTGTCACTTCTGCCTCCCTCCTTTTCTCCCCCGCAGGCGTCACAGAGTGGGAAGCTGTCTTTCCCTCACTCCATCTTTTTAGTGATGGCACGGTTTGCTGTGCTAACACTGACGGGCTGGAGCCTGTGCCGCTCCCTCATATACCTCTTCAGGACCTACTCTGTCCTCAGCCTGCTCTTCCTCTGCTACCCGTAAGTATGAGCCCCACGTCGAGCCAGGTGACACAAAGGGGGTCAGATTCACACCAGCCACACTCTCTAATGTATAGGGGGCCTAACCTACAGCATTGATGAATTGAGAAAAAGTGGTAATTCAAACCTTTTTGCTTGTTATCTTTATAGCATTTGATTAAATATTAATAACTGGATATCAAACATTATTATACTGTTAATTTCCTAGACGTCTTGATAACTTCTACTATTTGGAAGCTTTTACCCAAAGCACCTTATAGTGCCATGTGTGCTAACATTTTCAACATGGGGGTCGGCCTCAGTGGGAATTGAACCCCTACCCTGACAGTTTTAGTGCCTGTGTTCTGCCCTTGATGCTACAGGACCAATATACACAATCATCAGCAAGTCTTGCCTTGTTGCTTCCCACAGATTTGGAATGTACATTCCCTTTTTCCGGCTGAGCTGTGACTTCCGACGAGCAGGTCCGCTGTCGCCCATTGCCAGCATTGGCTCCAAGGAGGTGGGCAGCGTGGGCCGAGGGAGGGACTACCTGACGGTGCTGAAGGAGACGTGGAAGCAGCATACCAGCCAGCTGTATGGAGTCCAGGCCATGCCGACTCATGCCTGCTGCCTCTCCCCGGACCTGATCCGTAAGGAGGTCGAGTACCTGAAGATGGACTTCAACTGGAGGATGAAGGAGGTGCTGGTCAGCTCCATGCTCAGTGCCTACTATGTGGCCTTTGTACCTGTCTGGTTTGTCAAGGTGAGAAGCTGGTATATCTTGTTTTTTTCCCAAGACGTTGTACATGCTCATTCTACCTTTCTATGGTGTTACCACTAGTATTGAACTACTTGTCAGGGTAATTACAGAATAAATAGATCAGCTAAATGCTTCTGAGCTCTAAATTCGTTCTCCTTTTCTCCTTCCTACAGAGTACGCAGTACGTGGACAAACGCTGGTCTTGTGAGCTCTTCATCCTGGTGTCGGTCAGTACCTCAGTCATCCTCATGAGACACTTACTACCACCTCGCTACTGTGACCTGCTCCACAAGGCTGCAGCTCACCTGGGCTGCTGGCAGAAAGTAGACCCCTCGCTCTGCTCCAACGTCCTTCAGCACATGTATGTACCGCTGGGCTGCGCGTGGCACTCGACAAAGATAATCACATGTTTGCTGTCATCAGTTTTTAGGCTAATTGTGAGTAAAAACCTCACCTCCCTCTCTTTGCATAGATGGACAGAAGAGTACATGTGGCCCCAGGGTGTCCTGGTCAAACATAATAAGAATGTCTACAAGGCCATGGGCCACTACAACGTGGCAGTCCCGTCAGATGTGTCCCACTATCGCTTCTATGTGAGTATTACTAGCTGAACACACAAGAGGGCTGTTATTTGAATCACAAAGTAGGAGACCTGATTTAATCAAAGTTTATCATGAAGGCTGATTAACCCTCTGAACCCCACAAACCTGCTGTTTTACTTTTTTGTAAAATAGATTATTTTTTTTTTAAAGTTTCCATTTTGTCTTTCTTCATGATTTATGGCATTATAGCTGTTTTAATACTACACAAATGACATCCTTCTTGTAGCCATGCTGCAGCGCTGATTCCATAGGTCTGCAGGACTTATATACTGCACTGAAAAATGAGCCCACAGTGAGTAAAAAGTTGAAAGGAGCAAAAATTGCTCAGAAATTGCTTGGGGTTCACAGGGTTAATAGAGACGTGTTGTCTGCGCGGCTGGAATGTGAACTTGTACTGACAAAGCCTGTTTGTAAGAAATATTTGGCATTTCTATTTAAAGATCCGAGAGGCCGTGATTCACACAGCAGACCTTGTTTGACCATTGACAGTGTACCTCTGTCTTTTTCCATCCTCCAGTTCTTCTTCAACAAGCCTTTACGAATCTTAAACATACTCATCATCCTGGAAGGTGCCATGATATTCTACCAACTCTACTCACTGATGTGCTCAGAAAAGTGGCATCAGACAATATCCCTGGCTTTGATTCTCTTCAGCAACTACTATGCCTTTTTCAAGCTTTTAAGAGACCGCATAGTTCTAGGAAAGGCATACTCATACTCGAACACCTCATCTGACCAGAAAGTCAGTTAAAGGACATAAGTTATTATTGGTCACAGTCACCTTGGAACAAGAAAAACATGCATGAGAGCTTTGTATTTTTTCTACAACTGCGTCCTGTCACTGTTGTTTTTTGTTCTGATCTGCCATAATAAAAAGAAACATATTTTTGTATTATTTTAAATGTTTGCTTCGTTTTTATATGGTTCTGAAATATTTATCTATCCTGACCACAAGAGGTCTCGCTCTCTCTTTCGCTCTCTCTCTCTCTCGCGCTCTCTCTTTCGCTCGCTCGCTCGCTCTCTCTTAAAACTAACTCAAAATCGATCTCCTCTCCTATTTCACAACAGCTAATTGTATCATCACTCAAGCATTGTCTACCTGCTTGTGAACTGAGCTCAGTTGCTCTGTTTGATTAGGGGCTTTTGTACTTTACGCTGTGTCTTTGAATGATGAATTGCAATTTAAATTGAGTTAAAAGAAGGCAATAATCAAGTTGAAATATTTTCTGTTTGTCCATCAATATAAACTACCATTAATTGCAATATTGCAAGTGGACCAAGAGCCGGAATCTCCAGGTGCGTTATGGCAGACCTCCCAACAACGTGGGATTGGATAATAATCCCGTTCAAGTAGGATCTCAAATCGCAAAGAGTTATCCTTGCCCTATAGCAACACACCGCATCCTGTTATTGCACTTGCGTGACAGGCCGCTATATAAACCATTACATCAACGCCTCCACCCTGCCCCATCCCTGGCAGGCAGCATCATGACCTGCCCCTTTAAGAGGGATAAAGACGAGATCCGCGCGAGCCGAGCGCGTTGATGCCCGGGGCTTTACATTTTACCAGAAATGTCCAAGGGTGTAGAAGGGCTAGATTAACGTCTACGTGGCTTCTAACGCTTCATTCCGGTCAAGTGTACTTCCACGTTTTGAGCCCGGGAGAAGAAAATGTGACCCTGTGTTCAGTGGGCTCGGTCTTTGTGCGTAATTGAGTCGGTAAGTCTGTATTTGTGTCATCCAACGCTACCCGTTGTCTGCATGTCTTTTCGGGCGCTGAATGGCCAGAGTGTCTAACAAATTATCGTCTGCACAGTTTTCTTCAATCTGATTTTCTACAACGTACAAGCAAAGCGAAAGAAGAGATTTCAGCGTGTAAAGTTGGCATTGTGTTTCCTAGTGGCCATCTTTGGACAGAGAGCCTTTGGTTGTACTCGAGCAGCAGCGGCTTGTGCAACACAACAACAGCTATTTTCACAATGTGATTTCATCCATCATAATGTGGGGTGATGATGTTATTTAGGCCGAGTGTCCTTGAATACACACGCCGGACATGCTTGCTCCAATAACACACCATACGACAAAGAACCATAGTAATGCGGTAATGCATTTTAGAAGGATGCTATACAACTCACTAGTCACTATGGGGATATTATACTGATACCATAGGAGATAGAAATACAATAAAGTACAATAAGGTCACTAGAAACTCACTATTGTGTATCATTGACACACTTTAAGTCACTATAGGAATATTATAGTGATCCCATCGGAGATAAAAAATACAATAAGGTCACTAGAAACTCAGTATTGTGTATTACAGGCACACTTTAAAATCCTATAGGATTGTTTGAAAGTGTTGGACCTTTATCTCCTCTATTAATGTAATACTACAAAGAATGTTGCATCATTTTGGTGTCTAATCTTGTAGAGTCAAACTCAGGCTCGTCTATAAATATCCCTGCTACTGCTTGACTCCAGCTTGTTACACAGGGGCGTCGTTCGGAAATAAATCCCAACACGTTTCCCCCTAAAGCCTGTCGTCTGCATGGGGCGGTCTTGTTCATGGAGGTGCTATTCCTCATCTGACAATATTTTAAAACTTAGGATGGCTTCTGTGAGTCGGCTGGCACCACCACCTCCTTTTCACTTGAAACTTTTGCGTCAGCTACAAGGTTGATAGATTGATTTCAGAGCGAGAGGATCCGCAGATGCTGTTAAAATAAAGGAGCATCATCACATTTTCTGCAGGGAGTTAAAAGTCTTAAGTTTGGCACTGTTTTTGCAGACTCAGTGTCAGTATCCTCCACGGCGCTCTGTCAAGGAGGGGGAAGTTGCTGGCTTGTAACACCCTACCTTTGTTGTTTCAGGACATCCTGCACTTTGCCCCAGGCGTTGACCCCTCATCTTGCCCCGGAGGGCTTGACTACAAAAACAAAAAAACAACAACATGGAGGACAAACGCAAGAAGCGGAGCCCCAAGGTCTCTCTCCCCCAGCCTCCTCCTCCCCCCATCAACCCTCGCAAGATCTCCGTCCTACCTGCCAGTAAAAGTGCCACCTTCTCTCTCGGCCTGCCGCAGCCTCCCTCCCCCAAGAACAGAGGCAAGTTTAAGAGGTCCATAGGAGCACCGGGGCAGCCCAAAGAGGTGTTTACCGCAGTCGTAGCTCCACCAAAGACCACCAGGTTTGTATCTTTGAGCCAGTCACAGCATCATATTATTTAAAAGTGGGGCTGCAGCAGAGAAGAGCATCCCATCCTCCCTAATTGAGATGCTGTAGATTCACCCTATATGCCTAAATGAAATTCTGTTGTTGGGTATAGAAAGTTTGTGTACAGTTTACTGACGATGCGTTACATGATTTCTCGGTAATGAAAGTTCAACTTTTTCAAAAGGTTACCTTCTCACCGCCAACATACAAAGTTGGCTAATGCAGCTTTCTGCTTCTCTGCGTGTCTGTCAGGCCCCACAAGGAGAAGCCCAGGGCCCCCCAGCCGGCCGGGCCCAGTAAGGTAGTCCAGTCCTCCCCCCTGCAGCACTCCTTTCTCACAGATGTCTCGGACGTGAGAGAGATGGAGGGAGGGCTCCTCAACCTCCTCAACGACTTCCACTCAGGCAAACTGCAGGCCTTCGGTAAGACGACCTTGATTAGCCGGGCCCCCCCCCGGGAATATTCAGTTACTGGCTGGAAATAAAGCCAGTTGAATAGCTGCACGGCTGCACAGAACACAATGAAATTGAATAGTTGTGTCACTATTTCTGTCCATCTGTCACAATAGAAATACCTTTGACTTTGCTGTAATCCCCCCCGCCCCACTACCCAAAGAGGTGATACTCTCTGAGGGAGATGTGTGGCAGAAACGTTACGCCTGTCTGTGCTTAACCCCTCTCCTTCCTAGGCAAGGTGTGCTCCTTCGAGCAGCTGGAGCACGTGCGCGAGATGCAGGAGAAGCTGGCGCGACTGCACTTCAGCCTGGACAGCCATGTGGAGGAGCTTTCAGAGGACCAGAGGAAGTGTGCCTCGGACCACAACCTGGAGCACCTGCTCTGCAATGTGAGTACTAACCACAGCAGCTAAGAATCTGACACAGTTCAACAAAAACAAGTTCATCATGGTCAATATCAGGGTTCCCACTAGGGTTTCACTGATATGGGTTTTTGAAGGCCGATGCCAATACCAACATTTTGATACTCAATAGTTTTAAAATACCATCTTCATATCCTAAAATCCACAAACATTATAATCAACCAGTGTTTTCCGCAGAATTTTATTCTTGGCAGCATGAAAAAGCGTTTAGATGTATATACCAAAACTCTCCATTGAAACTCAAGCTAATGAAATTCTTTTGGGTTGCTTAGCAACTCCTTGAGGCAGGTTTCACTGCAGGTTTCATTGCAGGTTTTACAGACTGCCACCCCTGAAGTTGGTTGAGTGAAATACTTCCACACCACACTGGAATGAATTCTTTGGTGAGCCATCTGAAATGAAAGGAATGATAATAAAAACACATTCGCTGGCTGTGGTCAGGGAGGAACCTCCATCATGTTGGAGGATGACATTGATGAAAAGCCAACATCAGCCCAATATTTCGGCAAACTGATATATCAGCCTCATGGAATTTCTGGACTGTTATGGAATTTAAGAGGCGTCTTCCAGTCAGGGAATATCAACAAATGTTCCAACTGGAACACTTTACAGCAATACACCACTTGTTTCACTCATTCATTGCATTAGATGGAGGTTTTCAGCTGTTCTGGAAGTCCAGCTGTAGTGGAAATCAGACTGTTTACCCATTTAGAAAAACAACATTAACAAACCTGGAAGGAATGAATGTTCTTTTATTCTGACTTAGGTCTAGAGTCATGGAAAAATTACATTAGGGACGTAGTGTGAACCCTGCAATATGCATGTAGTTTTATCTTCTAATGCCTTTCTTTAAGTTTGACAACAGTAAGCACTGATTAGCAGACTGAGGGTACCATGCATACAAGCTGACTTATGTTGTTTGCCACGTTCCCTCCTCTGCCACCGTTTTCTTTCGTTAACTCTTCACTCAGCAGGTATGCCATAAAATAATAACTGAGATTACATTATTATACAGTATTATCATTATTATTATTATTATTATTATTATTATTATTATAAGAAATGTCATATGCTATGCTGAGTCGCTAGTATGTTTAAACCTGTACAGTACATGATACGTAGTGCAAGAAAGACTTGAAAGAGGTATCTGGCTCCTAGTTATCCGCTGCTGGGGTTGGTATGTGTGCTCGGGGGAAATTGCCGCGCTATGTGTGAGGGCGGTGTGAAAACCCTTCAGCTCATTACTGATAGCGGTGCCAAGAATACTAGGTAGCTGTGGCAGCCCTGAATACATTCTGCTGCAAAACAGAAGGGCTGTGAAATGACTTTCCTTTTGTGTGGATGAGAACAGAACCCCCGAACATTTGTTCTGTACATTGTCGGACAATGGGAATTAGACTCAAGTATTGATCTGACACGGCGCTGTTATGTAACGTGATCACGTTTAACGATTGTTCGCTTGTACATTTTCTATTTCTAGCTGTTTCTATTTCTGTCACACCTCTCATCCAATCGTGCCTTTCATTTGTTCCCACAGCTGGAGGAACTCAGCACCTCAATGTATCCTTTTCTAATTGAACGGCGGGTTATGTGTGGGGCTCACCTGGCACACCAGGCGCAAACACTGCACTTGAATCATCCGTTTTCAGTTCGCAGTTCGTAGTCAGTTGGCGTCGATCCTTAACGTGCCCCGCGTTCAGACAAAAGCTTCACTTGGCTGAGAACCAGGACCTGCCCAAGACATCTGGTCCCTGACGAGTGAGGTGCGGACGACGGCGACCACTCATCTTCTCGCAACATCCAACCGGTCTAGGTTGCCATGACACTGATCCAGCTGCCTTAGCAACAGAATGGAAAGGTCTACATTTTGTCAAGGAAGAGGAGGGAATGTCGCAGTGGCGTCAAGCAGCGAAAGCACTACATGAACTCTCAACCAAAACCATAAATCCCTCATTCATAGCACAAGAGATGATCCACGGGTTTGTTGTACAATTGTGTGAGAATACATTTGGAGTGAAGGTTTTTAGCCTGTTTTGGTATCAGCTAGTAATCTGACTAAATCCAAAAGGTCCACTATTTGTTCCAACGTCCATAAACAGAAGCACATTTACTGAGAATAAGAGGGTTTCATATTGTATTTCTGTTATCCGTCATGTTATCATGCCTATCTCCTGTGTCATTTGAGGAACCTATTTATCTCTATTAGCAAAGGATAAGAAAATTGAGCCATACCGAAGTAGCAAACGTGTCAGGCCCATAAAGCCACTGTGGGTCAGCTCAGGACCTTGGAGGGATTTTTCACTCTTTTGCTGTTATTCAGAAAGCATTCCCTCATTTTTGTACCTTTGCTAAAAGTTTAATTCTGCAAAACAGCCTGGATGTAATAGAGGTCGGGTGACCCTTATGGAAGGCTTTTTGCAGTACTAGTGAGACATGAGTAAACCTAATGTGCAAAATGTATATTTAATGAAACTGAACTATGTGGAGGAATGTGTAAAACTGTGGATGATACGATGTATGGCCAACGCGCAACTCAGCCGCTGTATTTGTTGATTTTGCTTTGAGGAACTGGAAGATTTAGCTAGCGATGCGTCCGTGAATGCCTTGGCTTTACTGCTGTGAATGCATCCGAGGGCCTAGTAGCAGTATCCCTCGAAGCACAAGCCAGCCCAGCCTGCTACTGCAATGCTGTAAAACCACCGACTGTAACATTTAGGTCACAGGGAGCCTCTCTCAACCTGACACAGCAAGGCATTCACTTGTTTCTCTCTCAAGACACATACACTGTGCTTAATGGCATATCCGCAGAGTATAATGCAGCAGGCATGAATCTGTTAAGTACAATTTCACAACGGCAGCTACTTTCATAATTGCATTTTTGTTCATGTTTATGTTTAATACCAAACATGGAAGTAATGCACCTTAACATATAAACCCTAACAAGTCAATTAGTGACATTAGCATTTAAATAGAAATGTGAAAGCATGTGTAAATAGTGAGAGCAACTTACTTTGGGTCATGATAAATCTATGAGCCTCGTCCTACTGCTTGCTACAGCCTACCTCTTTTTTTTTCTCAAGGCCTGGAGCTGCATACTTTCAAGACCTGTAGCCTCTACAAGATGGTACATTTCTGATATTGGTTAAGCTCAAAGATCCTCAGATTTTCTGTAGTCCAGCTTTTGCCTCGCTTTGTCTTTGCTTTGTAAAGAGTACGGAGATAATTCACTTCAATACGGATACTTTTATAAAGCTGTTACTGTTGGAATTGGACACCATGCCATGATTTACACTATTGAAAAATCTGAAAACTGAAATATGGGTGGGTGATCTTTTTGTGTGTTAAGTACTCCTGAATAAAAGCAAATTATAAACTTTAAAAATATACAATGTTTGTTTGAATGTGTGACACACTGATCAAAATAAAATATGCTATTTTACTAAGATTAGACTATACAGAGGTAGTGGACAATGTGACCTTTTAACACACTCAACAGAAAAATTTACACATGCATCTCTAGATCCCTTGAAGAGAAATATGAAGAGAGCCTGCACACCTTCGTGCCTCGATTTGCCCCAAGACCTCAGATCCAAATTTTATTTTGTATCCCAAACTGTTAAATTCAGCAAGTGGCAGGCTTACATTGTTGTCTATTTTTTGACCTAATTGTAATCTTTGTTTATAGACAGCTTTGGTTTGAGTGAAATGTCCTTTTCCACACAAGTAAGAGAATGTGGTCATGAGGCTAACCACGTCATTTGTCCAACGACAGGGAAGCACACAGAGGATGTGTGTGGGCCTTCTTGATGACATAGTTGTGGTCAAAACCCTTTACCTCATATCCAGTCCCAGAGGCAACATGAGGCCATGTTTACAGAAATAAAACACTTTATTTATATATATTTATATATATCAATCTCTCTTTCCTCTTGTTCACAAACAAGTTCAATATAATTTAACGATAGCGAAAAGGCTACTTTTCTTAAGACTGGCACTATACTGAGACAGAATCACAGATCTGGACTCTGTTTCTGAATCAACCATTAGTGTAAAGCTAAATCCCTTCCATGATCTACTCATCCAGGAGAACTGTTTCAACCCCACCTTGATTTAGGCCTCAGTGTACATACATACACAAAATATTAACATTAATTTTGATCCCGTCGGTACGTTTTGGTCATGCAGATAAAGGACAGTACCATTACAGCACATCAACATATTTCATACAATAGGACTTCAAAACTATAATGTTACACAATAGATAAATTATATACTGTAACATCATACAGCATATGATTACATATTAGGCTAATACTGTGCAAATACACATTTGAGCTGTACAAAAGTATTTTGTAATATCTTTGTTAATCTCAACTCACAACTATGTAAGACATCTTAAAAATATCACATCAAATTTGATGAAACAGCAAAAATATACACTTTCAGGTCCCTTGCTTCCTCTTCTTTTTGTGCATTTCAATATTACATTCTGCAATAGTGTCTCTGATTTGTCTACAGTACATATGTTCAGATTATTTAACAAAAAAAACAGCAATGACAATCAAAGGACGGTACATACAATGGAAACCTCATGATGTCTATCATGATATGAGCTACCTTTTCAAAGTGCAAAGAGAGCAGGTTGAGTGTGAGACCTGATGCCGACATGTTAAAAGTCTGCCCATGCTTCTGTACCAGAGGAAATCTCGCTGAGATAAGGATTGAGTTAAGGGCTCATCAATTTAAGGACTTTCTCTTTCTCTATATAAAAGTGCAGGCACTATTAGAAATGTAGAACATCTCTGTCTTCAAGTAAGGTCAGTGATAGTGTTCTTCTCTTCCAGCGTTTGGTTGCGTTTGGATTTTGTCTTCACTCCTCAGGGATAGGACAGGGTCCTCAGGAACTCATTGAGGCCCTTGTGAACATTGGCAGGCTGGGAAGCAGCACACTCGGCCAGGCTGGGCCCCATCTGGGCATAAAGGGCTTGGCACAGGTTGGCGGTGGCCCCCCGCACGCTGCCGCCCCGGCCATGAACAGTGCCGCTGTGGGTAGAGGTGCCCAGGAGGTGCCACAGCAAGGGCAGCACTTTTTGCTCCACCATCTGGGGCTTACGAGGGTAGAGCTCTGTCACAAGATCTGGATACAAAAAAACAGGATTCAACTGAGGAAGTGGTCAGACATAAAGTAACCAGTTCAAACGCTGAGGCCATAACTCACTGACCTACAGTGTTAAACGTAGGACAGAATTACTCCAACAGACATACCTGCCACTTTTTCAATGAGATCCACCTTAGCCTTGCCACTTAGGAACTGGGCCTTGGTGCAGAAAGGCTGGAGGAGGAGTATGTTATCTGGAAACAGAGAAAATGACAAGGCTAAATACAGACTTACCATCAAACTCTGACAGAACCTCAAACCTATAAACTATAAATTGGTATTTGGACATAAACGCATGAGATAAGTACCAAGATTTAAGGTAAGTGCATTGATGGCTCCAATAGCAGCGGAGTAGATGGCGTTGTTCTTGGAGTTGAGGTGATTGTCCACGATAGCCGGGACCAGGATGTTGATCACCTGGGACAGGTTGTCCTTCATCAAGTTGACGATTTTCTGTAGAGACTCCAGGGCATACAGGTTGACCTTGCTGTTGGATTCCTGCAGCCTGGCCTTGAAGGCATCAAACACCTAACAGAGGGGGAGGAGGGAGAGGAGTGAGAGGAACAAAGAAAGAGTGGATTTAAAAGAGAGACAGTGCAGTGGTGCTCTCTTGTCTAAACAGCGTGGTAAGGGACTAGCAATAGCCAGGTACATGACGAAGGAATATTAGTATGAGTAGAAAAATATAAAAAGTGGCTGGTAGTTACTAACCGGGAATATACTACTGATGACCATGTTGGGGGTGTGCTGGCAGTCAGCCACTAGCTGGTCGATTCCCTTGATCCGTTCTCTGAAGTCCTTTGAACCCAGAAGAGCTGAGATCTGCTTGATGTATTCGGTCTTGTCTGCAATACTGTGTGCCTGAGGTCTGCAGCTGTACTGGCTATTGGACTCCCTATAGATGTTGCAAAATACATCAAATATGATGTCTTTATAAAAAGCTGTGGGCCAATTCTGAATACAGTTTGTTAATCAGAGGCTTATACAGAGGGAGTTGAAAGGCATCACGGAAAGAGACTGAATTCAGTAGTGATGTTTACAGGCAACTCTGGTGTACCCACCGGTTGTTCTGGTTGAGTGGTTCTCTGGTGAGAGACGAGGCCCTCACCGTGCCACTGCCCGGGAGGGAACGTCTGCCCCTGGCTGACGGGGTGTCCTGTGGCATCTCACCGAGACCCTAAAAAACACACAACCTCCATGTTATAAACACCAAGCTGTGTTTGTACGGCAACAGGGTTTGGCCTCCACTGGAAAGGTTTGAAACCTGACATCATAAGGACATGTACACATACGCGGACATTGTACCTTAGTCTTGAGAGTGTAGACAGTATCTCTGACAGTCGCCAGGTCTTTGGTGGGAATATATTTCTCCAGGATCCTATCAAAGTCACGGTGGGATGACAGGAACAGTAGCATCCGCCGTCCAAAGTACCTATGGATTGAATATTACATAACATAATATTGACAGACATCAAACATCAAACAGACATCAATACTGATAACAATGACTCGGAGAATCACAAAACCACTTTCCACATACCTAGCTTCCTGTGAGGAGTCTTGTGCCAGCTTGGTGACGGCAGGCAGGATTCTGTCTGTGAGATCTTTCCCTCCCGACAGAAGGCGAGCAGCGCCAATCTTCTCCACCAGATTGGCCAGGTGATGTCCTGTGCATTTCCTTACCACTGCATTCAGATGACTAACAACGGGGGGGAAACCAGTTGGTCAATACATGGTTAAAAAAAGTTCATTCATTTAAGAAATGTGCAGTTAGGCAATGTACCCTGTAGGCATGCACCCTGACCTGATTCCCCCAGCGAGTAGGGCATTGATGCTACGTGTGGGCGAGCAGTGCTGCACCATGCAGTCCAGTGCTGCATCCACGTCCTGTCTGATGAAGGCGTTGCTCTCGCCACCCTTCTGCAGCAGGGCCTTTGCCGTCCCCTCCAGCTCCTGGTCCATGGCCTTCTGCAGGTGGCTGTACAGATCGCCCAGCGTACACACTGCAACCTTCGAGACACTCGACCGCAGGTTCTTGACCTAGACGAAGATGAGGGGAAACAGGGTCATTGCAGCAGCAAAGAACAGGACAGAGAGGCAGTTCAAAGAAGCAACTGATGTAGCAGAGATCAGACGGGGTAAGTCAGCACATTGACTATAGTTCTGTAGGATGAGGGAGTGTAACACTAGGAGATGTGCTACCTCTTGAATGAGAGCAAGGCAGACGTCATGGAGCCTGCTGTGGAGTGTGTCTGAGTGGTACTGGGCCAGACTACGCAGGAACGTCAGGCCCTCGATTTTCTTCTTCCTGCATTCAAGAATGACACAGACAGCTTGACTTGGAGGGTTGCTACTCCTTCACAATTTTAAAATGCCATACTTTTTCTAGACTTCACTTGTTTGACTGAATGTGCAGATTTTGGTTGGGGTATGCTGACAGTGGCTAGGCAATACGTCAGCACGACATATACGACAGCAGTTCACAACTATGTAAAATGGGAGGTCACAATTTTTCAGCCTTTTTGTGCAATTCCTAAACTTTTCAAGATCTGGAAATTATCAAATTTATTTCCCTTAGTATTCAATTTTTATAGGCCTGCCTGAAACCCTGGACTTGAGTTACCAGAATGATGGACCAAAACAAACAATAACAAAAGCTGTTCAGAGTGTTCTCCTTTGAAGTAGTGCGGCTCAGATAATGTGTGGCTGTGCTCACCAGTCTTCTGAACTGAGAAGTTTGAAGCTCTGCGTCAGCGCCAGCTCGGGTTTGGAAAACGGACGGAGCTCCGGGGGCTCAAACGTGTCTCTCTTCTGAATGCGAGTTCCAGGGGACAACTCATCTGGATGGGCCGACAGCCGCCGCCACAAAACACACACACACACACACAGTCTCATGTTACATATCTATCAGTCAGAAAACAAGCAGTGTGTGGGTGGAGGTGCATTAATAGCAGGTTGTCAAAACAAAGCATTGTGGCACATTACCTCAGCGAACATCTTGTGCACCCATGCTCTGCTAGCTTTGATGGTCTAATTAATGTAGTAATGTGCTCTTAAAAAAAACACGCCTTCATAATGCAATGGAGTACTGCTGGATTAGAATCAAACCAAATGTGAAGGCCTATTGAGAGCTGGGGAGCAGCACAATATAGATACATAGAGAAATTGCATATTTTGGATGTTTAAAATGTAGGAGATGTAGCTTTATGTTGGGTGCAGATGATGTCTTTGGTTGTCAGCTCCACTGACCTGAGCTGTGGGAGAGAGACGGTCGGGTCCTGCCGAGGCTCGGGGCCCTCCGGAGACGGGACAAGGTTTTGGGGTTGGGGGGCACTGTGGGGGGGCTCGGCTGGTGGGGAGGAGTGAGGCACTTGATGGGGCTCTGGGGTCCTGGGGGGCTGGTAGGACTGGTGGGGCTGATGGGAGACCCAACAAGGGGAGGGTCTTCCTTGGTGGAGATCACTGTACTACCGTTCAGATGCAGATCTACAACAGAAAAGAGCATCCATTCAATTTTTTTTAATTTTTTTCCCATCAAACACTCAAAATCAGACAAAATTCCAGTTTGTAACTTTAAAGAAAAATACAGGAAGTGGGAGAGGGTTTCCAATAAACTCTCTTACCTTTGATGACAAATACTGTATTCTCCTCTGTGGGTACATCACACAACATCTGTTTGACACGGTGGCGGATCTTATCTCTTGCATGGTCCACATGACCAAGCTGCCCCTCTGGCTGATCCAGACGCTCGAACCGCATCTTATCCCGGCTAAACCTTGCATTCCTCACCCTCTCCTACACATGCACCGATAGAAAACACACCATGGGGGCTTTTGGTAACCTGAAACTTTCTATGTTTTACAATAGATGATGCTGGTAATGCGACAGTAATTTCCATTTTACAGTGCTCCATTGGACAGGAGTAAGACCAACCTTCGGCTCCTCCGGATGTAGGCTGTCATCATTGTCTGGGTGAGTGCCAGACACAGCGTGGCCGTAGATGCCTGCTGGAGGATCGCTGGCAGGTTTGGCCACCGAGTCACCCTGTTCAAATGGTGTGGCAATACCTGGACGGCTGGAGAAGACTGCAGAGCCAAACACACCTAGCAAGCGTTCAAGGGGGGACAAATGCAGACAGCTCAAATGAATGACTGGAGAAACGAGGACCATACAGCTTTTGGCTTGATAGCTGAGGTAGGACCTTAGGAAGCATGACGCTTTGCCTTTCAAGCAGTTGTAAAACGCAGCACTGAGATAGAACAGTGTGACTGCAGAGTATTGGACAACTGAACAATGACATACGGTCATGAATAAAGAGCTGTAGATACTGACCTCTTCCCACCACTCCTTCTGGCATGTCTGTGGATGGTGAGTTCCTGCTGCTATAGCACTGAGAACCTAAAGGACAAAGGAGAGGATTACTCAATGACTCATTACGATGAGCATACAAAATATTAGGACCACTCTTTCCCTGAAATAGGGCTACCAAGTGAATCCAGGTTGATTTCACGAATTAAATACATTTCTATGAGGAGGAGCTGTAGATGAAAGAGGGAACAAAGGTTAAAGATGGATTTTCAAGCCATGGTATAATCAACTACTGAAATATTAGGAGGTGGTCTTAATATTTTGCACACTTGGTGTAAGATGTCTATTTTTCTGATAAATGCTGGTTCATGATGGTTTCAAGCAGACCTTTGGCAGGCCTAAGAGCTCTGATTGGTTCGCGGCAGGCTGGTTTGACCAGGGGAGGGGAGGGCTCTCTTGTCTGATCCTCATCCTCAGTTTCCATTGGTCCGTTGGAGTAGGTGACTCTCTGGCCAATCACACCCACCTCAGGTGATGCTTTGTCTCTCTGAGACAAGCCTAGAGAAAATGCAAGAAATGAAGACCTAAATAAGATAGGACATGATGCAAAACAGTGGCCAAAGCCACATGAACTTCACTCTACCTTGAAGGCTGCTGAAGTCCATGGACACAGAAGACCTCAGTTTTGCAGATGCCACTCTTGCAATGCGAGGCTTAGCTCCTGAAGAGGCAGCGTTTCCAGGACTGTTGACAGATGAGAAACGATGTTGGCATACCACTCAACACTTCCTCATATATCACCATATAGATCAGCTCACTGCTTAGTCTTGCCGCAAGGTTGGGGAATACCACATACTCTATTAGCTGAAATCATATAAAAAGCAATGTGTGCAAAACCTATGTAAACTTGCTGCAAAATGTGGAACCCTTACCTAGTTTTGATGCCATTGAGGGTGGAGTTGGGGGGTGAGTACAGACTAGAAAGGCCACTCTCGCTGGCTGGGCTGGTGACTATGGGGGATGTCTGAGACGGTGAGTCCAGACCTAGCTCCAGCTTCACAGCTGAGTCAGGGCTGTCTGGGTCTGGATCCGAACTGCTAAGACTCACTTTGGCCCTCTTTTTGGCAGCACTGTTGCGCAATGAACGCACTGAGTTCAACATCTGTAAGCAACACACAAATTGGCAAATGAGCACACTATGTGTAATGCTCCTTGTGAAACACAACACAGATCATATTTCTTGTCAAAGTGCTTTATCAATATTTAACAATAGAAATTGTGGAATATAGAGCCATTATTTCATTTAAGAAAAAAGCTTTGATTAAATAAGGCATGCTTGGTAAAAACTCAAAATGTCTATAATTGCACAAGGGGCTCACAAACTTTCAAGCACAGCAGCAGCAGCAGCAGTATACCTAACCTATTTTTCTCTCACAAGAGTAAAGCAATAACCCATATTTAATTTGAAGTAGTCAGAGTTTCTGGTACAGGACATTAAGAATTCCCTGATGTTCAGGATGCAAGTTAAAACTTGCAGAGTCCTATGTTTTAAAGCTAAGACTTTCTAAAGAAGAAACCAGACAGTTTTGCTGACCTCGTCCATGTCCAGAGACGCATCCTCTTGAGGGTCTTGCACCGTATTGATGCTCATAAGGTCCAGATCAAGGTTCCTCTCTTGCTGATGGTTATGGGGACTGGCTGGAGCATTGGACCTCTGGCCGTTATGAGACAGGGCCCGTTCTGCTGGAGGGAGAACTGGCGAGATGGAGAGGGTCGTCCTAGTGCTGCTCAGAGCCCGGCGGAACGATGACGTGGAGGAGGAACTCGCCAGGGAGGCACGAAGAGGCCTGGGAGAGCTCCTGCTAGAAATATGGTCTCCTGGTGGAGGTAGGACAGGGAGGGGAAAAGAAACTCACTTTCAAAAAGATCCAAGCACTTAAATAGATGCCATCTACACATCACATCTTTACTTTTGCCGACACCCTAGATTACCCCTTCCCATTCCCTTGCCTGCTGTGTCTCTCCAAGGGCTGGGGTCTCGTTGGTGAGGGCTACTCTCTCTCTTGTTGGGCCAGGTGTTGGACATGGAGAGGGAGGAGTCTGCTCGACGGTGGGACAGTGTTGGAGTGAGCAGGCCTCCTGGGAGTGCAGCCAGTGGGTAAGAGGGCAGCAGGAAGGAGCCTGGTGTGGTGGGGTTAGAGGGTAGGGAAAAGGTGCGCTCAACGCTGGAGTTCCCTGAGAGAATGCGTGCCCTGGATGCCACTGTGAGAGACAATTACAATGGTATTCACCCTTGAGGACCCTACAAACTGTCAGAAAAGGTAGCTAGGTGGAAATATGGCTGAAAGTTGAAGGTATGGTAAGGTAAGGATTTCCTTACCACCATCTGTGTCAGAGAAGTTGGTGGTTTTAAAGATGTCGGGGTCTAAGTCGAGGCTTCCGCTTCTCCTGAGGCGTGCAGGCGACTCCCTCCTCCTGGAGGAATGAGGCTTCTGCGGCTCGGCAGAACCTAGATGGAAAATATAGTCTGCCTCACTACAAACCTGAACAGTTTAATAGTACTCAATATTACAATAACAACCCCTCGCTATATCCACTATGCAAAATATATTGGACAACGGCATTGTAGGTATTGTAACCACCTAACTATAAAAATATAGAGTTGTGTATACACATATTTTAAATATACAAATGACAAGAGAATAGTAAAACGTAAAACGCTAGCTAGAGTCTGTACTATGGACTATTCAAACTACTGAACATTGGCAAGGCTTTTTCTCTCTTCTCTGCTGGGTTATCATGATATTATGTATATAGTATATCAGATTCTATACTTTGTCTACTTGATCTGGTGGTATCACAGGGTAGAGGTTCAGCACTGTGACAACCCCCCTAAAAGCTGTTGGTTTTGCAATTTGTTCCACTGAGGGCATCCAAACCCTTTATTTGTCTGAGCTGATCCAACTATTTCACTTGATAAATGTTTGTACTCAAGTTTAACAAACCTGGCTGACCTTTTGCCTGAGAGGTTTCCATTGTTAAGAGTGCTTATTCATGACAGAAAAACACATTTTATGAGAACGAAGATATTGGAGAGATTAGACTGACATTGTTTGTTTGACCTGGATGGTAAAAACTGCTGGCATATTCTGCAGCCCCTAGTTAAAACATAGTCAAGTCCAGTCTTGCCTGTGAGCACAGGCTCTTCCTGTACACGGCGGCTATGTAGCGGGTCACACACTACAATGAGCACAATTGCAGGCATAGAGACTGTACGTTTCCACAATAATGTTACACATGCTAGGAAAACTTGATTGAGCACATTAACTGATTAGCATTGGGCAGCCTAATGATTTCAAAACTCTCCAGCACACCTGGTTCAGTTGTAACCTTCATTTAAGGATTACCACTAGCATGTGTCCAGATTAGATGAGCTATAGTAGCAGCAGTGGAAGTGAGCCTAAGCCCTGTGTAAGCAGTCAAAGGAACAGCCAAGGAACCAAAGAAGGAAAGTGCCAGATCGTGGCTGTAGCCTGCATCCGTTTTATATTCCATCTCATCAGACTAAATTCTGGTGATGGATAATTTAGTAGCCTACAGTTCTTTTTCTCTAATCCGTATACCTAGTCTAGACATTTCACATCATTAGGCCTCTTCTCATGCTCCCAGCTGAGGGCTTGTCAATTTGAGCCAGCTGCTGAATCGTCTTTAATTGGGCAGTGCTGGCAGGGTAACCATGAACCCACAATCCCTTGCTACAATTACAATTACATTGGCTGGGCTTGATTTTCTAGTGCAGTTGGCTAATTGGGGGAGCCTCTGGTTATTGATATCCAACAGGGGGAAGAAATGTATTAGGGTCTACTTTATATCGCATTCCCTTACCAGTGTGAAGCCTGCCTCCATGGCTCATACTCTGAATCGCTTTATTGAGTGTCTACTGATACAACACTCTCCCATGGAGAAGACAGTGTCTCTCTGACTCCAACGTCAACCCATCTCTAAAATGACAGCCGTTTCTGGCCTTGCACCCACGTGCATTAAAGCCATCTGATCTGACCTGGTCATCTCAGGGGCTTTTGGTGGCATGCAGCAGGGTGACTCCTTTGACTCAACATGATAATCCAATTCAAAGCTGCTCTAATTTGGAGTCCAGCTAAAGTTGACCATGACAACCACTCAACTACACTTGTCACATTATATGGACTTCATGTGAGCATATAAGAGAGAGAAGTGGGAGCACTTACCAAAATTGGGCACGTAAATCTCTGGCGTCAGCTTCCTGGAGGGGGACAGGCAGTCTTCTCTGGCCACCTATGAGAGGCAAAATTACATCATACAGTGAAAATCATCACCTTTGAGGGCAACAAGAAAGGGTGAAGTTCAAATGACAAACTGGAAGCAGTCCTGAGACAGAGGGAGCCACAGAGTAATTCCATCCACTGGCACCAACAAAGGGATGTAGCAGAGAACTGGCTAGCTAATGATGCTGGCCTCTGGGTGGGATTCTGCTATTGTAAAAGGGACGCACCTCAATGTACATGACGTCAACTGTTGCAACCATGGCACCTGTGACACCTTGGATTAAGATAAATAAGTAAAGCAGAGACAGAGTGACAGAGTCATGACAGATTTTTGCATCACTACTCACATCTCATCCTTTGAGGTCATCCCTGGCGATGGTCAATCTTACTGCTTGCTATCTGATCAACTCACATTGCAGAGCACTACCTGGGATTGTAATCAACACTAGAGCAGTAAATAAACCATGTTTTACAACCACAGCCCTGTGATATTACCAATTGTGTTTCACTCCAACATGTGTGCTGTGTGGTAATGGTGTTGCTGGGAGACAGAGACTGCTGTAAACAGAAGGTTTTCATGGACGGCTCTAAGCTGGGTAATAGTTCACAGAATAAAATATGGTGAATTCATGCCGCATTACAATTAACCCAGTCATCATGGCTCATGGAAAACCTGAATGTTGAATGACTAATTATCCTTATGTTTGTCTTCAAGTGATACAATGGTACAGCCTCCACACTATATAGGTAACCCAATGAAGTGGTAGGCGGACCCTGTGTTTATATAACCCGACTGTCACAAGTGCTCATCATACAAATGCAAGGCACTCAGTCTCTCTCTAGTCTATGTATGTTTCTAACAATGTAACAAATAATGTGTGTAATATAGTGTCTAGGCACTTTTGTTACTAAAGGAGGGGTGCTCTGATGTGAATGATAGACAAGAAGAGGACACCACAGAGTTGTGTAGTAGACGACTGTGATATACCTGACGCTCTTTGCCACCTCTGGGAATTAATTAAGCTAGTGCCAGTTGGGCTGTGGTTATGAACTAGCCCTGCAGGTAGTTTTCTTTGTTGTTGTCTAACATAAACAATGGACAGATGAATGTTTGTCCAGACATCAGCTTGTAGAAGATTAATATAGTCTCACTGAGGTTTGACTTAATCATTCTCATACATATTGTGCAAGACATAAAACAAGCAGAGAAAGCAAGCATGTTTTACACAGACCAATGACCGCTCTTTTCACAAATGACCACTTGCTGAGTGATTGGAGACAAACAATCAACCCAAAAGCCTGGCCCTTGAGATGCTCGGTGATTTCAAAGTCAATATGGAAGACACTCAGGGCTCCTAAATCCTCTGTGAAGACAGTCAATGAATGACTGCTTGAGTGCTAATCACATTGGATTTGCATGAGTATTTTTAGAAGCCCTTTCTGACAAAAAAGCCAAATACAGCTTGTCGAGGAAATAACTGCTTCATTAATTTCAATCAATGACAACTAAAAGAGCAAAATTTGCATCAGCACCAGGGAATCAGGGAAACTTAACTGTACCTGACAATCTCTTTATATGTCTGCAGTTGTGGAAACAGTATGATAGAGACAATACAAATCTATGCTAAATCCTAGAATGTGAGATAAGTGAGAGTGGGGCAAGTCAGTAATGATGATGGACCCCACCTGTTCAGAGCACTTTCCATTGGGGACACTGCATGGCTGGTCATTCTCTGTGGATGAGGTGCTTGACATCTCCCAGGGTAGCTTGTTCTTCCCTTTCCCTGCACTGACAATCCTTCTTTGCAGTGGAAGTTCGTCAGTGAGGGAGCCTAAGCTGCCATAGCCGTACAACCGATCACAGTCAGGTTCAGTTCTGTGGCTCCTGGCACTGCTTATCCGCCCTCTATTGAGCACCCAGTCCAGGTCAGCTCCAGAACCAAACTGCGGGGAGCAACGCTGTCCTGATTTGGGCACCACCAAGGCATACTCAACTATCCCCTCTGACGACAGTCTTGGAAGGACATGCCTTGCTCGTCTTGCTTGCACGGCTGCCATAAGACCCTCCGCATCCTCATTAAGCTCAACCATGTCCACAGCTTTCATCAGGGGCTGCTTTTTCCCTGTGTCAAGGCAATAGTCCAAAACAGCAAACAGTTCAAGGGCTGCATGGCGGATCTTCCATTTGCTATCTGCCAGATATGGTGCAACTTCAAAGCAGAGGTTAGGGATGTTGAAATATTTCCTGGGATGGGTGAGCATAGCGGCTGTGATGATGTTAAGGACATCTTCTCGTACCCTAGAATTCTTGTGCCTCAAGTTTCCAATGACAAGATCTAACACTCGTTGTGGTCCCACAATTTTCATCAGCTGTTGAAACACATTCATGTATTCATTCCTGGTGACAGTGCGAGTGTCCCCTAGGGCCTTAAGAGCCACAAAGGCTATCTGTTTGAAATATTTGTCTACATTGGAATCTAGCTTCTGAATGAGTATGTTTATAACTTGTAAAGTGCCATACAATACTTTAAAATTGCTGTCATCCAGAAGTCGACAGAGAAAATCGATGAACTCTTCAATACTGTCAGATGGGACTAACTTCATGTCCAATTCTGAGAGGATGTGTTTAAGTTCTTCCACCCCATTTGTGCGATTTTGGTAATTCTTCAGGTCCAGGAGCTGCTCATGTAACTCCTGGGAGATCAATCCAAGTATCATCATTAATGGTCTTATGGATGTGGTCAAAGTTGAGAATTCAAGGAAGTAAACACAATCCAGTGAGGATAACAATATTCCTCTTCTTTCCTTTGAGATTCCATCCTGAGAGGTTGGCGGTGTAGGAATGCTCTCCTGTTAGATGGTTATACTGTAAATCGAAAATACAGAAGATGAGCTGGAGTGCAGCACAGAATGTAGACCGACTGTATAAATCACTCATCATTTAGATTTGAGTAAAATGAAAACCAACACAGTAAAGAGTGAAAGGCTTCGAGGCAGCATCGGTAACAATTTATCCATACACCTTACAGTATTGAGCCACGAATCCTGTATATTTCATGGAGTGTCTTGATGCTAGATAGCATCAACGTCGTTTCCGTACAGCAAAAGGAAAATAACTATCTTAGATTAGACTTTGCGTCAGAACCACACAACCACTTGTGGCTGTCAGTGGCACCATGTCTGCAGAATGGTTGAAAAAAAAAAGAAGGAAAAAAGCCTTCCCTGCTGTAATCTCATCCTTGCTAACGTAACGTTACTTTATAACAATAAACTGGGAGACATGCCGAGTGCGACCTAAACCAGTTATAAACTGTTACTACAAAGCCGAACGTGGACGAACAATCGCCCACTAACGTTTTGACTGACTACCTACAGCATTGACTGCAACATCGCTCGAACGGTGCTAAGCTAGCTCGCAAAGCTAATTGTGTTAGGTTAGTGCTGGCTGGGCTAGCAAAGTTAGAAAAACAGCAAAAAAATAGACCTCACATTTCCACAAGTCCTCCCTCGATGACACCCGATGAGACTAACTACGGTGTCCAAATTTCCATGACATGCTCAGACAGCTAGCGTTCTCTAGTGCAGATATTCCCCTGTTTGATGGTGTCTTGTGTGTTGAATGTTTGGAAGCTACAGAGGCATTCGGAGAGAAGCCCACACACACATACACACACAGAGGCAGCAAAATGGCGAATACATGTCACAAACTGAGCGCTTCCATGGTGACGCGATTCCAGACTCCGGGAGCGAGAAGGGCTGTCACGTGTATGCAGCGCAGTATGTGGTGAAAAGTGAATCAAACGCAAACAAGAAAATAAAACACAACAAGGCATAAACCAGACTAAAAGTAATATGCATACCCAGGACTGACTTTCCCACGACAGCAGTTCACACGTAAAGCTACACTCACGAGAATATCCTCGCTCTGGAAAATTCACTGTAGGCGTTTCTGTATTGTAAATGTCGAGATTACAGTATATTGTGCATGTTATACTTCTGTGATATCTATAGTTTCAATAAATGAGCAACTAATTTACTAACAAATATAAAACAACTAAATCAAAAAATAAAAACAATCTATATCAAAAAATAAAAAATAAAATAATAAAAAAATCTATTCACACTTTTTTCAAACGTTCCCGAGAGGTATAGCCACCAAATGTACTTAATATTAACCTATATTACTTCAACATTTTGGTAGGTAGTTTAGCCGGATTGAATCTGATTGTGTTCATTTTGCATTGTAAATCTGCTTTACTATGCAGGCTCTGACTCCCTTACCCAGTAAGAAAGCCTCACTTGGTTGTGAACCTTTTCCTAGAATTGTCTTCAGCTTCAGATGCTCTCCTAAATTGGGATGCTCTGTGCCCCTGTAAACATTTGGATAGACTTGATACGGTCGTATATGTCTGGATGGTGCAATATATTGTAGGTGTCTGAGCAGACCAGCAATGGAATATTTTGGCCTTTAAAGATTTACACTTCAGTGGGTTTTTTTTTTTTATTTAAAGGAAAACGTTCATTCATAATCATAACTAAATTGTATTCAGATGACACCAAAATATAATTTGTTTGTCGCATATTAACGTGTAATTTATGGTATATGACCCGTTCTTGTTCTTATTTATAGTATTTGCAAATAACGGTACATGTGCTTTTATTTTGAAACCAGCGGAAGTGGGTGTGCTATTCTCGGTAGCTTGCTAATATCAGAGCCCTCCGTAGCTTCAGATGTGGCTAGGTTGGCAGTAGGTTGTTTTCCTGACAGCCGCCCGGGGTTCCTACAGATCGCCGCTGAACTCCGCCACTGCAAAATCGATCTTTACAGCGGCACATTAGACGCACAATAAGTTACAGGTTTGTGTCTTTGCATTTGGCTTTATATAGGTTTACGTTATTTGACAACTATTCTCACGTTTTGTATTTGTCAGCCATATTACTGTATATCAATCAATGATGCAGCTAGCCACAGTAACCGTGTTTATTTTTAGCAGCTAACCTGCACTGACTGCAGTGCAACGAAATGAGAAATAGGCACTGTGTATTTCCTGGACCCGAATATCGTTAACCTTTTGTTGGTGTGATCTATGTTGTTGTAAATGAGCCATCCGTGCAAGATGTTTCCGTACTAGCTAAGTTGCTATCGAGCTTTTTTAGTGTGTTAGCTATTTCCTGATGTAACGAGGACGGGAGTTTTGTTCTGTGAATGGTCATGTCCTTCGTTCAAATCACGGAAAGGCCTCAGTCAACAAGCTAACGTTTGGCAGCTAACGATAATGTGATTGAACGCCAGACAACAAAAATGCACAACAGTGTTTGACCAAAATGGTTGGTTTAAGTCAAATGGTAAAATTATTATTTGACGTTGTAACGAAATCCTGAAAAGAGGTCTTCAAATAAACCGGTTGTCTTTACAAGAAGACCTGGCTAAGTACTGCTGAAGCTAGTGTTTTCTAGCTAGTAAGGTTAGTTAACGAAAACCGTTAGCTTTGGACCTAGATGATGCTTCGTTCAGCTTGCCACACAGGAGCCAGTTAACGGACCGGATCTGACTAATATCTGGACGGCTCCAAAACATCACTGAACGCATCATACTGCCTAGGCGTGTTTCCGTAATGCATCTTGCATTTACGTCATGTTGTGTATGTTTTGTTGACTTTTCAGTGGTGGAATCCTGATTGACTAGATGACAGTTGATCTGGGTCTATTTTTATTGATTGGTCATCACTTTATGTCATCAGTTATCCAGGGAACTTCAGTGAAGCAGTACGCTTTTACAAATGTTGTCAACCCTTCTGCTCTCAGATGGACCAGCAGGCCCAGTCCTATATGCTTGCCAGTCTGACACGGCCTCACTCTGAGCAGTTGCTGCAAGGCCTCCAGCTCTTGCGGCAGGATCATGAACTATGTGACATTGTTCTTCGTGTGGGGGATGCCAAGATTCATGCCCACAAAGTAGTACTGGCCAGCATCAGCCCCTACTTCAAGGCCATGTTCACGGGCAACCTGTCAGAAAAAGAGACATCTGAGGTGGAATTTCAGTGCATCGACGAGGCAGCGCTCCAGGTATGCTTGTTGCCAGCAGATTTTTTCTTTTTTAAAAGCCACTCTAAAGTGTTTTACTTCAGGTTTTGTTTTTGTGAAGCCTTTACAATAGCTCTGCTCTTTCTCTTCCAGGCCATCGTTGAGTATGCCTACACTGGCACTGTGTTTATCTCCCAGGAGACAGTGGAATCTCTGCTACCAGCTGCCAACCTGCTCCAAGTCAAGCTAGTGCTTAAGGAGTGCTGCTCCTTTTTAGAAAGCCAGCTAGATGCTGGGAACTGCATAGGCATCTCCCGCTTTGCTGAGACATATGGCTGCCACGACCTGTGTCTGGCTGCCACCAAGTTCATCTGTCAGAACTTCGAGGAAGTATGTCAGACAGAGGAGTTTTTTGAGCTGACGAGGGCTGAGTTGGACGAAATCGTGTCCAATGATTGTCTTAAGGTGGTCACTGAAGAGAGTGTATTTTACGCCCTGGAATCGTGGATCAAATACGACGTGACTGAGAGACAGCAGCATCTTGCCCAGCTGCTGCACTGTGTGCGCCTGCCTCTCCTCAGCGTCAAATTCCTCACCCGCCTATATGAAGCCAACCACCTTATACGTGATGACCATGCATGCAAGCACCTGCTCAATGAGGCCCTCAAATATCATTTCATGCCCGAGCACCGACTTTCCTATCAGACGGTTTTGTCCACACGACCCCGGTGTGCCCCCAAGGTGCTGCTTGCAGTAGGAGGCAAGGCTGGACTGTTTGCCACACTAGAAAGGTAATGCTAATAAAACCTATATATTGCTAATGTCTTCTTCGTATTCTGTAATAAAAGCAAAAATGTATTTATTGGGTATTTTCTTTGTTTTTCTTGCAGCATGGAAATGTATTTTCCGCAGACCGATTCATGGATAGGACTCGCCCCACTCAGTGTACCCCGATACGAGTTCGGAGTGGCAGTGCTAGACCAGAAGGTGTATGTGGTGGGAGGCATCGCCACACACATGAGACAGGGCATTAGCTATCGGAGACACGAGAGCACAGTGGAGAGCTGGGACCCTGACAGCAACACCTGGTCCTCAATGGAGCGTATGGCTGAGTGCCGCAGCACACTTGGGGTGGTGGTCCTGGCTGGGGAGCTGTATGCCCTGGGAGGCTATGACGGCCAGTATTACCTCCAGTCGGTGGAGAAATATGTCCCCAAGATGAAGGAGTGGCAGCCCGTGGCGCCCATGACAAAGTCCCGCAGCTGCTTTGCCACCGCTGTGCTGGATGGCATGGTGTATGCTATTGGGGGCTATGGCCCAGCCCATATGAACAGGTACTATACGAGTTGTTGTTTCATCTGTCAGCTATTGGTTTTACAAATAGTACACATACTCTGTATTAGGGATGGGGATTTTGGCTAATTGGTTTAATGGGTGGGTTACATGTAGCTTAATCAACATGGATTTCTATTTCTCCCAACAATTATTTGACTAGTCACATCATCATTTTCATCCCTAGTTATATTTTACTAGGATACTCATATTGTATGACATGGTGCACCTCCTTTCCTTCATTACCAATATAAGTATAACCATGTTTGTCCCTGATTTGAAAACTACAGAAAGTCCCATTGGATCAAAACATACCTCTACCCTTTTGTTGTTCCTTCGAATGACATTTGACATCACTAACAGGTGATGTCATGGTGCCCCACTGCACTTTTAAATTTTTTTTTTTATATATATAGGCTTTGAGCCCATGGAAAAGCTTCCAGTCCCCTTTATGCCCCCCTAACCTACAGTAGCTTTCATTCTTAAGGTCCTTTGTCTCATGGCTTTCTAATAGACCTGGCGAACAAGTGAAGGATGTTAAGTGTTGCTGAGAAAACGGCCGGTGGCCTGCTAATGAGGGGAGAGGAAACTTAACAGACCGAAGTAGCTGCTGATGTGTTGGTTGGGAGCTTGCCTATGTGCTGCTGGTTAGAGCTCTGTTGTTGCTGTGGATCTCTAGAGAGGGACGTGTCTGTTGTTGCTGGTCTCCTTGACTCCACAAACCCCTCAGGAGAATGTGTTTGGACAAGGACTCTTTGGGGACTGTTTTTCTTTCCCGAACGGCTTGTATGTCCTTATATACTGTGAGGCAATTCCCAAACGGCCAGTTTTCATGTAATGTTGTCAAGGGTTTCATCACTCTGGTAGGGTAATTCACGACTGCTGTAGGTGGCCTCATTAAACTAGCTGTGCTGGGGGTGTGATCAGACCAACTGCTAGTTCTATATTGAACAATTTTTTTTCTCCCCATTTTACCGTCAAATAATACAATCAATATGAGCATAAATGGGTCCATTTTAAGCACTACATGTGTATTAATCAGTTGAATTGGCATGTTGAGCCCTTTTTACTATGTCTTCTGCTGCAGCTTACACCTCATCCTCATCATATCAACCCTACACTCATGGAGTGCATTCACCTTGCATTGTAAAGGTTACAACTACATTCTTGCTAACCTCAGTTAAACCAGATTAAAGAAGCTCAGGGGTTAATTACATGTTCTTAAGCTGTCATCCTGCACACTGCTACACACACACACACTAGGAGTATGCACTTTACCATTGTTTGTTTTCTAAATTGTGCTGTGTTTTTGTGCCCTACCTAGCGTGGAGCGGTACGACCCCAGCAAGGATGCCTGGGAAATGGTAGCCCCCATGGCAGACAAGAGGATCAACTTTGGAGTTGGGGTCATGCTAGGGTTCATATTTGTGGTGGGCGGACACAACGGAGTATCCCACCTGTCCAGCATTGAGAGGTACGATCCACACCAGAACCAGTGGACAGCCTGTCGGCCCATGAATGAACCACGCACCGGTGAGTTGAGATACTTACAAACTATGTCTGATTCGAATCAACAGAAAGCTCATCATACCTGTATACACAGGTTCAATTGTATTTAACTGTAACCTGTTGTATTAACAAGTTAGTTAATCTGTTAGTGATTTAGCAATCCATTCAGCTCATGGTTGATTCACAATACTGAGTTCAGTTAGATGTTATCACAATATTTTGAGCAAAATCTGACAAAGGACAATTATGACTGAAAAAAAATCCCTTTGTGCAAAGCAAAAGTGCAAAAGGCATAAACAGTATTGCTACAGGTTTCTGCAAGTTAACTTTTTAAGGCTGTTTTAATGCCAGTTCAAATTACATTTAAGACTAATTTCATCCACAATAAATAAATAAAAAAATAAAGTGCATTTGGGCAAAGTAGTAATCTGTTTATGACCTCTGAAAACATATTTAAGTTTCATTGTGATGATGTGCAACGTATTTCTGGGTCCTCTTACAATACTTTTAAACTGTCTTTGTTGTGTCAAACTTGATGGAGCGTCTGTGCCTTAAGTCCATCTTGCCTACTACGTCTACACAATAGTGAGTTCAGCTGGACTCACCAGAATTGTGATGACCCAAGCTAAACCTCACTACCCTTGTGCTCTGTAGTGTAGAAAAAAGACTATTCTGAATGTCATTTTAGATATTAGACTGCATCAGAAATGGCAAACTATTTTTTTCAACTCCACGATGCATGTTGTTAAAATTTTGTGTGACAAGCTTTCATGACATCCCTACTAACTATGGCCTCTGGATAATAGGTGCCCTGTTTAGCTTGTAATCAGCCAAATATAACTGGGGCATTGTTGTGTCTCTCCCAGGTGTGGGCTCTGCCATTGTGGACAACTACCTCTATGTGGTGGGGGGTCACTCGGGGTCATCCTACCTGAACAATGTCCAGCGCTATGACCCTATCACAGACAGCTGGTTGGACTCCAGCGGCATGATGTACTGCCGCTGTAACTTTGGCCTAACCGCCCTTTGACCCATGGCCCAGCCGGCTAGGAACCCATAAGACAACTTGGACGAAAAGGCTTTTCTTTTGTTTGGTCTCCTCTCTTCCCCACATTCATCCTCCAGGGGCTGAGGAGGACTGCACCGACGTGAATCCCAGAGATAGAGCCTGCTGGGTGGATGGATGCGCCGGGCCAGCTGGCTGGCACAGAGGACCACAGACATGGCCGGAGAGATGAGGAAAAGCTGTGTGTGTGGATGAGAGAGGAAGATGATTGGGTGGCTGTTGTCATGGAGATGAGGAGACGACCGCTCTACTGCTGCTGGACCACAATGAAGACTCTGAGCCATTAATCAGAGGATTGTGGGAGAAATCCGTCACTTTATTTCTTTTAACATTCTGTGTTATGTTGGTAGACATTATTTTTGTTGTTGTTCATGCCATTAATTCTGTGTATTTCACTCCAGTCTTTTTTTTATTTTCTGGCTGCAAGCAGAACCATGTGTTCCAACTTTGTAGAATCTTGCAGTGTGCGTGTGTCTGTGCGTGTGTCTGTGCGTGTGTCTGTGCGTGTGTCTGTGCGTGTGTCTGTCCGAAGCTCGGGCTCAGTGATTGACATGGGAGTTCGCACACTGAGTTTGAGACCTCTACATCGAAATCAGTGCTTCACAAAAAGAGAAAAATTGGAATCTTTATATTTACTTAAAAAGGGCTGCCTTTTTTCTCATGTAAATAGTCTAAATGAAATATATAGATATGAATATATCCTCTAGTGCATTGCCTGTAAATGTTTTTCTGCACTGGGTCACTACTGTGTGTGTGCGTGCGCGTGAGTGCAATTTTATTCAAGGGTCGATGTAGAGGTAAATGATAAACAAACCCTGCTGAATCCTCCTGAGAGTATTTGCCACTAGTGTGCTTCATCCCAGGGGCCATTCAGAAATGAAAATCCCCATGTTAGAGCTTCTGTTACACCTTCCTGTGGTCAGGTCACGCACTCCACTCCCCTTCACAATTGTTGAAATCAACCTGGGCCCTCTTTTCACCCCCGGGTTTGTATACAATACTAACTGGTGCTATATTTAGGATTCAGGATTCAGCTGTTTGTGTCTGTGTTGCCTCACGACATGAGGTCAACCTTTGTTCAACCTCTGTTAAGTCACTGTCTTAGACGTTAGTTATTTGTGTTGTGTGCATTAAAATGCCCCCGTCCCCCTCATGCAATAAACTAAAGCAGTAAGTCCTACTTAAAGGGAAGCCTGTGGTTAGAGAACCAGAACCACAAACTTCTGTCCTCATAATTTCCTAATCTTTATGTCTGTAAATTGGCACTTGGCTTTATGTTTATACTTTACTTTATATATCCCCCACCCTGCCTACCCAGAGATGCCATGAGCAACAGGCTCCCATACACTTTGTCTCCTTTGCAGGCCAAAAGATTCTTTGTCATTGTCCCTAAATGCCCGTTGCCAGTGCCCTGTCACACTCTCGCCATCTATGAGCGATACCTTTTCTGCGTGTGATTGGCCCAGACACCTGCTCCTCGTGCTCACGACCCTGCCACCAAACACGTGAGCCTCATGTGGCCAAGGTCTTGGGTCTCAGGTTGGAGGTAATCTGTTCACAGCCCCATGTGAAGTGCCAAAATATAACCTCCTTTCTCAAGTCTGATTTAATGTTCCCCTAGTGCTAGAAACAGCACCCCCCCCCCCACCCCACCCGTGTGCCACAATCAAAACTATTTTTATTTTCCTTTTATTGCTAATGTATAAGCGTGAAATTCTTCCATGCTGTCATATGAAAGGGGATTTATAAAGCATCAAGGGCTGTACTAGCCAACTCAGGCCAAGTTGTCACCAATCCTGTGGCACTGGGAGAGAAACAGGACTGGCAAACAAGGGCATGGCTACCTGACGGACTCCCCTGGGTTGATCTGACTCCAGGCTGGCTGAGGGTGTCTGTACAGACTGAGCGACGGGCCAAGCAATGGGAGGCAATAGATTGAGCACTAGACTAGGAACGAATAGTGTGGTGTGTCCATTGGAGTCTCTTTTTGTTAGTCTAGTTTGAGTTGCATTGTACACTGACGTTTGCACATAAGTGGAAACTTTAACAGAGCTCTGCATTGCACTTACCAAACTATTTGATACATATTGTAATTTGTACATAAGTTTTGATTTAGGCTGATGGCATTTAGATGATGCAATAAGACTTATGTTTCTCTGTGGATTAATATATATTTTTTTTAATGTTTAATTTAGTCTCTTTTTAAAAAGCCAAGGCATCTCATATTGCTGTAATGGAATCACACATGGCATGTCTGTTGATTCACATGTTGGCTACTAATGCTCGTCTGATGAAACTTCAAACGGTACCTTTTTGACTTTTGTCTCATCCTACCTGGCATCCGACGCGATCATTTTGACTTGATTTAGTTGTGCATGCCGGTTCATCTGTACAAGTCATATGTTTTTAGGCAGATTCAAAAGGTTTGAATCTGGATTGATCACCATTCTATTCATTATTGGCTAAACAGAGGTGTGGACCTTGCTACAAGCTGGCTATATATTAACCCTTGTACTTAAAACACTAGACAGCACATGTGCTCTTCCAGTTTATCCTTGCACTCTAAGCTTAATGTTTCAGTAACATGATTACTGATAGTTTCCCCTCCAAAACCATTATTACAAAAAAATAATTTTATTTGAATGAGATTTGTCTTGCAAATCGATCAGGTTATCCTTTTTAATGAGAGAAAATGGAGATTTAAGAAAATACAACTGGTGAGACATTTCCAGTTTACGATACCGCAGATTGTTTTTGCATCACCCTACTGTACATTTCTGGTAACTTTCTGTTCATGTGTAATGATTGTTTCGTGCATAACTGAGCGCAATCCAAACTTTATTCTACAAATATGTAATTTGATTTGTTGGAGAAGGATGGGAATGATTGGAGAGTTTGATGTTTCATTATATTTATAATTCAGATTTGTATTGTTCATGTGCTATAACATTACCTTTTGTTTGCATTGTATTGTCTCATGTCTATTGTGATTTTATTTGTTGGTCACTTTAAACCCCAGACGCCATTAGCCAGAGCACAAATCACGCAGGCGTAATTGTGCCTGCTGCCATCATTCATCTAGCATCAATGTTGCATACACACGTCACATACTGTATGTTATTGATTTTAGGAATCCTGTTGATTTTTAAAGGTGTGTATACTGACTAGTTCTTTGATTATTTTTGGAGAGAGCCTGATGAAATCTGCAAACGTGCATCTGCAAAAAGAAGGGATGTTACAATGAAGTTCATATTCATTTTTATTATGGCCTAACCAATGTCTTGTTTTGCCACCACTCTCACCAAAGTGCTTGTTTAAAGAAAGCAGAGGGAGGACTAACACTGGGTCTAGAATGGTCTGCCACTCTAGTCTTTAGTGTCTGAAAGAAATCCTTTGAAACTGATGTCAATGTTAGCCAAATTACCACTCTGCTTCTTTTACATTTCCCATTGTGTGTCTGAAGTAAGGTGATGATCTTGAATTTTATATCCTGTGGATTATTACTGGAAGTACAAGATAACCTTAGATGTAGAAGCAGTAGCTTTTTTCACATTTTATCATGTTTTGATTGAAGACATTTTACATACATTTTAGTCAGTTTGTGTGGTGCAGTTGTACCCAGTTAACATAAATAAAAATGCTTGCCTTAAAAGGTACCGTTTGCTCTTATTTGACTCTTGTTATACGAGTGCAACACAACAAATCAATACAAGTTTAATATAAAAATATTTGTATTGCATTTTTAAAAAAGCTTGACAGTGGCTGCTTAGAAAAACGGTAGTTGAAAACTAACACGAACACTGTAACAGGATTTCATTTAATTTCACAATAACAATTCATTGGCAGAGGCACTGTGTGATACTGATAATTCACTGAGGTTAAAAGGAATTACAAAATAACATGTGAATATGTTTCATGTCATCAATGACTGCAGTATGTGCTGAGTTATAGTGTTGCTTCATTTTATGGACATGGTGCCAACTTGGTGCCCCTGAGGGCAAGCAAGCTTTTAACCATGTAATGTGTTTATGCTAAGATACTATTGTCATTTCAGACTGTATTAAAGATTATTTATACTATTTAAGAATTGAATCAAACATTCACTTAATGTACTGTCTGAAATGTTTACCTCCACCAACTTAGACATTTTAACAAAAAAGCAAGACATGAACAAAGAAGCGAAATGTAACTTAGTTTGGTTGTTTCATTTCCTTTCAAACCACAGTGTAACTAGAAAGAGCACCAGTTCAGTTTGAGGCAAGGGCTGATATGCATAAACATAATGCTAAGAAATGCTGACAAGCCCACACATCTTCAACTCATGCTACAACAATCGATGGAAATATTCCCTGCGCAGTCACACCAATATCCACTCATGACAAGTGCTGATGCAATGCTTTATAGCACGTGCATTGTTAATGTAATCCATTTAACAACCAGGAAATTGTTAAAACTGTATGACTCAGACCTTTTCCCCTGTGAGGCTGGTAATGGTATATGATGTGCATTATTCTGTGGTATTATCATTTGTGCATATCAGCCCAGAACTATTATAGTCCATTATATTCTTGGATTCCAAGCATGCCCAAAAAGGAGGAGCAATTTTCATTTTGCAGTGAGCTTTCTGCAAGCTTTCGAGCAAAATAGAGTGCGTGCCATTCAGCAATCATTTTAGAGCTAACAGAAAGAGCGATTGTTGACAGGAAGAAAGCAATATCGAATTCTAACTATGGAATAAGTAGTGAAATGGCATGTTTTACGATTACATGACAGAGTTATGAAATGCCATCGACGAAGGGGTCATGACACAAAACAACCACATGATGGGTGGTAGAAGGTTTTCACTCCTGTGCATGGTGTGACTGCTGCTCGCCTCTCCTCCGTAGTGTCCCTTGTATATCCAGTTGACATTAGACAAACTCACTTATCAGAGGCACGGATGTAAACCAGAGAGGAGAGCAGCAGGAGCTCGGGGGGTTTGTGCAACAGGATCAGATTGTCACTCCTCAGGCCGTCGTAGTGCATCCAGTAGCCGTCTATCTGGAAGGCTGCAGAGTAGTGGTGCTCCTCCTTGTTGAAGAGTGTGGCGCCCTCCAGTGAGTACCTGGAGGAAAATCAGGCTCAGTTAAATATGCCTGTGTTTTTAATACAATTCTGTTCACACTGTGGTGGCAGCTCAAAGTAAGAGTGTAAATAGCAGCAAGCACGAGTCTTTTCCCCCTGGTCTGCGGGAAATGTATATGAGGGGTAGAAATACAATGAAAATGACATTTGAAAAACTATAAATGGCAAATTTATACTTTGAATGACAACTGCCTCACAGATTTGAAGTGCTGGACATCGCCGAATTTTCTATAACTACGTGAAACCAAATGAGAATTTTTTTTTTTTCTTTTAAATTAGATTCTCTGTCTGCCGATGCAAAGCCAGTAGCAAAAACCTTAGGTGTAAAACCTAGGTGTATAATAATTTGAGCTTTAACAGGCAGGTTACAACTGGCAGGTTACAAAGGTTGTTCAATCTTTGTAACCTACTAAGTTGTTTTTATCCTTTAGTGATCTTGAGAACGTGATCCATGCTTTCATATTTTCTCACTTAGTCAAAAGTCTCTCTCTTCCACAAAATGCAGCAGCAAGGATTCTTACTGGAACAAAAATATCACATGAGCATGATTTAAGCATCTTTACATTGGCTACCTGTTAGTTTTTATAATTGATTTTACTGATCACATTTAAGGCACTGATGGGTCTGGCACCAAGCTATATCACAGACCTTTAACCCCATACAAGGCAGATGGTAGCCTCAGGTCCTAAGGCAGGTTCCTACTGGCTGTTCCAACATGCAGATTAAAAACAAGAGGTGACATCGGAGCTCCTAGACCAGCCTGAGCAGCTCAGGCTTGATAAATATGCACCTTTTAAGCCACTTATTATTTTTTATAAACTTGCTTTTATGTAATGACCTTTTATTATTGTTTTTGACTTTGTGCCCGTTTCAAAAATGCTGTATAAATAAAGATAATTATAAAGATTATTAGTAACAAATGATATTTTCATTTCTTCATTTTTGTTACCTCCACCCCTCGTGAAAGTGTGAGAGCTCTGTACCTGTGGTGGGACAAAGCCAGATGGTAAGGAACATAGGAGAGCTCCTCTGACTTCCACTGCTGCATGTTAAGAATGACAAATGGTGGGGGTCCGTGGCAGAAAACGCTCTGAGAGAACTCCCTTAGCCCATCACACCTGTGACGCAGATAATTAATAACATTATTGTCAATAAACCATAATAACACAGTGATTAGCAGTTGATGAACATTCTCTCCATGCCTCACCCCAGTTCTTTGCAGAGTAGGATCTTGGGGCAGAAGAACTCGTCTACAGCTGACTGAATAGGATCTCTGTGAGGCAGCTGATGTGGAGGGCTGGGAGGGGGAAAAAAAAACAGAGCAAACTGCTAAGAAATGAGAACCATGTCACTCAACCGCCAACAAGACTCAATTCACAAAGACATGGCTCATTGTTAGCCTAGCCTTGTTTGAGAATGGAAAATATCTTTAACGAAGACAATTGGAGCAATGGTTTAGAATAGATAATCCATTTTCTAAACAGCGAACACTGTGAATAAACATGTCTTTATATGGCTCTACCCCAGACCAGAAATGGGTGGAGACAGCTACGAATGCAAACTCTTCATCTCATCTCAATTAGACAGCTGGGGATTATTAGTTACAGTTAACATGTCATGGGGTAGAAATGAAACCCACTTGAAGACGGAGTTGTAGACCAGCTGACTTGAACCATTAGTAATATTTTCAGTAGTGACAGGACCCTCCCATTTGGACAATGTCCATCTGAGCTCTGCTCGAGGCTCTTGTTCAGGTCATGGCTTCCAACTGTGTTTGAAATTTCAAAACAAGAGTACACTTATAAACTGCTGAATTACAAGCAAGTGTTTTTTTGTTTTGTTTTGTTTTGTTCAGGAAAAGTCCTAAAAGACAGAATTACTATTAACCAATGCTTAACAGGGTGTGATGGGGAAGGGAAGGATTGCACAAACTTCCCATAGCCATCAGAAAGATATGCAGCATGTGCATGGCTTACTTGATGTTGATCGTCCTCTTGATGAATTCTTGGAAGCGGGCTGGACAGCTCCAGTTGGTGCACAGGCTCTCCTGCATGGTGGACATCAGGTTCTTGAGGTTCTTGGTGAAGTTCTCGTGTTCATTGCCAAACAAGTCAATCTCTAGGGCTGCTTGGTGGACCGCAGAACGGTACTGTCTCTTGGACATCCTGTCCCAGATCCACAGCATCTTCACTGTGGTGTAGTCATAAGAGTCCATCAGGTAGAGGAAATGCTCCACAAACTGCTTGCCCAGGAAGATGCCCACCTCTCTGGGAAAGCTCTGGTTGTCTCGTAGAATCACATACAGGATCATGAGGAATCCATCGATGGTGCAGGTGTTTTTTAGGTTTATCTTGACGTACAGAGGAGTGCATGATATTGCCTTCCGTCCTGCCCTGATGGTGTAGACACCACCCCATGGAAGTACAGGCCTCCAAAAGGAGCGGTCCTCTTGGTCATTATTGTTGATTGAGGCACGAATCTCCTCAAACAATGTCTTAGACCTGAGAAAACGTGTGCATTACAGTTAAACAGTAGCTGACTGATGAGAAGACGATGAGACAGAACTGGTTTTAATGTGGGTGAGGTATCTCCTCGCCTCGCTGTTTGGCGGGCTGCTTTTAATTTTGAAGCAGAGCCTAATGCTAACTTTAGTATTGAAGTGTGTTTGTTAGAGACTATGGGATGCCTGTACATCTACAATGGAAAAGCGAACACCACCATCGATCTAAGCGGATAACGTTCATTCTCGTTCCAGGAAATAGTCGGAGCCTTAACGTTACAGGCCAGCCTGCTAACAAGCTAGCTAGCAGCTGCAGCAAACCTACCTTTCAAACTGGAGATTCTCCTCTGCGTTTGAAATTAGCGTTTGGAGGTCTTCGGTGTCGTTCAAAACACAGAATTTACTCTCCATTGTTTTCTATATTTCTTCATGTCTTATGTCAGGCTTGCAGCCAAATAGCTTACTACTGATTTTGGTTAATCTTTAAACGTCGGTACCTTTTCAGGGTTCAAAACACATCCTCGAGTAAACGTTACGCCCCTAAACATTGCTGTGTTTTTTGTTTTTTTACAGGAAAATCAACCAGTGTAAATGCAATGCTGCCATCTGCTGACTCTGAACGTAATAACGTCTGTCACACGCCCCCACTTCACGTGGGTGGGACGGTAGACCTTGTGTTTCTATTGGTTGATATGGTCTACTGATGATTTCTAAGAGGTATACGATTGGCTGCCAGGGTTGACAGTTAGCTAACAACTCAGCCCCTCTTTGTCGCCCTGCCCATTGGTGAAACTGAAATTACGCTTGCCGTTATTCTCGTAAGTTAATAAGGTGAAATTCAGTAGTAGTGCACGCGTTGTGAACTGAGCGTACGTAACGTTACTACCGTCGGTCCCAGCTACACTGAGGTTTTTGAATAAACTTTTGAGGACCGCTCTCTTGTCGAGCAGAGTGCACGAGACATATCTACATCACAGGAAACGGACTGCCAGGCCCAGCGATGTCAGCTCAAATCATAAGTGGCAAAGAGGTTTCGGCGTGAGTATCTGATTTTATCCACGCACCACTAAACAAATAGATCCACCAGCCAAACGAAACATGCGCTTGTGTGCTGGCTAACTAGTCAGCTAACTAGCTAACTGAGTTGGTGGTATCTCAAGTTCAATATAACTGCATTCGCTCTGCATCGTGCACATGTTGCATTCAGCGGTTTTTGGTTTATAAGCGGGCCAGTGCTTGCAACAGAAACGTTTTAGGCTTCACTGGCTAAGTCTGCATCCATTCAACATGGTGTAGGCCACGTGTAGGTGATCATTAGGTAAACTAACTGTGCCAACACAATGATTTTGCATTGATTAGTTTTAGATAATTAACGTAGCGGACATGAGTAGATTCCCTGCTACCGTTATATGGCATTATTTGTGTCCTGTCAACTTTGTGGGTGAGGTGGACGGCTCACTTTTGAGTGTCTTTCAAAGTTGGAATTTGGTTCTCCTCTATAAACGTCAGATCACAGTAAACTTTGGCATGAAAGATCTTGTAGGGTTATGTAACACGTTGTGATGTGGTCTTTGTCCTTTTGCTCCAGTGACTTCAGAAAGAGAAGAAATCACTTATGGGATTCATAATTAACTTGTTTTAAATGCTGCCATGTCATTTTTGTCTGTCCTGCTTGTAACTTGAGTACAGTCTACACATGTGTCAGTTAACAGGATGTTTTTAGCATGTTAACAGTTTGACTCAATCCAAGTGCTGGCCGAAAGGTTAGGCACTTTCAGATGTATATTGACAGGAGACAAAACCTTTCCTTCGATGTACCAAGAAAGTGTAGCAAATGCATGTCACAAGACCTGCCTGCCCTGTTATTTGCCCCCTCACAGTACTCATTAGTTCATTATTTCATGCAACAGAATGAGCTGTGGTCTGTTCAGCATTTCCATTGATTCACTCTCCCTTCAATACGAGGGTGATTTGCATTCATCATCTCAAAACAAAAGTTGACATGCCACTGAGAGAGAGAAAACACATTGATTTACAATGAGTTACTGTGCTGGGAAAGTGGCCCTACACACACAGGGTCATTGCTGAGGTTGGCAATTCTGTTCAAGAAATCAAGCTTTCTTCAAGCAATTCGCCAAAAGTCTGTTTTCCAGAATAGCTTTATTGTCACATTGAACTTACTCAGAGTGCAACTATATTGCGTCCCTTGTCCCAAAGGATAACCGAGGGGGTGATGGTCTTTGTGATAGTTCCTCACCAGTCTTTTGCATGAATAAACAGAAAGCTTTTCTGGCTCAGACAACGTGGGTCATATGGATGATATTATAATAAAGTTTTTTTGGACTAAGTGACTTAACAATATCTATTGCTGTGTCATTGTTTGACTATAGGGGTTGACCTATTGACCAGCACTGTTTTTTCTGTACTTCTTTTTCTTTTATATGTGCTATGGGGAGGTTCAAAACACTAAGAGCATACACTTTTAGGAGCAAGGCTATCAGAACCCACTATGGACCCTTTCAAGGAAAAATACTATTTGAGGATTAAACACTATTTTTACCAATTATACTTTTTATAGAAATATTTAACAGTTTCATTTTTGAAAGAACAGTTGAACAGCCCAATTAGCCCAAGTAGCTCCTTTGTGTCACGCCATCACCATTAGTGGTAATCACGTGCTGGTACTTGGTACCAATCATATTCACGTGATCCACAAGGAAAGTGTAGAATTCCTGTAAGGACACTTTGTAGTCTAAACAAGATCTCTGATTAGACTATGTTTTGCCCCTTTGACCAAGTCAGTTTTGGGTCTTATCTAAGAACAAAGCAGATTATAAAAGTTTATAAACGATTACTTATGTTTGAGCTTTGCTTTGAAGGATACCATAAATCTGGGCAACAGGACTGCCAACTTGTGATACCAGCAGCAGGCACTGATTTTAATCACCATGAGCTGAAGTCCAGTGCTTTTGTATAACTGTCACCTGCTATAACCTCTATCTATTTAGGCCTAGTTATTCATTCATTATTCAGTCATTATTGTGCCTGTGTGTTTCCTCTAATGGTATTGGAATATTTCTCACTCTTTAACCTGTTGAAGCTCATAAAGAGACTAAAGATGGGACTGTTCACCTTAACTGCCTGACCTATGATGACCTGGCTTTGCATTAATTATGTTCTGATGGCCATCACTGTGTAGTACTATGGTACAGGTAGCAGCAGTGTGGTCCTAATTGGTTCCTTTTGTCATTCTGCATGAACTAAGACTAAAAACACAGTTCTTTTTCATTCTGTTTTCTTGTGTTCTCAGGCAGGTGAGGGCGAAGCTGAAGAAGGAGGTGGAGCAGATGAAGGCTCAGGACCCCAACTTCAGACCTGGCCTGGTGGTTTTACAGGTAAGTGCAAGATGTGCAATATTATGGGTCAGGGTGAAATAATGTTCATGGATGTTTTACTGGCTAATTCTGCCACGTGTTTCCCCACGGCTTGCCCACGGCAGACGGTCAGCAGGTAAGGATTTGTATCAGTTGTGTGCCCATGGCCTGGTCTCATTGTGTGCTGCATGGATACACACTGTAGGAATGCATCCTTTCACCATCACAGTAAAGTATCAGTAGTGGTTATAGATAAGACCTTCTTTTAGCCGACTATTTCAGTGGTCTGTCATTGACAACACCGTTTTATTTTGTGTTTTTTGTTTTGTTTGTTCTGCCCTCCATGTAAAGCGTCTTTGGGTACTTAGAAAAGCGCTATATAAGTCCAATGTATTATTATTATTATTATTATTATTATTATTATTATTATTATACAAAACTATTCCTACTCATACCAGCAGTGACTGACGCCATGGCACTAAAGTGATGAGTGTATTTGCAGGTGGGAGACCGAGATGATTCAAATCTCTACATCAGCATGAAGTTGAAAGCAGCAGCTGAGGTAAAGAAACTGAGTATGTTTTGATATTTAAGTAAACACGCCCATGCAGGTGTACACCCCACGTTTGGCGTACACTGTTTGCAGTCCCTCCAGCTTTTAGGCCTAAACTCTTTCTCTTTGCACGTAGATTGGAATAAATGCCACACACACAAGACTTCCCAAGACTGCAACAGAGGATGAGGTGAGATGGTGTTGGTGGAATAAAGGTCCTTGGCCTTTCATTTGTCTGTCTACACAAACGCACAGATAAGACTTGATGAATGGCAGACTGTGTGCACCTGAGGATGAGAAAGGGAGAGTCGGCCTTATATCTTTTCCTTGTCCGAAGGTTCTTCACAGTATCCAAGAGGTGAACGAGAACTCGTCTGTCCACGGCCTCATCGTCCAGCTGCCCTTGGACTCCATCCACAAGATAGACACGGAGAAGGTCACCAACGCTGTGGCCCCGGAGAAGGATGTAGATGGGTAAGCACTGACATATACTTCCTCTTTTGAATCAAGCTGTTTGGCATTATGTGGTGCTGCTCATGTGGCCACAAAAAACAAGCAAATATTTAGTGACCTTTTTGTTTGCTGGACAATGCTATTGATCCAGACCTAATTAGATTGCAGTTCTGGACAGAATTATCTATTCAAATAGTCATGATTTGCTCTCAGGGACTGAATGATCAATAGCTTGTATTTAAGACAGAAAGTGAAAAGGTGAAGAAATGAAGGTATTGATCTATTAAATGAGGCTTGAAAAGGGGATAGTTTCATATTGTTTGTGTGTGTGTGTGTTCGTCTGCCCGTAGACTGACCAGCATTAATGCAGGGAAGCTCTCCCGCGGGGACCTGGGTGACTGCTTCATCCCCTGCACTCCAAACGGCTGCATGGAGTTGATCAGACAGACTGGTAGGTACAACAGGTGACCGCATTGAAGACGTGTCGCGTAATGTAAGAGTGTTACGGCGATACCTGGACTATGGGACTAGAATTTGAACATGGGTTGACTGAATTGACGGATTGACTGTTTCTCTACAGGCACGTCTGTGGCAGGGAAGAGAGCGGTGGTGATCGGCCGCAGTAAGATTGTGGGCGCTCCGATGCACGACCTGCTGCTGTGGAGCCACGCCACCGTCACCACCTGTCACTCAAAGACAGCCGATCTCGCTGGAGAGGTGCGCAAGCAACACCACCACCCATCTTCACATTGGACACGCATTCACAATACCCATTAGCCATAATGTGTGCACCATGGCAAGCGGGGGAATCCGTATTGATGACATGTCACTTAATACTGTCTCCGTCCAGGTGGGCAAAGCAGACATCCTGGTTGTTGGCATCGGGAAAGCAGAGATGGTGAAAGGCGAGTGGATCAAGAAGGGAGCGGTGGTCATCGACTGCGGCATCAATCACATTCCAGGTTCGCGCTCGTACCCCCAAAGGCCTTTCGGTCGAGTTCAGTTGGTTTACTCTGCAGTTTGTTGAAGGCGAGTCAGTCAATGGTGTCGGTGTGGTATTGACTCCCCGTCTCTTTCAGATGAGACTAAGGCTAGTGGGAAGCGGGTGGTGGGGGACGTCCACTACACCTCAGCCAAGGAGCAGGCTGGCTTCATTACCCCAGTGCCCGGTGGTGTGGGACCCATGACGGTGGCCATGCTGATGTCGGTAAGGCCAGTCTGTTGAGCGAAACCACCCGAGCTCCATTATATATTTTTTTTAGACATTGATTAAACTTTAATGTGACTGAAAGTGTTAAGCGCTTGTTTGTATATGTCACAGTGTTTCTCACACTAGCCTTATCAGTGCTATTCAGACTCGCCTATCTTTTTACTAGAGTGACATTGCACACAATCATGTTAATTGAGCATGATTTTTTTTTTTTCTTTTTGCGGGAGATAAGCTGCTCTTTCAGATGATCATTTTGTCTCGTTTTGCCACAGCGCAGCAGTAATTGCATTCTAATCACAACTGAATCAACGGAGATTGACTTTTGATTTGCTTCATTTCATTGCTGGCATGCTTATTAGGCGAGGCCGCAGTATGTCGGGTTGGTTAGTTGCTGTCCAGGAGAGGAAGTTATGTGATTGATTCCTTTTTTTTTTTTTTCACATGCAATCTAAATGTTTGATCAAAGTGTGTGTGTGTGTCTGTGTAGAACACCGTGCTGAGTGCCAAGCGTTTCCTGGAGAGCCATCAACCAGGAAAGTGGGACATTTCTTACACCAAGCTCAACCTCCAGAAGCCTGTGCCGAGGTTGGTCTCCTCATCCGTCTGTGTCACATTTCCCTCTGTTGTGGCTCCTCTACCTCATAGACGTGTGCTCTGTTCATTTTTCACCACAGAGTTTGTTGAATAATTGAATAATAGACCTGGAAGAGGAGCCAGTTTAATTATTTGCCACACGTTCAAAATCACAGTGGTCCGTGCGTGATGTTCCTCACTGTTTTTTGCTGTGCTCTGATGAATAAGTGATTTTTTTGTGTCTGTGTGTGTGTCCAACAGTGACATTGTGATTTCTCGCTCCTGCGTCCCCAAGCCCATTGACCGTCTAGCAAGGGAGGTTGGCCTGCTCTCTGACGAGGTGGAGCTCTATGGCAAGACTAAGGCCAAGGTCCAGCTGGATATTATGAAACGCCTCCAGGCCCAGCCTGACGGCAAATACGTGGTGGTCACTGGGTATGCTGTCAGCCTGTATTGTTTGTCTTTCCCTGGCCCCTTTTCACATTTCATTTTGAACTGATGGTGTTCTGTAGAATCTGTTTTACTTTTCTGTTTGTTTTGTTGGGAAAGTTGAAATGTCTACACTTTTCTCCACAGTTCAAACATAACAATATTTACAGACTAATATGATCAGCGCTGACAAGGTTTTCTGTCCACAGCATCACGCCCACTCCCCTGGGGGAGGGAAAGAGCACCACCACCATCGGCCTGGTCCAGGCCCTGGGAGCCCACATGAAACTCAACGTCTTTGCTTGCGTCCGGCAGCCTTCCCAGGGACCCACTTTCGGCATCAAAGGTCCGCTCTGGGAACACCGTGCACTTAGCGAGAGGTTAAATGGATTGCAAGCTGTTCAAATGTACTTCTTTAAGACCTATACATATAGCAGTAGTTTTGTCGTCTGCCTACAGGTGGTGCTGCAGGAGGTGGATATTCCCAAGTCATTCCCATGGAAGAGGTACTGCACTGCTCTTTAAAGTCAGAGATGACTATCGTTTATATAAAAATACAAAGTTTAATTTAACCAAGTGGGTCTATTGATTACAGTTCAACCTCCATCTCACCGGTGACATCCACGCCATTACTGCTGCAAACAACTTGGTGGCTGCTGCCATTGACGCCCGCATGTTCCACGAGTCTACCCAGTCTGACAAGGTGAATACTCCCTGTTTTCAGTGGTTTTATAAAAATGACGCATTTAAAAGTTACTTTGTGGATTGTGAATATTTTGCTTCTCTATAAACCCTCAGGCTCTGTACAACAGGTTGGTCCCCCTGAGTGGAGGCCAGAGGCAATTCTCCCCCATCCAGATCAGCAGACTGAAAGTAAATATCACATCACAGATTTGTTGGGTTTTTAGTTATCTCGCGGAAAAGAGTGCAGGGCACATTATTTGTTATTTAAGTTGTCTGTAAATGTTTAGAAACTGGGCATTGAGAAGACCGATCCAACCACTCTGACTGAGGAAGAGATCACCCGCTTTGCCCGCCTGGACATGGACCCGGACTCCGTCACCTGGCAGAGAGGTATGAACATCAGTTCTGTTACTAATGCAGGTCTCATGCACCCCAGTAGATCTGTCTCTGTGTGTATATTGCATTATACTTTATTTACTATTGATGAAATGCACATTTGGTCTTTGTGTGTCATTGCAGTGGTGGATACTAATGACCGTTTCCTAAGGAAGATCACTATTGGCCAGTCGCCAACTGAAAAGGGACACACCAGAGAGGTAAAGAGATAAAAAATCCACAAAGCCATTTACTCAGTTCAAGTTGGTGACATTGTTACTGATGATAATGGGACATGCATTTGTGCTCTTCCCTCCAGGCCCAGTTCGACATCACGGTGGCCAGTGAAATCATGGCAGTGCTGGCCCTCACCAGCAGCTTAAACGACATGCGCCAACGCCTGGCCAAGATGGTAGTGGCCACCAGCCGCAGTGGGCAGCCAATCACCACCGAGGACCTGGTCAGTGGCCTGTAGCCTCTTCCCTGACGGGACCCACCAGAACTCCAAACCATGTGGGCCCTCTATTTCTGTTACTGCCTCTTGGTAGTAGCCATGCAAAAGGAGGATTAATCCACTGTGTGGAAAGGCACCATTTTGATCTAGTAACCTTTGTAGGCGTCAGTGAAGTTGTCAGTCTGATGTGATATTCTTCCTCTACAGGGTGTGAGTGGTGCTCTAGCTGTACTAATGAGAGATGCCATCAAGCCCAACCTGATGCAGACTTTGGAGGTGGGTGAAACTCGGTACACGTCATAACGTATCGTAGACGAGCCACCCAGAAGGGACATTGTGGGAGAAGTACTTAGATCTTAAACTAGGTTAGGAACATGTGTATGTATTTGCAGTATTTAGACTCTCAAAAAGCCTCCCACCAGCTCCCGAGGGCAGTTCAAGACAGTCTGGAGAGGACTGATATCGTTTGCTGGTAGCTGTTTTTCTGAGTTGTGAGTTAAACCTTCTTTTGTCAACTAAGGCAGGAGTGGGTAGAGAACATGGCTCATTGACTTGCATTCAGTGAACTCATCTTTTGAAGCCCATAATTTCCTTTCGGCTAAACCGAAGTTTGCTAGAGATACCGGCTTATTTTCACTAAAACTTCTCAAAATGATCAGTGTGTGCCTGAGAGATGACATTGCCTTGAGTCGTGTGTTTTCTCGCTGTTTTCACATGCAAGTCATCTCACTCCACAGGGAACTCCTGTGTTTGTCCATGCCGGCCCCTTTGCCAACATCGCCCACGGCAACTCTTCCATCCTGGCTGATAAAATTGCCTTGAAGCTGGTTGGACCCGAGGGCTTCGTAGGTAAGCGGAGTTGAGAAAAGGGCTCTATGGTGAGCTCTAGCTGTTTTCATGAAGAGTTGCATTTGATCTAGTACTGAAGTGGTCGGTTATAGGCCTATGCTACATCATTTAGCTGCTGTATGTATGCTGCATGTAGTGATGCTGTTAGTATGAATTTAACACAACGTATGCCCATTGAGCCACAAAGCACAAATTATCACCGATAATATTACTCATTATTCTTTACAGCTGCAGGTTCTGCTCTCTCTCTATTGATTTTAAAAACCCATCTCGATTGTGTCCTTCCTTGCAATAGTGACGGAGGCTGGTTTTGGTGCCGACATTGGTATGGAGAAGTTCTTTAACATCAAGTGCCGGTACTCAGGCCTGAGGCCCCATGTGGTGGTGCTGGTAGCCACTGTTCGAGCCTTGAAGATGCACGGAGGAGGACCGACGGTGAGTTTACTGGGCTTTCCTCAGTATCTTAATAAGATAATTACAATGTCAATGATTTCTTGTTTCTGAAATACTCTGGCCCAATACTTCTACATTAACATACATTTTTATGTAGTGTCCATGTTTCAGTACTGTCAATCCGAATCCTAAAATCAACCTTAAAAAAACACCCATAGATCAGTCAGTACAATGTCTGGTCCTCCCTCGGTGAATGTCGCTGCACCGCTGTGAATGTAATTATGTTTCCAGAGAAAGTGCTCATTCATATTCAGTCCCACTTCTTCACTCTCACAAACAGTTGGTCCTAATAATCCATCATTACAGGGGTCTTTGGTTTTGTTTTTGGTCAATTAATTGTTGGATATTTCATTTTGCTTTAGGTCACTGCTGGGATGCCGTTGCCGAAGGAATATGTGGAGGAGGTAATGCATAAGTCACCCACAGCTATACAGTATCTACCTTTATACTAGTGTACCTCCCCTGCCAGCCACAATATGTCACTTCCTTTTATATGATGGACATCCAGTCGTCAAGAGCCTTTTGGTTTTATTTGTTGGTATGGAGAACCTCAGCATGGTGTTTGAAGATGAGCCATGTTTGCTGACCCATCTATAATGAACAGCAATTAAGTCATGTTCTGCTTTGAATGCATTTGTGCTTAAGATCTTCATAAGAAACGACATAAAAGCACTTCTGTGGATTGGAAAATGCTCTTAACTCCCTTTTTTGATGTGCGTGTCTGTGTGGGTCTGTGTGCTTGCAGAACCTTGAGCTGCTGGAGAAAGGCTGCAGCAACATGAGGAAGCAGATAGAGAATGCAAAGCACTTCGGGGTGCCTGTGGTGGTGGCTGTCAATGCTTTCAAGTAAGTGCTGGATGACGATGTGGTGTATGTTTCAGGAAAAGGACTTATGCAACAAACTATTCATGTAAGATAACAGAAGAATTTGAGTTATTTTTATTTCCCCTTCAAGTGTCTAGTTTTTATCCAAGAGTTTTTGTGCAGATTATGATATATTGAATTTGAAAGGCTGAACAGAAACTGCATATTATGATTAAAATGTTTGTTTTGTCTAAACATTATGCGATAAATAACTATGCAAACACATTGTGTCATATATTGTCGTATAGTAAAGACTTTCCAATTTACTTGTGGGTGTGTTTACTGACTTGGCTACATTTTTACAATCAGAGAGGCTAATTTGCTGATGGCTGATGGAAATTCATCTAATTCATTTTATTTTTTGTGACATTTCCAAAATTTGTTGGGACAGTTGGATGGAAACATAGCATCTGTGTCTGTTTACCATTAATCCCTTAGTTTTGACTTGTGTTGACCCAACCTGTAGGACAGACACTGAGGCGGAGCTGGACTTGATCTGCAGCGTGGCCAAGGCTGCAGGAGCGTTTGACGCCGTGCACTGCACCCACTGGGCCGAGGGTGGAGCTGGTACAGTGGCACTGGGTCAAGCTGTCCAGAGGGCCTCTGAGGCCCCCAGCAACTTTAAGTTCCTCTATGATGTGGAGGTATGGGCTCTCACCTTGACTGGTGCAGGCTGCTACAAGTCCATTTTTGTCATTTTCTCAACATTACATGTCCTCTTCCCATTCAGCTCAGCCATTTATCTGTCCCCACCTTACTTAGTTAAACAGGATGCCTACAGGTCCTGAAATACTCACAGTCTGAAATGATCCCGCAAGGTAAACCTTTTGAATGCCTCATATACAGTTTTTGCTACTGTCCGAAACTTTGAAACTTTGCTTGAAAATGCTCTCTTGTAATCTGAATTTTGTTGCACTTCATGATGAATAACAAAGTTGATCCATTTAAAGTGAGTGAGCAAATTAGTACCTGATTATATATGTGAAAAATACATTGAGAAGGGGGTAGGGTGACATATTTGTATTCTATTTAGTTTACCGTGCCTTTCTGGCTCGCCAGAAAGTTAATTTTAGTCACTTGAGTGTACTTTCCAGAGGAACACAGCAGACCAGGTGTCTTGCTGCCCCCTTGGTATCTCTGTGTGAGATTGAAGAGTAGAGTCCTCATTCACAAGAAAATACTTATCAGTCTCTCAGTGAAAAGGATTAACAGTAAAAACAAAGCCTCCTGTTTTTGGGCCTAAGGCAGACTCAAGTACTACAAAGGTAAATGGTAAATGGCTGCATTTATATAGCGCTTTTATCCAAATCGCTTTACAATGTATGCTTCTCATTCACCCATTCACACACACACTCACACACCGATGGCAGTGAGCTACCATGCAAGGTGCTTCCTGACCATCGGGAGCAATTTGGGGTTCAGTGTCTTGCCCAAGGACACTTCGACATGTAGACTGGAGGAGCCGGGGATCGAACCTGCGATCTTCTTTCACAGTATGTAATGACTGAACGAATACACTGATGGTGATGTCTGCGTGTTTCTGGTTCCTCCTTAGCTCCCCATCGCTGATAAGATTCGGATCATCGCCCAGAAAATCTACGGGGCCGATGACATCGAGCTGCTCCCAGAGGCCCAACACAAGGTGGAGCGCTACACCAGACAGGTCAGCACCCCTGGGAGTTGAAATGTATTTCATTGTCTTGTGTGTTGTTAAACATCATAGATGATTATACACGTGTAATTAGTTGGTTAATGTTGTTGACTTGGCTTGTGAACGGTGAGGAGAAAGGCGATAGAAACAGGACATTCTAGGGAGGAAGGAACCTGACTGTACTCATTTCCTCTCAGGGCTTTGACAATCTACCCATTTGCATGGCAAAAACACACCTGTCGCTCTCTCACGAGGCGGACAAGAAGGGTGTGCCCACAGGGTTCATCCTGCCCATCAGAGACATCAAGGCCAGTGTGGGCGCTGGCTTTCTTTTCCCCCTGGTTGGCACGGTAAGCAGCCTTACACCAAGAACGACTTTCTACTACAATGGCCAACTTCCAACCTCCAACTTCAGGTCAATCAGTCAGAGGAGAGACTCTTCACAGCATCTAGTTAATAAAAGGAAGTAAAATTTATGAATCTGAGTTGGCCATCCTCACACAATTTGTTTGTTTACATGGATTGCTGCAGTGATGGATGACTATATATACAGATAAATCTCTTTATGATCATAAGACAACACTTAGTTTGGTTTGTTGTAGAAGCAATGCTTCTATACATGTAGGTGATGTGTCATACTCTACGTTTACTAGCAGTTCAGTTGCTAATGTTAACTAGCAAGCCAAGTAGCCTAACATTACTGCAGAAGAGATGAAGGCAGCTGATCAACTAGGGAGTCGGAGAGCTGAGATCACATTTAAATACACTGGCAATTAACTTATGTCACTATATGTCAACGCGACACGACGAGAATCTGTACCAGGTCATGGAAAACCTGGAAAAGTCACAGAACTCAAAATTGTGTTTTCCAAGCCTGGAAACGTTATGGAACATGGGACATGTGCATATAGGTTTGGAGTTGTCATAGGAATTTGTTGATAATCTTTTATTTCCAGCCAGTGAGATGTTTAAAACCCAAATTAGAGGGAGACATTCATTCAACTTAGACTGATAAATATTGGTGTTGGAAATTGTTACCGAATATTCTTGGAAAAGTCACATAATTTGATTAGCAAAAAGGTGTAGGAACCCTGCTGTACGTACTTTCAGTGCATGAATGTAAACACAACGCTGTTACTGATGCATCTTTCTGTGTGTTCCCTCCTAGATGCCCACTATCCCTGGCCTGCCCACCAGACCATGTTTCTATGACATTGACCTGGACCCTGAAACCGAACAGGTCAATGGACTCTTCTGAAGTGGGGCTCTGCACTGTTTACTGGTGAGGACTATAGAGTACAGCAAGACATCATATATCCATCTTATACTCTATATATCCATCACTAATAGTAACTGTGACGATATTAATCCTCTCTCTTCTCTAGAAATGACCCACCACCCTCCACCGAGCATTAATGAAAAGTGATGGAGTAATAACTGGAAGCACCTTCCTCTAGCCTGCCAATTACGTTTTTTTTTCTCCACTGTTTTTCACGCAGCCACTGATATCTGTAAATAATTCATTTGCTTTGCCCAGAAGGCCACTGATGGGTAAATTAAGGAACTTAATTAATCACAGAACCGTTTGTCCCCCTGAGATTGCCACTATGTGTTAGACTGTTTGCCATGGGGAAATATCCTATTTAATTCCTTTCAGTTATAGATTGCTGGCTGCACATAAACAAGCCCTCTCAAGAGTGTGTAGGTTCACGTCCATGTAAACCCGATGATGATGATCAGACATTTCAAAGTGGTACGAGGAGAGTGCGGTCTGGAGGCTTGCATCAGGTCGTTGTTTTTTGTGTAATGCAACGGATGTCGTTAACAATGAACTGAAGCCTTTGTAATAAACATGCCATTAAAAGGCAAAACAAAACTAATACTGCCTTGTTTTGTTATAATCTTTTATCATTGCGAGATCTTGTCTACTTGCTCCTCAGATTTTCTATTCTGCTTGTCCTGTATTATACTAATGTCTATTATTGTTGCAGTAATCTGCACTACTACTACACTGTGAAATGGATGCGTCATAATGCTGTAAATCAGTGGTGTTGACTTTTATATCAGAAAAGAACGAATAAAAGATCTTCACACATCAGCCCTTGTTTTTCTGATTTGAGAATTCTGTCTTGGTGTATCATATTTATTCTTAGGAGAAGATAAGGAAAGAAAATACTGCTATCTCTTTTATCACTTTGATGTTTTTCTCAGCTTAAAATATTGCAGTCTATTTTTGTCTTTTTTTTTCTTCCCTTTTTTTTGCCTCTTTAAATGATCCTGGCAGACTACCCAGATGCACTGCCGTCTGTGAATACTGTAATCAATACAGGTGCAAGTATAACATACATACATACATACATACATACATACATACATACATACATAATACCTATGTTTTATAGTATTCTATTTGTAGCCCGTCTAAATACTGCGTCTATATAGTTATCTGTGATGTGTGGGTGCTCCAAGTCTCTGGCCAGTGACTGACTGACTGGTGATCCTCCCATTCATTAGAGATGAAGGTGAGTCTGACATGACCACATGCTGGGACCCTTTTCTGTCAGGCACAGTGCAAATGTAGAATGAGGTGTGACCTGGTTTCAGGAAAATCAAGGCTAGGTTATATGAGATGTTTCCTAGCTAAATGTCTGTATAATGCAGCTTAATCAGTAAATGGTTTCTAAAATACACTGCCTTTCAAGGTATAATGTTGGTGCATCATTTGGGGAATAAATACCCTATTTTCTTACACTGGCTACTCAGTGATGTGGGAGTGGTTGGCAATTTGTTGCATCGTGTAACATGTCAATCATGGCATCACTATGGTAACCCATGTGCGGTGTTGCTGCTGCTGATAACTGAGCTCTCCAGTGCAGAGTCATACTCAAAGCGTGGTTACGTCTATCCTATATGCCACGTATTGTGAAGTGGAATAAGAGGAATGAATAGAAATCTTGACTTTTGACAGGTAAGAAACAATTTTACATGAAAGCTACTAATTGATTTAGAACATATTCTGCTGAAGTATGTGAATTCATAGATGCACACAATTTTAACTTGCAATTTCATTTGATTGATTCTATCAAAACTGAATGTATCATCAATCACTGAATGTGATTTGATGATCTGCCTTAATGAAAGTATATTGTATATACATAGAATATATATAGAACATACATAGAATGTATATTACATAGAACAGTTAGTTTTTGAACACATTATTTCATTGACTAGTAAGATACTATATGTACAAACCTAAACATCAATGGATGAGTCATTGAGGTAAAATCAGATGGTTCGCAATGGTCTAGCCAGCAATTTGACAAAATAATTGTGACTCTCTGATGCAGAGTGTCTGCTGATAAACAATACCAGATGGTCAGATCAGTATGACTGGACCTACTGTGCAAGCGGGACACTAATCTGATTCTTTGTTTTGATAGTGGGGGAAAAAATACATACATAAAATAACATACTTCTCTCTCACAGATGAGTGATTTAAAAAAAGACTCTTCCATCAGGAAAACAGTTGAAGACCTTGGATAATGATAAATGAACCATGTCAGTCAAAGAAACTCAGTTGGACGTGGCTCAGTTAAAAAGGTGCTTAGGAGAAAGCTGACAGGTCCTCCGCGTCTTCTGCTGGGCAAATCAAAGATGAAAAATGGAACTGGGAGCAGGAGCTTAAAGGCTCGCAGACACAATGGCTCAAAAGACAGCTGTAATACGACAGACGTTTCAGTACCAAGCTGTGAAGAAAAAATCTGCGAAGAAGTTGCTGCAAAGCCGACCACAGAGCCTCAAAGACACTCAGATGAAAATAAGGAAAAGAAAGAAGAGGTCACAATTAAAAAAGCCAAGTCACCCTCCATGGACCAAAATGAAATAGTAGCTGACCAATCTGACCAAAATGGTTTTACAAAAAAGCTAACCGCTTTGAAGCGAGCTTTCTCACCATCTGTCATTTGCCTCAGATGTACCAGAGAACCCGGTGAGAGAGGTGACCATGACGAAGATGAATATCATGCTGTCACATTCTTCAACAGACAAACCAGAGACTCTGTGGAACTAACCGCTCACTCCGCTGTGGTCAACAGTGTTTCAGCCGCAGGTATACAGCAGCACAGTTCCTTGGAATATAAGTCTTCTGACGACGAGAGGGAAACAATTAAAACTAAGACATTTAGATTCTTCAAACGTCTCATTATTGCTCCTAAACGCCCATCAAAATCCTCAGGACCAGATAAATCTCTACGATATGACGGTCTAATTCCCTGTTCCTTGAAGAAACAGCCGAGGCCGTTCTGGAGGCGCAGAGCCCAAAAGCCTTACCCTTTCTTCCAGGAGCGTATTGGAGAAACCAAGGAGTATATCGAGGAGGAGACCATAGTCTTGGCCAATAGACATGTCGACGATCACATTGCCAAGAGCATGACCCTGAGCCCACACCTTGAAAATGAGGTCAAAAGTCATTGCCCTGAGATGCTGACAGTGAGCGTAGATGTGAGTGCTGTCTCATTACAGATCAAGGGCACTACTAACACCAGTGAAGCTGCCAAGGCTTCCGAGACGCCTCCACATATAAACAATAAGATGAAAGTGATCGTAGAACCTCCAGGACATCTAGGAGAGGGTCTGATCGGGGGTAAAGAGATTCAAATGAACCCCAGTCCGCGGAATAGCGTCGCGAGTCAGGCTTTTCAAGTTTGTCAAAATCTGGACGGTGTACGTGGGCAACAAGGCACTGTCAACCCTAACATCAACTCAAACCTGACTGCATCAGAGCATCCGATATCAGGAGAGCAGATCAGATTGTGTGCTACTTGCAGCGACTCGAACGCAATCGGCCAGAATGCTTCTGCGGGGAAAAGCATAGATGTAGCTGCAAGCAAAATACCAGGAGGCGTTGTGACAGATGACGGCGCAATCATGTCAGATTTGCATTTAGACATGTCTGATGGTGCGCAATCTGGTGGCACTGAACGAAGGCCTATTTTGAAGCGCGACATTCACACTTGTTATGTAAGGATGGCTCACTGTGAAGAAACTGCTGAGCAAGGGTGTAATACAAGAGAAATATTTCTGCTGGAAATGGCATGCTGTGTGGTTCAGGTTGCCATAAAAGCTGCCCTGGATCAGTTTAAAGATGAGCTAATGGACTCGGCAACCAGTCTGGATCAACTGGACTGACACTGAAAGCTTGGATACAAAAGAGCAAGCTATTATGTTTGTGGATACATATTATTTTTACTGATACATACTGATTGTTTTGTGATGCTTTCATGCTACTCCAACCCAGAATTTCCCCCGTGAGGATCAATAAAGTATCTATCTATCTATCTATCTATCTATCTGTCTGTCTGTCTGTCTGTCTGTCTGTCTGTCTGTCTGTCTGTCTATCTATCTATCTATCTATCTGTCTGTCTGTCTGTCTGTCTGTCTGTCTGTCTGTCTATCTATCTATCTATCTATCTATAATCTATTTAATTTAATACACAGTATATGGTATTTTATGATGTTCTAATCATTTAGTAATGGGATTCATTTGGTGAAATTTATATTACCACGTGTAAACCAGGTCTGTACTTTCACTGACAATTACAACGTTAACACTTTAGCCATACTAGAGGTACTTCCAATTAGCTGTGTGCCTATTGTAGTCAAAACTATAGATGCAACTGGGTGATGAATCATATTCCAAATTAATTTTGCTTGTTTGCATGCTTATTTAGCAGTCTAGTTCCTTGTTGTCAACTGAAGCGTACCCATTATTAAATCAATCTGAAGTGGTGGGTGAGGTCGCTGCTACAACATTTTCATGAGGTGGAGTTATGAACCTCCCAGGATTGTGATAACGTAGATGAGAATGTCAGAGTAGCACACACACACACACACACACACACACACACACACACACACACACACACACACACACACACACACACACACCCTGTGCCTGAGGCCTTGTAGGTTACATGTGTATCTGTATGACATCTGACATTTATGTATAATAAGGAACACATTTTTTTTTCTTGGTAAAACAGTTTTATAGCCCTGACATTTAAAGAAGACACTTATACTGTAAAAGATGTGTACAAATGTGTGCTAAATTTTATCACTGAATTCAGATTTTGTGAATAAACAATAAACCGGCTTGCCATCTACTGGATGAGTTTTATTGGGGAGGTATTATGTAGTAATTGTTACATAGTGCAAAATTGAAGATTTTTTCACTTGTCAGGACGACCCCTGCCTCTGCCTCCGTCTCCGCGTTCTTGTCCTCCTCCTCCTCCTCCTCCTCCTCCTCCTCGTCCTCCTCCTCCTCCTCCTCCTCCTCCTCCTCCACGTCCTTCTCCTCCTCCTCCGCGTCCTTGTCCTCCTCCTCCGCGTCCTCCTCCTCGCCCCTTGGATTTCTTCTCCCCCTGTCAACGGCCAAAAGAACATTGCATGAAGCCATTTATGAAAAGTGAGCGACTGGTAACTGGCAGCATAGTTGTGATTTAAAGGAATGTGGTAAAACTCCTACCTTTCCTTTGCCATCACTGTCTTCCTGTGAAAGATCAAGTCAATGAATTTATTTGAAGAATGAATTTGAAGTTATTCAATCAGTCAGTGAAGCAGAGCAGTATAGTAACCAAAGAAAACGTTAGCAAGTTGAGAGATGTCTTACGTCTTCAGATTCACTTTTGGAGTCACAGTGCTCCTCCTCCTTGTCCAGAGAGGGGGAAACATACCATCTCATGAGCACATTTCATGCGATTTCATTCACAGATCTAAAGAACTTTCTGTATTCACAGGAAAACAAACGGACTCACCTGTTCGATTTCTGTTAATGGAAAGCAAAAAACAAAGTTACATAAATGTAAATCAAGAGAGGAATTAATTCCATGCTGTACCATATGATACCGTTTTCTTATGATTGCTGCGACTCAATTGTCACATCAGAGTGCAAAACTTTTGGCATCTTGACATTATCAAATCATGCTGCCAAACAAAAAATAATTCTCATCAAAACAGCAATTTCCTAATATTTAGTTTAGCAGTTTAGTTTTTTTTATTTGAAATCATGTACCCTAAGCATTCCCTGTGATATCAAAATCCTGTATACTGGTACATATTGTACAAGGCATCATGACTGTAATGGTATCCATCATGATGCAACACAACAGTCATGTAGGTTTATGTAGTGGTGAAGTCATTCATTATTGTGTTGCAGTGTTACTAACCCACGCAATGTTGTTGGAAGTAACAAGATATGATTGAAAGATAAGATTTTCTTTGCATATTGAAACTCTGTTGTGAAAATTGGCTCAAAGCAATCGTAAAAAAAGCTGTAAAAATGAAAGGTTGCCACTTACCCTGGTCACTCATTTTGTTTTGTCCCACCTGACAAGCACAGTAGAAAACACAGCGAGAGAAAATGATAATCAGATTTTAAAATTTGAATCCTTGCAATTATCAGTTGCAGCAAATAATCAACAACATACACTCAATATCAAATCTTATCAAAGCAGAATATACCTGTGTCAGAAATCTGAAAGACTGCACCTAATCTATGTATTTAGTCAGTATTTATAAGGTACTGGATGGGATGAATAGCATGTGGGTGTGCCTAATGTTATGAAATGTGAGTGACAGTTGAGGCTTTGACTGTGGTCCAGGAAAAACACTGACATTTTCTCTGATGTGATTGAGGGTTCCACCCTAAAACAAACGGAATAAAATAATTGAGTGCTATGTTGTCTTGCTCTTTCTTTCTGTCCTTGTCAACCCTGAATATCCAGGATGCTACTGTGCCCTTTGTATGCACAGTATTTTGTGAAAATGTAGGGAGTGTAGATTGAAGGTGGTTCTTTGTGTAGTAAACCCATGAATTTGTACTTGATGATGATGATGATCAAATGTTGTGTTTACTACCTTGCACCTCCAAGATTGATATGCTTGTTGACAGTGTAAGCTTTAAAGTCACAAGATGGGTTATATATTTGTTTGCTAGTTAACTCCACCAGTCCACCCACATGTCCTGTCCTGAATTTAATTATACTCTATACAAGTCTAGGCCGCACCTGCCACTGTCTTCAGGTATTTGTGTATGAGGGAGGTGTAGTACAAGCTCTAATGTCATGCCAGGTGAATATGGTGAGACAACGGGAGGTGTCTCTGCATGACTGAATGACTGATACACCCAAAATATTATGGTGTGAACAGTGACACTGCTGGAGTTTGAAACCAAGAGCATCCTCATATTTCCGTCTGGCTTTGTTTCATGCCCAACCTGAAAATGCCGAACAAATCACACACTTCAACACTATCCAGGTGAAGCATGGTACTATTGATCTATACCTAGCGGGAAAAAAACGCGAAAGGATCTCACCTCATCTAATCCTAACTCTCATTTTAACAAGCACAGACTTTAATGTTCATGCTTATGGTGCACACATTAAATATAGTGCTTGCCCATATTCAAACAAAACATACCTACATCATGTATGAAAGCACTGCTGCATCGTCTACATTTGGGCGAGACACTCTGAATCACAAGCCATCTCAATTATCTATCCAGCAGACACGCTGTTCTGCAGGCTAGACGGCTGCAAAGTACCTCCTAAGTATCTCAGCCCCTCCTTCATCACGACATAAACCTGTTTCCTAAGTGCTGATGATTGCAAAGATAATTGCACCTTCATAGCGTGCGTATTTATATGCAGTAATTAATTACACACTAATCAAGCAAGGACACACAACGTGTATAACTTATTCAGATCACCACCTTCTTCAGAAAACCAGGCCATGCAATTAACTTCTCCAAACGGATTTCCAAACAGTTATAAACTCTGCAGAGGGGAAGCGTAAACTCGTCCTTGCAGAATGAATCAGGACTGAAGACATCGCCATGTCCACTCATGTTGAGAGATGGCGCCACCTGGTGGACAAACTGTAGAAACGCTATTTGTCGCCACTGCTCTGATCTCTTAAGCATGATGATGGCGAAATGTAATGTGGAGGTGAGTGCAGGTTTAGTGTGATGTCTTATTATGGAATTTGCCTACCCTTTTTACTTTTCACTATAGAAATATATCCCTAAGTTGTAACACATGATCTCCACGCATATAAAAATGTATCTAACATTAACTTGGTGAAACCTGCAGTTAAATTTAATATAAGACATTTTTTCAATGACGGTTAGAATATGAGCAGTGCAGCATTTTTAAGACCTCTGGGACTGTAACTAAGGTTTAAATACTATAATGTTTAAGCGCCTTTAAATTTAGATTATTCAATTTAAGTTAAATTAAGACTTCTTTTGGACCTCCAGTCGGTTATGTTTAGATGAATCACTAAACTAAAGTAACCTAACTACCAAGGTTTTAGTGTTAGCTTGCTTTTGTGTCGCTTACAGTTACTCCGATAAAAATAACCCCACAATTTCAGAATCATTGTGCTGATGGTTTGAAAGCTTCTGTTCCCACCATGTCTTCTGTCTTTATTAGTGGGACGCTCGACTTACTGTACAGTTATTACTGCAACACTCCTCAGTAACGAGTAATGCATTTGTATTTCAATTTCAGTAGTAATATTACAGTTACCAATGAGAGAAATAAATCGTTACAACGTTACTTTTGATATCACCCCTTCATGTCACATTGAAGTTTAATAAACCAATCTCCATTCATTTTCGTCATAACTAAAGGACACGTCTCGCGCTAGCTTGCTTGGAGTATGCCCACCAATGCATAGAGCAAAACATACATAGGAGAGAGAGAGAGAGAGACAGAGACAGAGAGAGAGAGAGTTATGGAGAGAGTTAAGTGTTTACACAGTTCTCACTTATTTGTATTTATATTTTTTAACTGCAATGTCCACAATTGTTCTTTTTTTATTTCAAGTTATCTTTACTTTCCTGTTTATATTTCTAAGTGAATTTTACCTACTCTTATTTATATATTTGATTGCAATGTTGCAATGTTACACAGCTGTTTACTTACTTTGGCAATGTAAACGTATGTTTCCCATGCCAATGAAGCCCCTTTGAATTGAATTGAGAGAGAGAGAGAGAGAGAGAGAGAGAGAGAATAAAGAGAGAGTAAATAAAAGGTATTAAATTGTAAAAGAAAAAAATGTCCTGAGGTTTTGGTCCCCTCCTAATAGTGATAGAAGGTTTTTGGTCCCTCTGCAGGTTGAACATATACGTCCTGGCACCTACTAGGCGTGGGTAAGGGGAGATGGAGGTGGGGTGTTCAAAGCCTCAACTTTTTTTTGATAAAGGCTGGAGGCTCATGGTACCACAACTCCGCTTTATTGACCAAATATAATTTTCTCTTGAACATTTTCTTCTCTGTTTGAGGATATTTATTGTCAATATCAATCAGTGATTCATCTAAAGTGATAAGATGTTTCAAATTCACGTTACCTTCTTTTAGACACCAGACCCTGAGCAGGTCCCTGAGCAGATCAGGGACCTTGTGCATTCATATGTGAAATTTGCAAGATTTTATGACAAAAGGCATTAGTACACTAGAAGTGCAGTTTTTGATCACCAATATCAGGACAGACTTGTTCACTTTGAGCATATATTGGTCTCTGCCAAATGACATCAAAAACAATGGAGATACAAATACTGCTCTTAGAAACTTAAAATGATGTGTGTGTGTGTGTGTGTGTTTATCCCCAGGCTGTTCTGGACTCCTGGATAAAAACACCTGGCTGTGATAACTGAGGGGACTCCATCACTGGACACCACAGAGGTAGGAATCTCTGAATGAAAAAATTACTCAACCAGGAATGAATGTAATTCTTGTTAATAGTACTAATGGTCTCCTCACAGGTTGGAGCTCCAACAGCAAGCCCTGCCACTGTGGCCACCCCTTGGGTTCCCCTGAGCAGCCCTGCAGGCCCTCCCTTGAACAATGACCTGGTCCACTCCACATCTGGTAGGACATTCACCTCCACTTGTGTCTGAATTGTCAAGTCCTTCCACACTGTAGTTGATTCCAACAAGGTCGCTTTATTGTCCTCTTTTGATTTTTAGAGGTCAGCAAGCCCTAGAAGAAGCAGAAGAAGCAGAAGAAGGTAGATGAGGACATTCTGCTGCTGTGCGACCAAAGCCGAAGATGTGGAGTGAAGTTCCCTATGGAGGTGTTCTAGCCAAACACCTGAGAACGACTCTCAGAAAATATCCACCCACGCATGATCGAAGACAGAAAACATTTACAGATGTAAAAGTGAACATCTGCTATGAATGTGGTAGCAGCCGCACTTGACACTTGCACTTGGCAGAACAAATTGAATCTGCCACTGCAACTTCTCAGATGGCGTCTTGGGCATGACAAATGTTCAATCTGCAGGTAAAATTGTTGCAGAGAATTTGATGCCCAAGTGATTAAATCTGAGCAAATATATATCAAGTGTGCAGCTGCTTCTCTGACTTCAGATTAACAGTTGGGTAAAAGCCATCATCAAGTTCTCAGGTGTTTGGCTAGCAGAAACCTTCATAGGTCTCCCTGTGGGCGACACGGTGGCCCGGTGGTTAGCACTGTGGCCGCACAGCAAGAAGGACATGGTTCCTCTCTGTTTGGAGTCTGCATGTTCTCCCCGTGTTGGCGTGGGTTTCCTCCGGGTCCTCCGGTTTCCTCCCACAGTCCAAAGACATGCAGGTCAGGTGGATTGGAGACTCTAAATTGCCCTGAAAGTGATTGACAGTCGATCTGTGTTGGCCTTGTGACGGATTGGCAACCTGTCCAGGGTCTTTCTCTGTCTTTCACTAAATAAACCCAGTCGCTCAAAAAACAAATTCACTGTTGTCAGTTGTGTTTTATTCTATTCTTTTTGACACTGGTCTAGTCAAGCTTGTTCTTTTCCAGCTTTCCTCAGCTTATCAATTGATTGCTTCAGGCTACAGCTACTCAGCAGGGAGGGTGTCTTTACTAGATCAGAAGATGTGTAAGGTCGCCGTGACACGAACGACAATGGTCGCAAAATCCAAAAATTAAGGAAAGTGATAAATGACCGGTGTTCAGGGTAAAAGGGTAGTTCCCATACCGGGAGTCGAACTCGCGCCGCCTGGGTAAAAACAACACAATAAATGTCCTTTGTATGTCTATGATATGTGTCCCGTAAACGGTCGTTTTGGAGCCAGAGGGACAGAGGTTGTTTCTTCCATAGACATACATACATAGACGCCGCATTGACTGCTTCTGCCCATTGCTACGATACGTAAACGTCGCCGCCATATTGGACCGGGCAAGACTGGCCTGTAAACAAATACAAGTAAACGGGGAGCTGCGGTTTTTCTGGATGAAAAGGACTATAATGTTTACATTTCTCAACCGATTTCAATGAGCCGTTTTTATATTCAAGGGTTTATGCTCTACGTGGAGTAGGGGGAAAAGTTTTGTCTCCAGTTACTTAGAATCTCAATCGTTAGGCTATAATCGCTGTATATCAACTCTTTCTCTTTGGGAAACCTTCCAAGTGTGAGAAAAGTTAGCTACCCAGCTAACTACAGTCAGATTCATAATATGTCAGTCGCTTAGCCGAAACGAGTAGCTTGTCATAAAAATCGGTTTGGAGAAATATAGATATATAAATATAGATGAAAATCTCGATAGGCCATTTGAATTCCCCCCCTTTACTTGCCCTCTGGGGATCAATAAAGGTGTATCTTATCTTATAATTGTCTTTGTCTGTCTTGGAGTATATCTGTATCCTGCTATAAAAATATAGAAAAAGACTCGACTGCCAGTGGCTCACTATTGTAATTTGTATTGCCGATTTTGTTCCATTTTTCTCAATGATGGTCAATTATTAGTAGGCTACTTAGAAATGCGCTATTTAGATCCCCCCCCCCAGCATTTTAAAGTGAATGAGCTTGTCTTCTGACCCGGAGCACAAGAAAAGCTAAAATGATGGGGACATGGACAGAAAAATAACTTTCTGCACATTTCATGTACATTAAATTATATTATATATGGACGTCTCCACAAGTATTAACCAAGGAAAATAAGCCAAATCCATGCTTGACAAACCTGAGTTTTTACAATGCCTTATGACAATCAATTATTTTCCACCACGTAAGTAATTCAGTTCATGTGAGCCTAACGTTGACACTGCTCTCTTGAGCATCTAGCAGCGATTATAGCCTAAGTAACTGGAGACAAAACTTTTTTTTTTGAAAATAACCCTTGAATATAAAAAAGGACTCATTGAAATCGGTTGAGAAATGTAAACGTTATAGTGCTCTTCATCCAGAAAAACCGCAGCTCCCCGTTTACTTGTATTTGTTTACAGGCCAGTCTTGCCCGGTCCAATATGGCGGCGACGTTTACGTATCGTAGCAATGGGAAGAAGCAGTCAGTGCGGCGTCTATGTGTATATGTCTATGGGAGTAAAGATGGATACGTTTACATTCAGCGTCTGGACGTATTCCCATTTTCTGTCCAGAGGAAAGACAACAAAAATATTGTTGTCAATTGTAAGCCATGCGCAGATACTAAAAGCTAACGTAAAGCTGTGCAGTATTTGGTTCAGTCTCAGAAGCCCATAGGCGAGGAGGTGTTTTGAAGGTAAGAGGTAATCGACCTTTTCTATGTGGGGCGTGTGTGTGTAACGGAAAGGTAATGTAACGATTACTGTAACGAATTACTTCTCCCACGAAGTAATGAGTAAAGTAATGTAATTACTTTTGAAATGAGTGACGAATAAATAGGAATAAGGAATAAATAGTATCTATTTATTAATCTATCTATTTATTTATTATTCTCCAAGTCTTTTGACTCGAACCACTTACATACTTTCAGAGACTCAGGGGATGTGCAAATTAAATTTGTTGATACTCTTCATAGTTTTTAAAATAATTAACCTTTATTCTTTAAATAGGCTAGAGTAGAGTGAATATTGATACCTGGTAGTTAAATTGCAAACATTTTAAAAAGATGAACTCTTTATAACCTTTCAAGCTCCACACTTCTGTCTGCTCCCAGCTAGCCTACACATTTCATCCCAGAAATGTAGCTTACTTTTCTAGTATAACTTCTGTCATTTCTGCAAGTTGGTTGATTTTTGATGACAAGCACTGAAAACATTATGTCCAAGGTTAAATTAACAGGGCTCCTACAGTAATACTGTCTACAGAGAAACTCCAGACTGACAAGACAATGAATGATGGGTGGCAGAGGTAGAAAATCACCAATTCCTGTGGGCACTGGAATTACGTAAATGTTTGAATATAACAGTGTTTACCTCCCCATATTTGGAAAAAATTCTCCCACACATAGACAATTGTATTTACAATTGAAAATTATCATCATCATCATCATCATCATCATCATCATCATCATCATCAAAACAAAACAAACAAGAAAACATTTTTACAGTTACAAACTGCAGCATCTACTGGAACTGATCCTGGAGTGGACACGGGATCGAACATGAGCCTGTGGCCCAAAATGACTCCCAGTATTTACTCCCAATTAATTAACAATATCCCTACCCCAAATCTACACTACATGCATAAAATCCTAAGTGGTATTTTACTTTAAAGGGTATTGTGAAAAACAAAACATAAGAATCAAATATAAAACCAAATATGTGAACTAAAGGCCACAATGAAAATTATTAGGAGCAATTCAATTGCATTCATTTTAAAGACAATCGTTGATTGTGTTGATTTATTGGTGAAATGCCTGTTTAATATTTTTTGTTCAAAATGTAACTACATCCTTGAGTACTTTTTACTGATGAGTAGCTATGTGGTAGACAATTTCAACTGCTATGAATTCATTTCAACAACATACAAAGGTCAAGGCATGCAATCCCTGATTATTCTTCTGCCATAAACCTATTTACAAGGTTGAAACTCTTGATGCCTGACGTACAACTTCATTGCAAAATATTGACATGTTATGGACCTATGCAACATTTTCTTTTGGGATTTCTTAAAGTAATCCTAAAACATCCACAATGCTTGTAGGCTAAAATAGTTTGTAAAGAGCTTTTGCTCGTTAGTAAGATTAATCCTATAGAAATGTATGCTATGTGGCTGGAACATGCTTAAGACCTATTGTAGGTCTGACTGGTAACTTAATACACATAATGCTCCATAATGCTCTGGAAATTGCAAAGCCCTGACGTTGAGTCACAAGTGACTGACTTCACTGCTGCTGCACCATTAAACGGCCTCTGGCGTTTGTCTGCCAGCTTGCCTGTCTTCTGCATGTCATTAGCTCCTAGCCTTGCTTTTGGAAGATGTGGCATGGCTTGCATGAAGAATTGTGGGAAATCCAGCAGGCAACCCCCCATCTCTAGGAACCCCCTATAGTACTCTGAACATGTAGTCTGGAGCTCATAGGCAACCAGCTGTCGAAATGACAGTGGGATTGAGGACCAAACAAACCATGCATGTCGTCTGTGATGTCTGGAGTTATATAGTGACAGTTTCTTTTGACATGTTCAAACGTGAACGAGACTATCAGGATGTAAAGGATTAAAGTGTCATTTGTCTTAAAAATTTAGAGTGGGCTGTAAGAGTGAGTGTATGGGGGGGCAGTATTTAACCAGCATGCACTGAACAGAGGACAAGTGAGGTGGGGAAAGAGCAAGTGAGTGAGAGAGAGAGCATGTGTGGGGAAAGGTGGGAGGGTTGGAGAGAGAGAGAGAGAGAGAGAGAGAGAGAGAGAGAGAGCGAGAGAGCGGACAAGCGGGTGGGTGCTGCGAAATAACAGGGGAGCTCTGTGCATTTGTTAGACGTCTTGGCTGCTTGCCCAACTTGGCTCATTGTAATCAAGGCATGATCGTCGACTCCAGGCAGCCCCCTGTGCCGCCTCAGCTGCCTAGCGCTTGGACCCAGCCCAGCTTTCACCACTGACATGGAAAGACCCGTGAGTGCCTTCTCCTCTCCTTCCCTCTCTTCTCATCCCACACTCTCGCTCGCTCTCTCTCGCTTCGCTTTCTGTCTGGTGTTAGGTTCCCTCTCCGCTCTGTCCTCTCCCTGCCGTCGGGAGATGTAGCTGTGGCTAAATGCAGCGTTTCAGTCAGCCGTTACGTCTCTGCGCCTCCCTGCTGGCTCTCTCCCCTGCAGTAGCTCCTGTAGGAGGCGGGGGACGCTGGGCAGGGAGAAAGCCTTGGCAGCTTTCACTCTGCAGGCCCCCCCCCCCCCCCCCCTTTGCCTGTCCGGGCATGGGTGCTGTCCGCTGGCAGACCCACAGCTTCTCTGTGTGTTTTATGGTGGTGTGTGTATGTGTGTATGTGTGTATGTTTACGTCTCCCTACCACACAATCGGAGATCCACACACACACACACACACACACACAGGCAAAGAGGTACCCAGCCAAACCCCGTGGGGTATCGTTCCCACAACGCTTTCCCCCCCCACACTAAGCTAGCAGCGGGCTTCGCTAGCTAGTGGAGGCTGCCGTTCTTCAGGCTCCGCCATTGGCCTTGCTGAGATTGTGAGTCGGCAGTGTGTCTCTCCCTTTGCTCCTATTCTTGGTGGTATGTCCTCACGGTCTGTTGTGTTTGGATACCCTGACAACCAGAAGCCGTGAGGCAGCTAGCCGCTTCCCACCCTGCCGCTTCTGAGTGAGTCCCCAACTTTTCTCTTACTGACTGTGATTTTGCAGGCTTTGAAACAGGTTTGCGATGGAGTCCGGATGCAGAGTCTTTGTTTTTTTTTTACTATAGGATTGTGCTGACAACCTTTTGACTACATACAGTCAAATAGCCTCCACTACATTTGGGTTAATTGTTTGGGCTGTAACACTTACGGACTTCTCTGATGGTTTCTCTGATTGTAATATCAAATCTAAAGAACTCATACTGTGCAACAGCAGCTCATATTCCTTCACCAGGAAAGTGGCAGCCATTCTTTGCAGGCAGTAATTGCGTTATGGATGGAAAAGCATGCAAGAATCTCACACAGCTCCAAGATGATGGTCTCTGTGTGCGTGCAAGCCTTGAGTCATCGCTCTGTGACAGGAATATCACATGGAGCAGCAAGGACTCTTTTGTCGTCACTGGGGTAACGGTGGAGGGTGACTGGCCGGACCAAAGGAATTAGGATGCTCTCAAATGGGCGTTGAATTATGTTTTGGTCAACATGTTACTGTTACTAAAATGAGTGCACCCTAGTAAAGGTAACAGCTGAAGCGTGCTTGCAGTGGCAGTTCTTTCAATATACTAGGAATTGTTTTCACTTCTCTTGAGCTGTGAATAACAACAAGGGGGGCCGGTGTTGATTTAAGGTGGGAAGCACTTTTTGGTCTAACCAGCTGAATTCAGAGCTCAGATGTTTTTTTGGTTGTTTGCTTGAATATTGTGTGAGCTCAGGGTGACCCTGTTGTTTGTGTGCTGGATGAAATCTTTTGGCCCTGGATACCGCAGTGTTGTTACTGCCGTGCGAACACAAGTTCACATTTTCTCCACAAGCACCGTCGAGTGCTTTTGTCTGCTTCAACCTGACACCACAAAGCTGATTATACAGGAAACAAGTGCTTTTCAGGATTATGTCACTCGCTCCAGGCATGTGTCTTTAAAACCAAATGTAACATTTTGTACGAGGTGGGCACTGCCAGGTCTATTTCACGCACAAAAATCTATTTATGTGCGTGTATAAAGGGAAAGTAGGTTATATAGGTATTTTACTGTAATGCCAACTGACACATAAGAAAGCAGATTATTATGAGACAGTGATTAGTGCAGCATGCTTATGATGAGAATCGACAAATTGCCATGCTGTGATCTTTTGACATGCTGCCATCTTCACAGTATGACTATAAGCTATGAACCTGGCGTAGGCCTTCTTTGACCTTAAAAGAAGGCCTGACTCTCCTAACCCTCCTGTTGCAGAGGGGTCTTTCTCATTCCCCAGTCTTGTAAGACATGTGCCCTTTACTTCACTCTGTGAATTTAAAGGAACCACACCACCTCACCCACCTTACCAGGGCCTAGACAGGCCAGGTCAGAGAGGGCAGAACATGAGGTTTTTCTTGAAACTAAGTGTTCACACTCACCCAGTTACAGTGCCATGAGAGCACATGGAAGCTTTTAGCGAGGGGCCTCTCGTCGTGTGAGGAGGCATTCCCTGCTGATCGCATCGGGGTGTTTGGGATGCTCTGCATATGCATTCTCGGGATGTAACCGAGCCTCATAATGAACGGTCCATCTGTGGGTGTGAGGGCACGTTATGTCTCGTCTGTTACTGCAGCCTACACAGTGGTCTGGGGAAAGCGAGGGACACGTTTTCACACTGATTGTTAATCGGTGCTTGACTGATATTTCACCTCTTAGTCTTTGCTTTTCTCTATTCAGGAGTGGCCTTTATTCAAAGTTTGTTTTCATTTTTTGAGTTTTTTATGAAGGCCTATTCATTCCATGGCTGGTTAAAGTGGCAATAGATATGTGAGTACTAGCCAAAAATACAAGGCTGCTACAACCTTTCACAGAAGAAAGCACACTATTTTAGGTGAAGGTGAAAGTCAGATGTTATTGTGAGCCACTTGTTGCCGTATTGATCTCTGGTTCAGCTGATCTAGATGCTATATGCCTCCCCCAGACCCCCAGTGACATGATGCCCAAGAGGGATCATGAGAGGGACATGGAGCTGGACAAGAAGATCGAGGCCCTCCGCAGGAAGAATGAAGCGCTCATGAAGAGGTACCAGGTAAGGACGAGTGCTTGCAGGCAGAAGAATTTGGTTGGCCATCATCATGTGTAGAAGTATTTCTTTACTGTGAGGGCTGCTACATGCTTCCTGTTGAATTCATTTGTTCATCAATCAATTGTTTCATTGCATTCAGGAGGTGGAGGAGGACAAGAAGAGGGCTGAGGAGGAAGGCATGGCACTGCAGAGCCGCAAGGGCAAAGCTGATGACCTCACCATCACTATCAGCAAGTCTACCAGTGTGAGTGTCTGCAATGTGAGGCAATGGGACTTGAGCACCGCATTTTACACAGACAGGAAGTAATGCTTCACTAGGCTTAACAAGGCCACAAGCTGTAAAAATGTTTTTATTTACTTTGGTATGGAGCAGGAGTCTCGTGTGGTGGTGACCAAGCCATGCAGTGGTGGTTCACCAACTGCAAAAGGGCAGCAGGAGGCTGGGTCTGACGGGCTGGGAGACGGCCCTCAGCCGGGCCCGGGCCGAGGCCGCAGGAAGCAGCTAATGGTCACCATGGCTGGAAAAAAGGTTAAAAAAAAAATAAATGTTGGGATTATAAGATTTTCATGTCAAATGACAAGGCAAAGCATGTGAACCCTGAATCTGTATTTTTTGTAACTGTATTTTTTGTAAGAGTACTGCTAGGATAGATCAGACCACAGCCAAAAAACAAATAAATAAAAGATATGGAAATAAAAAGATAAATATAAAGATAATTTTAATACCTGTGGCCAGATGCAGCTGTAATATGCCAAACCTTTACAGTATTGTTGGTACAATTCTGAATTGTCAAAGTAGGCTGACCCTGAACACAGCAATACTGATGCAGAGAGAAAAAAAACAACACAAAAAATGCTTTGACACCTAACAAAGATTGATCAAGGATTCATGATTCATGTTGTATGATGTCCTGATGTACTGATGTAAATAATTTCCTTCCCAGGGTAAGAGGGTGGTGAGTGAGAGGACAGAGAGGAGGCCAGGACCTTTGGATGTACAGAGCCCTACTGATGATGGACAGGGGAGGCATGTGGAGTCTGCAGGGAGAGGGAAGCAGCCAACTCACGTGGCCAAGAGAGACACAGCAGCACAGGTTAGCATCAGATCCTCTCGACAGTCTAGTGTTCCTAAGCGTCAGCATTTAGCCCTAGTCAGAGCAGGCACGATCGCTCTCGTCTGCTTCCCCTCTCTCCTCCCCCTTTGTCCATCCTCTCACACCGCACCAGCAGTTTTACATAGATGTCAGACATGTCGGCCGGCCACACCCCTCCTGTGAAGGAGCACAATAGCGTTTGGACAGGAGGTGGATCCTGGGGTTATGATTGACTGGTTGGGTGGGCCTGGGAACAGAGCTGTCCCCGTGGTGCAGATTGAGCGAGGGCAAGTAGAGCTGTACTCGGCTGGCCTGCGGGGCTGGAGTCTAGTATTGTTGGATAAGACGCCCTGTAGAGTCAAAACGTTGCAAACTGAGAGTCTGCAGAAGGGCTGTTAAGCTGTATAAGAAAGAATCTGAGTGGTGAAGGCATCTATTAGTCCCATAGAGCTCAGTACAATCCACAATTCATATATAAAAATACAAAAATCAGAATCATAAAAATCATGTATTACATCTTGATGCTCTACATCTCTATAGTGTCATCCCACTTTGGCATGTTGGTTGTATGGGACCTGTAAAGTTCACAATATTCCTCTAGGGCTCATAGCTCTTCGCAGTGTTTGTATCAATAATATTTTAGTAACACAAACAGATGGGATAGGAGATCTGAGGTCTGAGTTAGGAGATCTCATGTTTTACTCAGATAGGCAGAGGCACATATGTACATGCATTACCCCCGGCTGGTCTGTGAAAATGCCACACTGACACTGACTTTCGGCCCTCCAGGTATGCAGACACTCTGGAACAGCTGCTCTAGCACACACTCACACACACACACACACACACACACACATGTTTTCGTACACACACAAGCTGTCCAATCATTGAGCTGACGCGCAGCGCAGACAGCTGATCCACAGCCACTGTAAACACAGACAGAGTCATACTCTGGCAGCAGGAGGGGTCTGGACACAAGAGGGGGGGGGGGCAGCAATTGTACGGGAGCAGAGGCCTATTCTAGGTGTGTCTGTTTGTGGGTGTATCGGCTGATGTGTTGGATGCTGCTCACTGGCCTATCTGAGTTAATGTGTACTAAATCTCCGGGCTGAACATGCTGTTCCCTTGTCTTTATTTCTGTCCCGTCTGTGTTCGGTCATTCCCCTTTATTTATCATGTGGACTGAATCAGCACTTGAACAGCGGCCAGCCCTCCAGCGCACCAGTCATCTGTGAATGCTTGGTTTCCACGTGGTTTCTGTTTACATAACCAAGTCAGTCAACCTGGTTTTATGAGAGCTACTCTGACTAATTAGACAACAGCAGCAAGCGAATGCAGTGACATTTTGGTGGAGGAGGGGAAATATCTCTTTGGCAAGTGTAGGATGTTTGTGTGGAAAAGATTCATGATGAACTGCACATTGCTATTGTTTTTCCCTGCGACTGTGTGGTCCAAAAATATTTTTAATATGTATTTGTGTGTGTATGTCAGAATCAGTGTGCAGAGACGGTGAACAACAGGGAGTGTCCCTTCTGGACAGCCTGGAAACTGATAATGCCTCTAGGAGAGGGGCGTGGCTATTGTGGCAGTGTCCCAGACAGAGTGTAATGGCTGGAAGTAGGACTATCTCACAACTAGACTGTCACTTCACACTCTGGAGAGGCAGAGAGGAGAAAGAAAGGGAGAGGGAGGGAGTGGGAAAAAGGGGTGGGGGGAGATTCCTGGCTGCAGACTGTCTGTTTCCAGTCTTCGTTTCTCCTCCCCGAGCCTTGAGGAGTCTGCTCTCCTCCGCCACATTGTTTCCCCATTCCCACCATCCTGAAAGGGGTGATTTGATCTAATTAACATTGGACTGCCTTTTCATTCTGAATAGACTCATTATACAGGCAAAGGGATAAGCCTGGCAAGGTGCCAGGAAAGGGTCAGAGATGGAGGGAGAGGAAGGAGGAGTGTGAGACAGACGAAAGAAGAAGGAATGGGCAAGCTAGTTATAGGGTGTATGTGTGTGTGTGTGTGTGTGTGTGTGTGTGTGTGTGTGTGTGTGTGTCAGGGTGCACATGGGGGTGTGTATGAGAGAGTGTGTGTGTATATGTGGGCGTCATTGTGTGTGGGTGTACTAAATCACTCTACTTTCTACAGTCTTTTTTTACACCGTTCAGGAAAGTACTGCTGCTAATGGCAACATGACTCATCCGCTGTGTTCGCCAGAGCACACATTTGCAGTCAGAAAAAAATCCCCCTGCCTGATATAAAATTCACAGTTCGCTGTATGCGATGGGCTGATAGTTAAATTTTCCAAATGACAAAACACACCAACACTATCTGCCCTTAGAAATTGCAGTCCGCTCTGGTGACCCCATTGCTGCGTCGACTGAAAATTGAACCTCAATGCCTCATTTGACCATAATAGCATTTGTCCACTTGGGGGCAGTGTAATCCTCTCAAAGACTCTCAGTGGACGAGTCGGTATCCTTGATTTGATGTTACTGTTTTATGGCAGCAGTAATGGGACCCTTCACAAGTAGAAGCCATGTTTAACTGGTTGGTAAACAGATGCTGTGTCACACTTATTGCAGTTGTGTTCTTCCCTGTTTTCTCTCCCTAACCCTCCTCTCAGAATATGAGGTTACTGCAGAGGCATACTGAGGAGCGTCAAAGGCTTTCAGAGCATTGCTATGTATGCCAGGGCCTTGAGTGCTAAGACAGACACACACACACACACACACACACACACACACACACACACACACACACACACACACACACACACACACACACACACACACACAGATATACATATCGTCTCTGTACAGACTTATGTCTAGCTGGGCCACTGTGCGTTTCTGAGTTCATCCAATTGGTTTTGAAAGGCCTTCATAGGCCCCAAGCATGTATCTTTCAACTGAAGCATGAGCACACAAACACACCAAGAAATGCCCATATATGCACACTCCTTCAACACAAACACACTGGCAGACAGGCACAGCACCCCTTTCTGGTGTCCCCATCTGCCTCCCCCTGGCATGCGCGTTAATGTCGCCAGTGAACGATTTCTGGAGCAGCTCAGAGCTGCAGATCAGGCGTGTGATAAACAGGCCGACTGGGGAGGCAGGGAGGACCGGCTTCAAAGGCCCACTGAATATGCCACATGACAAGTGATGCTCTTCATGCCTCCCTGTGTTACCTTGCCTGTTTTGCAGTTCAGGCTGTGAATGCTGGAGGTTACAAGACAGCCTTAGCCTTTTTGAAGTGTTGCATAAGGAAAGGAAGGTCAGACAGCCCTTGGTTTTGTTAACTGTTTTGGTTAACAAATATAAAAACCTTCTGGCCAACACAGCTTCTAGAAGACGACTACTAGTGGCTCAGCGCTCCAGAATAGACGTGCTTTTTTACTATTTAATAATCTACTCTTTATTCTACTGTTAAATTATAGTATGGACAGTTTGGGACCATGTTAGTACAGCACTCTTGGATGTGATGCCACCTACACAACCGAGTATGCCTGCTCTCTCACTCAACATTGGCACACAGCGTGAGGTCAGTATGAGGCCCCTTCCTGTCCTGGCCCCTGACACCCTCCCTAGGAGGCCCCACGGATTAATTAGCGGGGTGGCTGGGGGTGACAGTGGAGGGCGGCCTGTTGGAACATGCGAGACGTGCCCTCCCTCGTGGCTCCCACGTCCTCCGGGGCCAGAAGAGAGGGAGGAGAGAGGAGGTGGAAAACAGAGGGATGAGGCACAGATGCCATGTTCTCCAATACTGCCCGCAGAAAGGCAACATGTTTACCTGCCTCTGATTGGTCCACACCTGGGAGGAAAACATCACCTATCATAACCGATTTTCTCACAGGCACTGTTCTGTGTTCTCTCTCTCTCTCTCTCTCTCTCTCTCTCTCTCTTTCTCTCTTGCATTCATGCTTGTTTTTAGTTGCTGTGAGAAAGGATATGTGTAGCATATAGATGGTTTTCCCCTTTTGTTCAGAGCAGCACAGATTGCATTTTTTCTCAGCAGCAACATGCCGTCCCTACAGCCTTGTTCAGACGCCCAGTACAAGCATTTTCTGTCAAGAGTTGTGCTGGTCTTTCAGATGGTTTCCCTTGGAGCTGCTCAGTTGTGTTTGTGCTGCCGGTTCACTCCAGGGCTTTGTAATAAAAGCACACAGCTCTCTGCCCCCTTTGATGTGTTAAAGAGCGTGCATCAGGACTCCCTCAAATATTAGGCGAGCAATTTGTTCAGCTGCATCACAACGGTTCATAAACAGGGGTGAGAGGGGAAAAAGAGAAAAAGTTGAAAGGATTTACTGCACACTAGACCTTTCCTGGAGCATCGCCGTAAACAATGTGCTTGCGTTGCCCCACTGCTGTCTCATTAGACAGACCAGAGGTTGTATCAAATGGCAGATGACTGTAATCAACTGACATCCAGAGGCAATAACTTATGTTTACTGTAATGCACCATAATGTAAGAATGCACGACACACGGGAATACCATGAACGTGAGAACTAATAAAATATACTTGTTTGTTCTCTTTCTTTTATGAATTAGTTGTTGTCTTACTCAACGCCCTGCTGCTTTTCTTATTCCCCACGTTGCTATTAATTAATTTGTTTAGAGATGAGCCGCTGTTATTTGTCAAGACTACCCATGGTTAATGTGAGGGTATTGCCGGGCTGATTGCCACCATTGCTCCCTTTCCATTGCTCAAATATAATATAATGTGACGCAAGTGGTGCGGGTGTTTAGCGCTGGCTCATTCAGTCATGTTGAGGCCAGCGCTCCGGCACTGACGACAGCAGCTGGTCTGCATATAAAGTCTTATGTAGTGGAAAGGCGCTCAACTGGCTCGTGTCTCCCAAGGAACCGGAGGACCAGCAGACCAGCACGGACCTCACCATTCCCACGTCAAAAGAGGAGCAGGAGGAGTATCTGCGGTGGAAGAGGGAGCGCGAGCAGATCGACAGGGAGAGGGTGGCCCGTCACAAGAACGCCAAGGGCCAGTGGAGGCGGGCGTGGGACGTGGACAAGACCGAGAACATGTAAGACCTCTTACCGCTCGTCCTCTCTCTTGTTTGTCGCTCTCTTAGGTTTGTCACGTCTGTCACTCCCAGTTGGTATTTCATCGGTTGCATGTGTGAGCACTCACTCTATATGGTTATTTTCTGTTGACCTTTATTTTTCCAGGGAATGTTGAGCACACTGTTTTCCAGGAATGCCCTGCTTCATATTCACACTCACTCTACTGTTGGCCATGCAGTAGGGGATTAAATGCCTTGCTCGAGAGCAGCTTTATGGTAGTTGTTGAAGGAGGGGAGAGTGTTACTTATTCACTTTCCCCACCCAAGTTATCCCAGTCAGTTTGAGGATTCATACTGGTGACCTTACAGCCCTGCTTCTCTACCCACTAAGCTACCACCCCCCTCATCATAAAGTGAGATTGTTGTGTCATGCTGTTTCCCTTTAACCTCATATAATACAATTATATATGTCGCTATCAAGCCCCCATCAGTTTGTTTTTCTTATTGTGGTCTGCTAAGTTACTAGCTGCCAGCTTGTTGTTTGTAAAGTAGAAGACTTCCCCTCCTTTTCCTTCACTCCTTTTCCTTCTCAAGTATGTCTGTAATTGGTTTCATTCACTTAGGAGGAGGCAATCTGAGGAGGAGGCAATCTGACCTCGAAAACAAGCTCTTACTGTTTCTAGTTAGATTATTCAGTGGAAGAATCCATTAGATAAGGTATCTGGTCTCCATGCTCTACCTCATGATCACAAGACTAAATCAAGGGTATTGCTAATATTGCAGCATTACAAACTAAATCTAATGATTGAACGTCCAAATAATTACATTTTAGGGTAATCGATACATTACGTATTACATTACAGTAATTTAGCAGACGCTTTTATCCAAAGTGACTTACAAGTGCATTAGGTAGAGAACAAGTAGTCACCAGAAATTGTAAGTAAACAGTAAACATGTTTCTTAGAATTCACTCTGAAACAGTGTTGCATTGATGATAATATATATACACACATCTACAATCTACTAATGTTTGAGAACATAGCTTGATCAAAATTTTTTAAATGTTATGTAATGTTTAAAAGTCTGTTATCCCATTGATTTGTCAAATCACACAATGACACCCAAAGCCCCCATCACTTGGAGAAAATAAGACTTCTTTTTAGTGTTTGTTAGATTTCAAACAAGCGCAGCTGCTGTGCCCAGAGTGACCGAGTAGCAGAGTAGCAGGGTAAATTAATGTGCTGTTTGAAGGAAGCATCAAAATGTAAAGAGACAAGGAAGGGAAGAGTAGCTACTATTTTTAGCAAGGGATGGAATGCCTTGCCTTATTTGGCGAGGCTTTAACGAGGCGCTCGAGTCAGAATAGCGGAAATGTCTTCCTGATTCAACGATGTAGATGTTTGCAATGGATATGAAATGTAGAGGTGCAGCTCAAAGACCAAATCCACTCTCTTGTTCCCAAAAATATCAAAATCTAAACCTGTAATAAACGTACAATGATACTCAAATGTGAAAAGGACCAGCTTATTGGTATCTTATGTCACTTGAGCAAATAGTGAAATGATGAATTATCCACCTACTTCATGGAGGAGCATTTCCATGTTTATTGTTTAAACCAAACCATCATCTGGCACTCCTGTTTATGGAAAACACTGCTTGGGCATTGGTTTGTGTTCTTCCTGTGTAAACTGAACCTCTGCTTTCAGGTTTTCAGACAAATCCCTTCCTGAGAGAGACCGGGGGCCTCCCAGCAGAGGTGAGACACTCATACAGTCTGACAGTTTAGGGAAACATGGGGAATAGGCCCTTGCACATCAAAACCTCAGAAAATGACAGGGGTTCAGTGGTATCCCTGTCTTTTTTGTTGTATGTGTATGTGTGTGTGTGTGTGTGTGTGTATGTATTCATTCATTCATTTATTATTTGATTTTCAGGTGGAAGAAATGCAAGAAGAGGTCACCCCAGGTCAAATGCTGACTCACGAGGTATCAAGGCACTTAAACAATATTTACAGGATATCATTGGCAGTATTGAAATCACCATAGTGTGGTAGAAAGACTTTCTTAAACTGTTGATAAATGTGTCTAAATGTGACTTTTCAATCATTTTCACCCTTAGGTCACGAGACGCGGGGCAAAGACAAGGGGTCTAAAAATGTGCCAGTGGTGAGCAGTAAGGCTAAGGGCAAGGACCGTCTGACTGGGAGGGCTAGGAGGTCAGTAACAACTCAACAGATTGGTACCAGACACACAACAGCCTGACATAGTGTGCCAAACAAAGTCGACTCAGCCATGGGAATGCCAAATGTCTCTTGCCACAGTCTCAATTGTTATGAAACATCTTACTGTAACTAACCAATGTACCACTTCCTCTGGAGGACGTGAGACTTATAAGTGGTGGCAGATGACTAAATAACCCTGAAGGCCTCATCCACGTCTCGCTGCATTCATTTGTTTCTCTGGCTTTGATCATTTGTGAAAGGAGCTACTGTGTTGATTTCTAGCCGCGTCATTTAGGGCGGTGAGGAAGCTTTCAGCATGTCTTACACAAGCATTGCTCATAATTTCAAGAGCCCACGAGCCCACAGACCCGGAAGTGAAGCATTGTCACCTTTCAGTGCAGAGGTGTAAAGGGCCAGATGGTCATCTCTGTGTCCTGGCTAGTGATGGAGGTATAGGTAAGGGAATCGAGTAAAAAAATCACTCAACTGTGTCCGGAGAGGTCCTTGGTATTAGGCTGTGTTGCTGTCACAAATGGGAATAGATCCAAGCGTAGCGAGAGGAAGCCCACAGGCCAGGACGAGAACAGCTGTGACACATTATTATTGTTTACTAGTCACTTGAATCCTCCATAAATAAGCAAAAGAACATAAAACAGGGAGCATCGTCCATTCAAATTGAAATTTACAGCACAGTTAATTTTGGCCTCCTGACTCCTATAATAGATCAATGAAGCAGAGTTAAGCATGGGAAATAAAATAATTCCTCACCCTGTTAGCCTGTTTGTGGTCTAAACCTTCTGCAAGGGGGAAGAAACTGAAATTTCCCGTAAAGTGGATGAAGGCGACACTCAACTTTCTTCTGCAGTTTGTTTCTGTTGGTCGAGGAGTTTCCATACCAAGCAATTATAGAAAAGGTGACTACTGACTCGAACATTGAGTTATAAATCCTGTTGTTTTTCAGATGGGATGCAAATGAGGAAGGAGAGGACGTACAGGTGAGAGGTCAAAACTGTGTTACATGATGGTATTGCTATGAATAATAACCCTGCATGTGCATATAAAAAAACCCATCTGGTCTTTGATCAGAAATTTATTTTGGTTTGAATTTGATCCCGTAGACTTCCGAGACAACATTGGAAGAATTCTTGGAGGAACTTGATGCCTTGGTTGATGCTGAGGTAGATGATCACGGAGACCATGACCCAAAAATGAAGTCGTCGCCCAGTCCAGATGCACAGAGTAAGTCTGAGGAAGTGGTCAGCGGTGAAGTGGTCAGCGGTTCTGGCTCTGCAGGCATGGAAATGAGTGGTGGATCCACAGGTCCCGTGCCTGAAACAACCCTGGGAGAGGGCACTCTCACACAGGGGAAGGCAGAGGCCTCGTCTCCTCGAGGTTCAGAGAAGAAAGTGCGCTTCTCAGAGGAACTTATCCAGGCAAGGCACAGCATCGGCACCCAGGAACTCGCCTGCCCAGAGTCTAGAGGGCCGAGCTCATTAAAAGCTTCCTCACCCAGCGAAATCAAACACGAGCTGCAAGGGCCCAAACGGCCTCTTGAAAGTGGGAGTCTTCAGGACCAGGCGGATCCATCTACTGCTGTTGCCCAGCAGCAGGCCTCTGAAGCCGTCGTTTGTGAAACTGAATGTACTAAAAAAGACAGTGTGCCTCCTGCTGCTCTCAGCTCCCCCACTGCTGAAAAGGCCAGTGCCTCTCTACTGGAGAACTCTGTCCAGCCCAAGTGTAATATCAGCAACAGAAACACAGGTATGCTATAGCGTTGGTGGCCGTGACTGCCTTCACAGAGCATCCGGACGGTATGTCATTGAACTAATGCTGGTTTTCCTTCATAGAGGAGCTAATAGACTCTGTCCTGAGCCTGGAGTCAGGAGAAACACATCAAGCACACACCACCAGCAGTGACAAGGTCAGTACAAGAAAGATAAAGAGGCCTGGGTGAATCGAAGGATGGGTGAATTGATGGATAGAGGGAAGGGCAAATGGATGAGGAGTTAAAAGTACCAACTGAGGGACAGATTGATGGTGGAGGTGCAGTCTAATGTATCTGCATTGCAGCTGTGTAATATCTGCTTATTCATCTCTGAGGCCAGTAGAAATAGTCCCATGAGAGAATTCCTGTTCATCTCATCAACCACTGGAGCAGCCTGATGATATATTACCGCCCACTTGAGTCATGCATATAGAAAAGCTATAGGCCTAGCTTCCAGGGCGTCCAGTGAAAGAGAAATTGCCTATGTGGATTTCACAATAGAAAACTGCAGCCTGTTTTAACTATTCAAATGTTTTGTTTTGCAGGCAAGAGAGAATGGGAAGATTGTCTGAAGGGCATGTTCAAGATCAGTGTAAAGAAATACTGAAACCAAAACACAGTGAGATAGATCATTGCCTTTTTGTAGACGGATACTACATTTGCTTCCAGTAGCTCATTTGAAATACCCCGATTTATGGCTTACACATAAAGCTGTGTTTTAATCGTGCTGTGCTGTGCCCCAACACAGTTTTCCCATAGCAAAGTCGGAATGTTTTTCAATTACCTAAAAGTTCATGTAGGAATGGTGAGAAGTGTATTTGAACTTGAACTTTGAATTTTCCCTGCTCAAATACTTTGCTTCCAAGCACTTTATGAGTATTGACAGTGTGAGTATTGACACATTATTCAGTATGTTAGTATGCTGTTTAATTGCAAGCTCATTGAATGTCTGTCCCTGTTTACATTTGTATGACGATTTCAAGGTATTTATTAGGAGGCTCACAAATTTTACTTGGGCAGCCTGTGACAATAAATGTCAGCCACAGTCAAATTGTTATTGTGCCTGATTCTGCCTTAGGGGTATTTTGAGTAATGAAATGTAATCGGCATTATATGCTGATAGTCAGGCCTAGAGTCTGTATTTCTACACTCAAAATGTTGTGAATTATCTATCAACTGCTTCCAGCATCGTTTAGTCAATGGCCTTTCATGAATCAGCAATCAATTCAAGTGCATTACTAAAGGGCACATTTGGGACTGAGAGAATCACATCTTATTGGTCACGAGTCAAGACTCGATTAAGTTTCTAAATGTTTTTGTTTTGGAGAGAAACAGTGCCAGTACCAACCAGGTTTTAGTCATTAACAGTAAGGATCAGCAATAAAACTCTTTAAATGGACTTGGATTTGGATTTGATTGCTAACAGGTAACAGAAGACCGACGGCAGTTTCTCAAAACGTACATTACTGGTATGAAAACCTTTTGGATATTTTAAAACAAGTCTTGATTGGTGATCGGTAAAACATAGCATACTTAAACTCTCAAACATGCCCTTTAGCATATGGTGTTCCATAAAGTTGAAGGCTGAATTCCCAATGTCTGGTCTTCCTCAGACTTCTGGACTTTCAGGGCTCTCTGAAGTCTTTTCAAGTGCTTAATGTGGACTTGAATGTGGGTCTGTAATATTGCAAACTAACAAGGGCCTTGGCTGCAAATCAGAGCAGAAGGGACCAGATTGGAGAAAAATATTATTATTTTTTCTAATTGGCCCTGTAGGGTAGAACAGTCTTAGCTCTGACCCTTGACCCCTATTGGACTGACAAACTTGAGAAATTGGAAATACATCAGCCAGGTCCCTGAGGGCTCAGTCCATAGTCTCTAGTCCAAACATTGAGATTCAGCTGTAATTCCCATTGGCAATATCATGTAATTTGTTCTGTTTAAGAATTGTGAATGAGAACTAATACTTTTTAAAGGCATTGAGAATTTAGTCAATTGTTGTGCCTTGCATATTAGATTCTTCAAATATTGAAGGTGTACCTCTTCATTACATGGTTTGTATCATAACGTAGTGTACATGTACTGTACTAACGGAGAGTTTGCACAGTGCATCATCATTGTTGATTTTATTTATTTGCCTGTCCATTTGGACAACTGAATGTTACCTAGTATAATTCTGCAAACCTAAAACAGTTTTGAAACAATGTTTATGTGCATTAGTGACTGTTTTTTTCTCTGTAAAATGTATTCAAATGTTTAATTTATTACCGTTTTATATTTTATTTCACTTTGGTAGCAAGTGACAAGTATAAGAGGGAGCCTTATAACAAGTCTGTCATCAAAGAAGGTTCTGGCTTTTGTCAATGCTACTTTATCTCGGAGTGTAGTTACAGTACTGTAATTGTAAGTAGAGAACATAGTGGACATGCACTGAGCTGTGAGGCCCTGTAATCTGCAGTTGTGGTCACGTAATGATGTTATCAGGAATCTAGTAGAAGCACATTGAGAAAACCAGTCACAAGGCCATTCCAGCTATCAAGAAAGAAAATGTAGTGTTGTTTTGAACAAATGCCTTATTCTATATATGGAATGTGAATGGATGGTGAAGGAAAACTTCTGTTTGAAAAGGAAGTCCAGAATCAGGTGACACAACTTGCCATGGAAAATTGATATGATTAGAAATAAGATTCACCCTGGGATTAAATCAATTTAGTGAAAGGAAACTATGAGTTTAGAATGGAATCAGTTACAACTCGCAGCTGGAGTACGCTCGCCCCGATCAGCACCGGTTCATTTTGAGGCACAGTAATGGTTGTAGTTTGTGTTTCAGTAATTATTTGCTCTTTCAAGGGTTATTAGACGTCTGTATTATCACCTAGCTTCATGACACATTTGAGAGGTGGCTCTGATTGTGTTGCTCCCCCGGGTGTGCACCACGGTCCTCCATGTTCTCACATACTGTAGGATGGAAGGAACACTTGTGTGTGTGTGTGTGTCTGTGTGTCTGTGTGTGTGTGTGTGTGTGTGTGTGTGTGTGTGTGTGTGTGCGCATGTGTTGTCAATCGAGCTGTGTTTTCAGCTTTTTACTGTTCATGTTAGTTTGAATCTGTGTGCAACATAATTAATTGTAAAACAATTGGAAGGAGGCATACAGAACATCAATAAAGGTTTTCCGTATTTCAGACTTGATCTCTTTTTTTTGTTTTTGTTTTGGCTATATGATGACTTGCACTGTTTTGTTGCACTGTCACTTTCTCTCCCTCCCTCCCTCTCCCTTCCTCTCTTGACTGATGCACCTGTGGCTCAAGACAACACCACAGATGTGTATGTGTGTGTGTGTGTGTGTGTGTGTGTGTGTGTGTGTGTGTGTGTGAATCGACTCTCCAAATCTCTGAAGAGGTGCGACGACTAAAGAGACACAGTGCCACTGTAGTGAGAAAGAGAGAGGGGCGGGACGTGGCAGAACGGCAGAACACGTGACAGCGTCAATCAAACCGTGAAGTTTGACCTTGGAGGTGGGAGCAAATGAGATCCCGCAAAAGCCAGATGTTGTCCCTGTAAATCTGCCTCCATGTTGGGAGTTCTGTCTGATTAATTTCAAATGAGCTCTCTGCAGGCCCGTTGCATTGGAAACCGTTCCCTCCCAGCCCACAGGTGGGATCTCTCCTGGGCGCTACTCTTTTAATCATCCCCTCCCAAGACACTCTCTACGGCAGCCTTCTGTCGTTGAGGCCAGAGTGCCTTGGGCTCGTTGGCCTTGTTCCTCCTTGATAATCAGCAGCCACCTCATTGTACTGAAAGTATTTATTTTCGTGATGCATCTTTAAACCAACCAGGCTTTCCTAACACAAGGTCAAACGTCCTTGATTTCTGTAGCCACCTATTTACAGTAATAGCCAATTGTTTGAATAGCATTACCACTGGTGCCTCACTTTGGTGGTAAGCTAGCTAATAGTTTGAAGGGTCTGATGCAATAGTACACCACAGTGGGTGTACATATGGAAATAAACCCTGTAGGCTGAGAGAGAGGATTCAAGTGTGGTGAAGGATTATGTCAGCTACACTCTGCAGTGGAGTAAAGACTTCTCTTTTTTTCCAGAGGAAAAATGAACAGGAACTTTTGGTCCAAGCAGCTCTAAAGCCAGGTAGTGCTGAGGCTGTGTGCACACAACTGTCACAACAACATGCTTTAGTCTTCACGGCTGGTTTCAAATCCCTGGCATGGAGAGAAGACCATCTAGGAGTAGCTGTCTCTCTCAAATTCATGTTGACTGCCTGTCATTAAACCAGGCTGTGAAGACGCTTGGGCTTAATATGACGTTTTTACTGCAGTATGGTTTGGCACATAAGTCCCTTAAGCTACACTTACTGCTGCTGTGGGCAACCAAGAATTAAAATCTGAAGTGCTAATGTGCTATTTACTTTATGATGCCTTCTTTGAGACAGCCATGGTTTGAACACAGTGAGATAACAGTAGGAGGCTCTCGGGGTGTTTCATTATAGTTGATTGATAGGTTAAGTGGAAGAAAGGCCGGGCCCTGCCCTGTGACCCTGACAGGCCCTCACACTGACAGGTTGACAGCTCTGTTTCCCCACTGAGCATGTACGTCATCCCCCGGCTCTGTCAGGGTTCAGGCTGTAACAACCACGCCTTAGCAGCTGCCCTGATCATGGAGAGTGGGCTCCTGCCCTTTCCTCAGCCTGGAGACAGTCCATGTGCTGCCTGCCATAAAGAGGGCTGTCCCTTTTGTTAGCATCATCAAACAACCATAAAAGACAGCCTGTCAGTAAAAACTAATTATTATTTGTATGATTTTTAGTTTTCATAAATGTATGGAGCTGCCCTATACTATACCCACTGAGCACTAGCTGTCTTGCATTTAAGCCTTAACTGTCATATTGTCGTATTGCCCGGTTTTATCCCATGCAGTAAATACATTATTACATATTTAAACCATGCTGTAAATATCAGAAATATACACCATAGAAGTACATATGTACAAGACAATACATTCATTTTAGTAGACGTCTACTGAACTTTCACTTCAAACCATATGTAGCCTAATTTTAGCCTCTAAATCATTTAGACCTCTTTTAAACGGCTAATCAACGTAACATTGCTCACTGGGTAGAGAGCAACCCTGCATGTTATTAGGGTGTGCATTAAATCATTTTTGAGAGAGCAATCTATTGTGTAGAATAAGGCAACATCTAGTGTCGCAATAGAAGATGGGTTTGAAAAGCCCCACAGTAGATACAAAACTGTGACCTTTTAACAAATAACTGGTGATTCAGTCTTGACTTTTACAGCTTTCACGCCTTGATTTGCTGTTTGCTAGTGTTATTAAGTGACAAATATAATTCCAGTTAGCCGCTGACCACAGATTTGCCTAGTAATGCTTTCCAACAAAAATTTGGCTACTGGAAAGCAAATATTAAATCACTGGATGCTTATAAATGTTCCAGACAACTCAGTGTCACGGCTCTTAGATATATGGCTTTAGTGGAATGCAGTACATATTGGGCCTGTTTGCTGATCTTTTGAACCGGGTAAATAAAAAAAATATGCCCTCTCTAGTTTTAATTTGGATCCTACAGTATGTACATTGTGTTTTTCTGGTTTTGATACATGTTCCTGTCAATATATGGTCTAGATCACAGTCAACACAGCATCAGAGAAAGACCCTTTTGCTCTACTGGGGTGTCAACCTGTGCTTACTAATACATTATGTCACCTGCACCTGGATCCCACAATGTTACATTCAAACATGTATGTCGAGTGATGATTGGAAGGCAGTGTTCCAGATGATACTGTTAAACTCTCTGTTAGCTGCCTATTGAGGCATACAGCTTCTCTTTTGTTTAATTGTGCATCACTCCATAATTTCCCCCTTTCATTAATTAAGAAGGGTTTGTAAGCTGCCTTCATATTGTTCCCCTGTTTTGCAAGGCGGCATGTTAATATTTCAGAACTTTTGTGTTGGTGTCTTGCTCATATAATGGGATATTGAAATGCCTTTGATTCCTTCAGCTTTGTTGCAAAGGTCTCTGTAGAATGGCATTTCAACACTACAATTTAGTATGTCACTCCCGTGCACGCCAAGTCTGATGAGTAATAGTTTCTGGTAAGTAGAATTGTAAGCAAAATAAACATTTGCTTTGAAAAGACTCTTCTGCCTTATTATTATTATCTTATCTTCTTTCTTCTTCGTAGCAAGCCGTCCCTACACTGTTGCACTGTAGATTTGTAGTTACTACTGCAGGCAATATAAGTCTGGATGGACAGTGCAATTTAGTTTTTACAAAAAATAAAAATCTAGCATTAACATTGCCTATACAGCTGCAAGACAGGTTGCTCTCCAGTACAATTACTTGCCACCATTTACAGCTCATTGTACTGTGAAAGGGAGAGCAAATAGAGTAGCAAATAGAGCAGTTATGATGGTTATATTAATATGAGTGGGGCTGACACTGTTGAAATCAAGATTTTTACCCTAGATGTAATCATCCCTGACAATTACTCATAGTATGTTGTAATGTTTACTGGATTGGTAAATTTAATATTTATTAATGTTTTACTGGTTAATAACAGATCTTGCTGTCTAGCAAAAGGGAAAAAACCTGCAACGCAAATTAATCTTATTGTTCCCTCTTATGTAATATATGACTGATTTCACATCAGATAACGTGATCATCTGCCTGGGTGACTGGGTTCAAGGGTCATAAGGTCAAATGATGCCGCCTGACTCAGAGGAAGCCACCAGGAATAACTGTCAGTACTGATGGACTGCCATATCAATAGGTGACCATTACTCCGTGCATAGGGGGCCATAAGAGGCATTGAAAACACATCTGTCAAGGCCATTCTATATACAGAGACCGCTGCATGTTATATATGGTCTGCATGACATTTTTCTAGGACACACGTGGTTTGTGTTGTGACAGGGGGTGTTGGTCTGTTGTGCAATCTCCCCTGATGAATGGACATCCTGTTTAGCACCCAGAACAGATGCCTTGGCTTTGGCTCTGCAAATCTGCCACCTGACTATTAACAACAACAGCATATCACCTAACCATCTCTTCACAACACAGCGTATCACACCGTGTTACTGAGGCGCAGGCCGCTTATCGGCAATCACGGGAAGTTTTAATTTCAGTGCAATAGTGAATGATGCTTGTCACCGCCAGCATGAACACCAAACAGTCCTTTCAGAGTGAGTCGGCTCAAAATAGCACCAAGCGGTATTGTGTAATGTGTTCTTCTTTCCTTTGTACACTGTAACAACAGAGCTCTCGAATCAATACACCTCCCTCACATGCTGCTCAGTGTTCAAGTAGAAAGTGCATGGGGTGGTTGGTCTTGTTTCCACTTCACAGTTTGCCACATGTGACTGTTTGAAGTGTTTCTGCGAGACCTGCAGTGGCTAGAGTCTGAACTGTGGCACACTGGGAGACGGATTCTGTTTTCCCGAGGAGCAGGCTCCTCTGCTCACATAGTACTTTACAGTTTCCAGTCATACAGCACACTGGTTTGAAAGCCACAAGAGTGCTCTTTGTATAGTGCCATGGTTATTATTACTGGTCAGCCTCCTTCAAATCAATTAAGACCAAGTGCGAGTTAATGGTCTTTACACTCTAGTTATCCATCAGGTCTATTATCACTCTAAATGTCTAAAATAACATAACATAATAGCATATTATATTGCATATCATCTATTAAAAAACATAGAAATGAATGTTTTCTAAGGATGTTTATTTGTACCTTGTGATATAGGTATACCTATTATACATAATGTAGCCTTAATAAAAAGTATCTAATTACACTAAAAGTTCATCAAGGCCAAAAGATGTACGCCTGTCCTATGTACATTACCAAATACACAATACATGGTTATATGCACATACCTGAGCGTCACTCAATAATGCAGGTTCCTCTACACTCGGAATCCAGATTTTATCCATGAAAGAAAATATGGCCTATGTAAAATGCAATAATGCGATATTGATTTAGACCGGCCGATGAATGGCAGTGATGTTAAGCGCTGTACGCTTGTGAGTTATATTTATGTCCTGCAAACCAAAAGCATCTCTGGAGCCTGTGTTGTATTTAACAGAATATCTATACCAATGTCGTCCGTACATAGACAGGCTGATGGCCTCAGAAGCTGTCCAAAGTAAAGTAGACACACGTTGACTTAAGGCATACAGTTGGCCCTAAAAGAAAAACGCATAGTTTAGGTTGAAGGGGAAACGGTATTCATTTGAAGAAGTTGAGGTCTCGTCATTTCTCAGTCATGGGCATTCAGAGTAAGGTGTCAGTGTTACGTCCACGGAGCGTGCATGTGCAATTCAGCATCCATAGGCGCTCTGCAAAATGAGTTTGAAGAAGACCTGTGTTATCCGACCCGCGGCATTGAGTCTATGAAACACTCCTTGTTGGATCAGTGTGTGTGTGTGTGTGTGTGTGTGTGTGTGTGTGTGTGTGTGTGTGTGTGTGTGTGTGTGTGTGTGTGTGTGTGTGTGTGTGTGTGTGGGGGGGGGGGTGATCAGTCTTCTCTCCGCAGGCCAGCTTGGCTCGAAGTGGAGGCGGCCCTGGTAGGAGAACCAGTGGCAACATCTGCATCCGCCTGGTCGGGATTACGCTCATCCCTCTCCTCGTCCCCATCATGCGTGGTGCCAGATGCCCCAGTGCCTGACGGGATGTAATGGCTCACTCGGGGTCGAGATGCCTGCGTGTCTCTAACCACAGTGTCCGGTCTCTCCGCGGTTCCTGCGGCTGTGTGGCCGTGGGAAGATGCGTAGAGTCCTTCCTCCTGCTGGGAGTGCGCAATTTCTGCCCCAGCGCCGTCCGAGGAGACCGCCGCGCTCTCGGCTCTGTCGTCCCAGTGAAACGCCGGGCTGTGGGGGTTGGCACCCTGCCTGGTCTGGTTGAAAGATAACAGGTCTGTGTGTGTAGAGTTCGAGTCTGAGATATTGTTGCTTGTGGAAATATTAGTTGAGATGTTTGCGGTGGTGGTGGTGGTGACCCCCGGCTTCCCCGCAGATGAGGATGAGCTGGTTGGTTTCCAAATCAAGCTGTAGTAAATTGCCAGAATAATGGCTGCTAAGGACACTGATAATACATATGCAAAAACAGTGGCTAGTCTCACCCACTTCTTGTTAGTCTTAGCAGCCATTTTAGCCTTTTTGTCCCCCGTATAAGTAGCAGGTTTGCCCCTCTCCATATTGGGCATGAAGTCCCGCTCTCTCATATTGCCCCTGTTTTTTCCCTCGATGCTCCACCACCCCGTCCGTCTTGAAGGCTTCTTGTTATCCACAATCCAAGAGAAGATAGGAACCCAGAAGGTTGAGGAAAAAGATGCCGGACCACGGTGGACCGTCGGCACCGCCAGATTATTTTGCAGCTAAATTGATTTGTGGTAATTCATTTCATCTCAGAGGAACTGCGCCTAATCTTCGGTTCCCAGTGCAGCATTGCGTGTCATCATGGACATCAAGCATCCACTGGGGTTGTTGCGCGTCTCAGCATCCGACAGCGGCGAGACAAATGTTTATTGCTACGACATTTCCAGGGAACAGCTGGATGTAGGCCCACGGCGAATCCGCAGTATAAGATTTGATGTCATTTATTCAAACGGCTATGAGATCATACGGTACACAACTGTCTGTCTTATCCAGCAAATGAAGTGGCTGGCTCAGCTAAAAATACAGGAGAGGGGGCGGGCGGTGGCTCTTAAAGAACCAGCATCTGTGCAGCGGCCTGACGAACCAGTGATGAAACCGCAAAAACACACACATGTCCTTCACATCATGAGGATGCTGCTGCTGCACATGGAGCGTAGACTGTTGTAATGAGGATGGGTGTTACGCCTTTTTTTTTATTTGCACCTTCAAGTGTGGGGAAGATGTAGGCCAGTCATGTGAGATCAGTTGTGTAAGAGGTAATTTATGGTTTCTGACTGAGGCTGCTACTAGTGTCTACTCAGGAATGTAGTCATTACATAAGGGTGATCCTCCCCATTGATAAACAAGTAACCATATAGCTATACCTGCAGACTACTAGACCCAGTTCATTTTGGATCAGATCTGACCTCATCCTACCTGTTGTCTGGTCCACTTACATGGCAGTGCATCATTTCAGCACCATGGACAGGTAACCTGAGGTTATCCTGGCGTTGCCCTCTGGGATACTCCAGGCAAAGTGGGTGAGTAGGGACTGCTAGAAGGCAAAATTTCACCAGTGATGTACTGGCAAATAAAAGCTATGAACGCCAGGGTGCGATCAAGGCAATACAACCACCATATAAACAAAAATCAATTATATTTTCAGAAAAAAACATCCACTATTTTTAGGCCCTATCCTCATATAGCTTACATCAGCTTGATACTATTTAGTATGATGTATATGATAGCTTAAGGTCATAAAGGTTTATGTCAGGCTAAAAATATCAATAATGGGTTTAGTGGGGTGTCGAGTATCACAAAATCCTTTAAGAAAATTACAATGAACATGATTGTATTCTAGTATCTCTATACAGAGGAGGCCTGAAACTAAACTACATCTTTATATCTGGCAGTTACATTTTCCCACAGCGTAGACAAAGTATTAATCCTGTCACTACAAGCTTAGTGCATCCTGGCGACATGAGGCGGATGAAGCACACACACCCACGCACACACCTAAACACAAAGGTGATTTTAGGGCGATTGTTTTTACCTGCATTCCCAAGATTTAAGAGGTGGAGATGAAGGGCTGCAGCATTTTTACCATCTGCGTGACAGCATAAGATGAATTGATGTTGACTGAGAAAATTTCATGAGGAAACATTTTCCTTTATCCCTGTTAAGAGTTGTTACAAAGATCAAATGGAATTTCCCATGTTTCTGCAGTGATTTACCCGGTGTCACTCCTCTTCTCCCTGCCTTGTCGTACATTTGCATTAGATATTGCATGGTCTCAAGTTTTATTTGCATGATATCCAAATGACCTCTGCTCAAACTATCATTCAGCAATCAGTACCCCCTGCTCAATAATATATGATCATATAATATGACCCTGTACAGACAGCTGTGGCACCATATAGCAAAAAAAGGATGATGATTTTGTGTTAAAGTGAATATATGTGATCTGCATCAGACAGACCTGTATTAGAGTCTGTACTACCATCTATGGAGGAAACAATAATCCAAGTAATGTCTACACAGATGTTTGTGTATTATGTAATAGCATTAAAGATCATTCCGTAAAATTATTTTGCTGGAAAATAAATCATATTTTTAAAGAAGCTTGTTTTTATTTAGTCTGTGAATTTGGTGTCACATGACTTTACATCCTGAGAGGGTGACAAGTGCATGTTATTTACCTCAGAATGTGACAGTGGAATTTGCCACTTATGATAATTCACCTATTTTATTCTGTAATTCACACTCGTTTGCATTTTGCGTTGATGTATTTACCCTCAGGGTGCAATGTGTTCTGGGAATATGACGAGGGGACCTGCATAGTTCATGGCTTCCTCTCCATCAGAGGAACAGCAAGCCCCTGGCTGCATTATATGCTGTTGCCTCCATTTTTAGTTTGGTTGTTTTGATGTTTTTATACAATTGCCCTAAATCTAAAACTAGAGGTTTGGTGTAACAAGAATGTAACAGAGGGAACTGAAAGCAACTCAGAATTGTCAAAAGCTGCAGTGAAAACAGACGTTAAAATCAATGTTAAAACTGCCTTTGTAGTCTCAATCTAGAACTGTGACTGTAGGCAGCCTGAACACCCATTCACCTTTAGTCATGTTACCTATTTTTATTGTCAACTTCATTTGCAATGCATATTTCTTGGGGTGCGTCCTCAGAACTGTCTGAGGTTATGAGCTGAACTCCAGCATAGCGCATCCTGTGATCGGAGGCAGAGGGGTAAGGTACACACTGGTTACGGCCATGGTGTATACGCAGATCGGTAATGTATATTAGTCCTAGCATTACACTGGAATAAGAGATCACTCTAGAAGGACGGAAAAATGAACAAGAAAAGATACACTCTGGAGCCTCCAGAGGTCAAAGTCTACCTGGTCAAAGGAGACAGGTTTACCAAATGGTCAGAGGTGAGTGAATATTGCTAGAAAGTGGTTGTTTCCGTCAAAGAAATTGGAGCCTCTGTTTCTTTAAAATAAGACACAATGAAATGTGTCTACATGTGCTGATCAATCTGTCTGTGCAATCCTTAAAGTGACTCATTTTGCATTGTCTGAGGAGCAATATCATTTTCTGTTTCAGTCAAATCACAATAAGTAACTTTTATCTGTGCTTAAGCTCTATAACTGTTGTTCTGGAGAAATACAGATGATCCTAACATAATATAACAACACTAATTGATTTTCTGCACTGTGAATTCCCAATCCCCTCCTCTAAAACTAGGATTCAACAAAGACTGTTCCTGTCACCATGAAGATGGATCCTAAAGGCTATTACCTCTACTGGACCAACCAAAGCAAGGTGATCAATTTCAAGCATCTTGTTGAAAAAACTAGCCTATACACTATGGCTTGGCTTTGGAGCAACCCTGGCTTCCGTACAGTGAATTTCCTCTATAAGATGCTTCAGATCTCCCAGTGACGGATTAGGACATTGCTTCGCTAGTGATGGCCATGTTTCGCTGATTCAGAGCCCCCACATTTCGCAGTGTGTGCACATGTGAATAAGCTCTAGGGAAGCTGTGGGATAGCTGAGAGCTGATTTGCGCCTCCTCGTCCCAGCAGCCTGTGGAGATTATTGATTGGTGCTGATGTGGGTTCACCTTCTAGCCGTGCGGTGCAGCTGAACTCTCCCTGTGATGCAGACTCGATTGAGAGGGCTATCTGTCATTCCTGTTCTATTCTCTCCCTCTCTCTCTCCCCTCTCTCTCTCTCTCTCTCTCTCTCTCTCTGTCTGTCTCTCTCATAGAGGCGCCTTCTGGTTTTCAGCACATTAATCCTGAAAACCAGTGAAGTCTAAATCAAATGGCATCCTGTGTGTGTGGGCTCAAACGCTGCTAGCATGCACGCCATCGAAGCAATGACTATAAAACATTCACGTCACAACAGTCATTCACATTTTAAATCAAAAGCATCATAACATTTTACTGCAGGACTTTCCACAACCTGGCAGCTATATCTTCTTCACAGCAACAAACAAAAGTCTATAGTTTTTGTGCTGCCAAAAGTTGACTTCTCTCCATCCATATTTGGATTGGCGCCTACATGTCGAATTCAGTATTGGAGATGATTTTTCTGCTTCTTGTTTCTAGGAGACAACGTTCCTGGATGTTGCTACCATCAGAGATACCAGAACAGGGAAATATGCAAAACTTCCTAAAGTGAGTATTATTGTGTAATATTGCAACTTTGCTGCTTCCTGATTCAAGTTCAATGGTCACTTCATTGTCTCTGATTGTCAGAATCTCTGCATGCACTCAAAAACAAAGTGTGAAGCCCAGAGTTTACTCTTTAGTAGGAGTGGCGTATTTGCATTGCAAAAATGGCAATGGACACATGTACGCAGGGCACTCTCCCACAACAGGAACACACACACACACACACACACACACACACACACACACACACACACACACACACACACACACACACACACACACACACACACACACACACACACACATGCTGGCCTCCACAGAGAGTTGCAGTATTCAGCCAACTCCATCCCCTACTGAGGGTTCAGAGGTGAAATCTGCTCCCCACAGAACAACATCAGCAGCAACATCCCAGTTGGGGTGGTGGTGTTAGAAGTCACCGCGTCCCCTTTTGGGGCCCCTGAGAACTTTTGGGAAGCTAACTGGCTCCAGTCCTGGCTTCAGTGCTAAGCTGTTGAGCGTTGAGCAATAGAAGAGAGTGATGGTTTGTAGTATTACGGACATAAAAAGCTAGCATGTGAAACATTTCTTTGCTTGTGTCTGTTTTTATGTGTGTGTCTTTGTGTATGCACATGCGGGTGTGTGTGTGTGTGTGTGTGTGTGTGTGTCAGTGTGAACGTGTACATTTTTGCATGCCCTGATCACCAAATTTGCCTGTGTGGAACAAATGCTCCCAGGTGTCCAACACTGCAGACATGATTTTCACTTCTCTAAACAAACACAGGGTGGAAAGATAATAAGTGAATTAGCTAAAGAGCAAATTCTTCATGTACTGCCTATACTCCAACTGACAATCATACTTTTTCATATTGTGAGCTAATGAGATTCCATTAGTTGTGAAAGACATTACAGTGATACTTTACAACATGATTTAATTCTCTTCCCTTTACCGTCCGCAGCACACCAAGGTCCGCAATGTGTTCAACCTGGATTTCCCAGACAGCAACCATCTGGCCAAAACCCTGACCATTGTCTCGGGTCTAGACATGGTCAATCTGACTTATCACAACTTCTTTGCCTCCAAGGAGAAAGTGACACAGGTGATATGCAACTGGGCACTCCCCTTGATCTGTTATTGACACTATATCATTTCCTTATCTGTTTACTACGCTCCCTTTCTATCACTGATCCCTTTTCATTGCTCAAACACAGCCACAGGCCATTAGCCATTATACAATGAGCCTTTGTTTCCCCCAACAAGGCGCCCTCTGTCTCTTTAGTCTTTATTGGACTTTATGACTGTAATATCCGGATTTAATCAACTGTAATGAAATCAGAAATCTGCTTTGTTCAAAGGCAACGTGCATTAGTCTGAGTTCCTGAGGTACTGGCTATGTCAATGCCCCCTAGTGGTCAGTATAAAGGCAGGTTTTTTTTTTTTCTGCTTTAAAGGCTTTTAAAATGTGGTAGCAGTAATGGCGTTTGAAGCACAACTCAGCTTGACATCGTATGTATGTGTTTGTGATCACATCCATTGTAGAATTGGGCAAGTGACATTCTTGCAATTGCCTACAACCCTGCAAGAAACAATGCATGCAGACAAGTCTTCCTGGATAAAATGTGAGTGAACAATTTAGCTTTTTATTGTTGCTCCATTTCAATCCATCACGGGTAAAGGTCATTGGCAGACAATGCTAGCCTCCATGTTGATAAAATAACATCTGTAATTTTCTGTTTTAAATCCCAGATATGTCCGCATCTCCCTTCAGGCCAACAAGGATGGCAAGATCCCCGTTAAAAAGTGGGTCACAAACCATTGAAGGAGTTGTATAGCGCAACATATTCAAGTTTTTTGATTTCTTTCTCTCTCAATGCTTCACTCTGTTGGCTTTCACAGTATTTACAAGATGTTTCCGGCGGATAAGAAGAGGGTGGAAAGTGCCCTGGCGTCAGCACACCTCCCTAAAGGAAAGGTTTGAAACTAGACCCTTTGGTTGTCTGTCTGTCTGTAGCACTTAACATTGCACATCTGTCTCTGAAGGTTGTTTACTGTATTCCTGTCACCTCCTTCCCCACTGCCCTATGATTATTGAATGTTTATCTCAGTGAATAAACGAGGTCCCCGCAGATATCGCGCTATCATTCACCATTCCACCTGCATAAATGTGATAAGGCCCGTGGTTTCTGCTCATGTTTTTTGCAGTGGTGAATAAATCCCAATTCACACACTGTGGCATCGCCAATGACTGTCTGTTTTGAAATGCTGTTGATGTTGTGTTGTTTGTCAGTCTGACACCATGAAGCCTGATGTGTTCACGGAGACTGCCTTCAAGGCCTTCCTGACACATCTCTGCCCACGGCCTGAGATCTATGAGATCTTCACTTCCTAGTGAGTCGTCCTCCACTGCGCTTCACTCATCATCTCCTAACGTGGCCGAGTGATCCTCTAGTCATCACGGCCTGTCAGAGGCACAGCTAGCTCAAACCATATGTTAATATAATACGTAGAATTTGTTTAATCTTGCATTCACGTCTTTTCACTGAAATCAGGAAAAATGTCACTGAATTGATTTTTACCGTCTTCTTGTACTCATTGTATTGACCCATGTGGCAAACTGCATCCATCTAAGTTGACTGAAACAAGCATTCATTTTGCTAACGTTTAATATTTGATTTAATAGTTCTAAAGCCCGGAAGCGACTTCAACATGTCAGTCTGTGAGCAGAGACGCTTGGTGCAAATGTCGTTATGCCGCCTCACGCTCGGTCAGTCAGGGCCTCCAGTTTATGCATTAGCAACCTGGCGCCGGCTCAGACGGCGGGTAGTGGGGCCACGATGGGCAATGGCGACATCGCGTAAGATGCTGATGTGATTGTCTCTCCTAGCTCTACCAAACCCTACATGACTAAGGACGGCTTTACCAAGTTCCTCAACGAGAAACAGAGGGACTCGCGGCTCAACGAGGAGCTGTTCCCCCGTCTCCGGCCGGACCAGATCAAGGCTCTGATTGAGAAATATGAACCCTGCTCCTCCAACTCCAATAGAGGTGAGATCAGACGTTGACATACAGGGGGTTAATTCGTTGATACCGCATTGTCTACACTTATAATATATATGCTGTATATGTTGTTCACCTGCAGGCCAGATATCTCCAGAGGGGCTTCTGTTCTACCTGATGGGGACGGAGACGTCAGTCGTCATACTGGACCGGCTGGCTAAGTGTCAGGACATGACCCAGCCCATACCCCACTACTTCATCAAGTCATCCCACAACACATATCTGACAGGTCAGAGGGGAGACAGATAATCATTTCTTTGTCATATAAGTTGAACAGGCACTGATATATTTCCATGTATAGCAAAACACTTTTTTCTGAGACTCTTATGTCTTTGCGTCTCGCCCCCTCCAGCCGGTCAGTTCTCTGGCGTGTCGTCTCCAGAGATGTACCGCCAGTGTCTGCTGTCTGGCTGCAGGTGTCTGGAGCTGGACTGCTGGAAGGGCAAACCTCCAGATGAAGAGCCCATCATCACCCACGGCTTCACCATGACGACCGAGATCCTCTTCAAGGTGTTTATGTTTAGTTTCGAATTCAGCAGCTTCTCACACACTCACTTATATTATCTATAACATTTTTTTATATTTCACATTAACCTTTAATATTTTCATCACTCTGCAAACAGAACAATGAATACCAACCAAGTCCATTTCGATACCGTATATACCATCACCTACTATTACGTGTCATTAATCTTGGACCTGTTATAGTAAATGACTGTGTGCCAAGTCAGAGTCTCCTGTGAACGTGCAGCGTGTTTTCCCTCAACGTGACAGCTTCCTTTGAACACTTGCCAGTGCTCGTGACGGGCAGTGTGACACAATGTATAAATTCACTTATTGATCATGGGACATTTGCTAATCTGCACGTGTGTTAGAGAGGACAACATGGCATAAAGGCTTAAATGTACACGCACACACACACACACACACACACACACACACACACACAGGCACGAACCTTCCTCATCCTCGGTCGCTCAACACTTCCATTTTAGGGCAGCCAGAGCTCCACGCTCCCTGGAGCCGAGACAAAACACCTCCGTTCAGTTTACTGTCAGCCTCCAGATGTGATGGGGTTGGAGCTGACTCCAGGTCCTCATACAGCTGCTCTGTTTGTCGTGCTGCCTCTCTTCATCTAGGTCTATCTGGTTCAATACATAAAAAATAAACAATAAAAAATGTCTCTTGATGTGACAGGATGTGATTGAGGCCATCGCTGAGAGTGCCTTCAAAACCTCACAGTACCCCGTTATCCTCTCCTTTGAGAACCACGTTGACTCGTAAGACTGATTTTCTTTCCCCATGGACTCAATTCAGTGTAATGTCATTATCGCAAATGTAATAATACTCTTATGACATTATCGCAAATGCAATATTGATGGAACCTATCCAGCATGTGAGTGAACCTTTTGCTCTGTCGATAGTAACAGGTGTTACTGATTTGTTCCAGGGTGAAGCAGCAGGAGAAGATGGCCAACTACTGCAAAACCATATTTGGTGATTCACTGCTGACAGACCCACTGGAGAAGTACCCTGTGAGTATACTGCTGCAGCACAACCTGCAGTCATAAAGGATCTTAGATAAAGTTTTTACCTAACGGATATATTCAGTATCATTTTCACTCTTAAATGCATTTTATGTAAAATCAGAAATGACAATATTGTATCATGCAGTGACTCAGCTTTGGACGCAATGAGAGAAACTTCACTTATCACCTTATGCTGTTTCTCATCTCTGCTAGACTTGACCCTGCTGGGCTCCTGTAGCCATCCAACTGATTAATGTGAACCTCCTCTGCTGACCTCCTCTGAATTGTGTGTGTGTCTGGGTTTGGATGTTTGTATCTGTGTGTACTGTGTGTGTCAGTGAACACAGCTTTAAATTTGTTTCATCTCCTATTTGTCTCTTAACTTCTAGCTGAAGCCGGGCCATCAGATCCCCAGCCCATCTGAACTCATCGGCAAGATCCTCATCAAGAACAAGAAAGGCAGCCATGAGAAGCCAAGCCAGGCGAAAAAAACCACGACACCGACCAGTGACCAGACCACAGCTACAGCCGCCCCCGCCCAGGACCCGAACACCACTGGCCAGGACCCCGCCAGCCCAGCACCCACTACCCAGGAGGGCCAAGGTGGATGACATGGAACAAAAATCAGATTGTAACTCTAGCCAAGAATTTCATAGGCTGGTTTGGTTGTTATGGCGTAGTTATGTAGTATTTACTGTTAGACGTTGTTAATGTGACTAATCAGAGGGGGATGCAGCTGTGGAGGATAATGAGGAACAGGAGGAAACGGAAGAACAGGACGAGGAGAAGATGAAGACTTCAGACGAGGTAGAGGATGACGATATTGATGACGACGATGTTACTGTTCCACGTCGTCTGTGTCGGCTGGAAAATATTAAAGACGTCAGCTAACATCCTGTCAACCCCCCACAGGGCACAGCTGGACAGGAAGTAACAGCGTACGAGGAGATGTCTGCCCTGGTTAACTACATCCAGCCCAACAAATTCATCTCTTTTGACAATGCCAGAAGTATGTCTTTAATGTTGAAAATAAATGTAACTTAAGTAGTATATGAAAAATGTGACAGACAGAATAAACATTACAACATATACGTATTGATAATATAGACTATAAAAGCTAACATGATAACAATGCTAAACAAATGAAAATCAGTTATACAATTCTTCCTCATATTCCTTCCTTCATTCGCAGAGAAGAATAAGAGTTATGTCATCTCCTCTTTTGTGGAGACCAAAGGAGAGGCTATGATTGCCAAGACTGCCGTGGAGTTTGTGGAGTATCCTTTAAAACGATTGCTGATGACGTCAAATTACACTGCTTTATGCTGTCAGATGATTATTCAGCTACGCACATAGATATAAAGATATAAAACATGCTTCCTAAACCATCTCCTTTAGATACAACAAGAGGCAGATGAGCAGGATCTACCCCAAAGGCACCAGGATGGACTCGTCCAATTACAGCCCCCAGCCCTTCTGGAACGCAGGCTGCCAGTTGGTGGCGCTCAACTACCAGACTATGGGTAGAAATGTACACATGTACACTGACCAACAGTTGCTTTAGATAACAGAATGTGACCATTTATAGTGCCTGTTGGTTTATTATTTCTCAGTGAGTCTTGATATTTCTTGATTTTTTTCTGTTGCCATGTACACCTGATTGTATTTTTCAACTTGAAGTTCTGTTTTTTCACCACTGTGTGTCAGTGTTGCACCGTTTTGAGCTGCACGGGGCTCTGCTGTGCTTTGCATGCAAAATACTCCCTGCTCCTCCTCGCATCCCTGAGAAGTCGGGTATTGATGGGCTGTGTCTCTCTTCAGATTTCCCCATGCAGCTGAACATGTCTCTGTTTGAATTCAACGGGAGGACTGGCTACCTCCTCAAGCACGATGTCCTACGTCGCAGTGACAAGAAGTTTGACCCTTTCTGCAATAGGATTGACACCATTGTGGCTAACACGTTGACCATAAAGGCAGGTTCTCTGTCCTGCAGCACAGCCTTTCACTTCTCTGCATGTTGTCCTACTTCTCTCACTTGAAACATCCCTATGGCTTTGTTATGGATGAAGTATGTGGTTAAAACAGCTTGCGTAATAAAAGAGGGTTCATCATTTATTGTATTGCATTATAGGGAAATGGATAAACAAACAATCTGTGTATCGCTGAGTGCTAGTTTGCCTCTACTTGATTTGAAAGTAAAATTGCCTTCACAGCCTTGGGAGGTGTGTGTGTGTGTGTGTGTGTGTGTGTGTGTGTGTGCACGCCTGTGTCCTTGTGCGTCTGTGTGTGTGTGTGTGCGTCTCAGTTTACAAATGCTTACGTGTATGTGTTTGCCTGTGCCTCTTTGTGTCTGTGCATGTATGTGCATGGGTGTTTGTGCACACGTGTCGATTTGCACATGTGTAAGTGTGTGTGTGTGTGTGTGTGTGTGTGTGTGTGTGTCTAATTAGAAGTGCGTAGCCACGTTTGCTTGGCTGAGGTTGTCCTGCTAATCTGCTGTTAGGATACACAGCCCATAATAATACAAGCTTCCTGCTGTGACTGATACTTGTTTCTTGGTATTCAGTAGACTCCTAGTGCAATACTGAGCTACTGAGCTGATACTATTTATATCTGCAGCGTGAATTGTACGTGTCCATACTGTTTTCCTGTACATCATCAACTCTTGCTCACCTGACCCACCAGATCTATTCAGGCCAGTTTCTGACGGACAAGAGTGTGAAAACAGGGGTTGAGGTGGAGGTGATCGGGTTGCCAGGAGACCCCAAGAAGAAATACCGCACCAAGTGGTCCACTACACCCAATGCCATTAACCCAGTGTGGAACGAGGAACCCTTTGTTTTTGAGAAGGTGTGTGTGTGCATGAACCAGATGAAACATGCTCACTTCACTGAAAGCATTCACACAAATAAAATCTAATCTCTAAAGTTTCGGTTGCGTGGTGAAAGTTTGATGTTGTCACTAGCTTAGGTCTCATAACCAGCTGTGGTGCTGCTGTTTGTCTTAATGCCGTCATTGTTATTATTTTGGATAGATCCTGCTCCCAGAAATGGCTTCCCTCAGAATTGTAGTCCACGAGGAGAACGGGAAATTCCTGGGCCACAGGATCATCCCTATCGATGCCATCCAGTCAGGTCAGTCGGAGAGAGAGAAATAAAAGTGTTTCGTCTGACTTTAAAACATCACTGAGTCAACTCGGGTCACTCAACGCCCTGTGTTTGCTAAACCGATTGAGCTTCTGAGTCAGAGGAGCAGCTGCCTTGTCTTTAATTCACAGAGGTTTCATTCCCCCGCAGGCTTCCAGCACATCTGCTTGCACAGTGAGAGCAACATGCCACTCACACTGCCAGCTCTCTTTGTGTACATCGAGGTCAAGGACTACATCCCTGCTGCCTTCGCAGGTGCTCCACCTTTTGCTTTGAGTTTTCACAAAAAGCACCGCTGCACTTGAATTCTTATTGGTAGAGGGACAGTCAGGGACAGGGCTCAAATTCAATTTAGACGTGTGGAGCTGGGTAGAGCATTGTTTATTTGACACACACACACACGCGCGCACACACACACACACACACACACACACACACACACACACACACACACACACACACACACGCACACACACTTTAATTTGATTCAATGTTGAATTGTGAATTATTGCTGCTTTATGCAGTGACGCATTTGGTTCTACCTCAGATTTCACAGATGCCCTATTCAACCCAACAAAGGGTACAGAGAAGACCACAAAGACACAGGAGGTAAAGAAATTAAGCTGCCAAAGCAAATTTCAGATAGCCAATGCCTGCCAAAAATGAAATAGCAATAATGTCCTCAATTCCCCCATAAAACCATAACGGCTCTAATTTTCTTCCTGGAAGATAATCATGCTTGCTAGAATGTGATGTTCCTGTCCTGTCTGCGCCCACACAGTCGTCCTCTGACTACATCTCCCCCTATGAGATGCCTATTGTGGTCCAACCCCCCACTGACAAGGCTGAGACTAAGGACGGTACACTCCCTGCCACAGGTAATGGAGCTTTTCAGAGAACACAGTTCAGAGAAATTCAGTTTTGTGGAATTATTGTGTGTAGTGTATTGTGAAGTATTTTTTCAATTATATCGTGCCTCAATGTGACTCAGCTGGCAGTAGCATCAATGTTCTGTTATTGTCGTTCTACTCCACTGGTTCTTTACCAGAAATGGAAAAGGAAGCTGCCAGAAATATAGACAAAAAAAGCTTGTTTCGCTACTGATGTGCTGAACTTGTCCGCCGCCTCCAGAAAAGGCCCCACCAGAACCCGAGGACCTTGTTGACCAATCATCCCAGTCTCCACCGGACACCGGCGCAGAGGAACCCAGCGAGGTGGACAACAGCCCAGACACTCCACAACCTGTCGTAGACACTCCACAACCTGTCGTAGACCCTCCACAACCTGTCGTAGACCCTCCACAACCTGTCGTAGACCCTCCCCAAGCGGCGGATGAGACTGCTCCTGAAGATCCAGCCCCAGAAGCAGCGAGTGCCACGCCCGAACCCCTTCCTGATGCCACGCCTTCCCCTGATACTGAAGAGGCCACCCCTGCGATGGAACCGCTCTCAGAAGCCGAGGCTGCTCCTACAGCCGACGAAGAGCCCGGCGGGGACTCCGGCGCCAACCCGGAGCCTGGCTCGGAAGATAACGGCAGCGCAGTCGCTGCCACCGCTGCAGGGGAGCTTCCAGGAGAGTCCACCGCCGCGGCTGATCCCGAGCCAGCAGTTGTGGTTCCTGCCCAACACAACGAGCCAAGTACATCATCTGAGCCTGCTGGATCAGATGACTCACCTCAGCCAACATCTAATGGAGGTAATGCTGAAGTGCTTTTTGTGCTGCACTTGCCACACATTTCTCTCTATCATTGTAGGTCAGCATGAGTGGAAAATACAGACCAATTTAGAGGCTTTTTTCTTGAATAGCTGCAGAGCTATTATAATTCCACGCCATGCCAACAGAAGTAGGAGGATTTTTATAATGGAGTTCTGAGGCAGCCTGTGTGTGTGTGTGTGTGTGTGTGTGTGTGTGTGTGTGTGTGTGTGTGTGTGTGTGTGTGTGTGTGTACTACAGAGCCCTGCACCGTGCCTACTGAAGAACTGACGCAGCACAAGAACTATGTGAAGGTCGTCAAGCGTCAGGAGAGGGAGATGAAGGACCTGGAAAAGAAGTTTCAGAAGAAAGGAGAGGACCTGATCCAAAAATACTCAGACACCTTCAAGGCCTTCAAGAAGAAGACCTCGGTGAAGAAAAAAGAGTAAGAGAATTCAGCTGTCGTTTTCCGTCCTATATTTGCCAATATTTGAGGGACAATCCTTGAAAACTTGAATGTCACTGAGATTAAGAACCATGTGTCATATTTTGTGTTTATGTTTAGCCATTCACCAAGGCTGTTCTATGTTTTCCACTTATGCAGCATAATATTGACCCACTAATCAAAATTTGTTGTTGTTTTGGCCAGTGTCATTAATGAGATTATATTTAGGAGCATGGAGAATATTCCTTGGCTAATGTGTTTTTCTCGGTAAACCAGAATATTACATGATGAGAATAAATCAATAAATGAAGTAAATGAATACGCTTCGAGGGTTGCGGCGCTTTTTGTGCACAGTCCTCCAGTAAGCTGTCATTACAGGAGACGTGCTACGCAATGTGAACAATGCTGCGTGATTTTCATAAACGATATAGTTGAACTATTAACATCAAGTTTGGTTTGGGCGGTTGGTATCATAGTTTAATACACATCTTTGCACATTGTGTCATGAGTGGGTCCCATTTGTTAAAGTGCATTGTCCCTCAGTAGATATATCCATACGCCCTGCTATGCCAGATCATGACGCGATGTGTCCTGCAGGGGGCCAGGGGCCGACTCCTCTGAGTTCAGTTCCAAGACGGAGCGAGTACAGGAGCAGAAAGAGAAGCTCCAGGCCGAGCTGCCAGCTCTGTGGATAGAGCAGCACGATCAGCTGAAGAAGAGGAAAGAGCAGTATGCCACAGAGGTACAGAATATACCTCGACGTTTCAAACTCTACTCAGGGGGTTCATCAAATTATACAAAATGTTCACATTGTTTGATGTCAGATATTTCATGTTAATGTACTTTATTATGAAACACCACTGCCTTTCTTTTTAAATTCATGAACATTTTTGGGTTGGCAAGATGTGTTGAGTATACAGTCAGTACCATCTGTTGTCCTTTTGCAACCTCTTCTCGTATGCTCGTCATCATCCACCACTCACCTCATACCCAGGCCTTGGCTCTCTTCGTTGCTATCTCTTCATCCACCCCAGAACTAGGATTCGTTTCCATGGCTTAGGAGGCATTCACATCTTTCATCTCATTTGATCTCCCCGTGCTGTGTGTCTCGGCGCATGGGCGAGCCGCCAGGGCTTTAGAGGCTCTATTGATTATACATCAGACCTAGGGGCTCTGGGATCCTCTTAGCATAAGCTCTGGATCTGCATGAGATTGAGAGGTCAATCAGGTAATTTTCCAAGGGTCGCCACCTCACTAGACAGAGTGCAGATCCTGTATAGATCTCGTAATCACGCCCCGGGCCAAGCGCTTCGACGAACTTCAAGTCAGAGTGCATGAACATGAACAACAGAGGTCTGAACTTGGAGAATTGTTTGGATTAAACACAGGAAACGTCGTCACTTGAGGGACGTTGAACTACTTTTAGAGGAAGTCGCTCGCTCGTCGTGTTTTAGTCCATGTCAATGCTTTCACTCTGACTGTGCCACTTCCTTTTTCCTGTGTGACACAGCGGCTGGCCAAACTGTTGGAGATGGCCACGGAGAGGCACACCAGTGAACTGAAGACCCTGGAGAGGTGTGACCACACATACAACACATTTAGGACATGCTGTACACACTGATGTGGCGCAGGGCTTTGCTGAATCGATCCAATCTGTGCCCTGAATTTTTGGTGTGAATCTGCCTGTGGCGCGTGTTGTCTGAGGTGAAGCATTTGACATTTCGCAAGAATACCTCAAGTAATGGATGAGTCACCTCGCCGTGCAGGTCTTCCTTTGTCCTTGGCTGGCTTTTAGTATTCTTTGGTGTGTCTGCATGTGTGTGTGTGTGTGTGTGTGTGTGTGTGTGTGTGTGTGTGTTATCCAGTGTCCTCAGCTGGCAGATGGTTATCTAAGGACAACCATTATCCAACAGGTGTTTAAACAGCAGTAGGGAAGCGGAGACCGCCTCGGTCATCTACCTATCCACACACTATAAAATAGCATTTAACCCTTTTGGACCCACTGCAGAGAAAGGGTCACATAGCCCCGCATTATTATGTTTAAAGGGAAGGGTATATGTTTGACTCAGGCAGGCTTCCTTACATTCTGTCTTTGTCTTGTTGCCAGTGAAACCAAAGAAAATAAGAAGAGGGGGCTCTCAAAGCGCTTGTGTTCAGAGAAGGCAAAGTGAGTTCACAGCATAACCTTGCTTTCACTTTTTCACTTTCAGTGGTTCCATTCATTGTCATTCTTTAAATCACTGATCTTCTTGTCCAATCAAAAATGAGATTGGATCAGAACACGATGAGATCTCCCTTATTTTTTGGAAACGAAAAGCAGCTTATCTTCTTATGACTATGACACGTAGCATTGCACATTGAACTTGATTTGATAAATGTTTATCAATGCTACGTCCAAGTGGCCTAATCTAAAATTGTAATCGTGTTCTCAGGCTAAAAAAGGCAGCAAGCTGTGAGCTGTTGGAGGAATCCTGCCCAGCCCGACGCAGCAGTAAGTATATAGAACCACCAATGTATGTTTGAAATAGTTAAAACTGGCCAAACTAGCTGATAAAAAAAAACACAGACAAGATTGCTTCCATGTTCTGACCTGGCGTAACTCCACAGCTAAAGGAAATGAACCAGCTGGGCAAATACTGTAGCATGCTAGCTGGCTTTAACAACCTAGTGTAGGTTGGTGTAGTGTGGGCACATGCATGTCTTAATAGGGACTGAAGTAAGTGTGAAGTCCGTCCACCGTGTGCTGCTGCTGTGTTTAGTAACTGTGGTTACATGGTGGGAGAAAGTGTCTAAAGGTTTGAACAAAATGTAACGTGCACACATGTTCACATACACCTACATGCCTGCAGATATAGCCACATAGTGAAAAAATAAGGTACATTGTCGCACACACACACACACACACCCATCCACACACTCACACACCATCCACACAAGAGTAAAGTGCAGTAAAGGGCAGGCTTGTCCATTACTCAAAAGCTGTTTACATGGAAGGAGGAAGGGACATGTGTGGTCGATGATTCACCGAGCTCTGCTGTTGTTGTGTTGGATCATCAAGCTTCCAACTGCATCTGGGTCACAGGGCCCAGGCCGCTCTGCTGCTCTCAGATCAGCTCGGTCTGGATAACAGCAAGCCCCCCCCCCTCCCCCCCGCCACATTAGGATTGCAATGCCGCTCTTTTTGATCCAATTAATCAGCATTTGCCCATTAATTACTGCAGCTATTTATAACACAATCACTTGTTTAATCAGCACAGCCTTGGTATTGAATGGCCGGCTGCATTAAGGAGTGTGTAATTGAATTGGACAAGTCCAACCTGTTGTGACCTAATGGTATTGATCTCTCTCTCTCAGGTTGCATCCCGTGAGTCCATTCCTCTCTAGACAGTCTCAAACATACACACACATACACACACACACACACACACACTCACCGAGGGAAGCATGAGCAGATGAACTGTTTATAGACATGCAAACACTCTTTATCTTTCGCTCGATAACATCCATGCAAGCTCAGATACACTTGCGCATGCATGTGTTTGCACATGCACACACACACATACATACACATGCACACTCAAACCATTGACCAATTTGTGTATTTTTGAGTAGCGACATATGTTTTGTATTGCTGTAGTCCTCAGATTACAGTCCTCAGCAAGAGGCTCTGATGAAGAAGCAGTCTGCTACACTGGAGGAGATCAAAGCCCTGGCTAATCAGGTACACACACACACACACACACACACACACACACACACACACACACACACACACACACACACACACACACACACACACACACACATCTACAATGCATACCATGCCAACACATAGCTGTCTGTCAAATATATTGTCTGCCGTGGCCATCTGTTGAGTCAGTGATTATATGTAATGCTGCAGTGTGACACATCCAGTTGAGATGAATCAGAAAGTACAATCAAAGTCCCTAAATGATGTCAGAGCGTTTTTATGACAATGACTTTGCTTTTAAACGGTCAAATCTTGGCAAGTCACACTGAGTAATGTGTTAGATATTCACTGGATAGTTTAGCCATTGACGCGTGAATGCCAGATGGATAGTATTTTTATGTTTCATCCATGATTTGTTTAGCACAGAAAATAGTTTTTCATATTGAATGAACTTAGAGACATTAGAGATAAGGGGACAGATGATGTTAACCTTCTACTTTAAACCTTATCTTGAATTCCAATTAACATTAGTGAGTTTGAGTTTTTACTTATTTTTTCCTCACTTACTTGTCACATTACAGGAAGAGTGTTTCTATCTTTGTGCTTCAGCTGTTGTAAAAATAGCTTGTTCCTACTTGAAATTGATTAATGTCATTGGCCTCGAGCTAGTTCCTTACTGGCTGTGATTAGCGGTATCTTTTATTTTTTACTTGTTCCGAAATCTTTCCCCCAAAGTGCCTGGCAAAGAATTAAAAAAAAAATCATCAAAAAAATACCTCAAAATGTCAAGGTGTACTTTTGACAGACCACAAACCTTTTACTGACCTTTGACCCCCTGTGTAGCTCAACCAGGAGGCCCTGAAGGAGCATGAGCAGAAAAAGAGGTCTCTACCGGGGGAGGTGAGGGAGGCTGTCAACGTCTGTGTCGGGGCTCACTTCCCCGAACTCGTCGATCAGGCCAGCGACAAGAAGGTGGAAGGAGTGGGCTTCTACGGAGATGTCTTCCTGGGTTAGACGTAGAAATGTACTGAAAAGCTCATGGATCCACATGTATATCCCATATGTGCATTCTACTCTGACTCTACTGTTTCCTTGACCCCTCAGGTAGAATATTATTCCATTAGGGAAACTTTAAATGTAGAGGTATTGGGAGTATCCTTGTGAGTTTTAAGGCATAATGTTCTGTTCATAGATGACCAAAAGTTAGATGAATTTCCACTTTGTATTTCGGCAGCTCTTCACTAGTAAGGAAACTGCCCTGAACTGGGCTATACGGCATGAAATGTCTTCCAGAAGACGGCCTCTCACTAAAAGCCTTTGTTTGGCACTTGCAGCCTCTTTTCTCGTGTGAGATTAAATGTAGCAAGAGAATGTAGCGGCAAAAAACTGGTTATCAGAGTCTACAGGCTGAATCGAGACAATGACTCAATCTGTCACACTTCAATACAGCTTGATTTTGCTAGTGTAATGCTCCCATGCACACTTTTTTCTAAAACCAGAGCCTAGCATTCACTGGATTTAAGTGTCTTGTAATTGCAGGGAACGTTTTGCAGAAGAAAAAGGAATATTTTCTCTGTACCTAGGACAAAAATGTAAGCCGTGAAGCCGCCATCTCCTCTTTGATTTTGAAGCTTCTGTTAAAGACGAAAAATGTGTTTAAAACTCAAACATGTTCATGATATTTAGTAAATACACAAGAAACCAGTACATTCATCTGTACTCAGTTTCAATTTCAAATAAATGTGACTCGCTTCCAATAAACATCTGACACCATGTGCGCACGTGTGAGTGTGTGTTTGCATGCCTGTGTGCACATGCGTCCTCGCACATGCGGTGCGTGCACACGAGTGTGGTGCTGTTTCGTCCACGTGGCCAGATGCGTCAACATGTCCACTACTGAATGAATGAATTTCATTGTGTTAATGACACAATGAAACAATGTGAAGACTGCAGAGAGGCACTGTCGAATCCAGTGGTTCAATCAGCACTTCAGGACCGGCTGCTTCAGTGAAGACTGATGATGACAATGGCATCGCTCTCTCATTCTCTCTTTCTTTCTTCTTCTGCTGTAAAACACTTCATTGGGCATCATTTGCCACATAATGACAGGGCTGATTCATAATTTTGCACAATGTCTTCTCTATCCAACTATTGTGATTTCAAGGCCTTCAATGGATCAGTGAGAAAGGCACGTGGAATGGCAGCTAAGAAACACGAGAGGCATGAGGCAAGCTGTCACATCAATGAGAGCCACTTTTTTTCCCCAAGTATGTACATTTCTTAATGAACACAGCTTTCCTCTGATTCACCATCCAGACCGGTCGGCCCATTTCTGTTGTTCCATATTTTGTATTACACCCTTCTTTTGAATCAAACGAAATGATTGGCATTTAAAAATGTGGAGGATCTGGACGGCCACGTCTGGGAGACACAGCTTGTGCCTGAGATCCCTGCCACCTCATACACAACACAGATGAACTGTGAGCTTTAGAGTGTGAAACCACTCAGCCCTGAATCACTGCGCTGATAATCTTACATAAGGCAGTTCTGTCTCATACCAGCTGGAGAGGGATGGCCTGAGCACGATCTCTCCCCTGACAACGCTGTGCTTCTCGCTGGCACAGGACAGGAAGCAGAGGAAAGTCCTTAAGAGTCACGCGGCAAATTGGAGACGAACCTCTGGAGCAGATCGTGAAAACCTGAAATTAGATCAAATGAAATGCTATAATTGTTTAAAATGCAGCTTTAAAGTGGTTTATATCGTAAAAACTAAAGGTCAAATATCTGTACCATATGGGAGTACACATTCATTTCATTCACAACATGCACACCTTGATTCAGTGGAATGATTAAAATGAAAGCATCCAAATTAGACCTTAATTGTAAATGTCAGTGTGTGAAGCTAACACCAGTCATCAGTCGAATACTGGTAAATTGTAGCTGGAAAATTGTCACTTCTACCAGGACGTCTTCTAGGTAGTCGGCCTCTGTTCATTCATTCATTCTATTCTAACTTTGGTTACAAGGACATTAAACTGGGTGGAGACATCCATGATGAGACCGTGGCCCATTGACTGAAGGATTTGTTTCCTGTACAGATGAACAGGTGAGTAAAGAAGCTGGGCGTATGGGAGAGGACGGGAGAGCATGATAGGTGCAAAGTTGGATAATTGACATGGACAAGTTGGTGAAGCAATCTCCACCTTCTTTCTAGCTCATCCTGCATGGTTCAGTTAGATGAAGGCTGAAGTCTGGTTCTGCTATTGAAAGAATGAATATGTTTTCAAGGGCCCCTTCCATCTTTGAATAATCATTCATCTGTGATGTTCAGTGTATTCCAGGAGTTATGTTGAGTTATAATCTTCATTTTTGGTCTGCCTGCATCGTCTACTCCTGCTTCAGTTATGATTTCCTTCAATTTCCCAAAATGCCTTTCAACAACCCCCAGAGAATGTGCCTGAACATTAGCCGTTGGTTTTATGTGTAAGTGGAGAGAGCAATAGCGATAGTGATAGCATAGTAAGAGTTTTCTTGAAAAAAGTCATGCCCCTTACTTAAACACGTCTTGTGGCTGCATTGCATTATGGTCTATTGAGGCTTCTGTTGATGGAGAAATTGGTGTCTGTCACTTCTACAATGGACGTCACGTTGTCTATGTTGGGCCAGTTATCCATGGGAATACGAAAAATACAAAACCAAACAACTAAATGGAGCCAGAGTACATGCCAATAGCTGTTTTTAACAGAGTTAAAGTGCTCTATTTTTGTAAATCATTGACGCATGCCGCAGTGCAGTCAAAGGCAGCCAGAAGCGCTCGGTGCACCTGCGGCACAGTTGGAAATGGGGTTGGCCTAGGAGGCATACATTACCAGAAGGTGTGATGGGCCCGGCTGCAATCATGCAATCAAATCACCTATTTTCCTGCTGTTTAAAAGCAGTGCGCTCTCCACCATGGCACTCTGGCAATTTTGGTGCTGAAAGAGAACGGGTCCAGAGCAGCCCCACCACAAAAGCTTCTCCCAGGAGGACACTGATGTCCTTGTGTGGGAGGGGTGCAGAATCGCCACGAGCGAAGACCAGTTTATGAAGAAGGAGCGATGGAGATATTGAAATTCTCTTCAATGTTGCCCTCCCTCCCTCCTTCTCTCTGTTGGATGACAATCATCCACAACACGTGTGTCTATAGTTAGAATGGAAAATGTCGTTGGGCACGGAGATGGAGGGTTAGGATTTATACTCTGTGTCAGCCTGAATTGGATGCCACCCTGGATGAATACTAAGCACTAGTCCCACTCACATACACAGATACACCGATTGCTGATCATCCTGTGTATGCACTGCCATTAGTATTAAGGAGGTGACAGCATGTGACTCCTACACACTGTTAAAATTACTGTACAGCTTATATATGAGGATGCTTTCACCAAAATGGGAAAAAGTTTTGAGCAGTGAAATAAGTTTGAGTGTCTTGACTCAAAGGGAGTTTTCTTCAGGGCGTATCTGGTATATTTACTGAGTTTACCATCAAGTGTTTTTTTAGGATACCTGAAATAAATCTCTTGGAAATCAACACGGCATATCATTTGCAATTTAATAAGGATTCCAAAGGGCTCGTCTCTCTGATGTCGCCCTCTTTTATCTGTCCGGTGATCTGTCAGTGGTGTCTGTAACTTCTCTGAAGTGCAAATCATAACCTCCTTTATATGTTGGGGTGGCTGCATTTAGACACAGGCACACACACACACACACACACACACACACGCACGCACACACGCACACACACACACACACACACACACACACACACACACACACACACACACACACAAGCCACCCCCAGACATCACTCTGTGTGGCTACTCGAATTCTATGGTCTCATGTTTGCCAGGCAGCTTTTTTTGGGCTCAGATATATCCCATCAGGCCCTGGTCGGGTGATTTATACTGCTCTTGCTCTGGCTCCCTGCACCAAGTGGATACCCTGTTGCCTAGTGATATCTCCATGATGGCCCCAACCTCTCTGGGGTGGCTCCATCTGACTCACCGTGAGCTAAGAGTACAGAGGCACAAGGGTTTACAAGATGACAACAGCAAGAAGTGTCGACTCAAAACCCTAACGGCTGACTATGTTATAATGAAGTCATTAAGACGCCTGCTGTGAACAGAAAGTTTTCACTGTTGCAAAAGACTCCAGTTGCCAGCACAGACCAGTAGATATTATTATCCCTGCCAGGACATGAAGTGACAGGAAGTGACAAGCTTAAAGTAGAAAAGAAATCTCTAAGACGTCCTTGTATTTGCTAAAATCTCATTGATGACATCAAAGGGGGCCCTTAAAGAGGTGCTTTGATTTACAGTTGGAAAGAAAAACAATTTTAGTCACAATTTATTAGCTTGGCAGTGCTGCTCTCAGGAAAGATCAAAGGGGGGAAACAAGTCACCTAACTCAATTTACTCAATTGACTCAAAAATAGACATACAATGGACTCAGAAAAGAGAAATGAACTCCCAAAAGCAGTTCACAGAACTTCAATTTTTAGCAGACTGAAAATACTGTCAAGGCTTAAAAAATGGGATTAAAAAGATTTCCATTCTTGAATCCACCCAGTAGCTCTCTGTCTGAAGCTGTGCTAGAATGGGCATTGACAATATGCCTTTATTTTGAAAGCACTTACTTTTACAAGTCACCACAGTATGGTTCCAAGCTCTCGGTAAAGAGAATAGCAGCAAATTGTTCCCTGTTGAACGTGATGATGATCTTCTCATTTTTGCTCCATGGGACAGCAGCAGTGGAGATTGGCAGAAGAGATTGGCTTTTCAAAGTAATGACAACTCATGCTTTTACCTAAACTAACATTAATACCCTGCTACATTTGCCGTACTGTGCAGTAACCTGTCAGGGAGGCGGTCAGGAGTTGGCTGAGCATGTGGTTGAGCATGTGCAGGGAGAGAACAGATAACCTTGGGCCTGAGGGCCGCTACTTCCTCCAGAGTGCAGAAAGAATCACCATTAACAAAGCTTCATGTGCTTTTGTAGGCCTGGCATGTTTTCGTCTTCAATTTGATTTGATTGTTCCACGTGTGCAGATTGTTAACATCTAACAGGCAGCTAGCATTGTTGCTGGTAGAAAACCTCAGACACTATGTAATTATGTAGTATCATAGCCATGTCAGTAGCTTCCTAACGCCCTTGACAGTGAAGAAGCCAAATAATGCAATTTATTGTAGAACTGCACAATTTTCTTCAAATCATCACAAGGTACTGCTCAGTGTACAATTCTATATATTGTGTGACACGTAGCGCCATGTTCATTGCAATTTCACCATAAGCGCATCTGCGAGTGAGAGGAATACAAAGCAATGGATCGAGGGGAAACAGATAAGAAATGCAACTGTGTCTACAGCCCAAACATCATGCGAGATAAAAGCTGGCATCTGTTGTTGTCGTAAACCCCCAGATGCTTTATTGTTTTCTCCACTGACCCAAACAAAACCTTTCATTTGCTTCAGTTTCCTGTGTGGATGTGATGGTGTGGCAGACCATTACTCCAGGTGCTGCTGAGTGTTACCCATGTCCAGACAATGCGGCGATCACACAAATACATTTGTTATCCAATTGTCCAATTTATTGAGCTGTCAGAGGCGAGCGGGCCTGCAGGGCCACAAATAGGGCCTGTCAGACAGGAGATGGAAAGGGAGCTCTCTGGTCCTCTATCTCTTCCGCATCATTGCAGGAAAGGAATTTCCATCAGGCCTGATAGATTAAAGACGGGGTACAGCTGGGGGTGCAGATATTATTTTAACAGATCCCTCTTGTTCAACAGACAATCTGACAACCGCTGGTGGTTTTGATTTACCGGACATCTCAGGTGTGCCACGTTGTCTATTCCCAGATGAACGTTGAGGAATCCAGCAGGGCGTGAGTAGAGTGTCCTTTCTATTCACGGCTGACCCGCTGCTGACAGATTCGTTCACACATTAGATCGTGCCTCAATGACAAGATTATATAAATTTGTCACTAAGAAAACCCATGACATGCAATTCTCCTTCCCCACTGATTGCAATGCTCCTTTTCCCCGTTGGACAATTGTCACCCACTTATCACGATGGCAAAGGAGCAGGGGGGTGGAAGTCCCGATTGAGCAGGAGGTGTCGTGGGGTGCATAATTCTCCGTTGTCCAAAACGCCTCAGTCTGAGAACTGATATTAAAGCTCCCTAAATCCGAAGGCTGATGGCACAGCCTGGTGTTTACCATCTGGCTGTGGCAGGCCTGAGCCAGGCGGTAATTGATGAGAGCAGAGGGAGCAAAGGCACCGAGGGGTCCGCCTCATGGCCAATAACATATCAGTGGCCCGCGTGATTGACAGCTCACAGCGTGTCGTCGGGGTCTTCAGCTGAAACCCTGTAACTCCGTGTAATCTCCCTACATCCAGCTCTGCCCCACTGTCTACTACACATAACAACATCCCTCTGTGACAAGCTTTTTATCCCTCGGAAATAAACACCGAACACAGCAACAGCGCGACTTTCATCGAGGTTGGAAAGTTCAGTTAAAAGAGGTTTTGCTGTTAAATATGACATTTGCTTTTCTGTTGTGTGGGGAAACTGTTCTGACCTCGTCTCAACCTTAACGATCCCACAAACACACGGTGGTTACTTTGTGACGGCCGGCCCCAGCTGCTGCCTCCTCTCCTAGAAATGGCAGGTGTGTGAAATCTCCATTGAACCTCAGGCTGCTGCGGCGGCGTCGTGGCAAATCAAAGGGGCGTTAGTGAAATCAGAGGGACACTGGGTAAAAGGAAGGACACATGATTGTTCTCGCTGAATACGAATATATCAATCTTGAGTTTCCATCCCTGTAGCTGTTTTCTCCCACCGCTCAAATTACAAAGGTAACCGTTATGTAATGACGATGTTATGCAACAGCGGAAAAAAACGAATCCAAAATTGTTTGTAGGTTGTAATTTGATGTTGTGATGTAAGATGGAAACAATAACAAGACGACGAGGAAATCAGTGCCGTATCAAATGTCGTAAAGTCGACATGTTCCAGGAAGGTGATGTCTTATCGGGTTATAGTTGCATGGCTTGATTAGCTTAAAGTGCTCTTCATTGAACCTTGACTGGCAATACTTTCCTCATAGGAGATGTGCCCTGGCAAAGGAAAATAAATGACACCGGACAAGTTACATCCTGTTTTCCACAGTGCACGCTGGGTGATAGACTGAGCCGATGGTATTCTCAGGTGTGCTCCAATTAGCAGGGAGAAGACGAAAGTAGTCCGTGCAGGATCTGGGCATGTTGACTCCAGGTTAGATGGCATTCACAGTTACAGTGAATGTGCCTTGTTGAATCGAGTCCCAAATGAACCCCTTGCTCCCAACCTCTGCTCTTAAACTAAATTAGACCCAGGTGTCGGTTGCTAAGTGACTTACCGAGGGAGTTTTCGCCGGGGTGATTTGTTTCCATTTCAAGTTTTTCTTAAAGACGCTTGAGAGACCTGTTGATTTTGTCTCAGTGAAAGTGCATTTCTCCCCAGTGACTAATCAAGTCATTTAGGGCTGCAGATGACACCTCAACTTTACGTGAGCCTTAATTTCTAATCAGGCATTCGGAGTGGCTTCTGCCTGGGCCGGGCCCGGCGGTGAATGGGAGATTGGGTATTTACCATGACATCTCTGCTTTTTTGCATACATCTGCCAAATTAGCGAGCCTGGTTCGTCCAACTCATTCAGATTCTGCACATTTCATCTATATTTCATTCATTTCTATCCAGTTTCATTCTTCACAGTCAGTGCATGGGAGGTAGAGTCGTTTAATGACACGCACAGATACATACTACATACATCATATATGCTGATCACCATTTCAGTGGGTTTTATGTTTGATAATATACTGCTATAGGGTGACATTAGTCCATCCATTCCATCCATTAGTGCTAACTAATTACTGGAGTTAATAATTCAATATTGGCACTAATCTCTGTCCATATTCACTCCTGAGGTAAGAGTATACCGAATGTTTTTATGGTCAAACCACAATCACAATAAGAATCACTTTAATCCTGTAGTGCAATGAATGCTCAGTAATGTATATTGATCATAATGGTGCTGGGACAACTAACATAGTAACATATGCTACATGCTACAGCTACATGCTACAGCTACATGCTACTTCACATCCAGGGCAAAGAAAACCAAGTTTTAATTTTTAAAAGAATATATTATTATTCTGTTCACCTTGTGCTAACCATAAGGATGAGATATAAAGGCATGCACAGCACTTTGACACCCCCACCTCGGGAACTATTTCTGAACTGGACAGAGTCTATTAATGCAAAACTGTTTCTTGTGGACACCGAAAAGCCCTAGCAGAAAATGTCAGCACATACACAGATTATCAGTAGTCCCCAAAAGTGTCGGCACCAAACAGAATAACTCAAGCACAGCCTGTGGACCGCCTGCAAGGATGCAGTCCAGGCTGCTCAAATCTATTTCTGGATGAGCCAGGCTCTGAAATAGTCGCCGAGGGCTCCAAGCACTCCACTGGAATACCTGATAAGAAGTCTCACAAGTATTATCGAGCTCCGCGCCACACTCTCCTTGAGTTTTATCAGTTTTTTTCCTAGAGGTGGCCTCACATTTATTATTTATTTACCCCTCAAGTGATACTACTGTACCTACCTCTGCTGATGTGCCAACTTTTATGGAGTCATTGTGACCATAATTCTGCTGATACAGCGAGAGATGTGTCTTTATGTGTCCATCGACATGTTGTACAACGGCGGGTGAAATTGATCTTTTTTAATTTGGTTTTCTTTGTTAACACAAAAATCACTCCAATTAACCTGATATTATTACCAACGCTTCCAAGAAAATATAAAGGAAGGAATGAATAAAAGGAAAGACAAACCTCAAATCAACATGAGACTTTTAATTCTGGTCGATTCCTTGCTTTTTAATGAAAATAGCCTATATTTTATATATCGGCTTTATTTTCCCTTTAACGTGCAAGCCATCTACTATCAGTAATTTCTTTTTATATCATTTGGATTTGAGTTACTACTTCCCTCCCACTGGTAGCGTATGCACTTGGGAGGCAGAGCATAAATCCTGACAGAACAGGTCAACAGGTCAATAGTGATTTCTCTGGAATTATAAAAACGTGATCTTATTGAGATGTTACAAGGATTTGACCTTGTTATAAAGAGATACGTCTTGTATTAAGAGAATAGCTGCCATTCACTGAGAGGAAGTGTCAGTCTGGTCGTAAATTTCCTCCCTGCTTAGATGAGTGAATGCCTCTTATTATTATGAGGGACCTGCTGAGGGCCTGATGAAGTGTGGTGCCTGAGGCCGGATGGTGAACAGTATGGAAGGTGGAACCCTGACAATGTTTCACTCACCTCCACTATTTAGACTGGGTTTGGTCCTGCTGAGATTTATATTAACAATTAAAATCAAATTAAAAAGGACTTGTGGAGAGCATGCAGGCAAGCTGTTAAAAGGGTCCCTGTCACGTTTTTTAAATGAGCCTCAGGGTGTTTAACGTCGGTGCCTTCGACTATTTTAGTGGGAAATTTGGTTTAAAATAGACGTTAAATTGGAGGCAGTTTTTTTCCTGTTACATGACTGCATGAAAATTGGGTTGAACCATTAAAAATATAAAATAGAGCAGATGGCTGGTGGACTGGTGACCTGTCCAGGCTCCAGTCCCCCATGACCATGAAAAGGATTAACTGGGTAGATACAATTAATGAATGGATGAATAGATAAATGGATAAATGGATGAATGAATAGATGAATAAATGAACAAATACAGCAAATACAGTGAGAAAATATAATTATTTCTTTGCCTCCACTGTACAAGATGGCAAAACAATGCATGCATAATCTACTATAATCAGCACTATGATTTTTTATGTTGTGTACAATTATATTTAGTGAGACATCATGCTGATAACATCACACAGATAGATGTCTTGTCCTTAATTCTGAGTGATCAAAGGGATCCAAGTCAGTGAGATGACTGGATTGTTTGGCACCATGAACAACAACAGTAATAGTAGTTTTTCAATTCAATAAGATAATAAAATCAAGACATTTTAAGTGTCCTAAGTGTCCTTGGATTCTTATTTTCCATGACCCAAAAGAACCATTTTTATCCACATGACAGACAGCATGAAAACTCAACTGAATAGTAAAAGCTGAACTAATTTCACTGTATCATGATTTGAGCCTGGATAAAATTGTAACCTGATACACCAGGTGGAGAGTGTATGCTGCATCTAAATGGTATGCTGTGAGGAAAGCATGGTAAATGTTCATTTTCCCTCCCTTTTGTGACAGAGCCTTTGTAAACCTGACTCCAATCTTCCCACAAACCTTTGGTAAGAGTATTGGTGTTAGTGGTAGTGTGACAAGATAGTGTTAAATATGAATGAGTCAACATAATGAATCATTCATAGTTTTCAGAAAATACTGAATTAACTGACTTTTCCCTATTTGACCATTCTATTAATTAAGTTAATTTAAATCAATGACAAGTTAATATCATTCATTTAAGTTGGCTTATTGTAGCAACTTTAACTTCACAGACATGAACAAAAACACAGGCCATCTTTTTCTCCTCGAGTAATTATTCAGTTCAAATAGCGTATATTTCTCTCCAGGCAGAGAGTGCTTGGGCTGAATGGATGCTGCCGCTGCATAATGGTCCTCAGATGGTTGTTTCCTAGGCAACGTGGGGAGGGCATGTGGAGTGGGAGGTATAAAAACATCGGCAGCTCCTCATTGAGACTTACTCTGAGGTAAATGCACTCGCTGTCAACACAGAGAGGTCCAGAGAACCTGTTACACACTTTCTCTCTCTATCTGTCACTGTCGCTGCAGAAGAAGCTGTTTAAGTATGATGCGACCAAAAGATTTACGCCAGGGCTCTGGCACCAAGACCTTCCTAGATGCCATGTATAGTGGCAAAGTTCACTTGGCACGCTTCATCCTGGACGCCTTGGATGGACGCATCATCAACTCTAAGACGGAAAACAGCCGCACCCCGCTGATGTTCGCCGTGAGCCTTCAGGACCCTGGGCCGAGGGCCAAGTTCACCCGGCTGCTGCTGGAGAAAGGCGCTGATGTCAACTGCCAGGATGAGGACGGGCGCACGTCCCTGAGTCATGCCTGTGAGCTGGGTCACCTGGAGGTGATCAAGCTTCTTGTGCAGTTCAACGCTGACCCGGATGTCTCCGATGTCTGGGGTAACAGTGCTCTGATGTATGCTGCCTTTTCTGGACACAGCCAGGTTCTAGAGTTCCTGGTCCGGGCTTTCAAAAGACTGGGACTCAGGCTGGACAGAACCAATAATGCCGGCCACTCAGCCATCCAGGTGGCCAACTTCTTCGGACACAACCAGTGTGTGCAGATTCTGAACTTCCCCTGCAGGAGGGGTGTTGGCACAGATGATCCACTTGTTGATGCAGGGAGCTCGGTAGGAGGAGAGTGCCGGCTACCCAACAGGCTCCCCAGGCACGTTCTGGAGAGATTCTCCAAGCAGTTCAATAGCAAGAATGAAGACCAACTGCCCGGGGTATTTCAGAGACAGCTGAAGGTTGGGGACAGCAATGGGCTGTGGAACCGCTTCAGATGTCCCAGGAGCCAGTCTCCAGAGGACAACAATCATCATCACCACTGGGCTCCCTCTCATCAATTAGAGAGAAGCCAGATAGAGGGGGATCACAGTGTTCTCTTCACTGCCAAACAACTCCAAAACTGCCAGCTAAGAGAGCCGAGGGGGGCTAAACCACTGAACTCCCTGCCTGAGCCGAGCCAGAAAGATGTCAGCCGAGACAGAGGACTTCAACAGGAAACACAAGAGAGTTTTCCTCTCTGGGGAAAAGCAAAGTCATTTAACCTGGACCTTCTGAGCAGCAGAAAGCAGTCCTATCAGGGCGATGTGCGTGACATGAGCCTGTCAGCCAGCAAATTAAAGAGAGCCTCACTACAGGACGAGAGATCCCTGATAGACAAGATGGAATGTCAAGGGAACACCCGGAGCCTGACAAACGATGCGGACAAAGCTGTCACGGTGCCAAAACCACTTTTAAACGGCAAGAGTCAGTCTGTGAGAGCACTTGAGGAGAATGCCAAGTCACAGAAAGATGAGACCAATGACACGGCCCCATCAAGCAGGAGAGAGCACCAGAAGAGGGGAAGCCTCCCACCGCCCAGCAGACACAACAAACTGCTGTTTTCCAGAGGGGAGATGGACTCAGGCAAGATTCCCGCCCGCACCCCGGGATTCACAGGACTGGGGACCAGACTGCTGCGCCGATTCACCGCCCCAGAGTTCATGAGAATGGTGATAGACTGTTCGTCCGGCTCCTCGCACGGCAGAGGGCGGATGTCTCGCTCCGAAACCTTCCCTTTCTCTCACACACACCAGCAAGTCAACAGCCAGCCAAGCGTTGACAGCATCAGCGGAGTGAAGTGTGAGTTTGAATGCACCTCTTCTCAGTCCGCCCTCGATTAGAACGGGGGCAACGTGAAGCAGCAGATCTGGTCGGTAGAGGAAATTCTTACAGCACTTAGATGACAATGCAGTAAGATTGATGGTATATGCTGTTCACTGATAATAATAACCCTCTGCTTGTGTTTTTATTTAGGAGTACTTGCAATGTGTGGTAAGAAATAATAGTTTCAGGCTAATTGTTTCAGTGGCATAGAATCATTTTGCTGCATTTCACATCATTTATAAATAATGTTGCATATTATCAGTCTGTGAGCTATTTAAAATATTTACTTTTGTTTAAAATGTATAGGATTTATATTGTATCACAATATATTGTATATGCTATGGCCTCTGTGTTTATAAGAAATATATTATTGTATGTATTTTGCTTAAAGATATTACTACAGCTGAATGATTGTGCACAATATGAGTACTGAATATCGAATAAATACTTTAAAACACCAGCAGCTCATTGAATCTGTGTGACTGAGAGGGAGAGGCAGCACTGAATAAATTATTTCATATCAAATTAATTGTGTTCAGCTGAGATTCAATATGCATTATTTATTGATTTATACAAAATTAAAATAATGTGTAATTCTCTTTTTCCATGAATGATCCACATAGAAATACAAATACATGAAACATGTTGACATGTATCCGCGTCAGAATACAAAGACCATGTGCAAAGTGTTCTCAGCTGGTGGACGTCCTGCAGCATCACATGCCAAGCCTGTGTGCTTTATCTAGGCAAACCAATGCAAGTACAGTCATACACATCTTGAGGAGTGATACACACACATCCTGCGGTTTTTAAAAAGTTCAGTCACAATACAGTGAGGGATGTCGGGAACAAACACTGAGATTGCCATCACACGCGCACGCTCGCACACACACACACACACACACACACACACACACACACACACACACACACACACACACACACAAACATCCAAAATCAAATTAAATAAACTTTTGAATTCATCTCATATAACATACAGCAGTGGATCAGCAGGTATAAGGACCTAATATACAATATTTGTATGTACATTATTTATTTGTCTGCTCATGTTTCAAGTCCATACTTAATAATGAAACCTTATTTGCAACTTCACATCATCATACCCACAACGCCTTTTTTGAAAGAAAAAAAAAAGAATAAATATGAAACGGAGGAATATGATTCTGGTGGTTTTCCAATAGCCCAATGGTAGCAGCTGGGCCTTCATCTACCCATTCATTATGGTAATAAAGGAGGCTTGTCTCTCACATCCCAGTGTAGCACATATTCAAGCATTCACATCAGGCCAGGTGTGCCTCCGTTTGGCCATGCAAAGAGTCTATTGTCAGTGTTTAAATAGTACACTGACCAGATTGTAGTCCAGTTTCCACAACATAGAGTGTGGGTGTGCAGAGGTAACTTAATCAAAGCACTCCCTCTATTGTATGTCACGATGAGCCACTATGGTTTTAGCCTAACACAAGCTTTATAAGCTTTAGCTAGCAGTAGTGCCCACAGGAACACTATGATGTAGTGTAGCACGTGTCCATTACATAGTTAAGTGGAATATTGGCTTTTGCTATCAGTTGATATGCACCATGATGTGTTGTGTTGAGAGGAATCCCAATGGATGTTACGGGATACCAATCAAAAGTCCCCTCAAACTAAGTTGAGATGTGAGGAATACTGCTTGCATGCTGCCTTTAACTCACAACTAAAGTGCTTCTCTCACATGTTCGAGCCCATGCTTGTCAACCAAACTTGCTGTCCTGCCATGAACACTCTGGCAGCACCATGCTATCTGGGTCAGCTCTCTGGAGCTGATCTCCCATTGGCTTGGGTGCTGGATGGGTTGGAGCCAGGTCTGGCTCCTGGTCCGAGGCCAGGATAGGCCAGACTGAAGCTGGGTGTCCAGGAGTCCCACAGGGTCAGCAGCGAGACATGCGCTTGCGGTATTGCTCCACCAGTGGGACCAGGCACTGGGGCGAGCCGCTCTGCAGCAGGAAGGGGTGCTCCAGCAGGTCCGTGGCGCTGGCCCGCTCTACTGGGTCCCGGGTCAGCATACGGTCCAGGAAGTCTTTCAGCACAGGAGAGATCTGGGCCAGAGGGAGAGAGGGTGATCAGTGGCCACATATTAAAGGTGCTACGTGTAGCATTTTAACATCAATAAATCATTAACACATTCATTTTGATGCAATAGTATAACTACCGTAAACAAACAAGACCATCACGGAGAAGATTGGAAGCCTCTGCAGGCCTCTACACTGCCATGTTCATTGTGTCACAACTGGATTTTTACAGAAAATATGGATTGCTTCAGGACACAAAGGGAGATTGTTTTATGGTAGAAAATAGGAAAATGGCCACTGATCTCCCAGCAGAAACAGGGCTAAAGCTTTCAGAGTTTCTGGCAGTGGCAGGTGGTGGAAAAGGTGAAAGGCTTATGGAAGTAGCAATGGGGTTAGTGGGAGCTGTGGTCTTCATTTTGGGGAACACTAGCACTAACAATACCACTGGCATGACACCAATCATCTTGACCATGGTCTCATTACAATTAATCTGACAATAATATTTTGATGTTTAAGCTTCATGTAGCATAATATGTATGAGTGTGTCTGTCGGCCTATCTGTCTGTTCATTAGTCTCCTGTGTGTCTGTGTCTGTGTCTGTTCTCCTACCTGGTTGACATTTCGTACAGTAGGAGCCAGCTCATCCCTCAGTCTCTTCATAGCTGCTACGGGGGTCTCGCTGAAGTAGGGGGGCTCTCCATCCACCATCTCCACCACCATGATACCCAGAGACCAAACATCCACCTGATACATCCATGCCACAATAAGATTATTGATACATCCGAAGTACATGTCACCACTGTCAGCATTTACACGACCTGGCAGAGGACTTGAAAATGCACCCCCTCACCTCAGTGCCATACGGTGATTTGGAGATGACCTCAGGAGCCATCCAATAGGGTGTCCCCACTAGAGACTTCCTCTTTGGGATGTCCTTACTGATCTGGGCACAGAAGCCAAAGTCTGAAAGCTTGATCTAGGAGAGGGACAGGAGACCTCACTGTAAAGATGCTACTGCTTTTCATCACAGACAGAGAGAGAGAGAGAGAGAGAGAGAGAGAGAGTAATAACTTGTTGTACCCTTCCGTCTAATGTGAGTAGTATAGAGTCACTCTTGATGTCTCTGTGGATGACTCCCTGTGAATGGAGATAAGCCAGGGCCTGCAGAACAGCCTCACACACTGTGGCAATCTGCTCTTCAGTCAGCCTGCAGGACAACACACATATGCAAGTGTACACAACACACACACACACACACACACACACACACACACACACACACACACACACACACACACACACACACACACACACACACACACACACACACACACACGCACATTTTACATTAACATTTTAGGATTTTAGCAGATTTTCCAGTACAAGTAAAAGTAAAAGTACAAGTAAAATTCATGAATCACCAACATGACAGATAATAATAAAGAGTGCAAGATTCAAAATAACAACAACAATAGAATGTAACTTCAATAATGTACAGATTTAGGAAATAGCTTTAGGCATCAGACCCATCCAAAACTGTGAAACCAGATTGTAGTCTGACAGAAGTGTAATTTAACATAGGAGTCTCATTCCTGGAAGGTCAATACAGTGATCATCTTAGGCTTTGACAAGCAATGGCTGTGACAGCTGGCTCATTTTATATGTCAGCTGGCTGGAGAGAAATGTTTCCGTCCTTTTGAGTCCAGAGATCTGACTCTGGGGTCATCCTATGGAGATTGAGCCAGACATCTGTTAATAATCTAAAATACATTGACAGTTAAAAGCAATATACACAGACAATTTCCACTCCCTCCCTGCTGATCGATATATTTTCCTTATTTTTGATGCATCCAGTACTGAAGCCTGTGGCAACACCAAGAAATCCAATGCACATGCAAGTTTGATTTTGTTATTAAATGATCGTTTTTTCCCTGAGAGAGGCTGCATGCATGGATCTTAACTGAGCGAGGGAAGAAGCTGAATAAGAGTCTTTGTGAATCTGCTGCATACTGGGATCAAAACTGATGATTCACCAGTCAATACCATACTACCCCCTTGTGGTTCATGTAGTTATTAAAGATGATCTCATAACCAGACAGAATTGCACCACAGTCGGCTTTCTTACACCAAGAATATTTTTTCTTGGTCGTATTGCTTGCTGTGCTCGTCCCGGGTCCCCATACCTGGTTTCAGATACGATGTTGGTTAGTGCGCCACCCTGCAGGTACTCCATAATAACCCACAGCTCCTCCTCCACCAGGGCCGACTTAAACATCTCCACCACATTCCTGTGCTGGTAGTCCCTCATGATCACCACCTACGTGAACATCGCACATCAGAGTCAAAAGCCTTATTTGAAAGACATAACCCATGATGAAATGTTCCACTGCAGACAACATGAGACATCAAATATGTATTCTGCTGTAATATAACGTGCATTGTGTGGTGATTTACGTGGTGTTTTGAGACGGTGCAGGCAGGTTTATGGAGGTCATTTTGTACGTCGTTACTGTACCTCATTAAACAGTAACTCTCTCCTCTGCTGTCGCCGCAGGTCCATCATCTTCACCGCCACCTGCCTGCCACTGTGCTTCTCTCTGGCGATACACACCACCCCCGTCGATCCCTCCCCAATCTTCACAAAGTTCTCCAGGTAAGACCGCGGGTCTCCCTTATCTACCACCATCTGCAGGGCGGCCTTGAACTGTTCGTGGGTCACCTTGGGCGGGTCTGGGGGCGGTCGGGGCGAAGGGATGTTGCGGGGGTCTGAAAGCAGGGGAGCAGGTGCCTAGGGGACTGGTCGCTAGTGAGCCTGTAGGGGAGGGCCGAGGTTGGGACGGGCTGTCCTGCCTGGGGTAGGGAGGGTTGGGGCAGCCGGAGTGTCTCAAGAAGGGGTCCGGTCCGTTGGGTCTCAGGCCCATGTTAGGGGACAGGCCCAGGGTGTAGCTAGCTGAGGAGCGCACAGTCCTTTGCGGTCTGATGCCACTGACCAGAGGACTGCTGGTGCCAGTGGGCAGGAAGCCAGAGTGGTACCTCACAGCCGACTCTGCCTGCAAGATAACAGGAAAAGAGAGAGAAACACAGAGGGCCAGAGAGAGATAAAAGTGAGTTGGCCGCTTGCCTGGGGTCCAAGACCTGCTTTATAATTTAATGTAAATCTCACACACCATGCATCCGCTTCACCTGATATGCCCCACGTAAAGATGTTGCTATAGGGACCCAAATGTTCCCTCGAGACTTTCCGAACACAGCGTCTTTCAACATTTACAACCCCACCTGGAACTACAAACTCACAACTCATATTTTATCACTATCAGATAAAAGACCCCACAGCTTTAATTGAACAGTCTATAGTATAAAGAGGAAGCAATCTGCTCTGGGATAAAGGAAAGATTTTGATGACTCTACAGCTTTAGCAGGGAGGATGATCCCCTAAAGATTTCTTGTCAAGAAATACTTCAATTTGCAGTTTATGCATGAGTCATGTAAAATAGCATTGTCTGATATGTGCATTTGCTGTGTGTATTATGTGAACAATGTAGTATCAATGCACCACACTATAATGTCAGACTTACTTTCAAGTCGTAGGAGGAGTAGGGCCTCCCAGGGCTGTTCTGGGAGTGCAAGTACAGTGGTACATTGGTGCGAAGATCTGCAGTGTGTGTCCCTTGATCTCCGTGGGGTTGCTGCACAGTCATCGCTGGGCTGTAGAAACACGCTATAGGTCTCTGATTAGGTGGGATCCCTCTGGGCAACTGGAAGTCTCTCCTCCATACCACCCTTTCCTGGAGATTGCCCACCTCACCACTCATATAAGCCCCGTGACTAGGCACCTGGATGTTCTGGGATAGGGGAGGTTGTGGGGGTCCCTCCAGGGGGCCGATGCTGACCTCATAGTTGGACTTGGTCCTGGGCATGATCCCGTTGTGCTGCAGGGTGATGCTCTTCTTCATGCCCAAGTAAGGGGTGTTGGTCTCACTGTGGATGATCCTGGTCTTGTCCTTCCAATGCTGCTGAGACGGGTCGTCCTCGTCCTCCTCGTCTTCCTGGGCCAGGCCCTCATACTGGTAGGTGTCCCCCTCCTTCACCTCCCCCAGCCTTCCCAGAGATTGGGCCCTCTTTCTGGCTGAGGGACTACTCTTCCTCAGAGAGTTGGAACTGGTCACAGACAGGCGGCTCATATCATTGATCATGGCCGCGATGTAGTCCCCGTGACCGGTCATGCTCCCGCGCACAATGGTCTGAAAGAGGACAGGCGTTTGTCTTTATCACATTGCACATGCCATGATCATATTATAGAAAGCTCAGTGGATTTTGGATTGAAAGGAATAATGAGGGTGACATAATCATCGCTCAGAGCCGAGTTAAATTTAGACGTGAGAATCTGTAAAGGACATCTTTGTCGTTCTTCAAAGACACAGACTTCATTTCACCAGTGGCTTATTCTGACAATACACTGACAAATAGACCAAGCAAAATATTTCAAGTACAGAACAAAGATGGTGCAAATATTCAGCCTGTGCAACTGCCCCTATTGCGGCACAATTTTGACAGAGAACTGTTACTATGAGCTTTTAGACAAGCAAAGATAAAGCCCTGACAGAAAATGATGTCACCAACTTGACATGCATTGGCAGGAAGAGCTTTTACTGTTGCACCTATAAGAGAGGGTGCCTGGTGGCTCATTAGTCAGTCTCCGGGTAGAGTCATGTTCGGTTCACAGTCAGTCAACAGCCTCTCCTGTTTCTGTGGTTCGGTGCCATTACCTCTGCACAGGGGGGTAGAGGTCAGATCACATCTCACCAAGCACATCTCAGGGAGGAGACGACTGGCAGGCGATAATGGCCTTGGTGAGAGCCCCCGTTTTAGAAGACGCAAGGGATAATGGTTTGAAATGACAACTATAACATTGTTTGCGGATATCACTTCAGTGTTTGTCCCTGCCCCGTTGAAGTCAGAGCAATATCTGCAATGTATTTCCACCCACCTGATCCATCTTATTTGCAAGTCTTGCGTGCAACACCGATCTCATCTTGATGATGCTATTAAAACCATAAATCGGACCTAAAAGCTGATGTGATGATTCTCATACTGCACCGTACCAATCGCATCCAGGCTGGTAATGAAAATGTTGGTGTTTTGTCTATTTTTTTCTGGAGGGCCATAAACGGCATCGACAGTGTGCTCCATGGAGCGTAGAAATCCTGAGATTTGCAGGCTTTATCGCTCACTGGCATTTCCTTTGCTGTACCTGCACTTTTTATCCCCTCTGTCTGACATCTGTGGGAAGGCACCATGGATCGTTATTAATTGCCTGCATGGAGTAATAAATCTTGTAGCCCTCCAAGGATTCAACATTGTACAGTCAGTGTACACAGCGGGGTCATTAGCCCAGCCCTGTGATAGATAAGAAAGCAATATGACAGGGAAGGGAGCAAGCCTTGGCCTTCCACACTGCCATCACAGGATTATGATATTTTCTGAGAGACAGCAGAGTCCCTCTGTAGCTCTGAAGGACACATCCACTGAATCTATAGGACAAGCAGCTTATCTTTCCCTTTTATGGGTCAGTCTTTCTGACATTAAAGCTAAACTTTTAGAATAATAACTTGTGATAGATAATTGATAATTGCTATTCGTTAGTTGGTCAGTTCTAGGAAAGGTCATGCAAGAGGATCAATAAACAGTTGAATGTCAGCCCTGGCGTACCTTCCTTGGCCTCAGCTCCACCTCTGTGATCCTGGAGGGGTCCACCATGGGTTTGGGTCTGCGCAGGTTCTCTATCAGGCTTTGCCATTGCGTCGGCAGGCCCACAAAGCATCCGCGCTTGGTGTCAAACGAGGTGTGGACGCGGTGCTCAAAGTTCTTGGGCGCTGATATCTCAGGCCTCTTCTTTTTCTTCTTGCGAAACATCCTTATGTCGACACGGGTGACAGCTTGCCCGCTTCAAAATGGCCCTGTGTGAGAAATTCAGTCAGCCTTTTAACAAACTGCATCCAACATACAGAAACATATTCAAAATGCTGGAGATGTGAAATTCAAGCATGGACAAATAACTTGTATCTATTACCCCTCTGACCAAAGACATTGACTGACCAGGCATGTTTCAATGAAATCTGCCAACAGATGATTTTTTCCACATGGGGAAAAATATTCAAGCCCTTCCATCTCTGGGATGTGCATGTTCCAGACCGCCTTGCTGGCTGTCACTAGCTTTGGTGCCTCTGAGCCAGGCTCCAAGGAGAGTGGATGGGTTTGTAAGCACATGTGTAATGAAGGATATCTGGTCAATTAAGGCTTATTCATTCTCTGTGCCCTTTTACTGATGAGCCTGCGGCCGAACTGTCCAGCGCCCACAGGCTTTCAATGCATTAGTGAGAGATGCACAACATACATACACACACACAAACAAACACACACACACACACACACACACACATAAATGCAAACACCATTAAGCTAAGGCAGGCTATCCTTCATAACCCCTTCATAACGCTTTCATATCCCCTCCTAATTAAATAGCTCGCTTGCCCTTGATTGCAGGGAGAGTAGCCACTTAATCCTCCGATGGACGGCCCGATGTTTGGCATGTCACTTACCGAGGAGTGGCTGATGTAGAGGGTGTACTGTCATTTATCCTATGTTCAGTTTTAAATTCTAGAGCAGGAAAGTAATTAAATACATTACATCTCATTTCCTCGGCTGCGCAGCTGTACTGGGAGATAATCACTCACATTTAAGTCTTATGACTAGTATTATTACTATTTAATCTAGTTCACGGTTTCAAGGGCATGCCAGCTGCTAGCCACAGTACAGAGACAACATATAATAGATAACCAACAGGTATTTCATCAGAATATACCAAATGTAGCAAACTGACATGCACAGCCTGTTGTAAAGAACCTCATGTATCACTTATGTGACCAATGCAGACACCTACAAGGTGCCCTCAGAAGATCAGATAGAATCTCCCATAATGCACTGTGAAATGGTGGGAGTTGGAAATGAGTTTTGCAGGCGTCCGCTGCTCAGCAGGCAATCACGCTAGCAGCCTCTCTCTCCCCACCTCCACCCTCAGACCAGCACGGCTCTAATCGGCATCGACGACGCCTGTTATGAGCTGTATCGTTGGCTAACCACGCCATCACGCCCCCCCAGCGCATCACCAGAGGGCAGCGGAGGTCAGCCCTACTGGTCACTTCAGCTACAACCTGCCTCATTAAAGGGGTGAAACAGGAGAGCAAACAAGGGAAAGAAACACTGCTTGGACCAACATGTCCCCCTCCAAAGTTTAATTCAATCACAAGGCTAATAAGCTAAGTGTTGCATAAGCATATCAGTCTGCTCTCCCTATGTACATAATGTGGTGCTGGGAAGGAGTTTAATTCTATCTGACAGGGACATTATGGTGTGAGGGCTCTCAGGAGGCGGGGGTGAGAGGAGTTGGGGCCGAGACAAACCTGGATGTAGTGGAGACACAGAGACCCAATTCCCCATCTAAAGACACGGAAAGGCTTTTAACCACCAATTACAGATGCTTTTTGAATAAGCGATGCCTGAGAGAAACCGGGCAGAAAAGAGGCCGCTCTCATTTTTCACTGGGTGAGAGTCTATCTGCTAAGATAGCTGTTCGTGCAGATGTTGGCATTGCCCAAGCAAATATTTACGCATAGCGCTTGTGTATCCTGTACAAGCAGATCAATCAATATTTACCCATGAGTGAAATGCAAACTGCTACAGTCCTCCACTGCCAGTGATAATAGGCTGATACCATCACAAATAGGATGACTGCTTCGTGTGGTACTTTATCAAGCTTCATCGGTTGAAAACAGCAGAGAGCAGAACACATCACTGTATTCATTATTCATTCTGGACCACTGTTCCTCTCTGAAGACTGGAAATACAAACTAAGCTCCATGTTATTGGAACCAAGTAGAAACACACACCGTGTTGATTTATGCCGGGGGGAAATGAATTGAAAAGTAGATGCAATTATTGATTTACAAGCTTTAATCACATGCATCTGGCCTCATATTGACCTCTCTGAATCCACCAAGCTTATGACTGTCTCGATAACAATATGCAATCGATTTTTAAGCCCATTGGATAATATATACGCACAGAGCTGAACTTGCACAGTGCATAATCGCACTTTCTGGTCACATCCCTCCGAACTGCAGGGACTTGACCCTATGCCTCAGTGGCTTGTCTTGAATCTATCAAAGTGCTGAAGCAAAACTCGGAGCAGCTGCTGTCAGGGATATATCAAAAGCCAAAAGAGGATGAGGTCATTCTGAAACGGTGCTACGTTAGTTATTTCTGTTTCTACAACTGTGTGCAGGAGCAAAAACAAAATAGATCCAAATACATGCCCTGAACATATACATGCCGCATTATTGAGGATAAATACAATTATTAACTCAGACGCCTGCCCAGTTTGTAACAAATCTGCCAGGTGAAGTCTGAATCTGGACCAAAGATGCAACAATTAAAAAAAGAAAAGATGCTGCCTGCAAATTGTAAATAAAATGCAAATAAATACAATTTCTGTCCGTGTTAATTCCTCTGCAGAGAGTCACCGCTTCACCCGACCCATACATTCCTGCTCTACGGCCATCTAGAGATCCAAACGCAGCCTTACCCACATTGGATGCAGCTTCACCTGACAGAGCGGCCAGGCCTCTCGTGCCATTCAGATATGTAACCAATCGATCCATATGTTTCCCACAGACGACATGGCAGAAGAGGAGAGGGCACGCTCGCCTCCCTCTCATGTTCAACTCACCCCGAGCAGGAGTTGTGGCTGAGTGGGAGGGGGATCGGGAGATAAGAGAGATATTGGATTTGCTGGATGTTAGTGCTCCGAGCTCTGCTGAATGATTTTTTTCTCTTTTTTTTTTCCGTTTTGCCCTGATTTCCTCCTCTATCTTTTTGTTGGCAGGCATGCAGAAATGTAGAGAGTGTGCAGGTAACTGTGCTTGCAGGATTAGTATGGTGTTCAGCCCTTCACTGATCTAATTTTAGGACACAACATACCCCCCCCCCCCCTCCTCCCTCGCACCAGACACGTGTTTATTTCGTACAAGATTCGTGTCAAATAGTGAGGTAAGGGTGGGAGACAGATATGAGGTAATCCTCTTTTTGTGTTTGTCAATGCACGAATAAGCATAATCCAGCTATGCTGAATTAACAGGGGCTACATCCATCTCTAGTGGCACAGATAGCATCAAGGTCTTAACTGCTGTTTCTGGACTCTGCAGTGCGGTGGTGAGGGCCTAGAGATTGCTCCTCTATCAGCTTCATTATGATGACCGTTTTGCCCTTTGAGTGTAATGAGACTGCCTTGCCTCTCAAGGGGTGGGGGGGGGTCATCTCTCCATTGTGCTTTGTGAACACACATGCACACATACACACATACACACACCATCTGAGGGCATGACAAAAGGTACACGAGAGCTGGACGTGACTGGGCAGTGCAATAGCAGTGTTTATGATTTAATTTGATGCAGTTCTTACATCACTGGACATGCCTGCTTTCTCTTTGAAGTCACCTCTGCAAACATGGAAGGATTGTCAATAGGAGAAGACAAGCGATGTAATAAGCGGCATTCAATGACACAGAATAGCACGTAGCGTCCATGTATATTTCATGCAAGTGGTCTGATATATCATGCAAAGCACTCAGAATACAAGTAATTCGAGGGAGCGGCACGCACCCACAGCCTCTGCAAAGTCACTCGTTGCACAAATGTGACAGTGGTTGCATGCAGGGTTAGAGCCTTTGATTAAAATCAAACACTGCAAAAAAATAAATCATTCACAACAGAGGAAGCACGTGAAAAAAGGGAGCTATTCTCATCCAAAGGAGGGTCAGGAGCTGAGAGAATAGTGCAGGTGAAGATGTGCCAGTTTCTCCACTGCTTGACATCTTTGAACATTGTCAAACCTTCTGGATCGATTCGTATCTCTGATAAAGACTATGCTTGGTGGTGGGGGAACTATGTAGAGCATCCCCAAGGACACTTGCAGAAAATGTTATGAACTAGTTTCAGTAAATACTTCATGAACAACAAAGTGTGGGTGGCGCTGAAATGGGACCAAAGTGCCAAAGGACGTTAGAGCAAGTGTGCAAACGATGACAGCCAGATGATAACTCTGCTAGAGGTCAATAATATATAATGACAAATCGGATTATGTCCGTATTCTGCCTTTGATTGTGACATTACAGTCTGTAATATTGGACATTAAGCTGGAATGACCCACATTCACACAGAGTGTTCATTGATAGTGACATCTCTTGGGATATTTCAAATGTCACATAACTTGCAGCGATGTGTCACGTGTGTCTCCAAGGCTTTCACTCAAACCTCAGTGTGAAGTATAAGTCAGAAATGGTTTGAAGACATCGGGGCACTGAGACTCTGAGAAAGTAAACAATCAAAAGGCTTTTCTGTCATGTTCTCCGGCTCTGAATGTATAGGAAAAGGCCTCCGGATTGGAAGTGAATAGTAAAATATGATGTCTGTGTCGGCAACGCCAGACAGGGCACACCGCAGAGCGTGAGCACACATCACTCCTGTGTTAATGTTGACAGGGGGAAACAAGAAACAGGAGAGGTGAGCAGAGACACTTGACAGGAAAAGATAGAGAAGATGAGAGAGAAGGGAGAAGAGAGGGAGAGGAGGAGAAGAAAGAGAGTGGGAGGAGGAGGAGGAGGGAATAGAAAATGTGCGGTATAGATAGATATAGAGCAAGAGCTGTCAGTTCCCTGACAATGAATGTTTCACTTGTTTTTGTCGTCTCATTTTGTTATCTCGTGGCACAATGTAGCAGCGCCTGTCGGCCCTTTCAATTCTAGAGACTCGACCTCTTTTCTCCATCATCTTGGGTGGCTCTGTCTGCAGTAAACAAGCTGCAACGAGGGGGGGGGGGTTTGAGGACAGGACAGTTGCGCTGACGGAAAACATACATCATTCTGTCGGCCATTATATTGGCACTGATTATCCAGGCCTAGAAAATGGACCAAAAAAAAAAAAGATTTGTTGTACTCTGCAGCTTGGACAGCCGGTAGAGGACTAACACAGTAATGTACAGTAAAATCTGTGGTCACTATCTACTCCAAACACCTTAACATAATGACATTGTAAAAGCAACACTTCTCGGGTCCCAAGGCTTTTATGGGCTGCTCCGGTGATGCTGACACATCACTAGAATAGCACACATTGCTTTCAGCACTAGCCCAAGAAACAGGCATGTCCGTGTAGCGTACAGCGGTACGTGTAGCGCGTTACCGAGCACCGAGCCACATTTTGTTTAATTAAAGACGCTCTTAGTGCTCAACAATTTGACACTCGGCTGATAGAGACGCATGATCAGGCCGGACCAATGGGACAAGCCCAACATGTCTCTCTCGGGTCTAATTTATTGATGAAGTGGACCTATAGGTGCAAGTTTTGCTGTAGGTGCATTTCCTCATGAGAGCTGTGTATTTTTTTGACACCTCGGCCTCAGCATGCTTCTCCCAGGGACAAAGTGGCAACCATTTTTAACCTCCAGCACCTTGAACCCTCTTGGTATCAATCTGCACCGACTGACTTGCCCTCCTCTGTCACCCAGCATGGCTGCTGTTTCAGCCCAGAGTGGGATTTCGAGGCACGCTGTCCTGATTTGGACTCAGAGCCCGTTTTAATCCGTAGTGTTTGACGTCTCATGGCCAGCGGCTGCACTAAGCTCTTAATGCACACTGTCCTCTCCCTTGGCTGAGATGAATTTGACGCGAGCGTTCCTGAAAACCATCACGAGCACAGCAGGGTGTGTGACAATGATTTACCACCTACACCTGTGTGTGTCTGTATATGTGTGTGTGTGTGTGTGTGTGTGTGTGTGTGTGTGTGTGTGTGTGTGTGTGTGTGTGTGTGTGTGTGTGTGTGTGTGTGGTCCTCATCTCTGCTTGTCAGTGTCCCAGTGCATGAGAGAGAGTGCTGCCAGTTTGTTCCTGCACTGTGAGCCTGTGCTAGAGCGTGAAGGCAAGATGGGCGACATGAGAGGGCCTCCAAAAAACTAATGACTTGAGAAAAACCCAGGAGTGTACACATCACCCTCAACGAAGCAGATGTCCAGCTGTGTGTGTGTGTGTGTGTGTGTGTGTGTGTGTGTGTGTGTGTGTGTGTGTGTGTGTGTGCGCGCACCAAAGAGACCTTCTCTGTCACCTCCTCTGCTCCCTCCCTCCCCCTTCTCCTTGAATATCACTTAGTAACCCGAGACACAAGACACATGGTAGTTTTGGTTACAGTTAGCTGTGCCGTGCCACTTGCAGGGCCTTAGTACACCGTTACCATCAACAGTACAGACTTGTACATCACCAACCTATTGATCTGTTGAGTCAGACTGCCACAGAACAAGGCTTCCCTGGTAGGCATTTAGTCCTACACATGCCTGGACAACAGCTGGTGGAAACATGAGTCTTAGCCTGAGTCAAATCTGGGTTCAGCCTAAATTATGAGAGGCGAGTGCATGAATATTGCTGTCAGTATGGATGGGGGTGATGGTGAAAGCATTGCACAGAGACTTAAAACAATATATCCCTCGCTGAGATACCGACGCCTTTAGCATCCAGTAAACAACCTACATCCGACAATAATAAACCAGTGACTGGGTCTCCTGGATCTGTTGACCGTGTGATGCTGTTACTTCTAGCTCACGAGGTTACAGAGTCTATGTTGAAACAAGATAATGACCAGCTCTTACAGAATGATGTTTTGCCAGAGTCTCCTACTTCCATGCAAGCTCTCTCACAACAAGAGCCGGAGAGATGAGAGCAAATGCTGGACACCGTCTCCTGCACTTCCTTTCCCTCGGCAGCCACCTACTGAAAGTGTGTACGTAGCAGCTGGATTCCTCGGGCATCCATTCATTATGACTGGTAATACCAGATCACCTGAGCAGGCTGCCAACACACGGCAGAATACACAATGGCCAAAAACAGGGAGCTTCAGTTCACAGTGCGTACAGTTACAATCTACAGTAACGGCACGGTCTGTGTTTGTCAATGGTGATTCATCTTGAGAAAGTCACAGTCTCAGCATCGTAGGTTTGTTGCATCCTCATCCTTGCCATTGAGGTTGAGGACAGTGAGAGAGGGAGAGAGAGAGAGAGAGGATGTGGAGAAGGAGGGGTGAGCAGAAGGTGAAGGCTCTTCTTTGAAATGCACTCCTTCACTGAATGCATCCTACAACCCTCTCAGTTTTCTTTATTTCTCTTCCTCCCCCACATCAACACCTGGCCATACTGCGTTCTGTTCACAGCTTCTCCTCCTCCTTCTCCTTCTCCTTCTCCTCTTCCTCCACCACCGCTGATGCCTACCGACAGCACACACTAGCCTGCTCTTTATCAATGATGCTAAGCCTCTTTCCCCCCCCCCCCCCCCCCCCACTCCCCTCGCCGTGGAGAGAGCAAACGGGGCTCTGGAGGGATAAATCATTGTTAGAAGAGGGAAAAAAAATAATCAGCCACCCCCCTTACCTTGCCGTCCAGTGAAGAGGAGAGCCTCTCTCCTCCAGGAAGGATTGCGAGCGAGAGTGCGCACATACACACTCGCATACACTATGATACACGCTCACTCACACACACACACACACACACACACACACAAACATGCACGCTCTCTCTCGTACACACAGCGACGAGTGAGGGCTGGCTCTCAAGCAACCGCACACTGCAGGCTGCCGCTTGCCTGGGAAAGCCTGATGCGTTCCTCCCTCCAGGCAGAAGCACACGCTGCCATCTCAAAGGCTCTTTGTTGGGGCTGATTCATCCCCGGCTCCGTGGCTGAGTGCGGGTCCATGTACCGGTGGCTGCTCCCGGGGACACAGGGTGGCCACACAAAGGAGGGACAAAGCCATGAAGGAAAGGCAACATCCAGGAGGAGAGAATATCACGGCCCCATGCAGCTCCTTCCATCCCCCCTCTCCCTCTCCTTCTCTGGCTCGCTCTCTCACATACACACACACACACACACACACACTCCCTCCCACCCCCTCTCTCTCACTCTCTCTCTCTTTAACACTTCCCTCCTTCTCTCACTCCTCCCACTCTCCCATTGGGCTGTCTTTGCAGTAGTCCTGAATTGATAGCAGTGTGTGTGTGTGTGTGTGTGTGTGTGCGTGCGCGCGTGTGTTTAGGCTGGTTTCCAGTGACTGTAAGGAGAGGAGAGCTCCTGTACACATCACCTGGGATACCTTTCATCCATCTGCCCGCCCCTCCATCTCTTCCTTCATCTCCTTTGCACGTGATGGGGTGATATGAGAACAGTAACTGCGCTGTGTGCACCCACTGTGCTGCTCAGTCAAATGCATTATCCATGCAATGACAGGGTCAGGGATGGCAGATGGCGGGGTTGGGGGTGGGGGTGGGGGGGGGGGGGGGGGTGCTACAGTACTGGGCTATTTTTTATGGAGGGGAGAATCCTCACCCTCAATATCCCTTTTGTGACAATTGTGACCCGAAATCTTTGGGACTAAAGACACAAGAAATTGAGGCGATACCACTCCGATCTCCAACATCCTGATTGCAGGACCGCAACGCTCATTTCTGTTTGCGACTACGATGATTTCCTGAATAATTTAGAAACCAGACACTCAACGGGAAAATATATTGAGGTCAAGTCATGCAGAAATAGCTTGCAAACGAGACAGACCCGGGACATATGTAATACGTGGCATTTTGATGAGAGGGGAGCTCGCAAAGGCACCGTACCAGACTTAAATAATGATGTTCCTCCTCACGTCAAATAGACCCAAGCAAAAGGCTGAACCCATCTGCATGACAATGATACAGATTTGCCACTTGGGGGTACGGCAGAAAGGACCCCTCCCTCGCTTTCCCTCTCCTACTACAGCATTGTAACAACTGCTATTTATTGCCTTGACTATGTTCTGCCGTCTGACAGATTTTACTGGATTCTTTTGAAATTTAGTACTGCACACAACAGAAAAGCAATCCTGTCATAGACTTTATATGTTCATATGAGATCAGTGGTCCTGAGCTGAGCCAGTGGTTTACTCACACTCATACCCCATATCTTTGCTTGGCCGGAATGAAGCAGAGCTCAGCGGTCTGGTGGGGTCAAAAGGTCAGTTAAGTAAAGTCTGCTGATCTAGAACGGCGTTCGTGGTAGATTACTTAACCGGACAGGATCCTATTGTTTTCAGATTAACACAGCAAAGGCATCATTTTAGATACATTAGATAGACTGCGCTGAAGAGAAGAGCATTCTGCAATGTGAGCACAGTCATTGTAATGGTGACTTCTGCAAGATTTCTGCAAGACCACCAGAGGGGAAAAAGGGATGTACCTATTTTTATTTGTCACTTCCATTGTTACGCTTGATGAGCCAGCTAAAGCTTCTACTGAAAACATTGACTCACCATTTAGATAAATAGTGGAGCAATAGCTTGCATTGTAAAAAGGGCTTACATTCACAATGGTAGTCTTAAACCTTTGTGTGGTGTCATTAAAATGAAAGCCCTAGAGCCTCATGAATGATACAGCCTGAATTGTTTGCATTTCAATTCAATTCAATTGTTTAGGCTGAATCTGTAAGGATTATTCCTGGGTGATATCCAGGGGCTATCAGGCCTTTAGACCTGAACTGATAAAGGAAATGTAATTTGTGGTCGAAATCATGTTCAGCTGACCTGTGAAATCCACTTCAATCCTGAAAAGGTGAGACAACCGGAGCAGAAATCAAGTCAAAGCCTATTTCATACCTCAGCCAGCTCACTGACACAGTGTTACAGCATTTGGCAATGATAAGAAATTGGATTAATGATTGGCTGCTGCAGTTTGGTGGGCTCCTTTTCCCTCGCCATGCCTGGTTAGCCAAGTGCAGTTCACCTCAAAGCTTTGCCCGTGTCTTACAAGGACTTCTAAGTGAGGTAGAGGCTTGGGCAGAGGACTTGCTGTTAACTGGTGCGTGAAAGTAAAAAGCCGTACAAATAGGTTAAGAGCACTGACTGTAAAACATGGCCGACGCAGCCTGAGAGTGTTTGTCTAAAGTAACAGCGCTGGACAAAAGCTCTCCTCTGAGGGCCTCAGTAAAGCGCATTAAGGAAAGGTAGCTTGCTTGTATCATCTGCCACTGCAGTAAGAAAGAGCTATGGATTTTCTGTCTCAACGGCTATCTGAATCACTGGCTGCTTTCATGGGATGAGCTTTTAATAAATCCTGCCAAATAGCAAGCCATAGAGGATGCATTATGCTGTGTTATGATAATAGTAGTGCAGCATGTATCATTTATCACTGAATTTCAGCGGTTCTCAGTACTGACACACATTTTAAAAGAGGAAGGGAACTCACGAGTTGAGTGGTTCTGGATTAGCAGCTTCGTATTCCCAGTATGAGATTAAAGTCTGTTCTTCCAGTACTTCAAGTGCATGTGAAAGCAGCTTCACTCTGTGCCATAGTACATCGATATAGCGGTCTCTCGGGGATAACTAAGGTCTGCTCACTACTGCAATGGGTGGATTTCACTTGCTAATGAGTCAACCACACATTCATCAACGTCTGACCTGCAAGCTGTGTGTGTGTATGAAGTGGATCCCATCATCACAGTAGATTAGGTCTACTCACACCACTTCAGTCAGCGGGGTTCTGGGTATCCTCTCCCGGACCATAATTAAACATTTGGCCAGGTGAATTAGAGAGAAACACCTCAGAAATGTCTTATGCGTATTAAATTGTGAACGGAGTCCTTAAAAAGTATGATGATGCCCTGCAGTGAGAAAGCTGAATTGAGTCATTTCATTACAATAAGTAGCAGTAATACTGAAGTTTATGACCATCTGAATGCAGACTGTTTCCACTCGCACCAACCTGCCATAAAGTGTTTACTCCTTTAAACTCCTGCAATAGATTATATTCGGCACTTTAATACTCTTGCGCCCCATTAGTAATTCAAATACGATTACCACGAAAACAATCCATGTCTTCTCTTGCCCTCTGCTGACAGTACATTACTGTAAGCCCCTTCAGTGTCAAAAATAAATAACTATCCCACGAGTCATCACCCAGACTTTGTAACAAGTTTATTGAACATCAATGCCACGTGACCTAGAGGGGACATTTCACCCATACTCGGACATAATCCAAGCCGAATCGTGTCACTAATACCTTCGCTCTCCTGCACTGAAGTTCTGAAGCAATATTTGATTCAATGAAGAAACAGCTGTTTTCTGTTTCTAACAGAACTTACAATGAAGCAGATATGAAGCAATGTGTTTAAGAACCATGCAATGCATAAAAATCATGGATTGCTGGGCTGTAAAATTAGGAATAAATGAAATGGTGTTTCCATTGCAGAGATTTGTGCAATGGTCAATTGTCAATATCTTTTATCATTGTTTCTTGACGACAAATATGTATTTTGATTCAAAAATAAATTCACTATAGCTTAAATGTTGTCATTGGTTTCAAATGGTTCCTTACTTTTCTAACTTTTCTTTCCCCATTTCTAACTTTTACAGGAAACTACAATTCTACAGACAGAATATAAACAGGAGATACCTTATGACCAACAACACAGTAATTACATGATAATTGTGGATAAAATATTTTCAAAATGCATGTGGTAATCCACAGTCAGTCTTGGTTGAAATGCATCAGTTTACCACACTAGTGCTAGCTTGGTCCTTCTGGCCTCTGGCCTCAGATTCCTGGGCCATCTTTTGGCGGTAGCGCTCAGCACGCAGTTCCTCAAAGCAGAACTCAGTGGCACCGCTGAGCAGCAGCTCCTTGCAGTACATACTCTGCTCTTGCACTTTGCCTGCTTCGGCCTCCTGCTGTTGCTGATGATGCTCCTGTAGTCTCTTTAGCGGAGTTTCCTCTCTGCAGGGCTTGCGTGCTGATAAAATAGTGTTCACTGCCGGGTTGATTTTACACGGAGTCCTGAGGGAAGGAAGGTGCCAAGCAAATATACATAGGCTGAGAAGACTGAAATTACACTACAGGCTAACATCTGGGAAATTGCTTTTGCGTATTAGTCAATTTTGTAAATTAATTATGGCAAACCTGAATTTGCTATGTAAATGATGAGCTCAGCAAAAAAAGAAATTAATTCAAAGAGCAGATTAACAAGTTATTCTTGTGGCCACTCACATTGTTGGAGGCTCGGCTGACTCTTCAACAAATGGCTGGAAGGTGGGTTTGGAAGGGGGCAGAGCCACAACAGTATGACCAAATCTAGACCTCTGGGGCATCTACGACAGAACACGAACACGAACACACACACACACACACACACACACACACACACACACACACACACACACACACACACACACACACACACACACACACACACACACACACACACACACACACACACACACACACACACACACACACACACACAGTTCAAACTGACCCCATTAGTTGACGATATACACATTTTCATTAGCTACTACATACTTCTCTCATACCTTGACATCACACCATTTCTCAGCCTTTTGCTCATTCTCCTTTGCCCTTGCTGGGGGAGGGGCTACCCAAGGCTCCAATTTGGGCTCTGACATTACAGCACTGTCAGTCTTGTTCTCATCAAAGATCAAAAAGCGACTGTTCGTAGCACTGCTGGGGGCAAGGACTCCCTGTGACTGCAGGCCTCGGGAATTACCTGTCCACAAGTTCACAAATCCCAACCAAATCAAAAATCTTTTCCATGCTTATGATGGATGCTATTTGCTGTTCAGCATCAGCTGAACATGTTCTATAACATAAATTGTTTGGATATGTATGTACTTACTTTTGATTGAGGCCCCAGTTCTGTTGATAGGTGCAATGGCCTTTTTCTTGCCCCTGTGTTTGAGGTCGACTAGAGAAACTCTCTCAGGTTGTTTGGTCTCCTCATCACTGTCCTCCTCCACCACACTTGTCATCACCTGCCGGGACACACGTGCCTGCAGAGCCCTAGTAACAGCAATGCAGAACAGTTGTATTATAATGCAAATCTTAAGAGATGCAAAATATGGTGTGGTTTCAAATTGAATAATTATTGATCTTAAACCATGCAGGATGGGTCCATACTTATGAAACTGCACAAGCTTGTCTCGTGGTTCAGCACAGCTCTTGAAACCTTCCTGGTAGACCGTGTCCGCCTTGCGGGAGTTCCCTTGTTTCTCATATTCCTCAGACCAAGCAATGTAGAAGGAAGCCTGTGCCACTCCGATTCCCTTTGTTTGCATGTAACTGTAAATGTCCAGGGGTTCTGAGCAGTTCTCCGCCTAATGAAACACAGTACACATAGCAACATAGCAAAACGAATTACTGTTGCAACAGTGTGTCAAAGCAGTGAAATATGTCAAAAACACAAATTAACTGATAACACATACAAATTTGACCCAGAGGTCAACATAGCGGGGGTCGTTGTAATATTTATTTTCTTCTGTGAATTTGGTGACGGCTCGCTCCAACAACATAGCGAGGTTGCTCTCCTTTCCTCCCTGAGGGAAGGTTTGTTCTGTCCACTTTATATACCTGTTTCAAAAACAAAACCACACAAGGATGATATAATATAATAATAATATAATATAAAAACATGTAATAAAAAAAAAAATATATATAATTCCAAGATAGCCTATAGGTACGCTATAGAGTATATATCATATACATCATCTATAGCAAGAAATGGAGTCCATATTTCTCTTACCGATCCCAAACATCAAGTGGATCATCTCCATCATATATTCGCAGTTCACACTCAAAGGCCCTGGGGAAAAATGACCAGAAAAATTGTCAACTATAAACATGCTTGAAAATCTGTAAACCAGGACTTGTTGTGACCCAAAGCAGATGCCTTGGTCTACGTTTAAAATTCATACTGTTTCTGTTGGCTGATGGCAGAGCTGAGCCCCTCCTGTTGTTGACTGAGCGCCTGGTGTAGAACTGATACGTCTCTACCCCGCCTCAGTGGCTGGATGTTTTCTTTGCTTAGCTCCCATTCTGCATCTCCTCCTTCTGCCATTGTGGAAATTACAAGCTACAGGCTAACAGGCGCAGACAAACACAGAAATGCACAAGCTATCATTAAATTGCAAGACATATGCAATAAATGGCATTGATGGCTTTTGGACAGTGCAAAGCCTATTGGAGTCAAGTCATGCAAAATAGCTTGCAAAACGAACCAGACAATTGAAATAACGTTACATGAACAAGACTATGGGAATACATGTAATTTACGTGACATTTGAATTTGAGATTTTCTTATCAGGATCAGTAATAACAATGTTGACAAGTAGTATAATGAGAGAGACAGAGGGATGAGTTGGCAATACCCATGTGGCAGCTCTATATTATACTAAGGTTTTTATATCACAGAAACACAATATGGAGGGCAACGGTGCCGTTTGGACAGGCCTAGGGTGGTTGTGGTAGTGTATGACGTTGCCGAGCTAACGTTAGCTAGCATGAGCTCGGTTGTTTTTCTATCGTCGTCTGGGATATTCGTAATATTCACCTGCCAAGTATTTTTAAACAAAGCAGAAAGACTACCAGAGGATTCTTCCACAGACCGTTTACAAACCTTTTCTCTCCTTTTCCACGGATTTAGAACCACAAACTGTAATTGCAGTCGACTAGAGAATTCAGCGTTGTGTGTTTTGAACGAGGACCGCGACAGAATTTGGACAAAACTGATTGGAGCAATCCGAAACAGGAAATACGTAATTGTACGTCACCTCATATGTTCCGGGATACTTCCTGTTTTGATTAGACGTTTGTACCTGAAAGCTCAGAATTAGCTAATAAGCATAAAATACTTGGTACATAAATAGATAAATGCTAATATATATAAATGCTCTAGCAAGAAGATCAGCCAAATCATAGCTGCCATATGAATCTCTAGATGCATCGACATGGACAACCGTTGCTATTGTTGTGCATCAAAGTTCAGTCTCTTCAAGAAGGAGGTAGGGTTATGCTTTTAACGTTAACACTTGTACTTGACTTTATTCGCATACTAACTTTAAAAACGTTTGCAAGATACCTAAACTGCTTGGTTTATGTTTCATTGTCATCATAGTTGGGCTGTAAGAACTGCGGACGTGCCTTCTGCTCAGGCTGTCTCAATTTCAATGCTGTGGTGCCTCGCTGTGGCAACACCCAGCAGAAGGTCTGCAAGCAATGTCATGGTAATCTCACAAGGTAGTGGTCAAGCTATGCCTTCCACCAAAAAGATAGTAACCTAAGTCTGAATGATCTTAACATTAATAACCATTAAAGATTCATACCCATCTTTGATTTCTTTATTTTCAGTGGGGAATCTTCAAACAATGCCGGCAGATGGTCCCCTCCAGAAAATTACAAAAAGTCAGTATGATCAGATTTGTAAATATGACACTTTAACATACATTTGTCATCACAGCAATTTCATAATAGATAAAATGTTACACTTTCTTCCCCAGACGGGTTGCTGCCCTTGAGGCTAAACAGCAAGGACAGACGATACCGCCTTTTGCTGGAGGCAGTAGAAATGCCAAATCAGGGCTTGAACCAACCAAAGGCCTGTGTAAGGAAGACCAGGCTATTGCTGAAAGGCTTCAGAAGCTGAAAAGGGACACTAAGCCAAGTAATAGTCTTAGTCTAACCAGACCCTATTCTGTTTTAATCTGAAAAAAATAAAAATAAAATTATTTGTTAATGTCATTTTACTCTTTTTACCTCTTCTTCAGAGTCCATCCCATCTGAGAAGGAGATTGAGTCTCGTCTTGCTGCTTTGAAAGCTCCCAGCCAGTCAGTGCCTTCTATAGGGGAGATGGAGGACCGTCTGGCAGCTGTACAGGGTAGACCTCCACCTTCTCAAGCCCCTCCACCTGTGAGCTAAGCCCCTACATACTTGTTTAATGTTTCATAGACCTGTTAGTAAGGGCTCTTTTACAGCTTGCCCTTTAAATACTATTTAGAAGTAACTACTAAATACCTTGCTCTAATTCCTTAGATCACCTAATGCCATACAAAGTTATCTTATGTTGTTCTGTACAGGTACACCAGCCTCCAAATAACAGGACCCAGACAGAACAGGCCAATGATCTGATAACTCAGATGACAGAGGAAGTTGCCATAGACAACCAACAGCCAAACCCTGAATGTAGTGAGATGTTACTCCTCTTTCTCATTGATTTTACCAACATTTCAATTATTGATCGATAATACCTTTCACATACTTTCACAGTCTTAAGTAAGTCTTACATTAATTAAAGATTATGTCATGACCGCAAAACCTTGCCTCATTTAGCTACTGTGCCTTATTCATTGTGGAGCATTTAATCTCTCAACTATGCTCTAACCTAGTATTCCCTCTGCAGGTGTGGATGGTCCCATGAACAACCTAAACAAGGGGGAAGAGGGCAGGCTGGAGGAGAATTTGGAGGAGGGCCAGGACGGGATCAGGCAGCTGGAGGCTGAGAAGAACCGTCTGCTGGAGGAGGCCATGGAGGAGCTGAGACAGGGGCGCTGTTCCCAGGATCAGATCCTCCAGATGGCCAAGAGGGTGGCACAACTTAAAGGGCAGGATCCAGACAAGGGTACATCACACTTTAGTTAAAGTTGATGTTGCTTTGCTCCAGGCTAAGCATTTCAGTGTGGCTAAATACATGCTCGGTGCTACCAGTTCTTACAGCCTGACCTTTCCATGCTGAGTTCTTGGCTTACTTTCTCTGTGATCCATCCTTTCACACCAGAATGTCACAAAATGTGACAAGAGTGTGGATTCCCTCTCACTTGGAAGAAAGTTGGCCCTGTTAAATATGTGAATGTCTCAGAGTGACCACATCTGTGTTCTTGTTAGTCATCGGTGTACTTGTTGCTTTCCCCATGTTGTCTTTTAGTCACTATGGAGGACTTCCAGCATCCTGACAGTGAGGACGAGACTGAAGAAGAGGCTGTGAAGAGAGTATTAAAACAGGTCTGGGGCAAAAGGCAAAGTTAAAGTTAAAGTTACATACTGTGAAAAAAGGCAAAATTTATTATCATATTTATTATCATACATGGTAAATTTGTCTGCTAACATATAGACAACCCAGTTTGGATTATAATACTTTCAAATTGACATACCCTTGAAGATCATAGTGAACTACTTACTTATGGCAACCACTTGGGGCTGCTATTTTGCCATTTTAATCATGAAACTGTATTTATATTATATTATATTATTATATTCTGTATCTTTTTGTTCCAGCTCTCGGAAGAAGCTGCATTAGATGAGGCCAGTGGCTACAACATACCTTTAGAGCACAGTGCTCCAAAGAACACAGAAAAGAAAGCAACCTCTAAGAAACCGGTACTAAAGACAGTCAAAACACAAATTCATATTTCTTTCCAAGATATCACGCAGAATAAAAATGGAACGCCTTCGTTCATCTGATGTGTGTTTTTAAGACATCGGCTCTGGCGCCCAAGACTGCACCGGCTGCTGTGGAAGCTCGGCCTTCAGACAGCGATGAGGAAGATCTTCCCTGGTGCTGCATTTGTAACCAAGACGCCACCCTTCGCTGTCACACCTGTGATGGAGACATATTCTGCAATCGCTGCTTCAGGTAGCGCCACATACATTCATCTCCACAATCACAGAATTCAGTTTTTCCACTCGTATCAGATTCATGGAAATCTAAGAAAGTTGCTCATGATTTGGCATGCAAACAACGACCCAGATAAATCTTGGGGAGACCGCTGCCATCCTGTTAACCAGCATGTATATAAAGTATTTAGTGTGATGAATTATCAATCGATCCTTCATTATCTCCCCAGGGAAGGCCATGATGAATATGACAGGAAGGAGCATTGCACCACTAAGTACACTGCACCTAAGAAGAAGAGGAAGACATGATAGTGAGCAGCTGTTGGCCTACAGGTCCTGGTTAAGTGTCATTGATAGACTTGTGCTTTAGCCTTAACTGAGCTCTATTTATGGAAGTCAGCAGACCAGAACCCCTAATTATGTTGCTAATCTTATGTAATCTGTCAAATGTGTGTTGTTCCTGTGGACCCCAGGAAGAGTAGCAACTGTTTTTTTGGAATAGGTAACAGGGATATAAATAAACAAGTGAAGTGGCCAGGTACATCAACTAGCAGCGCATGTGCTTCCTCAAGAACTCTCTACTGTAAATGTACCAGTATATATGTTTAATATCTGAATCATTTTCCTGTAATGTATGTAATAGAGGTAAGTAAATCTTGCAGAGGCAGCCAGTCAGTATTGGTATTTGAGCAATACTGCATAGGTACTGTAACTCCGGACTGGATTGTAACTGCCCAATTGAATAAGAGGCTTCATGGGGGTTTTTTTGTCCTACTTTCCACAGGCAACAAAGGCACATTTTAGATTTGTAGTTTGCACTGTTCACCATTTGATTTTTAAATTTCGACAACACGTACGTAACACACACACACACATTGTGAGCTCATCTGGGATGATGTGCAATCCCTGACTACTGTCACAGAGGAGCCAGTATAAAAGGATTACTTAGGGCTTTGTTTTCTTTTGGCAGGCAGTGTAGTCACTGTTGTAATCTGTGTTTGGCTGAGACTGTGACATGACTGTTGCCTTTCGTGTCCTTGTGTCTAATGTGAATTTAAAGGATGCACAAGTCGTAGGCATTATCTGTGTGACGGCTTTGAAAGAGTGCAACGATGTTTCCGCTCTGAGCCCTTTCTTTAATCACCGATATCACCGTTATACAAAAACAGAAGCCTCGGCAGGAGTGTGTTCTTACAGTATAGATGGCAGAAAGGTGAGTGGGAGGGGGGGCAGACCAAGCAAATGGCTATAATGGAGCCCTTAGCCAAACAGCCCTATGTGTATGACAGAGAGAGGGCCAGAGGGCAGTTTCATCAGTGTGCATTACTGTCTGGCTAGCTGAGGAGAGACCATAATTACACTCTCCTCCAGGGGCTTGCTCCATTAAGGCCCATATGGAGGCTGTTACTGTTTGCCTAGCCTGTCCATGTCATACGCTGACCACAGACAGGAAATGGATGGATAATGGATGTATACTTAATGGACCTTCTTGGCCTTGGTTTCACTGTATTTACTGCTAGACCTGACATGCCACTGTCTCATTTGCTTCCATCACTCTGTTTCTTATGAGAAATGAACAGAAAACAGAATCTGGCAATAATCTATAGTATGCTGGGAATGACGATGCTAAATGTCATCCTATAGTAAAGCCTCACAGTTGCCTCTGGGCAGTAGGACATAATGCTGTTGTGTTGCCCTATTTCTGCATTCCTACTCATCCTTTAAAGGCAGACCAGTAGTAAAGGGCACCTATAGTAACAGGGTAGTTTTATAGGGATATGTACTGTATATTGTACTGTTTATTGTTAATGTTTATTTGAATTACATCTGAACCTATAGTACTGTCGATAAATCACTTTGACTGTATTTGTGAAATTGATCATTCGTCCACAGCCTTGTCTTGAAAATGTTCTCTTTTATTTTGACATACAACACTGTTATCAGAACAAAAATATTTATGTACATAAATAGGCAACCAAAAATGTACAATCTTACACAAAAAAAAACAGTCCATCTGAGTAATAGTCAGTACATCTTTATCGGTATGTTGAGTCAAAAAGTTCTAGCTGTCCATAAATAAAAGTCAAATAAAAAAAATCGAATCAAAACTGACTGTTCTGGTATTAGACTGATGCTGACCCAGGTGTGCAGCAAGAGGGTCCCATTGACATGTAAACTGCACATACAGACATCCAAAATAGTAAATGTTTGGGAGGTGAGAGATTCCACTTCGTCTTAATTCTTGATTTGACCTATTATCACTTCTTCAAGGGTCCTGACATTTTGCGTAGGCCCTTTATCCTGTACAGCAGCCCGTTGATAAAATCCTAGGGGAAGGACAGAGAAAACGTATTATTGCTGCAACTGTTGGAAACTTAGAGAAGATCTGTAGATAGTTACTGTCTAATAATGTAATGTAAAGTAACAGAACTTTCTTTGTGTCTCACCTCTTTTGGCTTACCACATTCCTGCAACAACTCCTATAAAAGAGAAGAAACAAACATAGCCTCAGTTACGAGTGGCGGACATTGCTCTTTCAAACATTGCATAAGGGGTGCAGCAAGGGTCAAGTGCTTGTAAAACTATTACCCCACTTAAACCCAGGTTTATTTAAGTCTGAACAAGGTGGCTTTTGAATTCTTCAGCCAACAAGATAACCTGGGACAAACAGGGTGGAAATGTACCGGCTTCATGCGAGTGAAAATAAATGAGTGACATTGAAGTACTTGATATATAGCAGTGTAAAGTGGTATGTATATAAATGGTAGAGTGGTTTCAATCTGTTTTGTCAGTCAGTCTGCACATAGGCTCACCTGCAGTCGGGTTCTCTGCCCCTCGTCCGACAGCTCCAGGAGCTCATCTATGTCAATCTCTAACTCTGGGATCTCTTCCTCCTGTATGGGCAGACAGAGATGAAGGCTAGAGACAATGGTCCTCTGTCACTGTATGCACACACTCGTACTCCCAGACACCGCAAAACAGGTTCTTTCAACTGTTTCATCAGTGTTTCATCAGTGTCTTGCCACCTGACACGGAGTCAGGAGCGAAACAAAGGTGACAAACAAAGATGTCTAGCCTAATCCAGGACGATGCAGGTGATGCGCCACGGAAAGGATTTCATGACCGCACACAATAGTTTCACTGTAAACTAAGGTGATGTCAAGTTTTAAGGTGCTGACGCCTCACTTCTTTAAGTTAATAGTGTTGGTTGTGTCGTATAAATAATGATTTTCTTCCTGAGCGAGTTTTCCCATAACGGTGATGAGATTGATGATGTGCTGTCCAGATGAGCACGGCTTAGGATCACCCAGGCATGAAGGCAGGAAGGCTCCAGGAAGCTGTACTCGCCACATGCCACCATCTGATTTCATGGATGGCTTACCCAGCTGGCATTTAGCTTCCTAAAAAAAATAAAATGGCTAATCCTAAAATGAGTTTTCCCACATTGTGTATCTGCTTGGTGTTAAGTTATAAAGGAAACTAAACTAAACGAGTATGAGCTCGTCTAGTTAATCCACAACAATTAAGTACCTATTAAGAGTACCTGACAAAGACTGAAAAATGAGACAGAGATTCCACTCGTGTAAAGAAAATACAGAATGTAATCAATTTAAAAACATTTTCAGAGGAGACGAGGACTGCTCGCTAGAGGGATCATGAACAGTAAGACGTCTGGAGTCACACGGTGTACACTCAAATTTGACAAGTGGGGCCCCTTTTAAAAGGAATATTTTCCAGTTGAAGAGTTTTAATAGCTGGTTGAGGACGGGGCTCGCTCAGGGTTTTCTGGATGAGGAGAGAGCTAATCAATGTGGGAGTGCTGAGTGGCGGAAAAGATCTACATCCCGGCATCGGCGTCCCGCGTGCCCCCCTCTAATTGATAAATGCTGCCGGTTTGGACCCTTTGTGATTCTGCTGATGGCTGTTCAACCACAGAAGCCACGCGGGGCTCAACTGCGCTGCTTTGGCCCACGCTGTGCTATATTGGGTTTTGATTTTGCAGTGCTGTGTTCTATCGGGGGTGGTGCTTTGTGGTTTGTGCTCTGTGCTGGAAAGGGATGGGCCGGGGTATACTGTGCTTTTACCCTCCCTCCGTCTGCCCCATGACTGCAGGACCACGCAGAGCGCCGCAATATCAACGAGAGACATTTTCAATAAGCTGGGAAGAATCTGTGCATTTATCATGAAAATGTACAATATGTCCCTTCCAGTAACTCCTCAATATAATATCATTCTTATAATATGAAACATATTATAGGCAATTGCAATGTTCGGCTCTTGAAAGTTACCTACTATTTGTCAAAGGAAAATGGTGTCTTAATAGGGCTTCTGGGCTGAGAATGTCCCCGCAGCACTTTCTGAAGTTTCAAGCAATAGATTGGTGCTAAAATGAATGTTGGCACTAACACCTGAATTCATGAATGTCAAAGTGCTGCTCAGAGGAAGGCAATATGGAACAGAGCTGCGATCTAAATGAGCAGTGGGATTTTGTCAAGATGAGAGGACCTTCGCTCGAGTTTAGAATTGGGAACCATTAAGGATTCATGAGCTCCGTGTTGTTCTTATTGAATGCTGCTCTTATTTAGAGATAGAGTAGAGTGTTTACAACTGTCTTAATGCAGATTTCGTATACGTGTGTGGTAGTAACAATATCTATATTGAGTTAAGATCAATAAGATCAATAATGTGTCTAATCAATTTAGACACATTCAACTTTGAAACCTTTGGATGTCAGAATTGCTATAATGCAGCCTGTGTATTTCAATGAACTGGACTGTCGCCTGCAAGGCCTGGTGGCTCAGTGGCAGTAGGGGGAAGCGCTAGTAGGCCAAACAGCAGTATTTGGTGACTTGTTTTATAGACTATAAGTTCTGTGCACTGAACATGCATAGGCCTAAAAGTTGTTGTGACATTTTGAGCTTCTGCTGTTCATTTCAACACCATCTCAAAAACTGTTTTTCACATCTTTTTTTTGTAGTTTACTATTCCCCAAAAAGGTGTGAAGTTTGCAAAGAAGCCTGCCACTCCAGACCAAGGCAGCACTTGTATGAATTAGAGATGGGGCTAAATAATTCAGGCGGTGACACAGGGGACTGACGGTAAATGCTTCCACGCGGAAGACTCAGAGAACCAACAGAGTAACCTTCCCCTGAGCCCATGCAAAATTCATCACATTGGCCAATGCACATGGACAAACCCTGCCTAATCCCATACCAGTGGTTAGTGCAAATATCTAATCTATCCCAGCTAGGTAGTAAAGCCTGTACTCTCACCTGACATAGAATTAGACCTATCCTCAGGGGAAATGGTACAGCTAGTAAAGATATAAGATAATATGTTAACTTTAACACATGACACACACCATCACAATTTAATCAAAGGAATTTTTTTTTTGTGTTAATGCTATCTGTCATCTTCTCCACAATCATGCTGGGATCCCAGTTTGAAGTTAGAAAGCACGGTTGCGCTCCAGGATTCCCCCACAGGAGCTGAGGGAACACACACACACACATAGAACACATCCGCTATCCTGTACATGGGCTGTACATTAATACTAATGTTAGATTATGTTAGAACCAACACATAAAAGGCTAAATACAGCAAATGTGAAATAATTGTATGTTTCTGGGACAACATGAAAAGGAGTAGGCAGGATAGGACTATCCTCGTCTCCAGTAATGCGATTTATTCTACTGCTTCACGGGCATTTTAGCACATATTACCACAGGGAGGACGGCAGTAAATGGAATGAAGCTCAGAAACACTGTGGAAAATATTTAGGCACCTAGGATGCAATATTGAAACCCCCAAGCACTCCTCTGTGACAAGTGTTTTGAATTAAACCAACCTACCTTATCTCTACTGGACTATCCACTGGCCTAGAAAAGGCTGAGTGGAGCCAATAGGAGACGCTGGTTGTCTATCACCAGAGATTCTGCAAGGAACCTCCCATCTCAGTGGAGTCTGCTGGCCCTAGCGCCTGCACTGCACTGTACACTGTAACACTCTCCGGGCAGACATGCTACTGTCTGTATTTCCTCAGACTCAACAGGTGTCTCTATCACCCAGACGGATCCATCTCCATCATCCGTCCGGCATTCAACCTCTGTGAGTACGCCACTCGCATGACGCGCACTCTACTGCCCTCTGGCATCGCGGTGCCATATGCAAGGGGGGGTGGGTGCTTGGCAGGGTGAGGGGATGCCAGACAGAAAGGTTGCTACAGGCCATCTGTGGTCACTCCGCTTAGGGTCCCTGCACGGTTACGGGGCTAAATGAGAAACATCGTCGCCTCCCCCTTCTCCGCCATCAAACAGGCCGTGTTGTCATCTGAGCCACATTGTCATAAGGACGCCCATGCTCCTTAGCAGACCCCTCTGCTTCCACTGTGCCATGCTGCCTCACGTGGGCGATGAGACATCTGTTGCCATGGTTTCCCCTCAGAGAATGCCAAGGAAATCAATATGGAGCATCTGACCTAAGTGGATTTTCCTCCCGCCACACAGCAGTGTAGTTAAGGGGCTCTTCCAGCCTTATAAGAGAAGGGGGGTAACTTCCTCCTATGAATCACTTCTGCACCCGCCCCCCTCTCACGGTCTTAGATGTGACCAGACTGCAAAGACGCTCTGTCTGGACCCATATTACAGTTGGGGTGGGGGGTTATATTTTTGTAGGTGTGAGTCTCTAAAGCACATAAGGGAAAAAAAGAAACCATGAAAAAAGACTCCTATATCAGGTGTGCATTTCTATTAATTGTTTTTTTTAATCTTCTACCTTAATCACAGGAATATTATCTGGGCAGTGTGGCTCTGTCCCTTGCACTCCTCACTACTGGTCTCTAATGTTGCTGATCCTGGAAATGAATCTTATTCTACTGTTGCATTCATTGTAAGCCGCTCTGGATTAGCGCCTCAGCTAAATGCCTAAAATGTAATTGCGGTCATATGGTTATCGTGTTTAATGGGGCTACGGGTTGCAGTCAGGGTTGCGACGTGCATCCTAATGACTGCAACCTGACATAATACGGCGGGTAAAGTATCCTATCACCAGTGGAACACCGTGATGCAAACTACACGGCTGATACTGCAGTCAGGTCGGTAACAACCTCCCCACAGAGGGCTTTATCTGTGCTGAAGAATTGCAGCCATGAAGCAGAGCTGCTTGCCTCCCCACCCACTCCTCTGTTAGGTCGCTCTAATCTCTCCCCCTCACGTCTTGTGATGGATAGCTTACCTCAAGCACCTATGTGCAGCTCAGTGCCTCCCCTGCTCTGTTCCCTCACCTTCAGGAACCCAACACAGTGTGCATGGATGTGTCTGTATATGTGTGTGTGTGTGTGTGTGTGTGTGTGTGTGTTGTGTGTCTGTATACGTCTCCTTGTAGCAGCCTGAGTCAGCCCTTAGCCTACCTCGCAGTCGAACAGCAGGTGCAGCTGCCCGTCGATCCACTCCTCGATATCCAGCCTCCTCTGCAGGTCCTTGCGGTTGTATTTGACGGTCAGCTTGCCCAGCTTGCGGTGCGCCGGCTCCTCCGCTTTGTCCGCCGTCTGGAACATCACCCTGGACTGGGTGCTGGGCTCCGACGCCATGGCTGCCACGGCCTCAGGAGAACCGTGGAAACACACACACACGTAGACTTGAACGCACACACACACACGCTCTCGCACACTGGCTCCCCTGCTCTGTCTCCTGCTCCTGCTTTCCAAGTGGGCTGTTGTTCCCACGCGTATCTCCTGTTATCTTGTTGAGCTCACCCCCTTTTCTCTAGTGCCGGCTCGCTCTCTCTCTCTCTCTCTCTCCCTCCTGTTCTTGCTGCCGTTGGCTCTCTGTTTGTCCTCTCTCCCTCTCTCTGAAGCTCACTGTCTCTTGCGCTCCTTCTCTCCTCCTCCCTTGCAACACCCGCTGCCTGCACTATCGAGAGGATGGTAATGAGATACGTCTGTGGGTGTGTGTGTGTGTGTGTGTGTGTGTGTGTGTGTGTGTGTGTGTGTGTGTGCACCTTACAGGGTGTGTGTCTGCTTTTTGCTCTCTTTCTCCATACTACAGCAGGTGGGAGTGCATAGGTCAATTACAGTGATAAAGACTGGGATTAGGGTAAGAGGGCAACCACGGCAATCAGGTGAGGAATATTACACAGGCACACTGACAACACGCCAAAGTGTCTTACTTGCTCACCAGACAAGACGTACAGGTAAACACGCCACCCTGAAACATATTTTACAACAAGTTTTCAGTCAGTAGAAATGGGAAAAAGGTTTATCCGCAAAGTCGTAAGGGTTTGACATTGCTAAGGGCTTTTCTGTTCGTCCACACTTGCAACAATAGCCGGGTCCCCCTGACAGGTGAGCCAGGGTTCCTCTAGTGTGATACTCTCCCAGTCCATTATAACAGGCATTATCAGGTGTACGTTTAATAAGCCTTGAAGTCAAATTGGCATCCTCAGTTACGCAGCCGGTAAATAATAGATGAACAGCCAAAGTACTATTTATGGTCATTTAGAAGTCAAACGTCAAATAAATACCTTGAAGCTTTTGAATTTTTAGTAAGTCAAATATCACTAGTGGCAAATAACTCAGGGTCAAAATTCATAGTTGTAACTTCCAGTGCCAAATTATTACGAGTGAGACAAGAGAGGCAACAGGCCACAGAGTTTCCACCGATCCTATTACGATATGAACAATGAGGTTCAGTTTTTTGTTTTGGCAGGGGCTATCAATCAGCCGTAGCCGCGCGTGTTCGCCCACTGATGCACCGTCTGTTACAAACACTGAATAATTGAGCAGCTCTAGCAGCTCACCTTTCCATGCAAACAAATTCATTCATCCCATCCCCTGCTACTTGGTTCTGCACCATCGGCTCGTCTACAGAGGGACGCGGTTTGGAGACCCGCGCTAAGGCCTTCTCACCTCGGACCTGGCTGGGTGACTTCATTCTGGGTGGGAGAAGAGGAAGGCAGTTAATGAACTTGACCTCAACTGGTTTATCTGCACTGTAAGATGAGAATGCGCCACGTCAACAAGGATTTAATGGTCAAGAAGTTGTGTAGTTTATGGAGACTACCCTACTTTTTGGAAATCAGCTGGCTGGATTTCTGATTCTAATCAAACCATCTACTCTGATATTGAGTTGTTTACTAATAAAAACTTTTCTTTTCTTCCTGGATTAATCTATTACTTGCACCATGACTCATCATATAATTTGACCACTGGGTGAATGAGTCACATTTATTACCAAAAGAGGATATAGATCGTCTGTGTATGCCTGTTTCGACATGTTAATGATGATAAAAATGAGACAGCATGACCCAGGCACTTCCTTGAAAGATAAAGTAAATAAATAAGAGCGCTGCATATCCTCAACTGCTCCTTGAAATTTAGTTGGGATCATACCGCCATCTGCTGGATTGAAGCTGAAACATTTGGGCAGCACAGAATTTGAAAGGCGTGAAGTCCAAAACGCACAAATACAAGCCATATGGCCAGTGTGCCCATGGCAGTATAGACACGAGCCCACAACAAATGTTTTTTTCTTTTTGTTAAAAAGATAGACGTAATTTTACCTCCCTATTGGGTAGGGCAGGGATATAAAAACATGATCTTTTCAAAACTCGAAGCGAAAAATCACTATAATATCCACTATAATATAATATATAGACTTATAGTGTATCTGTGGTATTCAGTAGTGGGTTTATAGTGACCTTCTCGTACTGTATTCACTATAAATCAGGCCACTAGATCATGTTGTGTTAATAAACTAGCACCACGGTGACACGTGTTAGTCAGTGTTCTAGTGGTAAATAAATGGTGAGTAAACTGCGACCTCCAATTGGTGATGATCATGAGTGAAACGACCAATTATAAGGCAAAAATATAGATATTTTAAAAAAGAAAACAAGGTCTATGCTTCACCCCCTAAAAGACCATATTATCATATACCTTATCAGTTTAATACGTCTTACTAATACTATGATTGTATGTCAGGGAAAAAATGTGTGTGTGGGCTTACCCTCTACTACATCTCTGATTACAGTGGAGAGGTTCCAATCTTGAGTGCATTTTTTAAAATAATTAAATGAAACTTGTTGACTTTGGTGGTTGACATTCACACACACCCCGCGTTCACGTGAGTCTCCGTCATAACCACACTCAAAAGGGAGTGGCATCAGAGGAGTTGAATTTCACTTCCTGTATCTCCCAGGTAGAGTGACTCACCTGGGTAATGGAAAGATTTTCGTCGTTTGCATAGACCTTCTCGACGACATCAGAAGGGGCAGTTATTTGCCCTGAATGTTCAGGTTCTGGGCTGTAAGAGATCACGTTCACACCTAGAGAGCATCTGCGGACTTATTGAACCAGTTGTTGACTGGAATCTGGTAAGCCGGAGCTCGTTTCACGTCACCTTCCTGAAGGTTGATTTCTAAGAAAAACGCAAACTCTGTGACACCGAAATATTACATTGACTTTGATATTTCTGGCATGCTCTATTGACACCTCCCTCTCTTTTTACAGGTGATCACGGAACTTTATTTGTGGGAAATCTCTATTGGACTTCTAATAATGACTCTACTCAAAGTGGGACTGGCGCTGCTGCCCCTAATGTTATTTCTAAGCGGCCCGGTGGCGGGCCAGGACTTTGGAGAACAGTGTCTGGCCAAGTTCAAAAGTGGTCGAGAAGATTTTGTTCTCGACACCGAAGACTCGGTGAAGGACGGGGCGACGTTCATCGCCTCGCCGAAAGTGGATCGCTACAAGGACTGCGTCCGCTCCTGCTGCAAGGACCCGAAGTGCAATGTCGCCTTCATGGAGAAAGGGTCGGAGGAGGGCATGATCAGCTCCTGCTTTCTCTTCGACTGCCTGTACAAAAAGAAATACGTCTGCCGCTTTGTCAAGAAGACGGGATACATCAATTACATACTGGATTCCGTGTATGAGAGTGATCTCGCAGTGACTCTACCTCCCAGTAAGACCATTATATCAGCCTTAATCCTACTACAAGAGCAGTGGTGTATTCACAACCCTCCCTGTCAAGTACCCCCAAATAGATGTACAATAGCCTAGGGATCCCCTTTTCCCATAGGACTTTTGTGGAGGATGATAGTGAGTAGAGGGAAATATCTGTGTCAACATCTAGTGACTGTCATAATAATCACGTTTATCTATTCCCACTGACCCTGGAGGTCCCGGGACCCCACTTTGATAACCACTGGTTTATGGTACATATAGATCTCCCAAACAATTGAATGTTTTCCTTTTTTTTGATCGTTCATTCATTAGCAATGACCCTCCAGTGAGGTAAAGCTATTCCTGTCACTGTCTTTCCGTGGTCTGTGTTAAAGCGGGGCATGTACTCCAGATATGTGGAAGATGAGACTAATGGCTTAGGGCAGAAATCTGCTGCATGTCCCCACACGCCGAGCTTCATTCAGGCCCCTGTTACAGGCTTGGGTTTCTGTTTTGCCATCTCATTTCCTGTGAGAAAAGGAGGCTCCTTCAGGTGTTTTGGCAACATAATCACACAGGGCAGAAGAAAAGCTCTCACAGACCAATACGTAACAGCGTTTTCTGGTCACTTGAACCCAAGCCCGCTAAAATTAATAATAATAATAATGTCCTTCCTTTCCTCCTTTGCCACTGTGTTTGTAGCCAGCAATTTTGCCCTGCTATGCTCAAGCTCCTCGTGTTTATATATGATGTACATTGAACCCGTGGTGTCCTTCCAGATGAAAACGACCAGCCGCCTGTGGCCAATGCAGGCCAGGACCGGGTGGTCCAGCCTCTGGACAGCGTGAAACTGAATGGCGTCGAAAGCAAAGATGACCATGAGATCGTGTCCTACACGTGGCAGATGGTGTCCGGATATCCTTATGCTGTTATACAGGTGAGCAAAGGGACTGCGATGCAAACCAGACCACGTTTGCGCGGTTTCTGTGATCATTTGCCTGTTGTATAATGGCCACAGGGCTTGCTGCGGGTGAAGCATGGGGATTTAGCGGATAGCCAGGGGGACAATTTGGGGGTCAATTTGTTTTCGTGCGTTTTCTGCCCTGACATTCCTTGTAGTAGAGGCATTTCTATACATTTTCCGATTCAGTTGTAAATGTCTGCTGCTAATCAGAAAGCATCACTGTCTTCCCATGCCTTGTAGAAAACCACATTCAAAGACGAAGTCGAAGTGTCCAATCTGACATCTGGGGTGTACAGGTTCCAGCTGACTGTCACCGATTCCATTGGCCAGTCAGACTCAACCCAGATCACCGTCCTGGTCCTGACCCCCGAACAGTCTGAGCGTGAGTATCGAGACAAGTCTTCAGTTGTAAACATTGAGATTGGTTACTGTTGGTTGGCTGTAAGATGAGATGCCTAGAGATCATCTCATACAGAAGCTAATACAGATATCACACTACTGAATCACGGTGCAATGTGCTGAACATTATCTCAACATCTTTTGTCTAGGACGTGGGAATTGAGCTCAGGTTTCACAAACACAAAGACTAGAGCGTCTGTGTTACGGCTTATTATTTCACTGCATGACCTTAGTTTATATCAAAATTCCTATCGGCACTTTTTTAGGTGCTTTTTGCTTCTCGTGCTGCAGATGTCAGCTAGAAAACTATAGCTTATATTGGTGTTTACGCTGTGACGGGCCAGCTGCTTCAGTTTTGTTTGTTAGTTTTCAGTGCAAATGTAGATACCGGCATTTGATGGTGATCCCCAAAAGAGATAGAGTTTCGGTGGAATTGTTCCTGGCTCATTTTAAGTCCCAATGACATGCAAACATGACTCATGTTTCCTCTGTATTTGTTGTCATTTCTTTTGACTTATCCAAGAGTTACCTGCCTTGTGTTTATGGTCGGGATGTAGGGGAGATACGATGATTATGGAAAATTACTGGCAAATGGAGATGCGCACACAGGAATTCCTTTCCTTTTATTCAAACTACAGTTATTGATCTAGGGACTGTTTTTGTTTTCTTCCCACATTTTGAGGCTGAAAATACCAAAATGCGGAAGGATATATTTTTCAATAGGTGGCACGTACTGGCTACACGTAATGAGTAGAGCTTCCCATGGTGGATTGTGGAGTCTTCTTTTTTTTTTACACCAACCTGAAAAGATGTGGTTGTGAAAATGCCATCAACTGCTCAGGCATTGTTTGCATTTTGTCGTAATATAAGCCCTTCCATTTCTGTTGTAATCAAACCTGTCTAGGCTTGCTCCCTTGATTCCTGTGGACTGAATGATGAAATCCCCTGTAGAGCTGAAGATAAAAACTCGTGGGATAATAAGACTTGGCCAGCCTCAGCCTTTTGTGGGGGGAAAACCAGTGAAAAGTCACGAAAGAGGGCTTGTTCCTCTAATTATTTTTCCTGTTCCCTCTCTTGCGTCAGAAACATGCTTGGCAGTTTCAGTCTTTGTCACGCAGCGATGGTTTGATATCTTGGATCCCTGGTGGTGTGTTCATTTACCGGGAGTTCCACAGAGGTGAAAGACAAAATTCCTAGGTAGCCAATCAACGCCTCTGTAAGCCCCGCCCAGTTATGTGTTTTACTGGCCGAGTCCCTACCAACATCCCATTCTCTCCACCCCCGACTCTACGAAAACCAGTCAGTCTGGTTTCAGCTTGGGTTTCACAAACACAAGGACACCAGCCACCGTCACGATCCTCCCCAGCACTGATTGAGATGTTTAACCCTTTTCTGAAGTAAATCGCTCTGGGCCCAGCCTGTATTTGGAGGTTGTTGGTTGATTGAAAGCCTATTTAGACTGAAGCAAAAAAGGAAAGACTATTAACCATTGATCGGCTCAGTTACCCATTGACACGCCTGTGTTGTGAATAGTGTTAGGAATGTGACTCGGTGGGACATGCAAGGGTACAACAGTGACTCTACAGATCAGTGTCAACACATTTGCACCATAATAATGAATGGATCACAATACCCCTCCCCCCTAAAGTCAAAGTGCCTTACATTGGCTCTTGTAAGGCAATCACATGAGATGGTATTGGTGCCACTGCAGCTTACAGTTCCTCATAACTTCCATAGTCTTCTATTGTGCTTCGAGGTCGCAGTTATTACATGCATGTTTCAGAACATGCATCATCAACCACACACAGATGAATAATCATATCAGCATGTCAGAGTTAATCAAGATGCCACTTCCTTCTTCTGGGTTGCCTTTGTCTATACATGTCAGCCTGTTGTGTAACCAGTTGTCTGCCTGGCCAGACAAGCGACATGGGAAGTTAGGACAAAGTAAAAAGGACAATCCCACCACATCACATACACTGCTGTGAAATAATAGACCTTTCATGGTTAGATAGATAGATAGATAGATAGATAGATAGATAGATAGATAGATAGATAGATAGATGTACTTTATTAATCCCAAGCTGGGAAATTGCAGTGCAGCAGCAGCATTACACACAGAGACAATAACAACAACACAATGAATAAAAAAGAACAACCTAGACATATTAAAATGGCAATATAGAACAAACAAAAGGAATAATACCACTAAATAAACAAAAGTTAAAAAACACGACGGGAGCTGCGGCTACAGGCTGCCACCTGGAGCGGCGCCATCTTCATGGTTAGTCAGAGTAGTTAATTTCCTCTTAAGTAATTTGTTAATTTGTTAATACTCCTTGTTTATCTTTTTCTTTTTCTTATGGCACTCTATTGTTTGCACACTTGTTTTTTGCACTATATTGTCTATTCTATTCTGTTTTCTATTGTTGTGAGCTGCCATAACATGTGAATTTCCCCACGGCGGGATTAATAAAGTCTATTTTATCTTATTTTAAGTAATTCTACTAAAGATTATGGATGATGGTAATGTTTTTTTTTTCTTTTTTTAAGTACATGAATGGCAACTGAAGGAATCAAATACTGTGATGATAAATGAACAGCAGTCACAGTTTTATATATCTATCTAATACATATGTGAGGTTTAGTCTATTGAATAGGCATTTCACCTTTAACACAACTGAACTCTTGTTGTAATTGATCACTCTGCTGGGTACATCAGACAACTTACTAACTTGAAAACCCGATTTGATGCTACAAGCAATAAGTCATCTATATGACTATCTATATGATATATGAATTACGCCTTTTATAGTCACAAGGAAGCTGTGTTTTGATGGTGTCTTGCTTCCGTACCTAGGCGTATTTCGAGTTGAAACAGGATGTTGCAGCGGGACATAACGCAGGGGTGGGCGGCGGGTTGGGGCTGTTGTTGAATTGAGCAACAGCTACTGGGGGGGTGGGGGTTGTTAGAAAAAAATCTATGATGGTAGTATTAGTTGGAATTTTTTATGTAAGCCTACTGGTACACCATGGAGTCACCTCTAAATACATTGTTTTCCAGGTAGTAAAAGTCATCGGATTTTCATGAAAAAATACTAGACCTATATATTTTTTTGGTAATTTATTGAGTAGATGCACATTATGATACAGAGAGCTGGATTACAAGGAGGGAAAAGTCGCCTTTCATTTCATTGTGACTTGAACCTAACCCTTATTATATCCTCTATTCCGCCAGACCACTGTATGGCTCCGGCCAAGATTGGACCGTGTCGCGGCAGTTTCCCTCGCTGGCATTACAACGCTGCCTCAAAGGCGTGTGAGGAGTTCATCTTTGGGGGCTGCAAGGAGAACCTGAACAACTACCTGTCCGAGCAGGAGTGTAGCAAGGCCTGCTCTGGCTCAGGTAGCTCTCTCTCTCTCTTTCTCTGGTCTCATCCTTGAATTCACTGTGATGTTATACCCTTTTAGCAGCGTAGATGCATGTATTTCTTTAAAAACATGTAAACGCAGCATTTATGGAAAGGCTAATATTACAAAAATGAAAGCTCTCCAACATAATGGTTTGGGATTTAGGATAATTGGCTGCAATACATTTTGCACTTAGTATTTTAGGCACTTCGCTAATCCTCTTTTTCAGAGCAACTTACAATGAATGCAACAAAGCTAATGATGTTTCACAAATGTAATAAATATTACTATTTTCCTAGAATATTTGTGTATAATAGAAAAGAGCTAAGTGAAGGAAGATAGTGTCTCATTTGTTTAAATAAAAAGTAGGTAGATAACTTATTGCACTTTTACCGTAGCACTGGTTCTGCTCTTAGATGCTTGTTTAGGAAGGAAATGCACTTACAATTTCTGGTGACTAGTAGTTCTCTTGCCTACCTATGTTGAATGCACTTATTGTAAGTCACTTTGGATAAAAGTGTCTGCTGTACTGACTGTAATGTAATGTAAATAAAATTTTAATCTAGTTGTGTTTTCTTTTCTTTCAGAAAAAAGTGAAAAAACTGGCAGAGGTTTGCCAATTCCTGCACCTTCTGGTAGGTGGATTCTGCTTAGTTGGTGACTGTGTACAAAACTACCTAGTGGCTAGTCAAAGTAATCCCTGTGTAATCCTCTCTCAAGGATGAAAGTGTTTTATGAAAGTGTTTTTTAGTATTTTTAATTTGTGTTTGTGTGTCACAGACGTAAAATGCGAGGTTCCGTGTACGGCACATCAGTTCTCGTGCTCGAACGGCTGCTGTTTGGACCCGGGCCTGGAGTGTGACACAGTCAAGCAGTGCCAGGACGGCTCAGACGAGGAGAACTGCGATGACTGTGAGCAATGGCTATGCAAACTGGGCTTCATTTCCATACTGTCTCACAGCATTGTAAATGTGGTGATGACGTGATAGTGATCAAACGTTCTTATTTAAAAAGTAATAATATTACTTTATTACTCCTTGTGAGAAGTCATTTGTTACACTACTTTTCCGGGACTTGTTTTTCTCTGAATGGTAACTGTAATATTATTATTGAAAGTGAAAAAGTAATTAGTTTCAATACTTGTTACTGAGGAAAGTAACTGAGTATTGTGTTACCTCCCATCACTGGACTTATGAGACTAAAGGATGTCCTTCTTTTCTACATCAGTGAACAAGAAGTTTCGGATTCTGCTGCAAATTCCAGTGGATGCGCAGAAAGGTGATTTGACATTTTACTCTTCTTGCAAATGTGTGGTTTCCAGACCTTTTTGATGGTTTCTGTCACTTAAACCTGCACTATGTAACTTTATGTTATTTAGTTGCTGGCACCGCCAAGTGGCAGCAAGGGGTTTTGTTAGCAGCTTCACCACCTTTGCGCGCAGTAAATTGGCCTTTTGCAGTGACAGCTGACGTGCTAGCTAGCGGTGTGTGTTCGGCTCCTGAGTTTCCATTTGTAACTTCGTGTGCTCAGAGAAAACAGAAAACCATCCCGACTCCAAAAACTTCATTGGGGTGAATGTAGCGAATCTACAGCGGCTCAATGATGGAGGAGGGATCTTTTCTTCACGAACTAGACTGATCAGGCGCTTGTATTTTTACATGAAGTTGCATAATACAGCTTTAATTTGAATTGTGAAACAGGTTCTTGTCGTTACTCTACACTCCATCATCATCTCTCTTGCACTTTTTCTCTAACACACAGTGCGCTGCACAGAACCTCCTGAAACGGGAAGTGGCAGGGAGAGTATCACCAAGTGGTACTACAACCCCTACGAGCTGGAGTGCTTACGCTTCAACTACGGCGGCTGGAAGGGGAACAACAACAAGTTTGATTCTAAGGAGTCCTGTATGAAAAGCTGCAGAGGAATAACAGGTGGCTTGGCACATTCCTACAAATAATGTGATGTTCCCAGACATATTTTGCTCCAAGCACATACAAGGAAGGAGACATTTGCATTCAAAACAGCCCTTTTTGTAAATGCATTTGACTGACTTCTCTTAGGGAGCTTGAAATGCAAAGTTCTGTTAGTGTGTCTACCACAGATTCAAATATAGCAGTTTTAAATCCCAGTAAATTACCACAAGTATGATGCTAAAAACTACAACCATATCACTTCTTGCCCCCTCCTCAGATTCAGTGCATTCAGTTGTAGTGAGCATTTGCACACGCTCACTGTTTAACTCTCATAACGTCCATAGCTTTATTTCCCTTTCCACAGCACACATCATGAACTGAGATTTGTTTCATGGGGTCTTTTAATGCATTGTATATTTAATGTACCACACAAATGTTAGCTAAATAATAGCTAAATCTATCTAATATCTTATCCTCGATTTTAGAAGCGGACGTATATGCAAGAAAGGAGGCGTTTGAACGGCAAGATTCTAAAAGCCAGACAGGTAATTCTTGTTTTTTTTTTCTTGAGCTCATAAAAGTGAAAATTGCGCCTGCTGTCTCGTTGGAATGAATTTTCTTTAAGAGACGCCTCAACAATGCTATTTCAAAAGTGTTTTTCTGCCCCATAAACTTTTACTTCTTGTGGGTCATCATTCAGAGGCACTAGTATGGATGAAGCCTTCCTTTATCCCATCTCATTGTGCCAGTTCATTGAGGATGAATGCAGCAGCTGATATAGTGATCTGTATTGTCCATCCAGTCTGGTAGCTTATTGAAATGACAAAACCACCAAGTTAAATTCCCACTACATGTAAATAACAAACAAATTAAATCTTTTTGATGCGGTTTGTATTTTATACTAACTGTACCCATCCTTGCTCAGGTTTGATAGTGGCAGCTGCTCTCCTGGGTCTAGCTATCCTCATCCTGCTAGGCATCACGTGTTACTGCTTACGGAAGGGAAAGAAGCGGCAGTCGCAACACCATCATGTGCCCGTCAACGGCTCCCAGGTTGCTACCATGGAGAGTCGGGAACGTCTGGTCTACAACTCCACCACCAAGCCCATCTAACCCATCACACTTGCCCTTTGACCCCCTGGCCCTCATGGCAAACACCACAGGCCAGAGTTGTGTAGTATACTGAAAGAACTCATTAGAGGAAAAAAAAACATTGCTCACTCCTTTATATTAGAACGTTGGAGGGGTAAGATGGTCTGTTTTCTTTTGCTCACGTATAGATTTGTTTGATAGCGATAATGCATCGTACAGAGAAGCCAGAGTTGCTTCAACAGTGACTTTTATTTGTCCACCAACAATTTGTTACTCAGGGTAAAAGGGATGTCTGAAAGGAATTTAGATAACGTTAAGGTGGAATACCACTGAATAGCAGCATCCACATGTCATTCCTACGGGTTCAGTTTGGATTCATGAACACTTTTCCACTTTTCAGAGATGGGTGCATTTACTTATGGGTGCATTAGAACTTTCAATATTCTATTTTCTTCAAAGTAAGTCTCTAAATTCCTATATAGATCCATACCTGGCTTGTTCATCATGACTTTTGTAACAAATTAGAGGCTCGGTGCTTGACTTGAAGAGTGGACACATTCACTGAAAGACTGAGCTCTACAGAATAAGATGTGGACGCTTACATCAAGTGGTGTTTCCCTTTAACTTACTGAAGTCCTGCCACTGTAACTTATTCACTCTATCGGTTTTGTTTTTAGTATATTTTATTACACATTTTAATTGACTTGTTGGAAATATATTGTACATAATGTTAGAATTTTAGAAGTAACATCTTATTTTACTTTGGAAGATTATTTTTTCGGTTGATTTTTTTTTTTTGACTGTTTGAGAAACAAACAGTAATACTTTTTGTACCTTATGAAGCACATGTGGAAAAACAATCTTTCAATGTTTCAAGCTTTTACTTTTAGAGTCTTTGTACATAGTATTCTGTCTGTTTTAGCCATACCAAGACGTGCTAAATAAAATGTTAACTGAAAATGTATTGCTGGTGTTTTTTGCCTTTTTAGATAAGAGGCCAACTTGCTTGAACTTGCAAGTTTTTCATGAATCTGGTTGGGATCACACATGCTCATCTGCTGTCTTCTGCCAATTCACTCATATTGTAGGTAAATGCAACAAAGAACCCAGAGAGTGGCTTTCTAACTCCATTGTAGTGTTTCCTCTCTAAATGAGATGGAAAAAAAACAACTCTACTGTGTGAAAAATGATTTCAGCTATCGAATATTATTGAATTGATTGACTTTCCTGACACCTTTTCTTAAAAAGTAGTTTTAGACGATATAATCATTTAGATTTTTGGTGGTGGTGGTGCATCTTTCAAGGATGGTGCAGTAAGGCAACCTTTCTTCCCCCAAACTGGATTGATGGTCAAATGGAAATTCATAAGGTTCTGCCACAAGACTACTACCAGTAGTCCGTGTGTAGTAGTTGGACAGTAATAGTGCCATATGAGAAAACTGAGCACAGTGACATTCCCTTTTACTACCAGCAGATGGAGACATTGGTTTATTAAGTGCTCACCATTGTGCGTCTCTGTCCTAGTAAAAATCATTAGGATGGACCATCTCTTGATCTGTACTGTAGAGTGAAAATAGGCACAGCCTGTCATACAGTAAATTGCATATTGTACGGGGGAGAGTGAAACAATCTATCAGACCTCTACACAAATGACACCAGGAGCATCATCTTCACGTGAGTAACTCCATCAAGAAAGTCGACCACATTGCTCTTTTCAGTCTCTGAATGAGGATCTTGAGGTAATCTCAAAAGAGAAAAGACAGAGGGGGTTGTGCATAGCAAAGGCGTCCTTTTCTATTCAACCAGCCACACATAAATTAGCATCCACCCAATTGATTCACTCAAGACATCCTTTGTCAGCCACCCTTTCCACTGACCTGACCCTCATAAATGTAATTGGCAGGATAACAATTTGTTATGCCGGTTCACAAGCTTGTCACTCTGTCATAGGCTGTAGGCTCCCATGAGTACATGTTCCATACTAAGTGAAATACAAATATTTTTAAGGTGCGCTACCAATATTTGGTGTCATTGATTTATAATGAATGACACTAGGCTGGTACAAATTTGAAAACTGTGCCCCTAAAATGTAGCTGAGAGGTAAAAACTGAATCCCCGAGGTGGATATCATTTGCCTGTCCAATACAGGCGGTGTTTTGCTGCCTTTAAGTGATCCTCGTAAATTAAATAAAGTTTAGGTGAGTGGACTCTTCTTGACTTGCACATTCAAGTGCTTTTCAAAACAAAACACAAATTGGACGCTGTAACCAAAGCAGTTATTTGGTGGCTGTTGTTTTATTTCAGAAATGACTTGTTTTTTGCCCGAGCAGCAGAATAAAGAGAAGAAAATGTGGCACCTAATTGATCTTTCAATTGATTTATTACCCAGAAAAATAAGAAAGAAAGAGTAAGTAAGAAAGAGTACAAGAAGAAGGTTACACATGTACAATAACCTATAACAATAACTTACTTCACGTTTACCATCACTCATTGAGAAAACTTCCATATTCTCCGCCCCCAAGCCTCCACTTCGTTGAATCGTTCATGCGCGCTCAGTTTGTAATCGCGATATTTCCCACAGGACCTGAAGGCGGCATTTGTTCCTCGCTGTTGGTCAAGCTAATATGCATCGGCGTTCGCGTGTGGATCATATGGCTGTCTGAGCTGGTGATACTGGGATATGTGCGTCTGAGCGGCTTTACAATGTGAAATGAACTAACGGAGTAACCTCAAGATTTAAAAAAGACAGACTACTAAGGAAAACTTTCCTACTGAGCAAGCTTGTTGGGAGAAAAGGAGTTAGACATTTCGGTAAGTGCTGTTCTTTTGAGTGCTGCTCGAATTTATCTCAAGGATTTTCTTCCTACGGTTAATCTAGCTGTAGGAAATGTGTTGTTATTGTAGGCTGCTGACAAACACCGGCGAAGAAGTGTTTAAAGATTTCCGAGTTTTGTGAGTTGAAAAACCTAACATCCCTTCAGTTTACCAACGCATCACCGGTACCTGTCAGGAAAATGAACAAATTAAAGCAGAACCCCATGCAGTGGGTGCGAGTTACAAAAACAAAACAATAAATCCAACATGCATGTATCTCAATAATACAAGACATGATATACTGTCGTCTAGCCTAGAGACTCCGAAAACACTGCACTACATTCCCACTCTTTATCACCTCACCTCCGTCTTTGACTTTGCACTGCATGCAGAGCTTTGATGCGGATTTCAGATGAATTCCTGGTGAAGGGCCTTTTTTTTCTGCACCATAACTGTCTTGAACTCAAGTCATCACCAGTCAGCTTAAAGCTTACCGCCTCTGGCAAGGGCAAGAGTTTCAGGCTGATAAGTGGTGTTTGTTCTTGGAAAGAAAACACTCTCTGTTGAGTGAACTTTGATCAGCTGCTGGGATCTGTAGGCTTTTTAGGGGGAGTCGGATTTTCACGATTTAACACTGATGCCAGACTGAAATGGCCTCTACTATTTTGACTCCATGCTGCAACCGAGTCATTTGCCATTTCCCCTTGACTCCCGACTCCCCCATGGTGCCCATACTTGACCATTACTTTTTCTAATGAGCATTCCAGCGAGAGAAAGTGAGGTTTTCAATACAGGCTGTTCATAGGTCAATGAATTTCCCCACCAGCCATTGAGAAAGAATGGTGCAAAATCAATCAATTGCTACTGAAAAGTCCCATCTTTTGCTTCTTTGACCTCGCTTGACCTTTCAGACAATAACGTCTTAACTTCGTTTCAGATAAATGTTCCCTCAGTGCGATGAACAGCACCATCTTCCAGGTGGTCCAGGGAGGAAGCTGCCCAAGTGTGTCTTGGCTCACAGGAGGAAGAGAGTCAGAGTTGCCACATACCTTATTTCCTTCTTCGCTAGTGTTTGGTGTGCTGCAAAACCGTCTGAGCGGCTGAGTGCAAGGGTGACTTGAACACATGAGGCCTTACGACATGCATAAAGTGCTAAGAGCTTTTCACAAGTCACCTCCTGTGTTATTTAGTGGTTAAATGCAGCTTAGATTGATGTTGCATTGAGGAAGGTTAGCATAGACCTAGACCTCTTGTCACCCTGAAACTGCAACTTTTGCATGTTCCAGCTAGGATTACACTGGGAGAGTTAAAGGTCATCTTTAAAGGTAAACAAGACCTGAGGACATTGCCTTCGTTTGAAAGTGTAGAGTTTTCGCTTTGAGTGATTTAGCACTCTAGAGACCCGAGGGAGGTCAAAGTGAGCGTTTTTGCCGTCACAATGTCGACGAGCCTCAAGCCAGGCGTGAAGGAGCTGCTTGCCTGCAATTGCTGCGTAATGCACCTTTAAATGGGAACGCTCCAATTCTATTTGAAGACTTGCCTTCTAATTTTAACCAGCAGCCCCCTGCTTTCCCTTCATTGTGGGGCATTATGGAGGACTACTTACCCACTGGTTGCCTACCGTTCATAATTCTTAGGAAGTTAAAGTCTTCACTTGTCATTTCCCAATTAAGATGGCACGTGTCATCTTCACTTGCCAGGTATGCATTCCGAAATCTGCATTCTGTGGTTTCAGGTCGTTGGTGGTGAAGTGAAAATTGCCGTGCCTTTCCTTTTACCACAGCGGGGAATGATTATTCTGCCATTAGGGCTATTTTGGTTGGGGTGTATGTGCACTATGTGGGCAAAGCTCTGTTTATCTTCACAGCGCTCTTTGGGTGTTCATTGAGATGGCTCGCTTATCACCACCATCTAATCGGCATGCTCAGAAATGCAATAACTGGACTATAAGTGGGCTAAACCAGGAGCCTCATATGTTGTGTGTCTGTGGGAAGTGATGGGTTTAGGCGGCGCTATTCTAAGAGCTGTGGATTTGATTGAAATGAAGTCTGTCTATTTATTGTTTTCCCCACTGAATGAAAAGCTGTTAAGGCCCTGTGTCAGGGACAAACTGCAGGAGTAATGTGGGAAAGAGGGCACCCAGAGAAAGGCTGTTTGTCAGAGGGTATTTTCTGCTGGGGTAGACAGGGGTAAGAGGGTAAGAGAGAGGTCAAGCAAGATAAACATGGCACTGATGCTGAAATAATAAAGGCTCTCTGTCTCCGGCAGCCAATAGACCCCTGGACCTCTGCCTGCCATCCCGAGTTGGCTTTTTATTTTTCACTTTCTGAATGTAAACATCCTTCCTGACTGATGGTGTCTTAAAGAAACCCGCCCCGCCATGTCTGGCCGAAGACATCCCAGGGGGCTTATGTCATAGAATCCCCCGGGCCTTGTTGCGGTAGACGATGCACAGACAAGGAAACGTGATGCGGTTGGTCTCCGTCTGTGAGAGATGTGTGTGTAGCGCAGTTTCTCTACACTATTTTTAGCTTCTCTTCCATCAACTGATTACACACAAGGAAACATCCAATTGTGGTTTTAATTGTTTCATGTAATGCTGAGCAAGTTCTCTTTTACTATGTGAGTGACTGCGTATGATAGAAATGACATACAGATGTTGGATCCAGCCTGTAGCGTTTTTTCAACTTCAGCAGAAATTTGCAACAGGGCAATTGATGGGAATTTTCTTTGGCGACACCACTATGAGAATAACACTTGAATCCAAATGATCCAGTCCTTATTTGTCTGGATATGATGTCATATCCTTCCTGTCCCGTCTGTGCCCTTTCTAACCCTTCTGGAGAGACAGAGAAAGTGGCATGTCTGCCCAAGAGCAGAAGTCTTATTTTCTTCAAGTTGCCTCTGAGGACAAGTTCAGTGGTTTCACTTCTCTCATAGCTCTGATGGGCTGTCAATGGTGAAACATGCTCCAGATAGTCATCACTCCCCAAGGCCTTTTTGTAACAGTGCTGAGGTCTCAGTTCAAGGATGTGTGTGTTTATGTGTGTGTTTGTGTGTGTACTTTCTCAGGGCGAGGCTTTTGACACATTTGTGGTGATGATGACTCAATGTGAATTTCCTCTTTATTTGCATGTGTCCACTATCTTAACCAACATCTGCCTCCTTTAATCATCAGTTTGTTGGGTATTTTTAGAGAAAGATCACTACAAGAATCCTGGCTTTGGACGCTTGGATCAATCTAAAGCTTCCCAATTAGAGGAACAAGGAAGTTTATCAGCTCATCTGATAGCAACAAAGAAAGAGTGATCCATTGCAGGTCTTTCTTTTAACAACCATCAGATTGGCTCTCGCAGCATCTGTCTTCTATTAGAGAGCAAGCTCCAGATTCCCATACGGGAGGTTCATGTTGCGGCTAACGCAATCATCAGCTGTGGGAACCAAATGCTGTCCATTTGTGTGAAATGGCTGCTGGTTCAAGCACAGGTGGCCAGCTTGGCATGAATGTTAGCCTGTATGTAGTGTTTTCTTTTGGATCCGAATGTAGCCGTGCTCCCCTCCTTAGGAAAACAAGGACTTGGAGTTGCCATAGGTCAGCAAACTGGAGATGAGGGTTAATGAGTTACAAGGGTAGAATTCTGTCCAGATGTGTTAAGATTGTGGGTTACACCACTAGACCATGTCCTTGCTGTAGCACATTTTCACAGATCTTTTACTTTACCCACGGAAAGCGGCTTTCTACACCTACAGACTCAGTCTTTTGATGGACAAATGGACAAACATTTCAAAGGACTTTTAGATCTTTTGAGCCCTTTCTTTCTAGTCTAGCCTCTCGTGGACCAGAGAGATTAGCATAGTTTTAGTCTGGTTATTACGCAGGGTTAGCGCTGAGGTCTTAGTATTTGAAATTATCAGAGGATTGGACTGGGACAAGTTCAAAGCTTGCCCCTCAATATGAACACTGCTCCTATAGGCCACGCAGACTCCCTACCACTTGAAAATCAATTGACCAAGCTTGGTCAAAGGGTGTTTGAGGAGGCTTGAAGAACGTAATTCCAGCAGTGGTCCATTGACTGAGCCTATATTACCTGTCTGACAGCATCTGCTTCACTGTTTGCCCTCGATGATGCAACTAGATCAATGGTACAGTCAGACCCATGTTTAAGGTGAGGCGCTACAGGAGAAAATGTGGCTGATTGGTTGATTTTGATGATAATATTATAACCTGTGTAGTTTCATACAATATACAACACCATCATCAAAAAGAATTACAAATATTTAAGCAGCATTCACAAAATTAGGAACGTCGATATTTTACACGAAAGAATAGAATAAAGATTTTCACCATATACAGTCATTTGTAATTAATTAATAATTATCTTTTTACCAATCCCTATTCATCAAAATGCAACAGGAAAATGCACTCTGACTTCATCCATTGAGAATATCTGATATGCCAATTTGTGCATTTGTAATGAAATATTAGCCAATTTGAATGTTAATATCAAAATAAATAAAAGTGATAATACAAGAACTGCTATAGAAAAGTTCAGTAGGAAGAAAGGACGTTTTTCACATTTAGAAGGTCAAATCATACATTAATACTTTTCAGTTGCATGGCTGCCTGAGCCTTAATGCACAACGCAGCAGTCCACAGCCGCAGGCGCCCTACACACTGTTGAAGCAGTGATCTTAATGTGCAGTCCCAGCCCTGTGATTTTTCTCCTAGCATTCCTGCACATCTTAATTGACAAACCTCCTGGCAGTAGGCTTTGCTTGGCCTCTGCTGGCCCGGCCTGTCAGCTCGGGACAGTGGCCAGCAAATGCAGTAGGAACAATGCCCATCCTAATCCCTGAAGAATTCCTGCTCCTCTGATCTAGCTGGCCCAAGTATGTGATGTTTGAAAGGCCGGAGGCTCACCAGGAATCACAGGAGACAAGTTCTCAGGCACAATCGTCCATGTTAAATTGCTGTAAAGGGCCAGAAATGCAGTGATGTGAGAAACTGGCAGCACTGTGGCGAGCTCTGCGGTGACACACCTCATCATTAAGAGCAAAACACCATGGCATGAGGGATAAGAAAAACCCGCTTCATTCTTCACTAACCCTGTATATAATACACAGCATGCATTTTAACTGATCTTAACGGCTTTACTTTATTGTTTTTTTTCTGTAAAGCATTTTGAAACACTGTATTGCAAAGTAATACCCAATTAAAGGTTATGAAGATGATGACCATTCGTCTTAGATCGCTCAAATGGCAGCCACAGAGATTTTCAAACGCCTTCCCCCTCTGTCTTGGTAGTGGCTAAATTTGTATCCATTCTTCTTATGTTTATGTAGTCTCTTGTCACAATGTGCCCATTCCTTTCTCTACTGGTTAACATCTGCTCGTGCCACAACCCCAAGTACTCTATACGTTAGCAAGTGGCTGGCACAAGCTAACACAGAGCAGCAAGCAGTGGAATGGGAAGAATTTCCCTTTCCAATGAGACGCCGATAAGACCTCGTTTGACTCACTCCAATGAGCCAGGGAAATATGGAAGTTGTTCAGGCCTGAACCCTGAATCCATCAAGAATGTGAAAGGTCAACATTGCTGTGTTGTTGTATGTACTGTGAGCCCTGACATGAAGTGCCAGGTTCTGTCTGACCTTTTTTATTTTGTTTGGCCAGCTCCAGAGGCCTGAGTGCCATGCCAGAGGGGTCCCACAGTGCTCTCCACCAGGGCCCAATGGGGGAAGGTAAGATCTAAGGATTATTTACAGTATGACCCATGCTTCTTTCCTATTGGTCTAACCGGTTACCTAGAGCTAGAATAACTGTAAAGAGGGCGGCATATTAATTCCAAGCTGAAGTGCAGCAGAGGTAAGTGGAAAAGTGTTGGAAATGGCAGAACAGCAGAAATCCAGAGGTTCTTAGAGGCAGAGCTGAGCGAGCAATGAACTCCCCTCCTACAGTCTAGGCTGGCAGAGAGGCCCTTTGTGTGGCTATGGAGGCCAGCCAGGCCCCCTTTACACAGCTGAAACCTCCTGAACACCCAGACATCAAAACCCAACGTGTCGGAATCCCCAACATCTAAGATGCGTCGTCTGGCCAGTGGTGCTGACCTTGTAGCCTGGGGGGGCACTCACTCACATTACATGTTATTTCACTGTTCATTATCTTCAGTCGCAGAGTCCACCACAGCATTGACACAGGGCCTCTTTGTATCTGTTTTCCTGCACTGCCCCGCCAACCCCCACACAGCTCCTCTCCTTGCTACTGAGCACATTTGGCGCTAGGCTTCCACTTTGGCTGAAGAATACCAATGTGTCAATGGTTCCCTTTTTCCCTCTGCGCCTGTCCCTTCGGTTCAGCTTTGGCCTAAAGAGACCTTTGGCCGGGGGAGACGTGTGCCGCCCTCGTGAAGATTTGTGTCTCAGCACAGACGATGTGTTCTCACAGCTCACGCCGCAGGTCTCTGACACGAAGCCCGCCTTACCTAGGCATGACAAAAGACCTATTTTGTCATGCCTTTTTGAAACATTTTTGGACCGATCTTGTTTGTGGACCAGTCGGAGTATTAAGTGCGACTGGCCTAGCGCCGCTACCGTGTTTGGGTGGTAGTTAAGGCCCAGGGCAGCTGGGAATGCTGTATCTGTGTGAGGTGATGATTGAATGTGGTGAAGAGGCAGGAGGAATGCACACGCTGAAAGGACGCCTCCGCTCTGCGTCAAGGTAAACAATAAAAAGTCTGTGGTGATTCTCCCCAGCTGCAATTAAACTCGCCACGCATTACCTGAAGAGATTTTGTGTTTACCTACATGAGGATAAATATTTTAGCTCTGCTCCAGGATGTACCCCATTTGTTTTTTTCCGTCATTTCATTTTTTCCTGTAGAAATTGAAGAGGGTCAATGTCTCATAAAATGCATCGCATCACTTTTTGTTTCCTCTTAAGTTGAAATTCCAACATGTTTGTGTGGACATGTGAACATATTGCATTATTTCCTCCTCCTGTCTTTCTGATTCCTGACCCGTTAGGGAACCAGTACGATTATAATCATCGCATCCCAAACTGTGAGACGTATCCTGTCTCTAAAATATCATCTGTCAATCAACCCAAGGGCAATGGCTTAGCCAGGCCCCCCCGACAAACCTGAGGCGGGCCGCGCAGTCGCGCACCGTACACAAACGCGCGGCGGCTCTCTCAAAGATAAGGGCTCCCCCTGACCTACTTAGCCCGGGGCAGGAATGTAGCTGCGTCTGCAAAATGTACAGCTTTAAAGGGGTTCTGGAGGGGGGGGGGGGACGGATGGATCATCTCCATTCACTGCAGCTTTTCCAGACCAGTGGGCATAGGGCTGTGGACACAGATGGACCACGGCAGGGATGGCTGCGTCTCTGACTGGGCCTTGTTAACCCAGCTTCTAGACTGGAACTCTTTCTCTGCCTAATCGTCTGTAGCGTTAATCACAGGGCGCTTCAGGTGATGCTGCAGCAGCTCCCGTTTGAGCAAAGTTTTGAAGTCATTCGCTGAAGCTTGCGACGGACCCTTGATTGCCGTTTCCAGCACCGGCGTAACGGTTTTGCATGTGTTTTTTAGGTAGATCTCTGTATAGCGCAGCCCCTGTTGTAATGGAATTTATACAGCCCCACATTCACTGTATTTCATTGCATTGTTTCGCCCTGACTCCGGCACTCCCCACAGAAGCATTTATTTCAATGTAAATGATTTTACTGCCTCCTACAATAGCCTTCCTCCCATAGAGCTCTCCCAGCGGATTAAACACATTAGTTACAGGCTCTCTGGCTGGGTCTCCCTGTTATATGGCCTCTTACAATCTCATTTGAATCTATAAAAGCCCTTTATCAGCTCGCTCCGTAACATTTAACATTCAGGTAATGTTTTGTAAGTATGCAGTGTGTTGAACGTATTTTAAACGCTAACATACTCCGCCGCAGACAGAGCGAAACCGCTGTGATGGCACAGTAATGCCGAGTGTTATGACAAAAAAAAAACACATGATATGGCACCGCGTCCTCTTGGGAGGAAGACTGTTATTTTAGCTGTCTACAGTGATTTGTTCTAACTTGAGAAAAGGGTATCGGGGAGACTAAAGCAAGAGAACACTAACCTCTCTGAAAGCAGTGTAGTCCTGTGAAACTTAATCACACTCCTTTATAACAGGGCATGTGATTAACAGCTTCATGTGAGGTGTTAGGAGTGTCCCTCGCTGACCCTCTCCCTTCCACACTTCACACGGCCGCCCATCCACCGGCCCGTGTGGACTCGGCAGAGAGGTGCTAACGGGACAGTAGCCTGGTTGTGGACTGTCGGCTTGGTGGTAAAGTTTACAATGGGCTCCTCACCTCAGGCCTCCATCGGCCCCAGATGGCGTGTGTTGTCCAGAGGAAATGGGAGTTTTGAAAAGACCCAGGGGCTGACAGTGTGCTGTGTGCCTCGAGGACTCTTGGAGGAGGAGGGGAGGGGGGGGCTTGTTGTTTGGAGGAGTTTCCTAAGTGGATCATCACATGCCTATGCACTGAGGTCAACTGGCACGGCTGGATCCTTTAAGAGCCAAGGCAGAGCACAGGAGAGCTTTACGGGATTAAAATCTGAGCCTTTCTGAGTAGTTGTATCTTTTTGATACCTTTTGAAATCCTGCCTCTGAAACCTCTCACTCTTTATTGCTGATATTACAAGTGAAGTGATGGATTGATTGTCTCGATGATTTCAGATGTCTAATGGTTTTTGAGAGGAGAACATTTTGCTCTTCCTCAGATGACCAGTCAGATGTTTAGATGTTCCTGACGATGTTCAGCCGTCAAACATTTGTGGTTTTTCCAAGAAACGGTGTCAGTATGTTATCATTATGACGAAATGGGTTGGTGATATCCATGGTCAACTTTTACTTTAGTATTTCAGGAATGAAACAAAAGCTCAAATACGTGTTCCTCTTTAACTAAACACAATAAGTGAGTGGCGTTTGTCGACCATGTGAAGCACAAATAGTTTCACTTTCACCAAATTTTCCCAAAACTTCCCAACACAATGTTTTGACCTTGACTGTCGGTGTGGAATGCAGGTCCAGCTTGTGTGTGTGTGTACTCAGCCCACTGTGGTTTATTTACTGACCTTCAAGCTAATTATTAACGCGGCATATAAAGGTCATTGTATGGTCAATGGGAGGTGTAAATAAAACAAAAGTGTTTCTTTTAAAAAGGATTGTTTGAAGCAGAAAGCCTCAAAGTGAGCTGATTTATCCTTTTAGCCTCGAGGAAAGAGAAATCAAGCCAAGCCATCGGTCAGCGTGTAATCACTGTTTCATGCTGTTTGATAATGGTCTGTGACGACTTGGGGCCTAATCCTTGGAGGCACCCTTTTGTGCTTGTGCCTCCTGCCCTCCTGAGGGGCAGCCATTCACCGTTGCCAGGTGGGGAGGAGTTTTTCCCAAGGGGATCAACTCCAGACTACCCCCCCTCTCCATCTTCAATCAGCCTCAGCGGGAGGAGCTGAGAGCCAGAGGTTGTGGAGGGGTGTTGAAGAAGGAAGTCGAGAGGGGATCTTGAGGGGCGGAAGGGCTTTATTAAGATGTAGTGCAAAACACGATTCCCTCTTTATCCCCAAGGAAAACAGGGTGACACACTGGGCCCTTGGCTCTGAAAGGATAAGTTGACAGATTAATAGATGCCTCAAGAGCCAGTTTGAAGTTTGTTTTTTTCCCCCTTCCTTGCTGTGAGTGAATGTCAACGTACAAGAAGGTACTAATCAGCCAATTAGAAGCTAGGATTTCCCAGCTTGTTACACGCTTTAATGTGGAAGGTGAAAGTCCTTTTTATGGCTAGTGGGTATCGCCACAAAATAGTTACTGTGTGCATGCACAGTAAAGGGAAACAGATGCAGACGACATGTCCTGGTAACTGTGATTTTTGTGTCTGTCAGGAAAGTGAAGAGTGTGTTTATGGAGAAGTAGTAAATTCTACTGAAGAGACTGCTGTTGCTATAGATACATTTTAAATCATCAGTGCTTGTGAAACCATTTGTGTCTTAAGGGAATAGGAATATAATACTAAACTGACTTTATTTTTTTTGGTTGTGCTGCCAAGAATATGCCAGACACCCAGAGTATGAGGCTTGGCCTTTCAGTTTACCAAGTGACTCACCATGGTGAAATTGTATATCGCAGTAGATTATTGTTCTTTTTTATTGTTATAGGCCTTACACAATTCATATTTGATCATTGCACATTGCACAGGATATGACGTAACAATCCCTTGTGCCACACTCCAGGGAGAACATTTACAAAAGTCCAATTCATACCTAAAGAATGATGTCCGCTGCTCGCCGTGCACGATATCAGGCTATGCGGTCATAAATCTACTGGCCCATCGCGCAGGCAGCACCCTTCCCTAACACACCCACTCTACATGCTACAGGTTTTAGGGTTGGGTGTGCGAGACTGGGCGTGTCATTGGGGTTATCGAGTGGGCACCTTCCTTCGCCCATGTTTTGTTAAGTTGAGCCCATGACACCTCAAGAAGGCTCAACAGTGTAATCCAGCATCCTGAAACCACCCCCCTCTGTACCAACTCTCATCAGACTCAACACAACTTTACTCCTGTTATCTAATGCCTAACATCTCCCTACCATCAGCCTAGCATTAACCTAACCTTGACCTAACATCATTATGACAGTACAACCTGCCTGTACGATATAACTATACACTATATTGCCAGAATAGAGAAAGCAAGAGAGTGCGTGTGTAGTTAGGGTCTGGTGAAATATCACAAGGTTCCTCTAGATGTGATTCATTGTGAGTATCTCTATTTGATGCATGAGTCAGGAGGAGCAGCTAGGTGAGGAGTTACCAATAGAGCAGGCAAGGGCTTGTTTCTGATGTGCCCACAATGCTGTCACTGTTACTCTTACGTTACCGTTATTGTCCATGTCATGTATCATAATACCGATGAAAATGACAGAATCGCCTCAGGACGCGAGCACTTAGGAGGAGCCATGGTGCTTCAGAGCGGCTTCTCCTGTCTGCTTTCAGTTTCCCGATAGAGAGAAAAAGCCCTCCTCCTCCGATGTGAAGTATAACTGCGGCTTTAGGGCGGGCATTTGCATGCTGGGCATTGACATAGGCTGTGTTTCCTGTAACCTTGCCCCTGATTTGGTTAGAAAACAAAGGGGCCCTATGCAAGACGAGATAGCGCAGAGGAAGCTTCAGCATCAACCTGGACATGATATATCTATAATGTAGAAGGAAGTAAATATTGTAGGGAGCGTGGGTTACTAACCGCAGCAGAAGACGAGTCATCAAGGTGTGTCTGGCTCAGAGCCCCTCTCACGCTCATCAGATTAATGACAGCAGTTGGAGAGATTGGAGACGAGCTAAACAAAGCCGATGATGTAGGAGGGGAGGGCGCTCAAAAGTTGACTGCAACTCCACTGGAATTTCTAACCTTTTGTTCAGTCTCCATCGTTGGGCAGACGAAATCTCATCACTGCGGTCTTTAAGGTATGCCAAGACGGATGTATTAGAACAATTATGCCTCGTAGAAGTAGTTTTAACATGTCATTAATACAGTGTGACGGGGATTATCGTGATTGATGCTTTGAACAGTTTCCGTAGTGCTATTTTTGAACCTGCCCTGTAATCTTTCAACAGCCATTGTTATTACCCGTGTCTAGTTTGTTTCCTAATACTTAAGTCAAGTGGGCATTGTGCCACGCAGTGCACCGTCTGCTATGATACTTGTGTGTACATCCTGTTGTGAGCGCAGTATAATAGTTGCTCTATGCCAAGTACCTAGGATGGGCGGTCATTGTAGACACTGGAGGAAACGCTACTGTCCAGGGCAGCATTTGCATCACCATCTACGCGGCAGCTGGTTTGCATGAGCTCATTAGTTATTGGTTGCAACACCCTGTGATGTTGCAACTTGCATTTCCTTTCACAGCTACGTGTTGATGCTTATCGTGCTCATAGTCAGAGAAGATGAAAGTGTGTTTCTCTTCATCAGAAAGTACAACGGTCTCTATGTTCCTCACCTGGCCTCCACCGCTTCTCTGACGTGTCAGTCATTAACCAGGTGCGTCAAGATTGTTGTTTCTCCAGTCTCAGAGGATTTTCTATATAATGTAAGTCTTTGTGTCCCTCACACAAACTACAGACAGGCTCTGATAGAAATCACTGGCATTGACGTGCTACTGTCTCCTATTTTAGAAACGTTAACGAACAGGTGCCGGGCTGTTCATTTCAGAGTTTCTATTCACCTCCTGCACTACCTTATTTGGCACTGCATGTCATCCGTATAACCATGATGTCATAGGCAGACAATATGTCAACTGTCTGATAAGCCTGAAATGGAAAGAACTGTAGACTTCACATTATTAGATCTAGACTGGTTAGTCATCAAGCCCCTTAGTGAGTGGATGTCTTGTCTGCTTTCAGCTGTGGAAACGCTGCTTTATTTCTGGCCTGGAGACGCAGTCCCACTAAATCACCTGGGCCGTTCCTCACACTGACATGTTTCTCATCTAAAGAGGCCCCCTGGACTTGGGGATCTCATAAATTGCATTGTGGGACATTGTTTCTTTTCAAGTGTTCACTTAAATCACTTTACATTGATCACATGCTACTTACTTCCATGTTGTATTAGCCTGCGGCGGAGCTCTGTTGTACTCCATCCACTTCCTGTGGATTCAGGGAAGGAACAATGAGGAAAGGGGGGCTCATGCTTGTAGCATTAGCACACCTTTGTCTGTAAATGTTAACCTCGGCTTAACAGCCAGCAAACTGGAATTCAAAGAATTACGACGAGGGGTTGGGAGGGTATTCGTCTGGAATTTCAACCATTTCTCCTTCAGCAACAGCATTAATAATCTGTCCGCACACAAGCAGCTGATGTATTTTAATCCCACAAGCATGTCTGTTACGCAGTCACTATTAACTTAATGAAAAGTCATGCTGGTGGTTTTGCTGAGACTAAATGGACTTGAGCTTAATGGGAAGTCTCCAATGTAGTCCAAATACTATACTATCCTTCTAGCCTTGACTTTGTTAATGGTTATGTCCGAGTTAATGATTGTATTGATGTGGGACTGAAACAAATGTGAGTTTTGTGGTTGAGATAGTATGTTGTGTGAATTTGTGGAGTGTGTAAAACCACAACTTGGGTAATGTTTTAACTTATTTTGCTCCATGCCTGCAAAATATGTCTCTACAACCATTTAGTGTAAACTATGGATTAGCGAGTGACCAGCTGAGAAGGAAGGGTCAGGAGATAATCGTAAATAAAAACAAATCTACTTGCAAATTGAACCTCCAAATGGTTGTGGCAAAGCGAACTATGTATATATGTAGCAATCATTCTAACGTTGACATGTATGAACATTTTGTAGCCTTCTTGTCTTCTTCTCATCCACTGATTCTTGCCTGCACATGTTGCGTCTCTATGGCAGTAATCGTTTCCTCTCTTATTGTGTGTATCATGTGTTGCCCTGCTGTCGGAGCTCAGCGGTTCTCCTGTGATCTATATGCCATTTTGTGCATTTCTCAAATAGCTCCTGCCTCAAGTGTTAAAAGAACAGTTGTCGTCTACAAGCGCAGTTATCACCTTTCGCAGCGCTGCGAGATTGAAATGTTTGTTTCACACCGAAACATGTTAGAATTTGTACACTTGTGAGCAGACGTTAGGATTTGGCTGCCCTAGCTGATTGTCTGTTGTGCAGCAAACAGATGGATCAACTTGAACTGATCTTGAACTGACTTACCAGTGCAGTCCCCGGTGCAGCAGCTTTTATAGTTCTTTCCCTCTTCCCATTCTCTGAGTCATTGGTAATAACTGTTTGGATTGGGCTGAAGATGATGAATTCCAAGCAATGTTTTTTTCCCACCAATAAAATTAGGGAACAAATGGTTGTAACACAAATCCTAATGCTTATCTTACCAATGACCTGTCACTGATGGGAAAATTGTGGCAGAGTAAGACATGTAGTAGCATTGATGATTCAGATCCCCGTTAGTTACGATCAAGATAGCAGCTATTCTTCTTGGAGTCTATCAAACCATTAACAATATTGCAACCAACAGATACAGACAGACAGAGTACCAGCCAAGACCCAAATACAGCACACCACTAATATAGTTCACAATTACTGAGATGAAAATAAGAATAAGCACAAACATATGGGGTAAATATCATACCAGGTGAATACATTACAACCTAATGATGCTCTTTCATCAAGTAAAATCTTTTCATTTTTCTAAATCGTTTCTAAATTTGATACTAGATGCTTCGGTATCGCCCACTTCTGGGGACAGGGTGGCAGAGGAACGGGCAGGGCAATGCCAAGGTGGATCCAGATCCCTCAGGGATCAGTGATGACTGTTTACGGATGCTGAGGAGACTCTGTGGCACCGGGCAAGACCAGACACTCTGCTTTTAAGCCGTCTGTCTGATAATGGTTTATTATTTAGTACTTTCAGGGATTTTAGAAGGAGAAGAGCTGCAAAATAACTAATAAACTGGGACGGCACACACACTAATTTCTCTTCTGTCTGTAAATGGTTACGCTTCGTGAGGTAGAGGGGTCGCTGAGGATGCAGACTACACTGCTGATCATGAGTCTCACTTCCTCGTCCAGAGCGAGAGGCAGAATGGAAACACTTTGCCTTCCATCAGAAATGGCCGGCGAGCACTCGGCTTATCTTAGACCCACATGTTTACCAGGTTATTTGCATTCCTCTGCATGGCCTGTTTCAACAAAGCCACTCAGTGGCTCACCAGCGCTGTTCTGCCCTGAAACTAGTGGTGTGTGTGGTATCAGCTGGAGATACTGCACAGCCTGTAGAGTCCAGGTCTGAAGTGGGTAATCAAAGCAGCGGTAGAGGCAGAGCTGGTGGTGTAGTCAAGAGGCTTGAGTCTAGATAAGACAAATAACTTTCTTACGCGACTCTTGTCCACACTTTGGGACAGTTTGTTCATCCAGTCTTGTCTTGGTCCTTCAGTTACGCCCCATGTGTAAGGGGAAATAGGTCAAGCATCTGAGCAATGAGATGTTAATTGGACCAGTGTGGAAACTGGGCAAACATGGTATTTGTTTGGGCTGTCCTTAGTCTTGTTGTACTATTCCTCTCCCTCCATTTGACTTGGCATCGCTTGCTACAGCACGGAGGAAGGGAGTTTCGGATGCTTGACTCGGTACAACTCCAAACCAAAAGCAAAGACAAGTGGCAAAGGAAGGGAGCTGCCTCTTTCTAATTCATAGTGACGTAGCTAGCGTAAACGTTCACCACTACACTCCCTTTCACCATCAATCCCATGATTTATCATGCAGCTTTAACCCACGTTTTCTCTCGTGGTCAGCCCCTGCTTGCCAGCTCATCTGTTTCTCTCTGTGAGGTTTACATGGGAACTGTCTTGCTGGGACTGCTTGTTGTGGATTGTGGACCAAGAAGTGCAAAATGAACAAGGATCTCAGGCATGAGCTCAGTACTGACTCATGGAAACTTTGAGGACGCCAGGAGGAAGTGTGTGTGTGTGAGCGTGTGCGTGTGCCCGTGTGTGTGTGCATAAAAAAACCTCATAAATACAAAGGCAATTTGATTCACCACGTTAAAGCGGACTTCCATCATCTTGCTGCCACTCACACTCATCTCTCCGTTTGTTTTTCGTTCTCAGTTGGTAACAGACTTCACAAATCATCGACCTTGGGCACTGTCCTTGTGCCCATGTGAACAGGGTTCCTACAGTCATGGACAACCTGGGAAAGTCATGGAATTCAAAATGTGTGTTTTCCAGGCCTGGAAAAGGGGAATGGAACATGTGCACAAAGTTTTGTGTCAGTGACATGGAAATTTTTGATTAATCTTTTTTTCCGACCAGTAAAATGTTTAATGTCGAGCTTGGCTGCTTCCTGATCCGCTTCCCTTTTGAGTAATAAAAACCCAAATCAGACGTTTCCTGATAGTATCAGGTCTTAAGTGATAGTTGTAGCCAGAAATAAGACCTGGGGCATTCAGATCAGTTAGTAAGTATTTGACACTTGCAACATCAACTCTGGCAAATATTAGTCATGGAAAGTGTACTATATGTCATGGAATAGTCTTGGAAAAGGAGTTTGTTTGGTATTGTTATATTTTAAAACTGTATTGGTGAGAAGATGATGAACTTACTTTATAAGTCAGCGTGGTCATTAATAGTGAGTCAGGCTAAACAGAATGACCAAATGTCTTTTCTCTCTAGCAACTGGTTTGTCTGATTCCCTGTGGGCTGCACACTAATGATCTTGTTGGCCTCATTTAGGAGGTTTAGAGTTGTCAGCAACTGATGTAGTTAAAAGGCATTTTAGGTCCATGTATTTGCAGGCTATCAACACCATATTTTACTCTCCATCTCCACTTGGCAATATCACTGACGTAACTCGAGCCAAATGTTTCAGCTAATGATGGTCTGTCCCTCAGAGAATCCCATTTATTAGTCTGAAGTCGAATCACACGACAAGGCTTCTTTTCTTCAGGCTTTGCAAAATGGTTTTGACCCCTTTGCCCTTCAAATATTTACAGAAATGGAGCTCTCTGCACAGTGGCCACCGAGTGCCCCAATCTCATACCACTATGACTTCATATATTTAGGCAAGGTTTGTGAGGAAAGTTCCCCATCTGGCCAGGAAGGATGTGAAATAGAATATGGATTCCATTTCTCTTGATTTCAGACGTAGCTCAATAAAAAGACATATAAACAAAGCTCCTGGTCCCCTTCCCCGCTTTCTCTCCTGATCCCTTTTCCCTCTCTGTTTTTCCAAGGTTTAGCCTTCAGCAGTCAGGAGAGCAAGAGGAAATGGCTGGGTTTTCCACAGAATATGCAGTGTTGTAATTAGGCCATGTCAGTAATGATTTGAGCAAGGCCCTTTACAGTAAACCACTCCTTGGTGTGGGAGTAGAAACAAAGCACTCTGAGCTGTCACAGGTCCTCATTATTGATTTCAGGACAGTCGGTCTTTTCAGTGCAGCGGAAATGTATGTAGACGGATCTGAAGTGGTCCCCGGACCGTGTCTTGATGCAGCGGTAGTCCTGGTTTTATTGGCGCCCGAGGTGAGAGTGTGAAGACGTCCTTCAGGACAATTTGTAACTTATGATTATCAGATGTTGTTATATCAAAACTACATATTATCTTGTCTACTAACATGAAACACAAAAAATGAATGGTGACTTGAAGGTGGAGAGCCCTATATGGTATCTCTGAACACTCAAGTGAACTTTTTTTTCTTTTTTACCTTAACACTAGAACAATGGCTTGGAAATATTCCATCACATGAGAATGATTGTAGGTTTTTACTGTGAACACTCACAGAGCCGTTTCATGTCAGCTGTTTAATTTCAGCTGCACAAGTCAATTGGGTTACATGAGTTAGCCAGCATAACATGGAGCCTGGCCTTGAAGCTAGCCATGTGGACAATTGTCATTATGAATTACTTATAATGGGGGTGACGGTAGCCTAGAGGTCAGAGAAGTGGTCTTGTGACTGTGAAGTCACTGGTTTGAATCCACAGACGGGGTGAGAGAGCATTACTCATTTGCTCTCCCCTCCCTGCTCAGAGGTTAAAAAATGAAAAGGTGAAACCCGAGGCTGTTGAATTCATAAAATAGCTGAGTTTCCCCCCCCCCCCCCCCCCCCCTTTTTTTTTCTTTTTAACATTGCCCCTGGCCTGTTGCCCCCCTATAGATTGCTGCCTATATTGAATGTACTATTGAAATGCCACTGTCTTGCTGCCTACAAATTCTACTCCTCATGTGTATCAAATTCAAACCACCTGTCTTCTGTCTCTTCCTCTCCCCTCCCAGAATCTCCTCGGTTGTGCTCGCCCCTCTCCACCAGTGAACATGACCAGACAAGCGTGGACCCCGGCCCACACTGTTACAGCCGGCTGTGCGCGGAGCCGCTGGACGGAGAGGGTGAGCGTCCAGTGAGCCTGGTGTCCACCCTGTCGTCCGGCTCATCCCGCGATAGTCACAGCCTTTTTGGGAGCACGGCGGCCCTCCCTTCCTCCACCACCCCACCCAGCGAGGAGGACATAGACCTGGAGCTGAGCCCGACCGAGGGCAGCGGAGAGCAAACGAGGGAGCAGAGTCCCACCCTTGGGGGCTCCAGGGGCCAGTGGCGGGAGCAGCTGGGGCCCGGGCGGGTCAGCTCCCAGTGGAACAACAACAACGCCGCCATCTCCAGCAGGAAGAGTAGCGGTGGAATACCTCACACCCCCGCCTCGCCCGTCGTCACGGAAGCCATGGCGCCCAACCCGAAGCTCACCTATGTGGACCGCGTCGTAATGGAGATCATTGAGACGGAGCGCATGTACGTCAAAGACCTTCGCAGCATCGTGGAAGTGAGTGGATGTGATGGTTACGCCAACCGTAGCTCAAACTCAAGTTTCCTTTTCAGGGAATGCTATTAAATATTTTCCCTTTTTAGCCAAGTATTCACTGTGAGCCAACAGCGCGATACTGTAGGGGTAAATCATTACTTTTGTGTGTTTTTAAAGTGTGTCTTTCACTTGGATTAATGATGTAGCAATGACTTAATGTCTGCAGCACTTTTTTAAGGGGATTTACTGAATTTGGCCGGCAAGGAGACTAAAAGGAATGGGTCTTAACGGCTATTGAGAGCAAATAAAGCCTACTGTGTTCCAGCAGCTGTTTGCAGCCGTAAATGAGACTGGTACTTGTAAAATATGCTTTTGACTATTTTACTAGGATCCATTTTCATTTCCTGTTTTCTAAACAAATTGGTGAGACAAAAATGTGTGTCTGACATCTGGCAATTGTGTGCGGTGTTTATAGTTTTTGTGGCACATTCAGATCAAGAATAGTTTATGTGATCTGGCCATAGCATTGTATACAAGTCACTCTGTATATTTACAGCGTAGTGAAAGCTTACAGCCTGGAGCCTGGGATCTTGGACTCTGCTCACGTCTGGAGTTCAAAGGCAGAGTCACAACTGGGACACAGAGCAGGTCTCTCAAGACAGAAATCTTGGGTTCTGCAATCTTGGTCAAAGATAGCGGTAACCTCTGCGCTTGTCTTCATCGGTGAGGCATGGAAAATGGGCCAGGGATGACTCCAGCACACAACGGCCCACTGATCTCTTATCACGCCTTTGTAGTCTAGAAACAACTTCCAGACTGACCAACCTCTCTGTATTTCCCTCGGCTCTGGCCATTTATCCCCCTCGCTCTTAGAAACGGGAGCACTCTGCCGTCAAACCACCTCCACTGACGGTAATGTCTTTAACACGTGAGACGGACTGGCGGTACACTAGCTAGCACCTCTCCTCACCTTGTCTCGGTGCGACTGGCGGCGCTGGCGTCTGGGAGTTGCCGAGGGAGGGAGAGCTGCCCTCGTCGCAGTTTTGAGTAACGACCTGCTCCTGACAAACGCACTCCCAGAACTTCCTCAGGACTTCTAGCTATTCCAGTAACAGGAGTAGCAGCAGCCCTGCCTGGTCTGGCCCTGGTCCTATAGGCCCGGCACCGAGCCCCCTCCCAGCCAACACAAACACCTCCATCTTGACGCCAACTGGAGAAATAACACAGTTGAATGAAGAGCAACTGCTTTTTCCATAGGCTACAGTGGGAACATCCAGAACATTTAATACAGATTTACCCACTAGCCTCTCTCTACTATGGCTTATTTGAATTAAATCAAATGGCCACCATCCAGTTAATCCCACACCAAGTCTTGAATCCGACAGAGATGTGTGGAATTGCCTACTTCAGTTTGGTATTGTTCTTCAGCAAGTCCAGTCCTCCGCTTGGTATTGGCACCGAACACACACAACCAGCTGTTGGTGTCCATCCTGCCTTTAGATCCGCTGTATCACTCGCTGTCCGCCCTGTCTCTGTCCGTGGAGTAATGTTGTGAGAGCAGCTGTGCGAGTCTCACGTGTCTACATCCACCTCGCCACCTGGCCCGAACACACCCGCGATAATCTTACTCAGCATTGTAAGAACAAGAATGCGGTGGGTGCTTCTTGGATCCAGAGATGAGCCCCGCTAGTGTACCACTCCCTGGGATAGTTTACCTGATTATTTTTGACCAGGACGACAGTAACGCAAAGACAAACGGTCTTGCTTATTATAGTATAGCTTGTTGAACTATCAGTGATGGAGTGTTCATCCATAGCATCACGTCTTTCATGATATGCTGACAGTCATTCATGATAGCAATGAGAGTGTGTGTGTGGTCAGTTGAGGCCTCACTGCGTGGGTGTGTGTGTGGGTGTGTGTGTCTGTATATGGTGTTAACACGAGTGGGGACGTTTGCTATAGGAGACTATGAGACGCCCTGCTGAATGCAAGTCAGCATTACTCTCACTGCACTGGAATGCTCCAGCTAGGAGTTTTGCTTTAGTTCATTCTGTAGTGTGAAGTGATGACTCTACTGAGTCTGGGCTGCCTAGCAGGCGTGTGTGTGCGTGTGTGTGCGTGTGTGTGTGTGTGTGTGTGTGTGTGTCTGTACCACATCGTTTAGGGGGAAGGGGCTGGATGTATGTACAAGTTGTTTACTGATACACTCTTTATTTAGCCTCTGTGTTTGTCTCTTGTCAACTTAGTCCTCTCTTTTTGGTTTGAGTTGTTTGTATGGCACACGAGTGTGTAATTGGGTAAGAGGGGCTGTAATCATCCAAATGTTGAGATATTTGGCTTCTGTGTTTTTAGTTCTTCTACTTCAGAATACCCCTGAGGTCCGAGGGGAGTTGGGTCCTGGGAGGGCAGCAGACTTTGCTGACTTAAATGGTCGGGGTATCAACAGAACCTCTGCCAGACGGCCAGACTGGCCCTCAGTCACTGGAACAAATCCTTAAAAGGATCCTTTAAAGATCACACCACTAATAGGTGGATTGACTTGAAAACCGGAATGACTTGAAAATCCACCTAGAGCTGCTTTTCTATGTACATTAGATGATGGATTATAAAGTCCCAACGACTGGGGCAATCAGTTGTACAAACCAAATGTCATACGAAGTGAAGACACTCAGATCTCCCATTATAGGCCAACGAGGAGCAGGTATTGAGAGTTTCTCTATACACATGCTCCCTCTACTGAGAAGAATTTGGAATTGCATCTAAGACACCAGATCCTGTGCATGACCTACTGTAAAATGCCTTCAGCGCCAAGTATTGGAGTGAGCTCTACTTTGTCTGAATCATAATCCCATCCTCATTGTTTCTCCAGGACTACTTGGCTCACATCATTGACGTGGGCAACCTTCCCATCCGGCCAGAGCAAGTGTGTGCCCTGTTTGGAAACATAGAGGACATCTATGAGTTCAATAGGTAAGGCACGCCCACTAATACGACCACACTGTGATCTGTAATGATGATGTTGAGTGTAGTTGGATTCCAAGGAGCTCTACATGAAGAGACTTGAGCAGAAGATGAAGGAGACAACAGAAGAGACTGTGACTAGTCATGAAAACACAATGGCTCTGTCCGCTCCCTTAAATATCATTAACTGTTCGACCACTTTCTCTCCCTCGTTCACGTGTGTGTGCTATATTAGATTAAGATAAGACAGTAGATGTATGAGGAATGTTGAGCGTATACGGGGCTCATCCTGATTCACTACTTTGACTTTTACTCGTTTCACTCAGTGAATCAAATGGATGAAGTGAACAGTGGATGGGGAATATATTCAGCATTGCAAATAGCCCAAACCAATGTAAACCTGACCACACCACTTGGCAAAACACCCATTAACATTCCTGTCTTCTCTCACAGTAAGGAGCCTCCCTTATAGAGCCAAGGCTATTGTACTACCCTGAAGCCCAAGTAGGGGAGACAGGATTTTTGTTTCCTTCTAATGTGATTCTAACAAGCTATACTAGTGGGATAGAGAGATTTTGATGGGATAGACAGATTTTGCATTCAGCGGTGCAGGTCTTTCCACTCCCGCAGCATGGGATTACTTTGCAGGAGGGAGGGTTGCTCTTTCTTTCAGTGCAATTCAGCAGCGAGGGTAGCGATTTAAGAGTGTCCGTTTTAGAGCATTGTGTGGATGGAGACATGGCTATAGCAGCCAGGGAAGATGTGCCAGCATAGCACTTAGTCTGCTTAACATGCCCAGGAGAAACCAGGTTATTGGATGTGCAAGAGATGAGTGTTTTTCTATGTTGCTTCTGTGAGGGGAAATAAAATGGAAAACGCTGATTTGATTCCCGTAGGTGATCGGGGACAGATGCAGTCAAGCAGAACTGGTACCAAGCTCAGACTTACAGTGTTGAGCTACAGTTACATGTGTCTGCTGAGCCACAGTTTGTATGACTTGCAAACAGCATGTTACTTTGCTGTCATTCAATTTGTCACGCAGCCAAACCCAGAGCTCTTATTCTTTTGGGAGTGTCAATAAGATGACATTTAACACTCCAATTACTTGATAAATGTTTTTGTTTTTTGTTCTCAAATCTATCACCTTTTATTTTCTCAAAGGTTGAAAGCTTTACTTATTGTTGGCGAAGCAATCATGCTGCATGAACAAATATTGACACTGTCCCTCGCACCAAGACATTTTCATTGCACCATGAGCACGTTGACCCCTTCGCATGTTGTCCTTCTATTACTCAGTCAAGCCACATAAAAAACTAAATGTGGCGTTAACCTGACAACTCTCAGCACAGAAAAAGGGCTGGTCTATGATAAGGTCAAATGCATGTTCCTCCACATTCCCCTGCCTTATTTGAAGTGAGTGGTGTTGTGTACAATGTGGTTATTGTCCGAAAATACATAGAAGGTTGATATTTAACAATATATGTCACCCTCTAGTGGCACACTTTGTAACAAGGGTCACATCTGGCAACACTATTCAAGGCAACAATGAAGGTCAATGATTCTGAATGCACTGTTTACTTCGAGTGCTGGATCTCCACTGTTCCTCTCCATCTCCATTTTAGATGTTAGGTTATAAGCTTAACCCATTTCCTCCTCCCTGCCTTCTCTCCTTCCCTCACTTCTGTTGATTCCCACACATAGCTTCAAAGTTGGTTAGTCCATTAACACTTTCCTCTGCTGTGTCTTCCCCCACTGTGTCTCAGTGAGTTGCTGCAGTCCTTGGACATGTGTGAGAACAACCCCGTGGCTGTCGCCAGATGCTTCGTAGACAAGGTAGGCGGAGCTTCCTCTCTCATACTGATTTACAGCACTATCAGGTTCTCAAGGAAATGAACACTATTGATCTGTTTGTCTGCCTTGTGTTTCCCAGAGTGAATACTTTGAGATCTATACCCAGTATTGCACCAACTATCCCAAGTAAGTAGCAGGACAATGTTAATCCAATATTCTTTGGCTGATGATGCCATATGTGACCTTGAATGAGCTAATTGTATTTTTGTTTGTTAGCTAAATTGGATATGATTTATGTCCTTCAGCTCAGTGGCAGCACTGACCGACTGCATGAGGAGTAAAACCTTGGCAAAGTTCTTCAGGGATCGACAGGCCTCCCTGAAGCGCTCCCTCCCTCTGGGCTCGTATCTTCTCAAGCCAGTCCAGAGGATCCTGAAATACCACCTGCTGCTTCAGGTATGGATGTCCTCAGTGGTCGTCCTCCTCCCACAAAACCTTTTCGAAGAAATGTAATCACAGGAGCTTAGTAGACGTCTGTGCTCCTATTTACTATTAAGATACTATTTACTACTAAGATACTACTAGAGACTATTAAGCTCTGCGAGTATCTCTATTTTCCACCAATGGATTTCTTCTCCTGCAATAATCCACCCATGTGCCATATGCATGCTACCCACTGTTGCCCTCGAAAGGTGTTTACGCATTCAACACTGTCTTACAGAGTAGGGATGGCACGGTGAGTAACATACTAACTCGTCCCGTGCTTGAATGTGTCCTTAGCTAACACTCGGCCGCTATTTATATAGCTCCTCTCAAATAGAGGCAGCAACCCAGCAAAACCACAGTTCATGTCTTCAGGTATATCTGGCTTCCAAAAAGCTATTGAGTTGCATCTTTTTGGATCCCAGACGATTGAAGGAAAGCTCCTGTCAGGCAAATGCGATATGTTGTGTGTATATCTAGTCAGGGGTGTGCAGAAAAAGAATTTCACTGTGTGTTTGTGTATGTGACGATTAAGGTTCATACACACTCTAACACACCTTCATAATCAAGCGGTTTTGTTTTATGTTTCCCAGAGGAGTTAAGTTATGTTTCTGTTAGCAACTCGATGGGTCGCAGCCTACCAAAAGAAAATAACCTGTCCCCTTTTATGTCCCTTATCCTCGTCTTCCAGACAGGTTGCTAATGCTGGCAGCTTAACAAAAACAAATAATATCTCTCATAACATGTCTGCCTTCCAGACAGGTTAATCAAGTCTCTTCACAATGTCTCCTTCTAGATGAGTTCATTAAAACTCCTGCCAGTGAAATCTACAGCTGGCAGCCGAGAAAAAATCTCATACCATATGTCAGATTACTCAAGGTGTACTATAACACACCTGTTCAGCCTCCAGATGAGTTACTTAAAGTCACCATGAAATGAAAAATAACCAACCAGCCAAGTATTTGGGCTTTCTGTGTTTTGCGAGGGGGGGGGGGGGGGTTAGCAAGTTACCACAGCACTGCCTCTTGTCTGCAATACAGTGCTGAAGGCTTAAATACCTGCTGAGCCACAGTTCCGGCTTAATCCCACAGACTGTTGCTCCCCGATCTCTTCAACAGGAAATTGTCAAGCACTTCAACCCAGAGGAGGAGGAGGACTACGAGGTGGTGCAGGAGGCCATAGACACCATGACAGGAGTGGCCTGGTACATCAATGATATGAAGAGGAAACATGAGCATGCTGTCAGAGTGCAGGTCAGTCAGGCACGCACATAAAAAGATGTCAGTGGATATTCGGTACTCACAAGGGAAATGTGCAAAAGACCGTACAAATACATCGTCCAAGGCGAATCCATAAACAGTTTGGTATTGAGCTGTACGCCTTGTGTCACGGCGCTGCCCTATGCCACCTCTCTCAAACCCCCTCTGCTGAATGTGGTATTTAAAGTCTAGTTGGGTGTTAGAATAAGAGCCCTCTGGCTACAGCAGCTTTCTAATGATTTCTTTGGTTTGAGTCATTGATTGTGTGGCAAGTTCACCTCCCTTGTTTTCTTTGTATGGGAGTTTTTTTTTAAGGATCACAAATTAAAGCAGATACAGGAGCTGGCCTTTATTTTCTTTATGTGGGAAAAAAAAAAAACATGGTTGACGGTGTGTGTGTGTGTGTGTGTGTGTGTGCGCGGGTATGTGCTTTCATGTGCATCTGCAGGAGATACAGTCCCTTCTGATCAACTGGAAGGGTCCTGACCTGACCACCTATGGAGAGCTGGTGCTGGAGGGCACTTTTCATGTCCAGCGGGCCAAGAACACCCGCACACTCTTCCTCTTCGAAAAGATGCTCCTCATCACCAAGAAAAGAGGGGAGCACTATGTCTACAAGACCCACATCTCAGTATGGTTTTTTTTCATCGATTGCAGTGATTTAATAGTAAAAAAACAACAATAATGCTGAACAGTAATAGAAACCTCTAATGATACAATGATGTAAGTTATAGAAATATGATGAGTCTTCCATGAAGACATATTTTGTTAGGGTAACAAATCAAAAGGCACTGAGTTCACATGGGTTTACCCTCTGTGACATTACTGCATTGATTGTGATTGCAGTGCTCCACCCTAATGCTACTTGACAGTGCCAAGGACCCCCTGCTCTTCAGTGTCATCCACTTCAAACATCCCAAGCAACCCCATACGGTGCAGGTAAATGTGAACTGTGGCCCCACTAGTGGCTACATCAATAGTTCTCAACCTTTTTAAAATGGTAGCACAACAACACAAGACATAATATGCCATTTCAGTGGATTGCTCAGAAATGTCACACAAAGCCTGGTGGTGGTGAGGGTAGGGGTATAGGAGTTTTGTATTTATATTATTGTTGTTGTTGTTTTTTTTAATTATGTGTGAACCAAACCTCAAGGCATACTCTAAGGCACTGGTTTACTTTACTGTTGTAGACCTATAGTCTGTATATGCCATTAGCTTCTCTATTAATGTGAGGGACTCTTTCTAAATGACAAGTGCTTGTTGTTCCAGGCCAAATCAGTGGAGGAGAAGCGTCTCTGGGCCCATCACATTAAGAGGCTCATTCTTGAGAACCACCACACCATCGTCCCGCAGAAGGTAAACAGCAGTGTCCTTTCTTAAAGGAATTCTGTCTACTTAGCTATTGAAGAACCGCCATGTAATAAACACACGTTGTCTCTTTTTTTAAGGCAAAAGAAGCCATCCTGGACATGGACTCCATCTGTGAGTGTTCCAAATATAAATAGCAACTTTTGATAGACAAGGACCAATTTAACTGTTGCCACAGCAACAAAACTGTTGCTATCACAGAGTGGGACGATTGATTTTATGCGGAAAACGTGGAATGCTATTAAATGTACCAGGAATATCTAACCCGTAGCCCTTCCATTTATCTGGAGAAAATTGTTTCTGTAATTGCAGTTTTGAACAAAATGATGTGTCCTCTCGTTGCCTAGATTCAGGGAAGTACCGCTACAGTCCAGAGAGGCTGAAGAAAGCCGAGTCCTGCCAAGCTGAAGACTTCCCTGTTGGAGGACGGAATGGACGCAGGAGATCAGGTGAAAGATCCCCACCCCACCTCAAACACGCCACACACATTTAAGTCTCTCTGTCTTTATCTGCATGGGAGTGATGTTCATGGATTGCTTGGTGATCTTTATCTGTCACTTATGCCATCTTAACCTTTCTTATTTTTTCCACCTGTAGAGCCCGCAAAGCAGATCAGAAGGACCACAAAAGGTTAGTACATTGTGCTATTTGTGCTATAGTTTTTTTTTTCATTGGATGTACTGTAGGATGGCAGAGGGAATAGTAGATTACCAATGGGTCAGTGAGAGTCAACTCTTCAGTGACCCTGCTGCCCCTCAGCCCTAACCAAGACCATTCAGTGTCACTAGACAAATAGCTTTCCATGTCTCCGACGCACATCGCCTTTTGTTCGTCCTCAAAGACACCTGGAAAACAGATCAAAAGACACACACGCACACTCTCTCTCTCCCACTCCCACTCTGCTGGCCTCACCCATAATGAAGTAAATTATATGCCACGTTGGTGTAAGGCCTTGTCATACACAAGCTCTTTTCAGTAGTCAGATTCAGGCTTGCCTTCAGATCTGAGCCTCTCCCTCGTCACATATATTCTAATTGGCCATTATGAAAAAGAACAACTCTGTATTCTTATGCCCGGCTCTTCTGTGCTCTCAATCCAGATACATTTTTCAAAACCGATGTAATGAAGAAGCAATTTTTGTGTCACCCCTCCCATCTTGATGAGGGAATAGGTCATTGTATCCTGGCTAATTGCATCATGGCCAGTTTGAGCCTCTGAGAGGAAGAGGTTTCTAATTGGTATTTATCTAATCACAAAGCCTCCCTCCGACCTGGGGATGAGTAACTACTGCCACAATGATCACTGAAGAGCAGATAGAGACTGTACATCAACCATGATTGTAGCAGATGATATTCAGATTGCATTATCATACTCGCAGCATTTCACTTGTGTCTGTCACTAACATTCTCATTTATTTATCTCCCCCTCTTCTTTACCTTTGCTCTTCATGCAGCTATTTTGAAGGTAAGCTTCTGAAATCCAAAAGTACATTTCTTTTTTTTAACTAGCCAGTATTTCTGTTGTAGCAAAGCATCCGTTCATTTAGTTCAGTGTGCTGTGCTGAGATATGGTTCACCCAGGTTTGACTCAGCAATTCAAAAATTGCATTTTTCATCACAAAGGACTCAACCCAAAAACGAGGACGTGCAAGCTGTTAGGTAGAGTTGTATGCTCTACAGTCAATACAATTTGATTGATGATGTGACTTGTTCTCTGTAAAAAGGGGAGATCATCTTGCACTATGTTAAAGCAGCTTTATGGTGATCACATCCCATTCACAACCTTGCAATCACAGCACAGCTCTTACACTGGCCTTGCAATAACAAACCACATGTCTATGACTTCACGCTACAGCATGCAGACAGTGAGGGTGCACTGCTGGGGGACAGGTGCTCCCTTCAGCCAGCCTCTAGTGTCAGTACAGCGGCCTCCAGTCTAGGCAAGCCCCAGGCTGAGAGGCCTTGTGCGGAGGAGGACGTTGAAGATCTAAGGGCCAGAAGAGACACTCTGGAGGAGCTAAGTCCTCCTGACATTGACTCTAAACTGGGCTCTTCACCCAGCGAGGGTGGGCTGGAGCTGACGGCAGTGGAGGCAAAGGAGGAGGTGGAGAGTTACAAGGAGGATATACTGATGGGAGACGACCAGGTAGCTGACTTTGCCAGCTCCATGCTGGCAGCCATCTCCTGCTGGCACTATAGGGCCAGGGCTTTGCTTTCTTCTCACTTCACAACGGTGAGGCTTTCTGCCACCCACGGGTTTCCAATTTCCTTCTCTTATTCTACTGGCTTACAATTCTCACTCTCACTCTCACTCCCTAATCAAAATCAACTAACACTTGCTACCATTTGCTGTGTACCTCGAATGCCTCAATTCAAACTTACACCATAAGCAGTGCATGGGCTGATGCTCTCCCAGAATGCTAACAGTCAATCGATGCTCTCTAATGTAGGGGTGAAATTTAGGTCATACTCGGTGCATGTAGTGGCCTTTGCTCAAATTGTTTTGCTTTGGAGGTGAAGGTTATCCTACCCTGCATGCACTGCTCTCGTGTTGTTGTATGTCTCTTGCCTGCCTAGTTCCAGTTACAGTCCGGTGTGGTCCATAATCATCGGTTCATGGATATATGATCGAATGAATTTTGCTTGGATGGTTTAAATAAAACATTATAAGCTTATGCTGTTGAAACGCCGCCTGCATCTGCATTACAACATTGGCTTAATGTGTGCTCATAAATGATGTTTGACTTCAAAGGTTAATGTAGCCATCTAATTAAATGATCATTGTAATAGCCAGGGCTTTGCTCTTTGATAATCATATTTTCTAACCATATTTCCCTTCTGAATTTTCATTAGCCAGCCACCTTTGTTAAGGCTAATTGTTATAATCACAATTTGGTTTCTGAATATGAATGAATGCATCTCATTGTGGAAGAAAGAGTGTCATTATCATCGTTGTAGAGGATTTTTCAAAGGTGACCTAAATACACATAAAGTATCTGTGATATGTTTGTCCACTATGACATGATTGCCAGTTGCCATGTTTCCCTTCCTCACGCTGCCTCACAGTAGGCTACCCCTGAGATGATTCAGAATAAAAATTTCATGTGGCGTCTTGATCTTTCAGGATGATCTGCACAGAGATGCTGCTGAACTGAAAACGACACTGAAAGAGGAGGTAGAAACGTCGAGCCAGGAGGAGGAACCTGGTGACATGGCTGTGGAAGAGGCTCTCCCCACCCAGGTGCTTATTAAGGTCCCTTTATAGTGTTTGTTCACACATCCATATAGCTTACTTCCCAGGCCTCGATGACACGTGTCTGTGGGGCTACATGTGACGTGTAATTACTGTGTCAAAGCACGGTCATCCACCGACATGCCCTTGGGGTTGTACAGTTTGAGATCGGGCTTATTGCTGTGCGTGGTTTACGCTGAATGACATCCTTACAGTATATTTGTTATTTATGTAATCTATAACTACAAATCAAAATTTTATGTTTCCTAGTATGAAACATAAAAGATTCCCAGTAGGTGACCTTGACCATGAGCCCAGTATTTTTGTTATTCTATTTGTAGTCCATTTGTATTGAAGAATGCCCGGGGTTATATTGGTGTCTGGTGTATATTTTTAGTCCTGGAAATTAAAATGCCCCCCCTCCAAGAAAAAACGCCCAAATGCTACTGCCCTGTGGTCAGCACTCCCATTGAGAAAGGCAATATTTGATTGTGAGGACAGGAGCTGTTCTTACCTGATTCTCCTGGTTGCTTAGTGGTACAGCTTCTGCATCCTAGCAAAGTGTGACAGGTTGTTATTCTCCTTCCCCTTATCTCCTCACCACAGCTCGAAATTGCACTTCGCCAATACAGGCACTCCACCAGAGCAGGCAACACCTGGAAATAAAGTTAGATTAATGGCAGACTAGGGTGACATCAGCGCAATGAACACTGTTAGAACCACTGAAATTGCCACATTCACCGTTTAATTTGCCACGGGTAACAGAAATGTCCCAGAGAGGAATTACTAGCAATCAAGCTGCAAATAGGATCAGCATGTCTCCATCATTTTACTACACTTTGATATTGTGCATGGGAATAGGTCAAAATAAAGCTCCAGAGGGCAACACAGGCATCATAAATGTCGATGTAGATTAAACTGCCTACTTGACTTTGAATTGGTCCATTAACTTAATGGAAAATGGAGAGTGCTTATCGTTACCTGATCATAATGTCTCTTTTACTCATTATATCCCACTTCCTTTGCACTCACTCATATTGTGTTTCAGGTCAGTGTGGAAGAGCTGTCGCCTCTAGACTGTGTCCCTCAAGCAGAGAACAACAGTCAGCTGGATGAGCACCATTCCAGATGTCTTCAGTCTCCTGTCTCACCTTCCCTCCCCCAAGAAGCTGATGCCCCAGAACCTGAGGATAGTTCTTCTAGAGGAACTGGAGAAGAGGAAGAAGGAGAAAGTGACTCCTCTGGCCTCCAAGTGGAGGAGACTAGCGTACTGACAAATGGGGAGTTCTCAGAGGAGGAAGAGGAAGTGTTGTCAAACATTAAGAGCATCCTACCTTCCTCTGTGTTGGACCAGGCCAGTGTGATTGCTGAGCACTTTGTCAGCAGCCTGTCCAGACGGAGTAGTCTGGCTTTAGAGGACCTGCACTCCCTGGCCTGCCCCTCACCCACACTAGGCAGCGAAACCTCTACCAACGCCTCCCTCTGCATGGAGTTCCAGGAGAAGACCCAGGTGTTGGTCAGCTCTTCCCCAGAGCCACACCCCCAGACCCCAGAGGCTAACCTGGCAACCCCTACCTATGAACCAGCACCAAACCCCCTCATCGAAGTGGAACGCAGGTCTACTCTCTCCAAACAGGACCGCCTCCTCATCCACAAGATCAGAAGGTACTATGAGCATGCTGAGGACCAAGATGCTAACTTTAGCATCAAGCGCAGGGAAAGTCTCTCCTATATCCCAGCAGGCCTGGTTAGGCACCTGAGCAGACAGCTTAACAGTATTCCTCAAGATCAGGCTATCCCAGTCCTCAGGAAAGGCTCCTGTAATAGCCGGCCCACTTCCTGGTCTGTGTTTGACCTTCCTGGATTAGAAAATAAACAAAGGACTGACCCCCATCATAGACTTGAACCACAGATATCAGTGGAAGCCATGGCTAGATCTCAAAGTGTCAGTGATGGCTCTACAGCAGATGAGGAGTTCAGACCCTCTTCAGACATGCTCAAAGTTTGGCAGGACATGGACATGGAAATGGAGGTAAATAACAGCCTTGAAGAGAACCAGGAAGTCTGGCAGCCTGGGGAGGAGAAACCCCTTGACTTTAGATCACAGGTGACACAGAAGCAGGATTACAGCTCAGACAAGTCAGATGTAAAAAACAGAGAAGAGCCACTGTGCATTTTGGAAGAGTCAGAAATGAGCACTGCCTCAGAGGGGTCGTCCATCTCATCACCCTCCACACCAGTCCCGGCAAGCGAGGGGGGATCTGGCAAGGACTCTTGGCTGAGTAAGATCCCCAAGTCCTGGGAGAGGAGCAGAGTCACCAGGGCCCCGCTACCTAGGATCATTAGCCTCCGATCGGGCATGGAAGAGGACCAGATCCCACTGGACATGGGAAAGATGAAGAACAAGGTTTTCCAGCTGGCACGTCAATACAGCCAGCGCATCAAAAATAACAGACCTGTAGTCAGGCAGAGGAACCGAGACTCTGAAAATCAGCAAAGGCTCCAAGAAGATGCCAGCTGTCCATGAGGAAAAGACGCAATGGAGCGACAAAAGTAAGTAAAGCTCAAAGGATTTACATTTGCTTTCTTTTGCATTTACATTTTTTTATTATTTAGTATTAACTTGTATGTGGAAAACACTGCAAAACCTTTTGTGATTTATGTGTTTGTTTTTTGTGTATGAATGCAGGTCAACCCAACATGACATTGCCCTTGAATACTTATGACCAGGTGATCATCCACGAACTGCGTTCCCCAAGCCCAGCCCAGACCCCCAGCTCTGAAACCAGCTCCGAAGTCACATCCAACCCCCTGTTGGCCACCCCCCCACACAGCCCGGTTCAGTCGGAAACCTTCCACTGGCCTGACGTGCAAGAGCTGCGCTCCAAATACGCTCGCCCTAGGCTGTACCCAGGGGCCTCCCACCGATCAAAAGTGTCCCGTAGCTGCTCAATCCCAGAGAGGATGCTGGAGTACTGCACTGACGGGTTCAGAAGTTCATGGAACACTACTGGCTACTCACCCAGCTGCAATGGCTCTTCAGATTTCCACAAAGCTCTGACAGACTCTCCTGAGACCCAATCTGGCACAGTAACCCAGGGTTGGGGTCCTGTGTTAGAGGACTGGCTCCAGCCACAGGCTCAACCTCAGCCCCCGCTGTGCAGGTGGAGCTCCTTGGATCACATGCTTGGGACTCTGCCTCTCCATGAAGTGCAGAACCTTCAGGAACCTGTGAGGACGTGTTGCATAGCTGGTCAGGCCACTCTGCCCAATGAACACAAGGTCATCATAATGGAAAGGGTTCCTGGAGACAAGCTAGGAGAACAGGAAATAATGACAAGAGGAGATGCCAATCTCCAAGACAAGGGCATCCTCCTCCATGAGGGCCTAGACTATGCCAAGAAGTCTGCGGTCCTGAGTTCAGGGAAGAAGCCAGAGAGTAATCTAGTGAAGAATTTACGTGAGAAATTCCAGAGCTTGAGCTCAAGCTCATGAAGACTTGAACTGTGTAAATCTCTGTATTATCGCTGTCTTTCTCTTGACCACCATGGGATGATCATGGAGACGTTATTTGCCAGTTATCTGCTCCTTTTCAGCATTCAAATATGTTTCGTCTTTTGTACTTTTTGTCTGCACAATCTTTGTCACGTCAATGTAGTGTACACTGGGTGATGATTTGTTTTCGTCACCACAAATGTAACACAAAAGGGATATTGTTGGTCGTTGGTCAAGGCCATGAGGGGAAAGCATATTGTCTTTTGAAAATGTGTAAATGCAATATTTGTACATCGGGTTTTTGTCTGCACTGTACAATACAAAGTTTATATAAAATATGTGCATAATCCTCTGCATCATTAGAAGGTAATTGTGTTCTGTATTGCAGTAGATATTTTGGAGGGGATAGGTCCTACTTTTTTGCATCATTATTATTGTCTGTCTCTATTTGTTTGCCACCCATTGTTGGTGATTTCACTATAATCACTTTAGCACTATTACCATGTAATCATGAAAACTGTCAGCTAGACTTTAGGAGAAAAGTAAAAACGATGGACAGGATCTACACAAATACAAACTGGGCCCCAATTTGAGTCATTACTATAGACGAGAGAGCTACACTGTTAGCAGAATCTCATGACAGTTTGACCTTAGACCAAAGAGGGGTTTCCCTTTGTTGATTATTAATTGGTGTGGATACAACAATGTTTGGCTCCCACATCTAGCTGCTTCTAAGACTTCATATATCACTGGAGCTTTTTTCTCACTGTGTTGTATATATGTATGTTATTTATGAAATTGTATATTTGGAAGAGATTGTCCTCATATAAAGAGTGGCCATTAGCATCCCTTTACCTTTCCATTCCAGAAAATGAGCAGAATATTGTTTTCATACTTGAAATTGCCTATATTTTCAATAAAAACAGAAATGTTAGATGGCTTGTTAACTGCATATCCAATAGATCTATATTAAGTGTAAAAGTGTAATGAATAATGTGGCTTCATATTAGGATGAGAAGAGACCGTGGTCCTGATGTTTACAAAATATCTGACATTGGAAGAAAAGAATATCAGGACTACATTGCAAGTACATAAAATGTGCAAGGAATTTGTGTGTAGGTAACATGGTACTATTGTCTGACATGACAAAAGTAACAAGAGCCCTAGTACTAAAGGACCCACATGGCACAATTGGACCTCACAGTGGTCTTTTGGACACAACACAAAATATTGTATTGAATTGCAAGAGCCGTGAGCATTGAGTTATTAGTGTATTTATGACTCAAATATATGTTCTGTCACTTATGAAACTAAAATAGCAAAATCAAATATTTTAGGATTTAATCGAGGAAGGCTCGATTAAAGTTGTCTCAAGCCTACCAGGAGAAGTTGTCTCAAGCCTACCAGGAGAAGTTGTCTCAAGCCTACCAGGAGAAACACTAATTTCTCCTGGTAGGCTTGAGACAACTTTAATCGAGCCTTGCTAACGCAAAGTGATGTGAAAGCGCAGGCAGGTAGACGATTTGGCGTCTGTGTGTTTGTGTACTTGTCAATCCCTTTTATTTATTTGTATTTTCATTTATTTAATCACTGCACAGCCCCGCCCCTTGTGCCACAGGTTATCAATTATGAAGTGAGCCATGACCGAGCGCACAGTTCTTCTCTGTGCTGAATCTCATCCTTTATCTTTTACAAGACAGCCAGAGTTAGACAGAATTATACCGGAAATAAAGTCAAAATAAGAGTATTCCAGTTTCAAAATATGCTGCAATACGTGTTCCTCTATGGGTGTTTCTTTTTATCTTGAAAGTAATAACCGGAAGTGGTATTCTTATACTTGGCTACCTTGACGGTTTGGTTTGGTACTAGAAACCGGCCGGTGTAGTGCAGCGCGCGCAGTAGGAGCCGTAAGAACCAGATGCCAGGGACACCACACTTCCTCTTTGCCACAGAATCAATTAACCCATCATATAGTCATTTTAGACTGGCGCAAACACGTCGTTGTGGTCTTGTGTAAGCCTATGTGAAGAATGGGCTGCGCAATATCAGGTCTGGCGGCGAAACCAGAGTTTGGAGAGAGGAATACGGAGGCTGCCGGTGCTGCTGCGGTGCATCTCAGCGAGGATCAGATCCAGATGATCAAGGAGTCGTGGAAAGTTATCCAGGACGACATCGCCAAAGTTGGGATTATTATGTTCGTCAGGTGAGATGCTTAAGATTTTAAAACATTTGTCCTTTGTCTGTTGCATGATACATCGTATAAGCAAAATTGAAGAACTCTAGCAATCATATCTTAATGTTAGATAGATGCCCTCTAAACATCACAGTGTGAATCATATAGAAATATTAGGGTGACACCATAACAGATACAAAATACCTTAAGGTCACTATAAACTCACTACCACGGACACACTACAGCTCCCTGTAGGATTTTAATAGTGATTTTTCTTTATGTGCAAAAGTGCAACGCCTTAAGGTAATATTTAGCAGATGTAAAAAAAAAAAAAATACTGTAATAAATTAAATCTATTAAAACAAAAGGTACAGATTCAATTGAGTGTGCCTGCGCAGTGCTCGTGCAACATGCTATCAGCCGAGTATGTAAAGCCTGACGTTTTCCACATCATCTGTCTGCAAAGCAGACCGTGGCTGATCTGTCAGCTCGCGCTCTTGTCCTTGAAACACAGTAGGGGCAAAATGTTCAATATTTCAATTACTTAATTCCCTTCTATAGCCTATTCAGACAGCTAAACCATGTTCTAGTGAAAACCTTGCCACTGTGTGCTGACCTGCTGTCAACACTCCCCGGGCATGAAAGACATAACATTGTTTGGTCCAGGGCAGGGGAGTCTCAAGGGGTATGTTGATTCAATGTGATGCTGAACATGGTATCCATCCCTTCATGAAAGGGATGGATAACCCTTAACCTCCACCACATCCCTCTGTCTACTGACCCTACAGTCTTCCATTCAAAGCTTGGAGCGGAAAATAAGCCACTCCCCCTCTCTCATCACTTCACATCACATCCTAACAATATTACATAATACACAGCTTCAGGCCTCCTCTAAGATACGATTAAAAGCATCAGCAATGAGGGAAAATGCATATAATCAATGGTGATGGCCGGCCTCCTGAAATATCTTTACCCCGTGGCTGTAAACAAGCAAACTCCAAGGGAAAGGCGATGCTGGGGTGATTTGGTGTTAATAAAGACAGACAGACATCAGGCCGCCGCTGGTGGAGCTCGGGCAAAGAGGGCTCGGAGCCCCGTCAGGGCCGTGTATCCCCGGGGGTGATCCAGACAGTTGAGAAGGTTGACCTTAGCGTGTTAGCCTGGAACCACAGGGGCCTCGTGTGGATAAGGGTTAGGGTTAGGGGCCCCAGGCTGTCGAGGCTTGTAGCTCATGAATGGCCGGTAATAGCTTCTAGTAAAACAGCACTGTAGCATTTTTTTTCCCTCTTTGCTTGCTGTACGTATAGTAGACTCTCTTTCTGGCCGAGGAAATTGCTTTCTTTCAAATGTCTATGAAATGAAACGAAACTGATACGCCACTAGGGATTGGGGAGAGCTTGTTTCACTGATGCCTAAATGAATGGCTGCAATTAAAATCCCATTTGCACCGTATAGTTCCGCAGTGTATGTAGTTGTTACGCATGCTTGTAGGTACACACAATGCAACAAAATACCAAGCTCTGTACGTGTCGCTTGTGTGTTTATGGCGGCGGTGCGCTTGAGAGAGAGCAGCCGTGATCCCCCGTGCTCGTATCAGTGAAGCGGGCGAGGAGGGGGTCTGAACGGTGAGGAAGCAAATTTCACAGTAATTTAGAAGAATCCTGTTATGGCTTTCCTCTAAAATAAGACCAAAGCCCGCTTAACCCACCATGTTTGAGGTGCAAACACTGTTGCATTATGCATTCAGACCACCCAGTACTTCATTCAGTCTAGCAGAATATTTTGGGTATGAAATGAATAGACCACTGAGCCTGTCAATGTCCCCAGTGTGAGGCTACGGTACTAGCAGTAGACATTACTGGCATAGTGCTTTATAAACAGTTACAATGCGCTTTAGACACCATTTAGACACCAAATCATTTAAAAAAAGGCTGAACATGAATCAAAAGCAGGGTTGCAGAAGAAGGAAACAGGCAAATATGAAAACAAAATAGGTACAAACGTGATAAAGCTGTAAAAAAATATGTTGTGTTTTGTTTTTTTAATGAGAATTTGTCACTTCAGGATTTTGGCCAGTGAAGGACGGCCAGCTCAATATTACTTTGCGTCTCACCTCTCTGCATTATCATGTGGCTTGTCAAAGAGCAACAGAGCCACTGCTGTTTTTGTCAGCGGCCATTAAGAGAGACCAGCTTGGCATCACTTCTGTCACACCTCTCCTCAACACTTCTATTCATCTGTCTCTCAAGGGGGCAGCACGGTATCGACATCTAATGCATTAAGAGGGACTCTATATTTCAGGGGGTGGAAACGATGTCGGGTTTTCCTCATCCACAAGTAGTTTCTACAATATATTATTGATGCTTGGTCTAATATTTTGCAGTTAATGGGGGAAAATCGGATTGTCATTTTAATGTAAATGTGACCTACATACAAACCAAACCTTTGCATTGTGCGTTGCTTCTCTGATTTCAACCCCATAAGTACACCTTGATCATTGAGGAGCATCTGGTCACTGTCATTAAAAGATGCTCTTAACTGACGTTGGCTGTTTTAAATAAAGTTTAAATAAAAAATCGATGTCAAAAAGTTGTCCTGGTAGCTTGGTGAACTGTGTTCACAAGCTCCACCTTACACCTACAGAATTACCATCTCAGTGTGAGCGTTACACAACATACACTCAGAACAGGAACCTGTGTATGCTGGTAACATGACTAAGCGACCTCTGCTGCAGGAAGGCTTTCTGATTGGACAGCAGCGTGAAAACAACTCTCTGGTTAAGGCTATTGATTGGGGTTAAACATGGGACACGAGGCTCCATTTCACTGCGACTCCATCCATCCCGGGTGTGATAGGCCAGGGCAACTCATCGCAGCTCAGGGGAAACAGGAGTATGGATTGCCAGGCTGACTAACTCAAAGATCCACCATGCCATGTTGCTGATGCAGCTGTTGGGAGTGAAGCCAAGGGGGGGGGAGGGGCAGTAGTGATGAGGAGAAGCAGAATCTGATAGAAAACGTGTACAATCAGAAAGATCTCTGTTCAGCGAATGGGGTGGAGAGAGGATGCCGAGGATTGACATACAAATGGCTAATCACAGTTTGAAGAGCTGCGTTGAATTGACTTGAAATGTTGACCGACACAATCACACTCATGTAAGTTACACGAGCACTGGCCATCTAGGACTCCAGTTGCGAGTGACATCTTAGCCGGGGGGTTTTGTTTTGGTGTGGGAATGCATATGTCAGCTTGGTTAGGCTGCCCCTTTATGAACAGTGCCCTCGGACTTTCACGGACGACTGCTTGCTGTTGTCTTGGTAACAGGTTGTTTGAGACCCATCCTGAATGCAAAGACGTCTTCTTCCTGTTCCGAGACGTGGAGGACCTGGAGAGGTTGCGGACTAGCCGGGAGCTGAGGGCACACGGCCTGCGGTCGGTCACCAACTCTCACGACACAGCACAGCACATATCAGTCAGTCATACAGTCCAGCCCTGTGCAGCACCACCCAGCCCAACCCACTCTCCAACCACCTTTCACTTAAATCACTATATCAAAACTATTTCTAAAACTATGGAACAAACATACAGTGCAAGACTCAGGGGATAAAAGTGGGAGAACATAGTCCACATTCACCACAAAGTTGCTTGCCAATCTGCCGTGGATAGAGTATCCATCACAGGCACTTCTCTGTTGTGCATCAGGCCCCTTTGTGTTCCCCTCCACACAAGGCCAACGGGGCCAATTACGCCTGAGGACCTAAAGGTACGGAGGCTAGCGTGACATTACAGCAGCCTGGGCTCACGCAAATGTGGTGCACATCCCGGCATGAACCAGCCGCTCTCAAATTCACTGATAAGGCCAAATGGCACTTCAACCACTCTCGGGACATTAGTACAAATGTCCATGGTGGCTGCCAGGCAGAGAGAGAGAGAGAGAGGGAGAGAGAGTTAGAGAGAGAGAGCTAAACCAACTCTAACTCTTTGTTACATATTCATCATCAAAACTGTCACGCACACACACACTGCAGTGAAATGATGGCAGACGCACCTGCAAGCAACAAAGAAATTTGGTGGTTACTGGTCAGGAAAAACAATGTTTTCAGGGGATAAAATATTTCACAATTATATTAATAGATGTTCAATCAATTTCACCCATTCTTCTTGGCATTTAGGATTAGAAAACCACTTGTTTCAAAGGTCAATATCCTCAACAAATAAGAGTGGAAGCATATCAGTCCATGGTCGCCCAATGCTGAATCTAATTCATGTTTATCTGGTGGGCCGGGCCAGGTAACTCACCCTGCGTCTTCTTTTCTCGGCCTCCATCAGGGTGATGTCCTTCATCGAGAAGAGCGTGGCCCGACTGGACCAGCTGGAGCGGCTGGAGGCTCTGGCTCTGGAGCTTGGAAAAATCCATTATCGTTACAATGCCCCACCTAAATACTACAGTGTAAGACCTTGATAATCCCGATGGTGCTGAACCACACTAGGTTGTTCATGGGAGTTCACTATTAGTGTCACCCATGTGCTCAGATCCCTAAAAACAAACCAGCTGAATGAACTGAAGCACTCCCAAAACATCACTGCACAATCAAACACATGAAATAAAGCACTTGTACTGTTTATCAGTTTACTCATGCAATAACACAATGGAATGACAGCAATTGGACACTGTTTACCACAGCATACTATTACTGAGGTCCTCATATAGGATGAATTGTTTTCCAGTACGTAGGAGCAGAATTCATTTGTGCCGTCCAGCCCATTCTGAAGGAGAGATGGACCGCTGAGCTGGAGGAGGCATGGAAGGTAAGGAGCATCATTCAATCTCCCTATCTGACCTCTGCGGTGTCAACGACCTGTCCAGGCAGCCCTCCTGTGTCAATGCCTCGTGAAGTATGCTTGATGGGTGTAATGTCAATAGCAATGTAAGATTGTTTGTGTGTAGCTTGCGTCAGAGCCAGAATTATGCACATCTCTCACAGAACATGTCAAGATGAAAACCAGTGCACTGCGGGCTTGATTGATGTGAAAATGTACATTTCATTGAACCAGAAATGAATATATTCAGAAAGCGGAACATGGCGATGTCAAATCATGTTATGTCACGTCAAGATCCCTTGCATTATTAATGCAGCAATGCTCAAAAATAACACTGCTGCTTTTAGGTTTTGGAATTAAATGCAACCCTGCATCATCAATGAATTTGGTGATATATTGTGTAGAGCACTCTGCTGGAGTACCAGGACCCCACAGAGGGTTGCACAATGATTAAATCTGCTAAAAAATATATCTCTAGGATGTTTTATTTTTAGGTGCTTCACTTTTCTGTATGTTAATCTACCATAAAAGGACCTGCTCTGCTGCTCTCTAGTGGTGGAAAGAACATCAACCTTTTTTTTTTGTAACTCATACCCCTATTACAGCGTGTCCTGACCCACTTCACTGTGTTGTTTCTGATCCAGACCATGTTCCTGTATTTGACCGGCCTAATGAAGCAGGGATACCAGGAGGAGACCGACCACCACCTAGCTGCCTCCCCAAAGGAGAGACCAGACAAGAGGAACACTGCCCTATGAGACCCCCAGCTAAGCCATACCTCAACAGACTGTTTTTACAAAATAACACAGAAATGTGGCACAGCTATGTATATAGTGTATTTATTCTCTCATTTCCTACATTGCTCATGTTGGCTGCTGAATAGAATGGCAGAGGAAGACCAGTCTGTCCTACCTCTCGCAAATGTTTGCCATTATATCACACTGAAGAAAAAGGCAGTTCATTTTAACAAAGCACTTTATTTCTCAACTTAAAATCTGATGTATTCCACTTTAATGAGATTTGGACACTGTATCCTGACGAGACACTACAAATATTTGTCGAAAGATGCCGGCTGTAGTTGTACCTGCCTTGTAATTGGGGTAAACAGAACATTGTTAAATTTACAACCAAAACTTTGCTGTCTCTGTATTCATAAATCAAATATGCCTTTCAGTAAATCTACTACTTTATTGACAGTTCATTTTGTTCCATCTAATTCAATCATGAGCTCCTCCCAAAGTGGTGTGCTATTTACATTTGAATTACCCACATTATGTTATGCTATATTGTGCATTTCAGAGGTTTAACTTAAGAGGGTTACTTTGACAGACTGCCTTACAAAAATTAACTCTGCATACATCTGTGGTTCAAAAAAGGACGCAACAGAAAGTAGCACTAAAAAATATACAAGAGATGATTTTCATCTCTAATATGAAGTCAAATACTTTCACATTGGTTTAAAAAATAAAATGACATAATATGGCATCACTATGTGGTTGTATTTAGTTTGTATTTGCGCATTCCTTTGCTTACATTTCTCATTAAAAAAAAAATCCATTTAACCGAAGAACTAAATCAAATCTGTTTGCAGTAAAACTGACACATGCAAATACAACTCATTGGTTAGCCGAAATAGAATATAAATAGGGACAATAACAATTAAATGAAATATTACGAAAGGCAATTCATCATTGGGTTCCATCATTTTGGCCACTCCGAAAGCAACACGGCTGTTGATAACTTGGTTCCAAAGCAGAGATGTTGGTACAGGGTGTGGTGATTCAATTAAGTGGACCGGCTGCATCCTCTACGAGTATTAGAAATCCTCAGCTGTTGTGTTCCAATCCACCGATGGCACTGAATGGCCAGGGATGAGACGTTATCGTGCAAACGACGGCATGATATCAAAGCAGTCACTAGATGGACAAACAGTGATTCTGAGGCCTCAGGAGAACGAGGCAAGCTGGAGGGGGGCTACACGCCAGTTGAAGCCCTCCGCCACTCCCTCAGATGGTACGGGCCAGTCTAGGTACCCAAGGTATGTGAGAGTCTCTTGCTCATTGGGTGGCTTTGGTTTTCTTGCTTTTGCTTTTCTTATCTTTCTTCTTAAGTCCATCCATGTGAGCTCTGAGGAGGTTAGAGTATGCCTGCAAAGTTTTAAAGAAAAGAGTTCAGAAATCAAGTGTATGGGTAAACAACAACAGTAACTTACAAGTCTACCTCTACAGCCCATTTATCCAAGACACACCTATTATGAAACAGACCAAGGCTAGTAAAAAAACAACCCTGAAAAAAATGGCTTGCTCATCATGTATGTCAACATCAAGAAGATCTAATCAAGAGAGAAGTGCTACACTCAACGGTTTTCCTACCACAGTGAAAGAAAAACTTTTGTTATAAAAGGAAACGTACCATCTGAAACTTGATTACTTCTTTGGTGCTGACCTGAAAAGAAAAGAAATGGGAATTCAGCATCAACAACTTGTGTAAACAATCAATAGCTGAGAACCAGAAGTCCCCAACATAAGAACATGGCCGCTCACCACTGTACTAATTTTCTTCTTGCCATCTGACGCTCTGATGAGACATTTGTTGTCTACGGGTTCAAACGACTCCGTGTGCCCCTTCCTGGGAACTGGCTTGGTCCGCCCGTCATCTGGAAGGGAAAAACACAAACCACCCCAGCTGTTTAGATGTCGGGAAGGAGCTGCCCGGGGCCTTCTTTACCGATTAAACTAACGATGGTTTTTGGCAGCCCAACACTTACATTTCTTTAATGTGATGACAACACTACCGGAGGTTCTGCATTTCTGGAACAGCCGTGTGAGCTCCGTCAGAAACTAGAGAAAGGAAAGCAAAGACTGATATTAATGTTCCGGCAACGAAAATGTTACTGTACTGTTCAACTATAACGTTAATTAAGCTGACTAACAATTTTCAGTGTGCGCTGCGATTTAATTCAACACGGATACAATGTACAGCTACGGCACAGGGTCTAATGTTAAACAAAACCTCGTTGGTTTTATGTTGTTCTAATAAGGACCTGATAGATGTTTAGGGAAACGTATTATTTTGTGACTAGAAAGATACAAAATTCGGTTTGCATTGCCCTCAACGAAGGGTTAACTATAGCTCTATATAGTTAACCTATATGACTGACCTCATGTACGAGACGTTAACATAACTTCTTTAAATATGTAATGGATTCTGGCAAACAATTCTGCCATAGCAAAAATATGATTGTTTCCGAGCTAGAAAGTAGCTTATATGCTTACCAGCGGTAACACAGAGCATAACTCACTTCTCAATGAGTCTCAGTCGGCTAGCCAGTATTAGTTAACAAGCTAGCTAACGTTAACGCTAATGCAGGCAGTGTTGAATTGAAGTTTACAACGCAGCAAGAAAAAGACAGCAAAGTGGGACAGTATACAACAAAAAAAAACACTCGAAAGGTGACATTCTCTTTTGTATCTTACCGCATCATTTTCAAGTAGCACCATGGTTTCCACTTGAATTCAACCGAAGCGTTAGCTCACTGGCAGGCAAGCTAACCGCTCTGAAGCACACGTACTACAACACGGAGCCCCGCCCGTCGCCCTGTGCCCTTACTCTGGAGCTCCGAGTTTCATTACACTGCCACCTACTGGGAGGGAGACGAATAACAGCCAAATAACCTTTCGGTAAAACATTGGTTGAATCATTTTTATTTATTTATTATTCATTATTATTTGATTTAATCAAATAGCTTTATGAATGTTTTTATTTCATGATGAATTACATATAATTATCATCCGTATATGGTACACTATTGCTCCTAATAAAGAGAAAGAAAACATTCTGTGTGAAAGAATTTGTGTTAGTGTGCGTTGGTCTGTATGTTTACACCTCAAGAGATTTCATAGACAATGCACAACGCCACGAGATTAACATATTCAACACTCCACACTAGAGACATCCCCCCCCCCATAAATCTTTTAAAAATATTAAGGATAACACAATAAACCCAAGGAGCTTATTTATAGGTAGACATTCATCAGGGTGTGAAGCCAGACAGCTGTTGAGCTGATGATGTAGTTGGTACAGTTTTGCTCGTTTTCATGTGACAGTCTCATTCATAAAACTGTTCATTGAATTTATCCTCATTTTTATCATACAGTCACTTCAACGAATATGCTTCATATTATGCCTTTAGTATTCATGCCTTGGATAATGATGCATATTAGCGAGGCTATATCACAAACAGTGAAGAAATCAATGTAAAATGTTGATTTTGACATCAAGATAACACTTTCATAAAATACAACTCTGGCTTGGATATGGCCTTAATGACAAAATGTATTCATTAATATGAAATGAGACTCTATCCTTTTGCTAGTGTGCAGTCAGGGTGGTGACCCAGGTCATCGAGGTGCACGGCAAACTGCGAGTGCCAGTCCCTCTCAAACACTGCCCTGAGTTGTTCCTGTAGGGCCCCGGTCTTCCACACAGAGTGAGGGGCATGTTGGGAAACCACCAGACCCACTCCAGCTGTGGTCGAAAAGTAGTCCTCTGACCAGTTCGAGGTACCTGGAGAACACAGCGATGGCCAGTCAGTCAATCATTAGCTGATTCATGGGCGTCCTGAACACTTGAACACAGAGCAATTTGATCTCAACCGTGAATGTGTAATCTGTTACTTACCAATGTAGGCTACTTTATCAGTCACCATGAATTTATTATGGTTGACTCTGGAAAATGGAATGTCAGACTGATTTCCCACAGGCACAATGTACACTTTCTGAAAGAGAGTCACTCGTTAAACAGAAAAAAAGGACAAAAGCACTGGTAGTGTCAGACACTTCTTGACAGTAGAATACTCCTCATGTTGTGTCTTACCACTTGGATACTGATATTCCGGCTAGGGTAGTGCATTGAGGCTAGAGATTCAAGGAAGGGCAGCATTTCTGGGTCAGAGTCCCTTCCGCAGCTGATCAGCATTCGGATCTTAACATGCCTCTCAAATGCAGCCCTCCTAATGGCATCATCAATAACTGGCCAGTATCTGTTGAATGGAAGTAACAAAATGGGGAAATAAGGGCAAAGCAGTGCATAGCTTGATGGAAACTGATAAGATATATATTTGTTTTAAGTGTTCTGTCTGCAGGCCTTGCAGTTCACCTTCGAGGATTTTCGAACCGTGTGGTGGGGAAGTACTCCATGACAGCTACATCAACGAAGTGTTCAGCCCCTGAGATGATGGAGAGAATTGCCTCCAGGTCCTGGGTCCGGGAAGGAGGGCAGAACAAGGGAGGAGAACCCTTGGGAGAGACACAAATATGAAATACCAAAACAACAAAAACAAAACTGGAAACGTGCTACATGTGACACATAAGCATCTGATTTTGTGGTGGAGATGGTTTACAGAAGTTAGGTGGTTTTCCAGAGAGATAAATGTGCTGTGTTGTGACTGAACCACTTCTCTTAGACATCACTCTTACATCCCTCTCCTCTTAGCAGGGAAATGAGACTGAAACCTAAGGAACTCACTGAGAGGTAGATTCTGCTAGTAACATTATCAGCCTCCACCACTAGGGGGCGATGTTCATTGATGGCTGTGTCATATTTTGAGGGCCAGGGCTCTGGCAGAGAGCTGTTGGCATAACCCATCACCCAGTAAGACTGGAAGATCTTATAGAGGTCCTCTGCCAGACTGGAACAGTTGTAGATGACCACTCCCAGTTCCTTTACCTACAATGGAAAATCAAAAGAGTTATGAAACTGTCAAGACAATTAGTTTGAAGCTTGGAAATGAGCACCTACAAATGTAGACTTTGCCATCACCTCTGTGAGAGATCTCCAGTCCATGTTGGCACTTCCAATAAACAGATGTTTTCTATCAACAATCCAGAACTTGCTGTGGAGGACACCTTTTGTCAAGCGCCCAAAGTTCACCTTCCTCACCTGAACTCCTACAGACAACCAGCGAGGACAAGAGCAGAACCCGAGGGGAGGCAAGCTCAATTTTATTTAATGTATTATCTTCCTTGGACCCAGCAGCTTTTTTCTGTGGTCCACGAAGACAATGCAGCACAACCAAAAATGTTCTGCACTGATTCTAGATGATAAGTCATAGGATTAGTCAAGGATTAGTCAAGGATTAGTTCCAAACCTTTCTGTCTCAGGATCTTTAAATCCGTGGAGTTTGTTGGAACGGAGGGAATGCTGGTCACCACTCGGACAGATACATTCCTGGAAGGCAAAGCTTCAAATTGCTCGAGAATATTCCTTCCCTGCCAACAACAGAGTACAGATTGACAGCATGATGAGACAGCATGGCTCAGGTCCCTGCATTGAATATCTATTTTTTTGCAATGTAGACTCTTATTTTGATGTTTATTAGCAATGTTTTTGACAACTCACCAGTAGGTCAGAGGAGGAGTTAACATTGATATCTTCACCAGTTAGAGTCCAATAGAAAGAGGCTACATCTATTTGTTCAGTTGCCACAGAGAGAAGATCGTTCCAGGCTTTTTCCAGAGGGATCCCACGGGTGGCATTGGCTTCATATTTCATATGCAGAGGGATGCTCTCCACAAGGGTCATCCTGAGGGATAAAACAATGGCACCTGCTGAATGTGGAGGCTCTCTGGAGGCTGGACTGTACTGTCAGCCCAATGGTAGCATAGGAAGTAGAGACACTACAGTACATTGAATACATCTACATCTCATCCTCTGCATTGGCTACAACTGACAATATACTTTTGCCTGTACAGACACACAATCAAAGCTTTACCCCCAGTGATTCAACAAGCCCGGTCTGACCTGCACTGGTCCATAGAGGAATTGCTTCCATCAGGTCCAGTAGCCTCAGGAAGTGTCTTATGGCTTTTGGATTTAGGTCTCTCCAACACAAAGACGGCCAGCAGTACACCCACAACAATCAGACAACCCACCGCCAGAGCTATTGTCACATAACTGGTGCGATTCTACGTACAGAAACATTACATTATGATACAAAGTGGTCAAATGATAAGTCAAATAACAAATGTGTACTGGATGCTTGGCACATTGATGCTTGATGTACGGGTACCTACCCTTTTGTTTGAAACGTAACTGTCATGCAGGTTTTCGTAAGGAGTGTTCATTTTCCCCGCAGGTGGTCCCGACCTGTTACAGTTCAAGTCGGGAAAATAACCACTGATACACTATAGTCAAGCTACATGTTGATTTTCCTATGAATGATCAGAACATCTATCACAGTTTTGTTGTGGAATACATTTCACAGTAAATTAAAAGCTTAAAGTCCAGATATGAAAAGCATTGTGTATAAAAGTTAAACTTACACAAGGCAGTCGGCAGATAGTTCCTTTTCCACAGAAGCGAGTACAAACTTTATTTTTCTTCCTCTTGAGCTGCTCCACCGTGAAACTGAATTGAAACAACTAACGTTTGTTAGGTGTTTGATAATGAAGACACGTTTCCCGTTTTTAACTTTCGTTTCATGTTTTGAGATGTGTAATTGCTTAAAAATAAATAATGGACCATGAGCGAACAAAATGACAAAAACAAACAGATTTACTAATCAAATTTATTAGAAAAACTGGAATCATCATTATCTAACGTATGCAACAATTTACACAAATAACCAGTCAAACTGAGAACGACACTGAACGCTGAGAAAGATCAAAGACCAAAGATCAAAAAGAAATAATTCTGGGTGAGAGGAGTCGAGGAAACATACATTGAATTACAAAACGGGACAAAAACCTGACACTCAGAGGCAGATTACATTCTTTGATTTAGCTTGGACTTACATGGAGTAAAGCAAAGGGGGAAACACTATCCCAAAGAAGAATAGCAGCAGCACTTCTCCAAAAGTCAAACATTCCTTTTTTTCTTTTTCTTTGCTTGACTTTGTAAACAAGCAGTGTACTTGGCTGTATGAAAAAATACCCCAGACGGCTTTGTGGCACTCAAGAGGACTTCCAAATTACAATCATATGTACAAACTAGATTGGGAAGAGGAAATCACTTGGTGTACTGAGCTGCTTTCAATGCTCCAATCTTCCAACAGCATGAAACGCTTACAATCTTTTACAGGTGAAATGACCCTCCCTCTTTGTCAGAAGACAGTAAAGGTTTGCAGCATATATGGTTGAGGGGACACTGTTGTACTACATTAGTGCAAAATACAAGATGGGAGAGGTAATTTTTAGGACATATCTTCAGATATTTACACACTAAACAAGAAAGAAAAGAAGAAAAGATTTACAACTGCCACAATTTATACTGTCAACTTCATCATTAATACAAATACATTATCATTAAAACTATTGCCAAAGTACTCAAACAGCCCTTCAGACAACAATGTATAGCTTCAGGTGTAGTGTGATGTGCTCAGTAGCAAAATACAGGAGGGTGTCCCACTGAGGAAGGCGAGGAGAAGCTTGAGTATCATATCTGACAGATGTTTTGTGGTCGTCTTTGGCCAAATCTCAGCAAGTAATTGTGTTCTGCAGGCATGGAAAATGAAAATCCAACAGCGAGTAAGCCCTTTGATCACTCAACCGTGTCAGACAAATAAAAACACATGACTGGAAAGCTTCACCTCACAACTCTGGTTTTGCAGCCATTCGTTTGCTGTTGCAAACTAATGCTGTTCATATTGTAGCCATGCACTAAGCCCCTCCTTCCATTCAACCACACATTCCTGAAGGATTTTCACTTCTAGTTGGAGAGAATATGTAGTGTTACTACTGCAGAGGGCCCAGACAGAGTTGATTGCAATTGGAATCTTAACAGAATAAATAAGGACAAAATTGGCTCACCATGACATATCTCAAATGTGTGTATACAATTACTGGTCTGGCACTAGTGACTACAGACTCTCTCCCAAAGTCATGTCGTACTCTCGATTACAAAATGCCAAAGTATCTTTTAAGAGACCAAAACTTCTGTCAAACAGCCTATACATGTTCCTTTTAAATACCACACTGACCAATAAATCTGGTCCACAAAGGGGAAAAGTGGCCAACAAAGAGAAAAATGCAGGGGAAATATATAAGGAAATGCAATGGGATAACTGCAGATACATACTGTATATACACATATATACAGTACGCTCAGATCTGCAAAGTGTTACTGCAGTTCTTTCTACTCAAAACAAATCTCAATGAACTAGTATTTCCTCAAAAATGTGATTTGTCACTGAACATAGAAATCTTGGTTTATTAAAATAGCCCTAATAATAATGATTTTTACCAAATGTTCCTGAGTTGATTATACACAGGCTGGTTTTAAATTACACTAAGAAAATTACAGTATGCTTTTAACATCAACATTGGTCATATCATTGGCAAATAATGAGATGTCAATCTCTAACACACAAATAATCAAGTATCGACTGGAGGCCTTGCAGAAGTGAGTCAATGGAGGTATTATGGCACCAATGTGGCCAAGGGCTTTCCCTCCTTTAATCGTCACCTCATTTCTAGGCCTCCGACAGAGCATCACATCAGGGTGTTTAGTGCAGGCCTCGTCTTACACCACTGAGTACACAGTGTAGGTGTGTAGTGCCCATAGTGCAGTTGTGTATGTGTCTTAATATGCTGGAGGCCACACAGTTGGGTGTATACAGTCTCACTTCCCCCTCTTGGTTTCATCCTGTGCACAATAGTCCGGCACCTGCATTTGTGAGGCGGCAGCAGATGCACAGCAGTGGGCGAACCTTTGCATCAGACCTCAGACCAAATAACCTTCTCTGACATCATCTGGTGTCACAGCCGCTCTCCTGACACTCTCACTGGGCCTGGGCCCCCCGCCGCGATGGGAGGCCGAGTGGACCGTTCTGAAGTCTCTGACGGGAGGTCTGGAGGGTCGCACTCCAGTCGAGGAGGCGGCCACACGAGCAGACACCTTGGCTGCCTCAGGATGCCCACTGGGCTCGATGACGGTGTTAATGACTGGATAGGGAAAAGGAAAACGCAGGTATTTTAGCAGACAATTTGGATTCATTCTATGAAAACATTATGAAGATATAAAGAGTGTCTCACCCTCAAGTTGTCTCTGAACTCTTCTGAGTTCTTTCAGGATAGATGTTATTTCCTGAAATACAGATGTGACACCGAGCTGAAACAAACATCAATAACTGCAATGCCTTTAGCTTGAAAATGGAATCGAGTCACCAACCTTGTTTGATGTTTTGAGGACAGGGACATCATTTTCAGAATTGATCTTTGCCTCAATTTCTTCCCAGACATCCATCTTGTCCTGGAACAATACCCTATGAACACAATGCCAAATAAAGTTCAGTGATAGTGAGTAAAATTAGTAGTAGTAATAAAATGACAGTAAATCAATCAATAACAAACTGTAGCTACATCTGACAACACAAGAAACTTTCAGTCCCACATTGTTACTCAGGGTATCAGACTGTGTGCTAACTCAGTCAGAGAGTTACACATACTCAAACAGATTACATGCTCAATACAGAGACTGGTTATCAGGGGGGATTAATACACATTTCTCATCAAATCCTGATTAGTCAAGGGAATGAAAGATATTTATGCATGTCTAAACATCATACTTGATTTTCTCAGCTAGTTGCTCAGTGTTCTGTCTGATGGCCATGGAAATCTGAGACACTGGATTCAGCATCAGATTATCCACAATGACCTGGAGAGAAAAAAAAAAAAGATGAGGTGAGATCTGTCAACACCAGAACTAAAAGAGTTTTTCTTTTAAACGAGGTGAAGCAACACAGGGTGCAGACCTCTTCTCTGTTCCGAGCCCGTTGCCTGGAGTTCGGTTCGTGGTCGCTCAAATTTTGGTCAGGTTCCCTCGCAGCAGCAGCAGCAGAACCCGGTGGGACTCTCTGGTAGTTTAGTCCAGCCTCTGGAATGTGCTGAACCAGCTGCAACACAATCAAGACTCGAAACCTTATTCTGGTGGACAACAGAAACAATCTCTTGTGACTGATGTGCAAACAAAGTAGGGAGATAAGACCATACAAATGAATGGGATGGTCTACACAGGACACAGATGAGTGATCTGTACATTCAAGACACATTTAGTGATCGAGACATAGATGGGTATTTTAAATTTTGATAGGGAGGGACATCACATCATACAGCTGTACCTGATCTGACCAGATAACCACAGGAGAGGAATCTACAATTAGAGCACTGATGCATACTTCCTCTTTCCATAGTATAACAAATAAGGAAACAGTTTGTGCTTGAAAGTAACAAGGAAAATCATCAAGTTCACATTTAGTAAATGTTTGGCTAGGTATGTCCCACGCTGTCTGACATACCTCTTCGTGTGCAGTCACGGTGGAGACGGGTGTGTTGATCTCCACTCCAGAGCTCTGGGGTTCAGCATCACCAGCCACATCATGGATCTCTCTGGCCAAGATAGCAAGGTCTTTAGCCAGGTCCTGACTCAACCTACCAGGATGGCAACACAACAAAACAGATGTTACAAGGACGACCCGCAGGAGGATCGCACTCTCCTCAGAATGTGAAACCCTTGCTCTCTGTGGTAGTGTGGCTAGTTTAACAAACTGATGCAACCTTTTGAAATCATGGTAGTATCTGCACGCAAATAAAACTCCACTTGTGATATTCAACCAAATGGTCTTTGCTTTACTTTACTTTGCAATCTCGGCGCTGTGGTTGGACCAGTTGTGGTAGGCGTCTCCCTCGTGGCTCTCCTCTTCTGAGTCTCTGCTGCGGGGTTTGGGCCGCAGGGCGACCAGCGGCTGAGGCCGGGCCTGATTGCGGGGGCTATGGGAAGCTGAGGAAGGTTGGGAGCGTTTTTGTTTAGGAGTGCTCTGGTTGGAGTCATACTCCTCCTCTGAGGTGGAGGTGTAGTCAGAGCTTTTCTGTCGTCTCCTGGAGCCTTGGGGTCGTGAATTGGTTTGAGTTTAAGAGGTTTGAGGATAGACAAGGTAGGGAAACAGGAGAGAAAGAGAGATACCATCAAAGAACACCGCGAAGAAGGACACCACAAAGTAGCTCAGATCCAGTCACCAAAACATTTCCCAGAACCAAAAACAGAAAAGGTCCACTATGGAAGTGCTCATTTCAAGTTCTACAGCATATCTGGTGTTATTCATTGGCTTTTTTTCTGTTTCAAAATAATTTACAAACTGAAATGAGCATAAAACTTCCACAGTATGTAGCTGAGGACCAGGCGATACATAGTGATATGTACCATAAGGCATGTAACGCTAAGCATGGGGCTTGAATCCTTCATCAGGACCACAATATTCTCACATTATTGTAAATACAAGCATACAATGTATGAGAACATTGTGCAGATGAAAGAGCAACTAATTTCACCTCAGGTAGTATAGTATGAATGTGAAGCATTATTTGTTTTTGTTGTTAGTGAAAGCACGGAGTCAAAAGTTCCCTTCCCACACTAATACTTTTACCATGGAAACATTTGATGAAACAAAGCTGTTGAAGAACCCCGGCTTGCACTTCTGAAATATATATCAGCTGAGGCTTATCAAAGTATCAAACCAATTCAATACTGTGGTTGACTTTACACAGACCTTGTAATGCTTCCAGTTCAGGCTCAATTCCATTACTTTCCTAGAATACTGGATTGGCTAAGACATTAAAATCACCAAAGAGTAAATAGTTTATAACTGTAAAAAGACTGTAAATATATTTTGCGCACAAGAAAACAGTCAGTGTGAGTGCCTTTGATACACTCACTTGCTGTGCTGCTGGTATATTTGGCACTGTTGGACCGTCCGCGGGTGATCGGGGTCTTGTGGAGGGCTGCTTTCTGCGGTGCAGGCCTGGGCCCGGCAACAGAAGCCTTGCGAACAGAGCTGCTGCTGGACTCTGTGCTGCGGTTGGAGAAGCCTGTGGTCCTGCCTGCCCATGTTGGAGTGGTGGAGGCTTCTGTGTCGCTGGGGGTGTTGAGAGAGCTGGTCCGCTTGCGAGGCATGGCCAGCAAATCCAGCCTGGAGAGTTTCTTGGTTTCCTGGGACTGCTTGGCTGGAGCGCCGCCTGCCTCCTGGGGCAGCCGGTCTGTCTCTGTGCCCTCGTTGTCTGAGGCCTCTCCCAGACGAGCCCGGCGCAGCATGGAAGCCCTGGTAGCTCTTGGGGCTGACAAGCTGTTGGAACGACTCAAGGGCCTGGGCCACTTTGGAGAGCTTTGTGTCCTCCTTCTGAAGAGGGATGGTGTATTTTTTGCGGGTGTGGTGGGAGCTAGACTCCTGGTCAGAGTAAGGCAGGCTGGGGCTCTGGGGGTCGTCACTCAGGTCAGTGGAGCCATGTTTTCCCACACTACGTCTCAGTCCAACCAGTTTCCTGCCTGTGTCAGTCTTACTGTTGCTGTTTGCTCCCCGGGTGCGATGCTTCTCTGACACACGGTCACATGTAGAGGATTGGTGATTGGAGTCTAGGCTAGCTATACTAGTGGAGGACCTCTCCCTATGGAGGCTATTAGAGAGCTTTTTAGTCACTGTGTTTGGCCTGGTCTTATTGCTGCGCTGACTGACTGTGCTGGAGGTATCTACATCAGACTCCGCAGACAGAGAGTCCATTACGGTAGAAGGAGTGGAGTCTGGTTGGCTTGCTTGGAGCTTGGCCTCCAGGACAGCCAGAACATCCTCCGTTTCTTTGAGGTAAGAATGAGTGTCCTGATTGCAGCCTCCTTGGAATGTGTCAGGGTCAGGCTGGCTGGAGATGTTGGGCAACCTGGCATTGCTGGGCCGGTCCTTGGTGAAGCTCTCTTGTCTGACCAAGGGGTTTACCGGGCCCTCTTTAGACTCGGGGCTCTCTCTCCCCTGGTCCAGGATGGGAGCTGAGACACTGGGCTTGACTTTCCCAGAGTCCTGGTTACCTCTTTGTTTAGTCAGCGTGGCTGTGGAGAAGGTTTTATATGGCTGTTTTCTCTCAGTCCTGGGAGAGCAAGGTTTTGGGCCTCCACATTCTGGCTTGGATAGAGCCTCCTCTGAGCCTATGTAGAACGACGTAGACTTGGCTGAGAGTCTGAGCTTGTCCTCCTTGTTATTGTTCTCTACGGTGTTACATAGTGGTCTCCTCAACCGTTCTATGATGGAACCATCATCTGACTTGCTGGTGTCACTCAGGCTGTCAGGCTCTACATCGTGCCGCACTGTTAACCTGTGGGGATCGTCCTGAGACCTGGGGGCCACCAGGCTACTCTCTTCCATATTAAATGTGGACTGCAGGTCATAGTGAACATGAATGTTGGGAGTTGGAGTCTCATTCTTCTCCCCTGGTGGTACCTGAGGCAGGATGCGGCGAGCTCTGGTACCCTCAGCGTCAGAGCCGTCGTGGTTTCGACTGAGTGCAGGCTTGTGGACGATTCTACCTCCTGCTGAAATAAAACAATTTCAACGCATATTAATCACATATTGAAACTGAATATCATTCATATTCATCAGGGTGTCTCATTATCATTTCAAATAGACTGTAATGTCTTGTTAGGTGGCTTACCCCCTCTTGGCAGCTCCATCTGGGCGAGGCTGTCAAAGAGGCCAGATGAAGGGCCAGATTCTGTGTAGCTGTCTGCCAAGCTGGCCCAGCGAGACATCCACTTAGGAGCCTCCTGTAATGTATAGACTACTTATTCAATATCTATAACAAACAAATTTTTTTGTTTAAAGATGAAAAAAGCATATTTGATTAGTAATGATCACGGATATGCTTCTTGGGAGGTTTCAATATTGACAATTAACCTTGTTCTCTGGATAAACACAGAAAATCAATCAATCTGTCTGTCTTGAGTAAATATGCACAACATTATTACTCACCAGTGCCATAAAAACATTCTAGTTTTCATTAATTCTCCTTAGGATTAGAGAGAAAAATCAAAACTACAAAGAACCCAGACACACAGCCCTGTGAGGAAAGATCTGTCCGATCCAGAAACCAAGAGAGACATATACCAAAAAAGAGAGGAATCACCATGAAGGCAAATCAAGAGAGCAATTCATGCTGATTTGTGCATTTAAATTCTTATAGCTTATTGACCCAGCAGATTACTTCTGTCTTTAGAGGTGGTGTTAAATGATTGATTAATTCATCCATTCATTGACCCCACACTAAGCAAGAGGGTTTACCTTTACCAGACTCTCTCCCTGTCCTGGAGCTGGCTTCAGCTCCCCACAGCTACTCTGCCTATGCTGCTCCCTGCCCTGAATAACAACAGGCCTATATGCTGCTGATGTTTCTGCTTCAGTCTGGTTGGTTTGCTCTGGGCTCTCAACAACACCAAACACCTGTCAGGAACAAAGCATTGCAAGTGGATAAGTACGGGAATGGAAAGTTGGATGCTACCAATAAACGCAGCTCATTCTGAGTGACATGTTGCCCCATGAGGCAGATAGGACTGTTGATTACAAAGCCAGCTCACTTCATGTTGGTGACATGAAAGAAATGACAGAAAACAGATGGAGGCAGACACTTGCCTCATTGATCTTGCCCCGTGCTTCTTCTACCTCTTTATCCTGAGGATCTGCTTCAATGGTGTAGGTTCCTGCATCGCTCAGACTGTCCTCCTCTTCATTCCTGGGGCCCACATGGGGGCTATTGACCTCCATACTCGGAGACAGCAGGGGCTTAATGGGGACCTTGAGCGGCACAGCCTGGTGGATAGGGGAGGAAGTCTGGGCCAGGTAGGGAGCAGTAGGCGGAGGAGGGCTGACTGGACTCTGGCGAGACTCTGAGGTTACCACTGTCCCTGGTGGGGTGGTTGTAGTAGAGCTGGATGGGTTTTTCTCCCACTTGGCGGAGGAAGCCCGTTTTTCTTGTTTGAGGAATTCAGCAGTGAAGTCCTGGGCAAGTTTGGATCTCCGGCCTACGCTGCAAAAGGGCCGAACAGTGGGATTGGATGAGGAACGAGAGGAGAAGCTGGTACTAAGCCGGTCCTCAGTCTTCTCCCTTCGTAGAGAGCCAGCTCTCTGGGATCCTGAAGAACCAGAGCTCTTCAGGGGGATGGTGTATCGTTGGGTTGGGGAAGTGCTGGAGGCCAAAGATGAGACTTGTCTATCCCCACTTGGGCCCGAACCTTTCTTTGCTTTCTCCAGCTGGGTCCTATGACCTGAGGTGTCAGGCTGGATAGTGTTATTGGTGAATGACTGGGAGCGCTTCTTTCGTGGGTTGTCATCAAAGAATTCAATAACAAAGGCTTGGTGAGGGTCAGCCTTGCCAAGAGTGGGTGGGGAATGGGACTCTGGGGGCGAGTCGGACACAGGCTCCTTGGAGTCAGGGGCGATGAAGTGGTGTGGAGGAGAGGCTCTCTGAGGTGGTTGAGATACCTGGAACCCAATTGGAGGTCCTGGTTGGAGAAAACTATTCCCATTGACTGCAGGATCCTCAGAGTCACTGTGAGTGCCATCTTCATGGTGTGCTAATGATGGAAGGACAAAAAGTCAGTTTGCCAGTTAGCACATTGTTCCAATTAAAAGCTAATGTTTCTAGATATAAACAGACATTGCATCAGTTACTCACCCTTGGTGACCGTCTGAATGGATTGGTCACTCTTAGTGCTGTAAATACTTTCAGTCTGTGACCTCCTCCTCATCAAGCTTGCGTTGCTTTGAACCAGCCAATCAGCAACTTTGCTCTCTACTGACATCACCTCAGTGGGTGTGGTAACCACCTCTATCGATGGGAGTTTGCGATGCTGGCGGAGGGAGAATTTGGTCACTTGGTCCTTGATCTTCGTCTTGCCAGGCATGCAATCATCAAATTCAATGGTGAAGGAGGCATGGCTTTGGACCACGGGGGGTGTGGGGGTGGAGGGGACACACAGGGAGGGATCTGGGGTGTCTTTTGTGGGAACCTCATGGACTTCTGTCTCGGATTTCTTGGCAGGCTGCTGCTGGAACTCCTTGGTTGGGATCTCAAAGTAGCTGGGCTCCCGGTGGTAGGAGAAGATGGACTTGGCCTGGCTGTCAGACAGAGAACCGTTGACCTCATATCTGGAGATCTCTTTAGCAGACTCTGGTAGCAAAGAGGAATGAGTCGGCAGTCAATACACGGGTACACATCATACATTAGTGATTGTCTACACTAGGTGTCCACTCAGTGCGCTAAATGAATGGGTATAGAAAAGGATCATATATTTTTTGTATCATCTAATAAAAGCATATACAAGTGAATGACAATGCTATTTTATTTTGAGTCCCTTTCCAATCCAACATGTTCACAGCTAAGTAACTCAAGGCAACACAAATCTAAGGAAATAATCCCAAAATGATCTCAAATAGAGTATTTTGAAAACTCGAGTGGGATGTCACTGTCACACAAACTGAAATTAGGAGCCCAAATAACACGATGAGTCTACCAGTCAGGCTAAGGAAACAAATCAGCCAGTTGGATGTGGCCAAAGATCACTTTAGGAGCTCCGAGTCCAGCGGAGGGCAGCTGAGCGGTAATAATCTGTTCCAGACTGGGTAACGAGGCAAACAATCACCCCTCTTCCCCCCTGCAGCAGCGTATAGGGCCATAATCCATCACGAGGCAGAAAGGCACTGCCCACTGGCCTGGCCTGGTCTGGCTAACAGTCCACAACTGGCAGCCAGTGACCTGCCTTGGGCTTAACACCATCCATCTCTCAATGACCCACACAGGGCAATGAATAGCAAAGCCAAGCATGCCATTTCACATTAGGATCACATACAGAAATGTAGCCCTTATCTGATAATACAATTCAAATAGTACAGCATTGTACGTTTCTCTTTTAAAAAGATATAAACATTGTCAGATAAATTATGGAACTATCAATTATGTGCAAAATAATACAAGTAAAAGATGCATTATCTCACCTATAGACTCCTGGTCTGATTGTTTTCCACCTCTGCTCTGTTCTTTGTTGTCTGGGTCCTCATCCTCCCCCCACCAGGATGGTTGGCCATACAGAGGAGTAGGCTTGGATACTGGAGTACCTGTGGTGGCTAGCAGACACACAGACAAATATAGGCACAAACACAGACACATACACACCATTAGACACTTGGACACACTCAGGTAAAGAGAGGAAAGAGAGAAGAGTGAGAGGAAAGAGAATGAGAGAATGAAAGAGAACTGAGTTTATACAGCCTCTAGTATTTATGATGCAATTAATTTATGAGACATAGAATCAAATGTAACAGTTTTTGCAACAGTGTAGTTCAAAATAAGTAGTATAGTAGAAGGCTATCCAAGGCCTCCTGCATTTTAGAATTCCCACACATTCCCGTGGCAAGGCTCAACTTGTGCAACCAACTGGATCACATGAGCCACCAAACATAATCCTCACAGCGCGAGCAAGGACAAAGATAATCCTAATCTTCAAAAAAAAAAAAAAAAAAAAGCAGAGCATTAAATCAAATGTGAAGCTTTTCACATATAGCATAAGACCACCAGCTTGAACAGTGAAAAGACACATGAAGACTGAAGCAATAGCAGTACAAACCAATACAGGATAGCCATTGGCAATCATACAAGGGCTCACTTCTACTGTTGGGCTTCTTGCAGATAGCGAATCATGGGGGAAGAGGGCTGATTCCCCCCATGCTGTAGCTGATGTGGTGTTTAGCTGCTGGCAGGCCAGTCCATAGAGGCTAGCCAGCCTATAAGGCAGTAATCAGATAATCCACATGCTTGTTATCTGGTTGATAAACAAAACAAAAAAAACAAGCTCTCTGGAGTCTTATGCAGAGGCTACACAATCCAAAGTATCAGCAGCACACCAACACTGTTGCCTGGGACACGTGAAATAAGACATCAACAGAGGGACGAGAGGAACAGTGGGCCATGTTACCAATTCCATTCCCCTTACCCAATCCTCATTTTCAACTGAGGAAAACATGGGGTCAGTGACAACTAAAATGGCCTCAGCACAGAGCTGAGATGATTGATTTTCTTATTTTATTGTTTAACCTTCATTTAACCCGGCTGGTCCCTCTGAGATTATGAACCTTTTTCTAGAGAGCATTGAGAGAAATATAAAAGTTGCAGACCAATAACATACAATAATGTTCAACATAAGAATACAAAATCAAAATCATAAATGAAGGAGCATGCTAGAACAATCCCACTGAGCACTAGTCGTCTTTTCAATGTCATGTCTATGTTTTAGCTCTCATATAGCCCAGGATCTTTTTGGCTGTGTAGTACACTGTTTTATACCACACAGTAAATACATTACATATTTAAACAATGCATAAACAGCTGTAAATATCACAAATATAACTTTGATGTGTGGAATGTGTGGCCAAAAGGAAAGGCAGTCAGTTTTCCTTCCTTCCAACACGTTCCCTTCCATGGTAACAACTGGTGGAAGGTTTTTCCATTCGTTTATTTTCTGGGCTAATTTAGTGTGCAACTTGGACAACCTAATAAGTCACTAAATGAACAATCTGACTTTAACAGTCAGACTACATGTAAAGCAGTAGTCTATAAGCATTAAGCAATTTTAACCAACAAATGCTAATGTGTACGTCAATGAGCTTCTGTGACCCATCCATTCCACGCCCTTGTAGGAAATATTGACCAGCCCTGGGTCCTGTTAGGGTAAGCTAGGACTGACTGAGTCACACACTGTACAAGCCAGCAGCAGGCTGGCCTTGCAGACAGCTGGGGGACTGGACACACTCAGCACCAGCTGCAGGGAAAAACAATGCGCACGCGCACACACACACACACACAAACCCACCCACTCAGCCTTCTGGTGAGCAGCACACTGCTCCCACATTTATCAATGACATCCAATGAAATATACACGATACACAAAAGGCTTCGAGTCAAACGAATGCAGCCAAATACACCAATTTGCATTTGCAAGTCAACAGACATATGCACGGGCTCTGCAGTCAGTCTAGTTTACTAGACTACTTCTCATTTCTCATTGTAAGGGAAGTAGGAGTAGATTCACCTATTTGTGTTCCCTTACATGAAACAAACTGTAGGACAACAGCAACATTGTTGGTGTGGGGGGCACAGTCTAATTTAGCTCAACATCCGTGACATAAGTTTACCAGACTTACCAGATAAAAACAAATATTCCATAATGAAACGACACTTCAATGTGTGACATAAACAATGCACATAGCCGTATTTTGTCACTCACACTTTCATGTTAGGTGGGTGGATGGTAGGTTAAAGTTAGAGTTTTCAAGTTGATAAATGACAATTTTGTGGGAAAATGGATGCACCCTTGATAAATGTGGCCAGTGAAAGTGGCAGAGGTGAACTATGTCACAGCATAGTGCAAGGCCACTCTGCAGTCACTGCCTGCATTAGTTAATGGGTTTGAGATATCAGGAATGCTCAGAGTGGAAGATCAACAAGGGTTAGGAGTTTACAGTCATAGATTTACAAGCTTATAGTGGTTGGGGATACAGCTACACTGACATCCTAGTAGGAAACTTGCTTAACCTAAGTAAAGTTAATGTTTTCCAAGATTCTTATCCAGGTCAATGATAAATTTATGAGGAATCTTCTGGCTTGTTAGCCTACAACTGGAAAAGTCCTATTTTTAGCCGGAGTTGTAGTTTTCCCAGTCAGCTCACAGGGCGATTGTGAAGCAGGAAGCCTCAGAATTGCTAAGCCAACAGTGGAAATAGGTTTTGTCAGTGTGAATGAACTTCATTCAGAAAGGGCTTCCCTAGAACTAACAATCAACTAACTGTTCCACTACTGCTTAAACTGGAAAAAAGGAGATGAGGTGAAGAGGAGATGAGGGCAAAGGCAAGTACAAGTGATAACGAATCCACCAGCCCCGGCTACATGGACAGAAGCAACTGGTCAGCCAAAAACCTACACACCTTTCTAATTCTTCTAGGCCACATGTTTAGCACCATCATCGGCTTGCTCGGCAGCACCCCACCTCTTGTCACCAGCAGCCAGGCATGGCCGTCAGAGATAAGACTGTTTGTCCTTAACTCCTCACCCCTTAGCTTGGCTGGCAAGCCCTCACTCATGCATACTCATCCTGCCAACTCTGGGATGGGATTGAGGATTGCTTCTCAGCTCACATGGCAGCCTGATCTCCCAAAAGAGAAGCTCTTGTCTGCCTTATCAAAAGATCTACAGTCTAACTCATGCAGCAAATGGAGACACAAAGACTTCCTCTTCCTTGTGTGTGTGAACATGACATTCAAATTCACTTTAGTGTGAACAGTTCCCTGCAGGCAACAGGAACAGTTACTACTGTTGTAGTGTATGAAACCCTTGATCAGCCGGGTTGCTGGCAACATTTACTAAGTCAAGTACACATAGATGTAGGTGTTTACCTGTGGTCGCGTGGGCTTTGCGCTCAGCCCTGTCCTGCAATTTGGCAATGGAGGAGTCAGAATCTCGACGCTTCTCTGAGCTCTGTGGCTGCTGTTTTTCCTTCTTCCTGGCATCTAGGGCCTTTAAACTAAGCTGCAGCTGGTTGGTATACTTCTCATGCTGCAGTCAGAGACAGGAGGGAAGCAGGATGTGAGAAACCTTCTCACCGACAGTCACAACCCACACTCACATAAGGAAGAATATCCACTAGGGACCTTTCTTCAGAGTTTTATCTTTTTGTTTACAATGGAAAGGGGACACTATTTGGTGTCTTCATTACTAAAAGTTGAGCATAGCTTCAATATGTATGAAAGGTTAAAGCTACAATATGCAACTTTGTGACGTTTAAATATCAATAAATAAAAAGCACATGTTATACATTATTAGCCTGTGTCTGTGTCTGGTGTGTATAGGACTAAATCCCATCATTTGCCTGAAATAGAATTTTCAATGATGGGACATGGGACATTTTAGGGCAAATGCCAGTCGCTGTGGGCACTGGCAGCAGTGAGCTAGGTTATGGCTATCAAGGTGAATCTAGTGGCCACAGCATAGGGAATTCATAGCAATAACAATAATGGCAGAAAGCAGTAAGAAAAGAAAGAACAGTGAAGCTAAACGTTTACAGATGCCAGTTACTTCTAGATGCTGTTTCAAGATAGACAGCTCACCAAGATTAAGTATTGGGGTGAGAACTCTCAACTCTCAATAATACACTTCCTGCCTCAAGGTGAAGAGTTGCATATTGTAGCTTTAAGCAGCTTTTAAGAGCACTGTGCTGTTGCTGCATGGAGCAACGGCAAGCATTTCTCCCCAAAGAGTTTCAGCGAACAGAAAAAAAAAAGACACAGGCCGTCAGCTCTACTTACTTTCAGAGCTTCCTCTGGGACCTTGTGTTGACTCCTCTCCAGGATGTACACATGAGCATGTGGGGGAGGTATTAAGGCACACAAACATATATTAGAAGCATTTGGCTAAATTGTTCTATAGCAATGTGATAATGCATGTATTAATGTAATTCTTTCACAGGGATGTCAGAGGGCACGGTCAGCTGCAGACCAGCACCCCTGGAGCTGGTAGGGATTCAGTGTCTTGCTCAAGGACACTTCTATAAGGCACAGGGGCTTGAACCTTGGACGACTCTTTGAAGGGCGCTCTCCACATTCACAACACCACCCTGCTGCCCAAAGTATGGTAACTCTGCACTACATTTTCTTAACAGTTGAAGTTCAACACGTTTCTGGGTTCCTTGCATCCTCCCTTTCCTTGTCTCCTATAACTCTTTCATAAGAGGTCAAAAGTACTTTTCCTTCCAGTGCAACTGTCGAGGGTAGCAAGGAGAAACAGACAAAAAGAAGAGGACTGTTAAGATTCAACCGAGCTCATATTTTCAGCAACCCACTCTTTGAGACATGTGACATCACATGCCAAATACTACGTGCTCGATTGCGGTAACAAAATACTCCTAAATGTTTCTGTACTCTGAGCAGCTTTTTCCCTTTTATATAAACTGAATTTCGCCATTCATGGGTTTTCTACACGGGGAGGGTCAAAGGGTGCAAACTGTTTTTTTGCCCACAGTTGAACATAATCTAAAATCCCTGACGGAAAACCACAGGGAATTAACATGCTGATGGAGCGCCGAGCAAAGACCACAGAGGGTAAAGAAAATTTCAAAAATTCTTGACTCCCAACAGCTGCCTACCAGCGGCTGTGGAGACCAAAGCTTTATGAGCTCATTTTAGTGTGGGCTGCTAATCACTGAATTAAACTGTTCCAACTGACGGAGAGCACGCATATGGTTGAAGGGTAGCCCACGTCCTACACTGATCCAATCAAAAGTTAAGCCAATGACAACTCAGTGAAATGCAACTAAAACTCAAATCAGCACTATTGAAAAAGGATATCATAACCAAAGCGAATGACATCAGAGAGCTTGAGGGTGATGTATGTCTGGTCTGGGATTCTGACGTCGTTCACAAATGTCTGTGGAGGAGAGAAAAAAAAAAGCTTTAATGAGTATCTGAGTATCATCTTAACTGACCATTAATGTGTTGACATGCAGGTGACAGGCTCTCTGGACACACAGCCAGAGGGGCAGTAGAAGCTATAAGCCCGGAGTGCTTTACATTTGGCCCTTTTCCCACTCAAAGTTTAGCCACCTGCCCATTAAAATCCTGATGAGATTACGCCGTTATGTAATGGCTGTCTAGGCTCAAGGAGAAAGCTCCAGGTGGATGTGCAGAGTAGTGACACCGAATACACACCAACTCAAATGCAACATGACTTGGCCCTATTGATCCATTTTATTATCTTCTGCCCAAACTAACAAGTGGTGACAACGTCAACGTCACTTCAACGTCACTCAATGTAAACAAACACAATGGTAGGAGTGCACAGGAGAGAGAGACTCCTGATTCAATCTAAACTGATAAAATGTAATTAAGAGAGAGCAGAGTAAGGGGAGGAGGGGGCAAAGAAAATGCCATGTTAGATCTCAGTTACAGGTCTGTACTCTGTCCTGCTCTGATTAGTTTGGCAGCGGTAGCCAGGGCCAAAAGAAACACTGCAGGAGAACAATGAATGGTTTCTCCCACTGCTGAACCCTGGATTTCATTGGGATAATGGTGCAATGAAGTGGCAACAGAATGCGGGGGGGTGTGGGGGTAGAGAGGTAGAATGCAAGTCCAGAAGAAAGGGGTCCAGGCTAGCAGGAAAATCCAGTCCCGATTGCTGTTCTACCAACCGTCCCCCTGTCTCTGGCACAGAGAGGGTCTTTTGTGTTCGGGCCTTGGGGGAACTGCAGTGGATTTCAGGCTGGAGCCTCCAGGGAAGGCTGTGGCTGGCTGGCTCCTTTATTACTATGGGCAGAGGCAGGTTGTCTGACACTAGAGATGGACTCACTCACCCCATTCAAGCTGCCCAGGTCCTTCACCATGTGCTCATCTGTGTTCGGGTCATAGTTGACCACAGCATGCTGCTTGTCCACGCTGCGTGACTGCAAAGTAAAGCAGAAGTCATTATCACTCCTAGACTATGACCCTAATTTAAGACTCACACGTGGGGAAAAAAACTCAAACTCAAAAACCGAGCCAGACAGAACAACCACTGATTATACTGAATGAAGTAGGCCTTGGTTGCTGTAGGTTACAATAACAGGTCCTAACGGTCCCTTCTCTTTACAGATGGCCCTTGTCTCCAAACATTGCCCACAGAGCTCAGGCCGTGATGCACATTGTCAACCTGCCATAAACCAGTGGGAGAAAACATGTTTACTTCTGAATATGCCTTCATCAATTAAGGGTCAGTGGCCCACTCTCTCATCTCCACTCATTAGCCACTCCAGGCCTTCTCTTCACAAAAACCAAAAGAGATGAAAGTCGACTGCCAAACTCATTTGCAAAATTAACGCGGCCCTTCAATGGTTCGTTTATAGGGTTGTCACAAACTATTCCACACTAGCCATTAACAGCACTAACACCAGATAAACAGCATTCAGATGTTGTGTGCCAGTATGTACTCTTCATGTCTTCCTATCCTATGAGTTCAAATAACCTCCTGTAAATACTGCCTAAAGCAACGGGTTTGTCAATCAGTTCACCAACTTGATTGGTTTGCTGTCCACAGCGCAGCAACACCGAGAGCTCTAAGCTGTTTGGCTTGTACTCAGTCACAACAATCACTTTGGCCCCTCTTATCAGAGAAAATGTTACATCTGGCACTAGGCAACAGTGAACATTGCGCTGTCCCAGAGACAAAATAAAATCACCATTAATGTTGATCCATCGTCTAAATGCCGGCCCTGTAGAGGCAGATCACACAAGTTGTTATGGAATGTCAAAAGACTCAAGTCTAGGCCCTCAGCTATTCCATTGAATATGACTCCAGTTACACTCAATCTCTGGGTTTCGCGCCAAACAGTTCTCAAGTTACAGACATACAAACTGTGGTTGAAGTGGGTTTTGTTTTGAATGCAAAAGAATGTTATTGTGCTGCAAACACAAAAACAAAAGATTGAAGGGTTGAAGACAGTTTGGGGCTGCCAAACCAAGAAGCGGTCCTGAGCACTTAAACAGAGCAATATAAAAGTCAGCATCATTTCAAACTGGGAGAGGCTGAGGTTTTTTCCTGGATCCGGCAACGCCTGAATGTGGAAATGAGCGACTTTTCAATTCTGCCGACCTCTGTGGTGGGCAGGGCTTTTCTGAGCATACCATACCGACTAAGGAAAGTATAAACAACATCTTCTGAGGCAACATTCACTGGCCTGACTACAGAGTGAGGAGAGCGCTAGAGGGAGAGCAACATTTAAAAGACTCCTATGGAAGTCCAAGTGGGTATAACAGACACTGTCCAAAAAAAACAACAACACGGTGGAAGGTGTCAGTTGCACTTCATGTCATTGTTTGAAAGGCTGCCAGGGGCAATTTTGTGAGAAGGCGCTGTCACTAGGTTACGCACTTAGAAATGCACACTTCTCAAGCATACTGGGAACCTCCCACTGGTGTCTCACACATTTATGTGACTGGCTGTTCTGTCAGAAATCAGTGTGACTAATCGGTCTCCTACGCATCCTTTCACAGACTATGGTGAAGTCTTCAGTCAGAATTCATATGACATACTGCTGGTGTTTGCTGTGTACACAAAATTCTGAACAGTGTCACCATTAAAGCGCACGCACACACCTGCAGCATTAGCTCACAATCGTCCCGGCCCACGAAGATCATCTCCCGTGGCAACCGGTGGCGTGTGCCAGAGCTGCTGACCAGGAACCATGATGTCACACTCATCTTGGAGCCACGACTCAGGGCCTTCTTAGCATCCTGGGAAAAGACGGCAGTGAAACGTTTAGGGAGGATTGGAAAGTGGAAGTCATGGCAGATTGGCAGTAGAAACAATCTGAGATTTAAATGACAGTACTTAAAGTGTGGTGGCTTTCCACAGACATGATCAGACATCATTATTCTCCTGACAACATTCAATACCTGTGTGGCTGAACAATGCTTAGTGTCGCAAAAATAAACAGCTCTACTGAAAACATTCCTCAATTTAGAGATAACTGAGGGAAAGTTAAGATCTAACCCAAGTTATTCCTGTTCATCCAATCTGTCTGGTTGTCTGACCTAGGTAACCTAGGTTTCCCGGTGTCATTAAGAGATATATAAAGTGTGGATATATAAAGTATTCACACACCACACCCAAACTCCCCTGAGGGATACAAACGTTTCCTTAATGAAAAAAGGATATGGTAGAGCCTCACATGAAAGAAACGTCTTTACTGAGGGTTTGGTAAGCATGCTGGGAAACCTGTTGCAAACAGGCGCCTCTGAGTAACACGTTAAACACCAGTGCTCACCTTTTTACTTCCTGTACCTTAGCTAACTAAACATTGTTGCCGAAACAGTATTAGCCATAACTCAACTTGCTGGCGAAAATTATAACCTATTTGTTGTCTAGCAATGGCAACATTGGAATCATATTAGGAAACATTGTTAACTGTTGGAGGCTCGGTGATTTTGATGGCACAACTTAGTCCAGATAGGTAGACGTTATTTGGCTCTGGCTAGATCGAAACAAGCTGCGTTTTCCAATGATTTGCTCCCGACAAGGACGTACCTTTAATGCAAGCTCCGCTGTCCTCCGAAGTGAAGCCAGTGTTAAACGTCCTCAAGCAAACGAATTTCGACGACCCACTTATTACACGAGCAGGTAACATTGAACAGGTAAATTGGGAACACACCCTCTTCTTCCTCTAGGAATGACACCCGAGCGAAACTATCTAGTGTCCTCCAACGCCTCTCGTCTCTACAGAATGACGTAGTTTGACAAGTCTTATCGAATGCATTAGGGTGAGTTCGATTTGAGAGGAAGAAAAATAGAAGAGCTCTCACTCTGACCATTTTTCCTGGTACCATAAACGTCATCGTCGAGAAAAAAGAAAAGAAAACTACAGGCTGTTCTCAGTGCAAAATTGCTATATGTAGGATTTTAAACATCAATATATTTCAAGTTTCAAATTTCCCATAAACCATGTTGCTTCCTGTCACAAAGAAGATGTTACTTGCACTCCCTCCTCCTCCAAGGTGTTGCTCCACATGTATTTGTTTTAAAGAGCAAAAAGAAGGATATCCTTATCCTTGGGAGTGATTTTCCCTCTGCCATTGAGGGACAATCTGAAAGTTTTAGCTCAATTTGCACTGGAAAAACTGCAGTCCCCTTCCTGTTTTGTGCCATAAAGCAATGTAACAGATTACATATGAAATCGGACCTGGTGGCACACAATGTGAAATGCAGTGTAGAGGTTGGTAGAGGCTAATCTCAAAATGAATGTGTTAATGATTCATTGTTTCATTGTTAAAAGGCTTACACATAGCACCTTCAATGAAAAAGTTGAGAGATATGGCCTACTGTTGCAGACATCTTCTGTTACAAACATATACATATAGTTATATGTATGGTGAAACATAGCTGTAATGACCCTGTGTGAGTACATGTTACATGTTCAAGTACATGTTACAATACAAACTACTGATACTTGATAAATCCATTGTTGTTCATAAACTCGATCCTGAAAACCCAACAATCAAATAATGGAAATAAATAATGACATTTGACCAAATTACACACACACACCAAAGCAATGTTAACAGCCACAGCTATCATGCATGTTTTTGCGATCAGTCAGTGTGGTATTTGCGTTTAAAAAAAAGTATTTCTGCCATTTCTGCCTCAGGCAAACATGCAGGAGAGCGCATGCGTAAGGGCTAACCGGAAGGTGGGCCAGAAGTGTTGAGGTATTCAGCTTTTGCATAGACGATCTCTGGCCCGGTACGGGTTTGTTTATCCTACGTTTTCACGTCGGCAACGGTCGAGCGGTGCAATGGAAAAATCTAATTGTCCCCGCTAAGTCAAACAAAGCTAAAGCAGTTCGGTGTCCTACTGCCGGACGAGCGAAACAAAACTAATAATGTCAGCTGAGACAGGGGGATTTAAAGGGAATAAAGGGAATTTTTGCATGAACTCAAATAGATGTGACTGACTTATGTACGAAATAGAGGGGATGGGATCACACAGACTATTGTAATAGGTGACACCAAGTCAAAGTGAACTCGACACGGACATCTTTACTGCCAGATGTCATCAGAAAAATAGAAGAATGTCTAGTGGTGTTGATGTGTGAAATAAAAATGCTCCCAACTAGTCCAACGGAAATTACCTTTACACATACTACCCGCTAGATGGCGCTCCAGGTTCAAATGATTCATCTCCATTCACTGTCTGGAGCTTTATGTTGGTCATCTAAAACAATGGAATCTAATTGAAGTTACATGTACACGTCCTTGCAAGACGGTTTCAAACGTACATTTTAAATATTCACATGTTCAAAAAAACATTACTTTATGCTTTTATCTAACATCACTTTGATATTACGTAATATGGATTTATGGTGGATTTACCCTACGCTACATCCCTGCTCTTTGTGCTATCAAGGGATTTGATAGATGACAAGTTGAACCTGTTTCTCAAGGGCCCTGGCCCCTGTCACAGAAAACTCCTTCCTCATATGAAGAAACCTGCTCTTTCACTCAATTAACCACTCCTTTGATCCCTCTCCCTCAAAGCATCACAGCCCCATGAATCAGCAATCTATCCATGTCAAAAGGAGAAAGCCAGTCACTGAAAAGCACACTTTTGAAAGGTAAAATCAACCTGAATAGCAAGATGGAGTTTTTGTGTTTCAAAATTGGGCGTCCTCTAATGAAATAGGCCTATCTAACAAAGCTGCTATACTTTACCTTCAGTGTGTGTGTGTGTGTGTGTGTGTGTGTGTGTGTGTGTGTGTGTGTGTGTGTGTGTGTGTGTGTGTGTGTGTGTGTGTGTGTGTGTGTGTGTGTGTGTGTGTGTGTGTGTGTGTGTGTGTGTGTGTGTGTGTGGGCGGGCGACAGGTTAAGTGATCCAGCAGGTGGCGATTCATTCAAGTGATGCGGTCAGGAAACTAGACATTAAGGTGCAAAGACTCCACCCTTGTAAAATTCACAAGTACTGTTTTCTAACTCAACCAACAATAAAACAACCAGAAATGTGTTTGTCTTCTAGATTTTGTCTGCATCATCTGTGTCAGCCCTGTGTAAGCAAGCAAAGTGTCCAAAGTGTGACCTGCTGAAGTGTCCTTGAGCAAGACGCTGTTCTGTAGCGGATCCTCTGACCCCCCTGTGGTGTGGGGCAAGAGAAAAGGGAGTTTCCCCACAGTAACATTACAGGAACAGTAAAGTACCATATTATAAGGATTTTATCAAGCCCATAGACTAGATGGCGGTCCTCTGGGCCCAGAGCTCTGCTGGTTTTCAATCCGGCCATCTAATCAGAGACTGATTTAGACCTGGGATGCAAGGTGAATGCAATTAGTAGGATAGAAAACCAGCAAGGCTCTGGGCCCGAGGGTTGAGGACCACTGGCCTATATCATATTAACACCGATGTCAGTCTTCATTCACTATATTCAAAAATGTAACAGGAAATATTTTTGCCTCTAGTTACAAAAGTGAGACGAGATGTAGCTTGCAGCACCTGTGAGTGACAGGTTCCCCACACAGCCACCACACCACAGTACTCTGGGGAGTTGCAGGGGCAGAGCTGTAGCCACAGAGCAGCACACTGTGGGCCGTGAAGCTGGAGGCAGGTGAGGGACGGTTGTCAGGTGAGCGTCACACTGGGCCAAACCTCGGTCTTGCCGCGAGGCGCAGCGCAGTGCAGCTGGCCAGAGCCAGACTGTGAGCCCTGGCTGTCAACATCTGCTCCAGAGACTGTACCATCTGCCCGAGGCCCAGGGGAGCATTGTCTCCGTCTCAGACCAGCTGCAGAGCCACAGACGTGGACCCGAGCAGTCCTGCGGAGGCAGAGAACAGGGCCAAGACACGAGTCAAAGCAGTCGGTACCGCTGAGTATTTGTCTCAAACACTTACCTGCGTTTTGTCTGGAAGGGTGTGATCAAATCCAGATGTAGACAAAAAAACAGCCATTATTCTGTTTATTAATCACTATTGTGTTTTTGTTAGAGTGACATTAAAGGTGTACTGACAGCTATTGCAACTTCAGAATCCAGAGCATCATCCACATGTACATTCTAGGCATTTTTTCTTATGCTTCTATCCACAGTGGTTCATGATGAGTTCACCATTAGAATGAGCTCAAAGTTTCAGATGTCACTTTAAAAATAACCAGTAAGGACTGCAAAAGTCACATGGATGTAGCAATTTTTCCTGTTTCAATATCTCGAATGAAAAGTGCAAGGTAAAGAAAAAGGAGAACAGAATCAGTGTTAAAGTAGTATTGGTGCTGAAACAAAATACAATTGTGCTGATTTAAAAAAAAAAAAATGTAGAATTGAAACTATTCTCAACTTCCTAATGTCTGCACTTAAATAATAGAAGAAGCCAAATGGAACAGTGAGAAGTTCTAAGCACAGTGATCAATATCTCACAATATTGTATATTTGTCCAAGTATCATACTGGAGTAAGTTGCAATTCTTTATTGAACTCTTGAGTCTTGACAAGGGGTAAGGTGGATGAAAGATGAGACAGCACCACTACCGTTAAGACCTTTTATTTCATCAATTTGAAAGAAAACAGAAACAGTAAAAACAGTGTACAAAGTTTATATTATTTGTTTACTAAAGCTGGTGTCCCCAGTCTCAGGAATACAGGAGAGGAGGTACAAAAAAAGTTGAAATAAAAAATAAAAAGTATAAAATGCATTTCCCTATTTTCAGAGGGTGACAGCAAAGGGTGAGTGTGCATAGGAATAAGTAACAATCAGATTCAAAACTTGAACAAGAAGGTTTGTTTGCAAACAATTGAAGTGAAAACAATATAATAAAAACCATTACATTCAATAACGTATGATGCACTTTTGAATAATGATTATCAGTCATCTTAAAAATACTGAAGAGTTCTGGAAACCTCGAAGTATCATAGTACACTTTGAAAGAAGATTTTCAGCTTCCAGGATTCTCTTTATAGCGTCAGCCATCTGTAAAGGGGGAATAATGATTCAAACAAGCAACTCTTGTTTTATTTGTATCCACAACAGTTCAATTTACATTAAAAAGAAGCTAATTTAGTCTTTACCAACCATAAAGTACAAATAAGAGTCCAAATACAATCATTTTGGGGCTGCAAAGTGCATATCATTGGCACAGTCAAACTCATTTTATTCAATGCTGCATAAATAACAACCTTGTGAAGGGACAGGAGCCCCCCCCCCCCCCCAATCGTAGCACATCAAAGATGACTCTGTGTATTTTCCCCTGAAGCCCAGTTTGTTTGCAGAGCATTCCTAAAGAAGTGTATTATGTTAAGGTGACCTCATTGAGGCTGCGGTGAGTGCACCGGGTGGAAAACACCCAATACTGTACATGGAGGAAAAAAAACCCAGAGGAGAAGAAGCTCTGATTGGCCAGCGAGGACTGGGGGTACCCGACTGGCCCGTTCAGAGGGAAACCAGGAAGTGTTTGCAAATCAGCATTCAGACAGGAAGGCATCAGGAACTAAGCACTTACTTCAGGGGTGCTGGAGGAACTATTTTATTGTGTTGAACAGGCAACCAAGGGTCTCAGTGACTATAGTGTGCAAACAAGTGAAATCCATTGCAAGGCAGCTTCCACATACCTTAATGATTACTCTGCATTCTTTGCATGTCTGCCATTCCTCACATCACACTGTATTGCACAATGGATTTATCAGACTCAGAGTGTAGAATAATAACATGAGTGAGACCGTTGGGGTAGTAGAAGAAGTAATACAAATCCTCTCTAGAAGACGACATGTCAGTCTCAGGAAAATCACCCATGTGTTACAACATGTACAGTACTGAAAGATTGACTTTATTTGATATAGGTACATTCAGTTTTGAAGCCCAAAATGTTTTGAAGACTTGGGTCTTAATGGTAATTGATTTGTTTTGGAAGTCTCAGTGGGGAAAACATGGATTCATTCAACAAACAAGTCAACTCACATGTTGTTGGTCAGTATGCCTACTTTCCATTTTAAATGGTCAATTCAATACAATACGGCCCTTTTCAGAATTCATAGCAACGGCCCAATTTGTGCATGATATATCTTTTCCCTAATCAATATGGTGTATGGATGCCTGCTCAGAACACAACATAACAACCAGGAAATGCAGGGTAGTGTTAACTCTTGCAATGGACAGTCTTCAAAGGCCACACAGAACGACCACCGTTTTTTTTTCTTTGTTTTGTCTAGTATTTCCTCCTTCCTGTAAAACACAACTTGCAGATTTGTGATGTTAAATCCACCGGCGGCGTTTTGTAGGGCAACGCCGGGAATGATGAGGCTGCGGCCCCCCGGTCTTTTGAGCGTGCGGTCGGGTGGGGGTGAGGGGAGATGGGTGGGACCAGAGGGGATGTACAGAGAGTCGTTGTTCAGGCTGTCCCACTGGCAGAGTAGGAGAACTGGGGGAAGTGGGGTCTCCGCTCGCTGTCGAAGGACTCCATACTGTCCTCTGGGGACGCAAGGGAAAGAACGAGTTAGTTCATGACGCAGAATGAATTTGGGATTATCTCACCATTTTAATCAAAAGAATAATCTCTTCATTAATATGGTGCACATAGCTGTAACACCGAGCAGCGTGTACACATCGTGTTTGGACTTTGTGTGATATGATACTGTGGTCATGGCGCTGGCTGTCCAGGAGAGGGCAGACTGCTCTCAAGGGAGTTTGGTACACCTGTAGAATGGTTTCTTCTCTCACACTAACGAGCTACACCAGCACGACCGTAAGTGGTCAAAACTCTCCTTCCAAGCCCTCGGTACAAAAGTCAATATGAAAGCAACACTCAAGATGAAACTCTAAGCCTGAATTAATTCATTTAATTTCAAAAGGAGATTCTCCCATGGGGCTTGACAGCTTAAGTTTGCTGCAATCTAAACTGAAATTTAAAAAAGAAACACTGGCCATCACCTCAGGGTTTCACACATGAGAACTAATTCAGTAAAACAAACAAACGAAAACACAGCCAGCTTTAGCAGCTTGAGTGAACTGAAGGAGTCTCAGAGGAGGCGGAGGGATCTTTATCAGAGTCAGACGGCAATTCATCTCCTCTCAGAGGTTAGGGAGTCCTGTCCTTGCCATCACCTTCCAGCACAATGAAAGCTCCACGTAATAAGGAACAGTCTGATGTTTTGAAGTAGTGAAGCAGCGGTATGTGGCCTCAGACAGACCGGGGTTGTACTGTGTGTGTGTGTGTGTGTGTGTGTGTGTGAGTTTGTGCTCGTTACCTTGTCCGGGTGGCGTAATAGTGATGGTCTGTGCTGTGAACTCCTCGTCAAAATACCGTGTGTCCGTCTCCGAGGTAACCTGGGGCTTGAAAGGCGGGACCAGCTGTTGGCAAGGAGAAGACACGTGACCATTTCAGCACGTCAGCGCCGTCAATCACACTGGAAGCAATTGTGGGCCCAGGGGGGACGTTCTGCAGGGTTTCTAGTCGGTGGTGCTCCGTGATGCTTAAACTTTATTGATGCTGAACTGAGCTTGGGATGAGCCTGGGGTAGAAACAATACCCCGATGTGTACATTTCAGAAACTCACCTTCTTCTCATAGACGTCCTGCCATTCAATCCCTGCAAAGAACTTGTGCTGCATGATTTCCTTGGCATCGTCAGGCCCTCCACCTAACCTGAAAGACAAGTACACCAAGACAAACGCATTACGAAAAAGGGGAAATGTCAACCAGCTTCCTTTACGAGAATAACGATGCATATTTTCACTTCTCTGGCTATTTTACCACATGAAGAAGTCTGGAGGCTGCAAAGATTACAAACGTGATAATAAACCTATATTAGGAATGTGTTTTTTTTTCAATCCTGAATCATCCTGAAACAGATTGAGTCGAGAGCCTGTGCAGTCGAAGGAAGAGGCAGAGGCACCTCACCTCTGTTTGGGGTCCTTCTTGAGCAGGCCGGAGAGCAGGGAGCGTCCCTCGGGTCCTAGTGTCCGTGGGAAGCGGATGTCTTCCATGAGGATGAGCTCAAACAGCTTCTCGTGGTCCTGGTTGTAGAAGGGCAGTCTGCCGCACATCATCTCGTACATCACCACGCCCAGACCCCACCAGTCCACGGCGCGGCCATAGTCGTTGTCTTCCAGCACCTGGGGGTGGAGGGTGGGGTGGAGGGGTGGGGGTTCAGAGGCAGAGGAGGAAATGAAGACGGTCGGGGGGGCGTAGGGTTGTTTGTTTAATGCAGCTGCTGGGATGATTATGTGCTATTTTAACATCTTGGGAGGGGGTCAAGTGATGCGACAAAAAAAAAAAAATCAAACACACTATCTGACAGCGTATTCGGATATGAGCGCATGACTCAGTTATTGTGGTTTTTGAAGCGCACACTACTGATTTAGTTGTCGGAGGAGGTTGCGTTGGAGGGCTGTGAAGACAGCAGCTCTTTAGGCTGTATATACAAAACCCTGAGGTTACTGGCCGGCCAACACCCCCCCCCCCCGCCTCCCCTCCTCCTCCTCCCACTACCCCCACCCCCAAGTTCACCAAGCTCCCTCCTGGTCTGGGCTTTCAAGACAGCCCCAGCCAACACTGACTCACATCTCACATTAGGAGCAAGGATAGAGTTTCCCCTGGAGCCCTGCATATTTAATCACCAGAGGGCCACAGCACGCACATGCACACACGCACACACACAAGCACACACACACACACACACACACACACACACACCAACAAGCAGCAGAGGTGGGGGCAGCCTCGGTAAAGCATACGTGTGGCAGCAAACTCAGACAAGCATCTCACACACACACACAATTAACACAACCGCAGTCATAAAAGAGGCAAATATTTTCTTTATTCCTTTCAGATGACAGTTCTTAATGAGTCAAACTCCTTCAGCGTTGTGCTTACTGAACAGAGCGACCTGTTGCATGACTAATGTGCTGCTGAGAGGAGTTGTTCCAAGGTCTCCGGGGACATGTACTGGATTCTACCTCGCCAGGCGGATGTTCAAGGTGAAATCAAGACAAGGGGAACAGTCTGTTCTTTTAAACCCTCGAGCAGCGCGGTTGCAAGGCGACTCAGGGCCCCGAGAATAGAATCGTAGGTAGAAAAGACGTGGGCGGATTAATAGAATTAGATATGGACACCGCATTACACCGGCTGGGAAGAGACGGCGCTGGAAAACAGATGGACGGATGTGTCCGTAAAAGGAACAAAACTGCTGTGTGTGTTTGCGTGTGTGTGTGTGTGTGTGTGTCGTGTGCGCACGCAGCCACACACATGTGTCAGCGGGCGCACACCGCCTGGCGCTGCGGTGAGTGGCGAGCGTCGAGGAGGACCGGGAGGGCAGGGGGGGGAGTAACGTGAAGCCGGCGTGGTGCTAGGATTACTGGGCCGTCTCTATTTCCAGCGCTGCTGTCGTGTGATTCACACCGCGCGACAGCTGGGCCTGCAGCTGCCCCATATATGTAGAAGAGTGCCACAGCTGTGAAGCTGCCAGGAGCGCAGGAGCCAAGCTCATCCCTCATATACGTAACCAGGACTGCCTGCCTGCCCGCCTGCCCGGGCCCCAGCCCCAAACTCGTACTGTTACACCGCCCCAGAGGAACGGGGATATGGGAGGAGGGACGGAGGAGGGAGGATAAAAGACACAAACACTTGCTGCTGCTCTGGAGCTCTACTTGATACTGAACTTTTTTTTTCCTACTCACTAAGTTCCGCACTGTCAGCCATTAATCTTACATGCTTGTGAGTCAAGATCAGTTTCAACGACTGGATTAAACCTGTCCACGTTTCTCTTTCTCAGATATTCCCTAAAAGCCAATTCCCTCAGCCAATGCTGACTTTCTACTATAAACTACTTCATAAAAAGTGACAAAGAGAGTTTCCCCCTCTCTCCTTACTCCAGAGACAAAGTGGCCAGGGTGTGCAGAGCAGGTCTCTCCTCCCTCTGCCTCCTTTTCTTTCTCCCCCCCTCTCTCTCTCTCTCTCTCTCTCTCTCTCCCGCTCTGGGTGGAATATTCCCAGACGTTACAGCATTCCTGTGCAGCACACACAACAAGGTCATTGTTTACTGCAGAACAACCTGTAACACTGCCTGGCCCGCACTCCACAGAGACGCTCGCCAGCGACCCTGTTGCCATGGCAACGCCCCCTGATGTCTCCTGTACTCTGCTGCCGAGGCTGGGGCCATCGCAGACTGTGCTACTCTGTGGAGCAGAGAACTGGGCTGCGGAGAGCGAGGGAGAGACAGGTGGGGGGCTTCTGAGGATTGGGTAGGATTAGGATTAGAAAGTAGAGATAAATAAATTAAGAAAGTAGAGATAGATATTATGTTGTTTGTAACAAATGGGAGTCGTTTTGTGTCTTATGCTTGTCCAGGTGTGAGGGAGGGAAAATACGCAGCACGCCAGCTCAGGCCTTTGACTTGATGGTCTGGTGCTGATGGCTCGGTGTAGGCAGGGGAACCGAACGGTCCGCTGAAGGAGGCTTGGTCTGACGGATGAAAGAGGACAGGAAGTGTTCCCGGGAGGCGTCCTGAAGGACTCGAGGCATATAGCGTGCCCCGTGACGGCCCCGGCTCCGCCCGGGTCACGGAAAGGCATCCTGGGTAACGGCGGGCTTGTGGCTCCCCTAGTGCCACACAACAGCTGTAGCCAATGTGGCCTTTTCTCCAGGGGCGGAAGCTCACGTTTCCTTAGGCATTGCCAACCATGCCCCCCCCCCGCCCCACCCCCACGCCCTCCCCCCCACCTCTCAGCAAATTCCAAATGGAGGCTAAAAACAACGATCCGGCAACTGTGTCAACATGGACACCCTTCTCCCGGAAAACATTCTTACGGCAAGAGGCTAGCGCAAACACACGTACGCTTACTCACACACCGCCCGCACTCACAATGCCGTATCGGGTTACACAGACCACTCCAGCACTTGTCATACCTGCACGCAACGGGGAACAGCCAGCCACAGCCCTCCCCGAACAGCAAACACGAGAGCAGGCCGCCCTGCCCTGGGCACACGGCACACTCATTAACTCACAGACTTTAGCTAGAAGATTAGACAGGCATTTTGGAACAGCTGCCCAGTCCTCCACATACCTCTCATCCACCCGATGTCCAACAACACCACGTCATGTGTGATAGGACGAGCATTCTTCACAAAACTCCATTTGATTTCTATCTATTCAATCAAAATGATCTTCTAGTAACTGCTGTTTATTAAGTGTGCAGCCAGGGATGCTTTGAACTCAACTTTCAGTACATGAGGAAGATATGCAACACACACACACACACACAAGGTTGATTCTGTCACAGCCGAGAAAAACATCATTATTTGCGGTTGTGTGGTGGTTAAACTGTGATACCTCAGGTGCCAGGTACTCTGGCGTCCCGCAGAAAGTCTTCATGGTGGCGCCATCTTTGATGCCCTCCTTACACAGACCGAAGTCGGTGATCTTTATGTGTCCGTCTTTGTCCAGCATGAGGTTTTCCAGCTGAGGAGGAAAAAAGAGAGAAGACTTCAGCATCAGCATAAACTGACTGAGGGAGGGGAGCGAGTGATTCGGGGTGGTGGGAATGCCAACTGACAAACAGGCGTCAATATAGGCAGTGATAAAAAGCACAGGCTAAGTTAAGTAACCAGGCCTACTGGCTGTGTATCACAGTGTCATGACTTAAGGTTTAATATCAGTGTATCCTCTCTCCCTTTCTCTCTCTCTTCTCTCTCTCTCTCTTAGTAAAAGTCACCTGGCAGCTGTAGCTCACACGTGGCCAGCAACGCCTGGCCAGAGTCAGCACATCCTCCAATCCTGCTACCCTGGCATTTTCAGGAGAACCCTAGCAGGCTGGGAGGCTGCCTCATAAACCCAAGGGGAGAGAGGAAGGGAGGGAGGGAGGGAGGAGAAGGGGAGCTGTGCTGTGCTGTGCTGACCTGGCTGGTATAGTTTCATCAGCTGGAAGTAGTAGGGCTACAGATGCCCGACGCAACACCCGCTCCCAGTCCTCCTAAACCCAAACCTGCCGTATCCGTGAGCAGCTTACCCATCTCCTCCTCAGCATCGCTCACTGGCTTTTTTTATTCAAATTTTAAAAAAGGGAGGAGAAACTGAAACCTTCGGGCTTCCATACTTGAGAGCGATAGCAATATTCTCTCTGTCGTCATCACTGCTGCACGACCTGCATGTAGCATGAAGTCAATCACGTGCAAACCGCACAAAACATAGGCAACCGAGACCGCTGTACGCATGCTAAAACGGGAGGTGGCGGCTATCTGCTCAAAGGGAGATAGTTGTTATTTCGGTCTAGCTGCAGTAAGCGTACGGACCGTGCCTCCCTCCAGCTGCAGTGAGGTCTGGAGTCTGATCTGGGGGGAGGTGGATCAATAAGCTCCTGGCTGCTGCTGCTACTGCTCTGAATGGAGGCAAACCCTATTTATATCCTGCCAGGGGAGAGATGAAGGGAAGGGGAGGGGGGGGGGAGAAAGAGAGGAAGAGGATGAGAGAAAAGAGAGAGAGAGAACAGAGGCAGAGACACTTTCCCTTCACGCACCTTCAGATCCCGGTAGACCACGTTCCTCTCGGCGTGCAGGTAGTCCAGCGCTGACACTATCTCTGCCCCGTAGAACCGAGCACGCTCCTCTGAGAACACCCGGTCCCTCGACAGGTGGAAGAAAAGCTGTTGGGGAGCCGGGGGGGGGGGGGGGGGGATTGAAGAGTCAAGAGGGCAGAGGAGAGATGAAGAGAGAGGTGGGTAGTCCGGAGAAAAGAGCAATAGTGAGTGAAATGATTCTGTCACTTGATTCAGTTGCAGATTTGGTGGATTGTCGAGACGGCTCACCTCGCCACCGTTTGCATACTCCATGACGAAGCACAGGCGGTCATGTGTCTGGAAGGAGTATTTCAGACCCTGCAGACGGAGAACGAGAAAGCTTAAAAAAAAGTGGAACTAGAGCGGTCAAAGCCTCCTAGCTAAGCCAAAGGGAAGCTGCCCTTTAACGAACTGATGACGAACCACGTTACCGTGCAAAAAAGTTGTAGCTCACTGCCTCTTTACTTTCAAAACCAAACGTCTGACGAGCAGAGAATGAGGAAATCGGCAGCACAATGCGTCCAATGTGTCGAGGCTCTCCAGCAACTGTTTGTGTGTGTGTGTGTGTGTGACAACTGCTGGTGCCTTGTCCGAGCACGTCACATTGTGTGTACACTTAAGACATTTTGATCTGTTCAATGCAATCCACCTCAGACTTCTAGAGAAAAGGGTTAACTGATGAAAAAAAAAAGAGGTCCAGTGTTGTCATTAGAGGCCCGGCTCTGCTGCAGCCTTTGTAGGCACAGCTCTCCAAAGCACCCACCCTTTATTTTTTGAATGGATGCTGCTGGGTTGGGACTGGAGAGGCTCCTGTGCATCTTTGTGAATTACAGAAAGGTTTGCTTTAGGTATATGGAGGGGCTCCTTACTGTCAAGAACGGATGCTTGGAGTTCTGGAGGACTCTGTTCTCCGTGAGTGTGTGCGCCACTTCATCCTGTAAAGAGACCACAAAGAGTGTTTGTGCAACTCCCACAATGGCTAACCATTTAGGTATCAGTCATCGCTCCGCCACCTTCCTCCCGGTGTGTTTTCTCTCCATTACTCGCTCACTGGCAACCACTCACCTTTGCTACGATCACCTCCTTCTTCAGGATCTTCATGGCGTAGTAGCGTCCTGTGGCCTTCTCCTTTACCAGAATGACTTTGCCAAAAGTGCCTTTTCCCAGGAGTTTGAGGTATTCAAAGTCGTGCATAGTCTAGAGAGCCAGAGGAGAGAAAGTGGCGTCCAGTTACAAGCGGAGGCATTAACGAACTCATGGTCTAACTAGCCAGGACACACAATCCCACTGACAACAACATAGAAGCATTTAAGGCGCCGTTTCACCCATCACGCAATTTCCACTCCTCTAATGGTTCAGGCCTATATGTGGCCGTGTCTCGGTTAACCTCTGACCCCGGGTGCTGGGGAGAATGTTGGAAACGGTTGCGTGGGGGACATCCAATCCGATGGCCTTGGACCTTTGTGTCATGACTCGGGAGCATGTGTGGGGGTGGTGAAACCCGGCGGACACCCTATCTGGTGCTAAGCCACCCACGGCTGATGTTGGCAAAGTGGGGAGGGGGCTGGACAGAGGTGAGGCAGGGTGAAGCAATGTGCAATTAGGGTGAGGAGGACTGAAGGTGTGTGTGTGTGTGTGTGTGATAATGGATGCTGGTGAGGAAGGGAGGCCGACGGGTGGAGAGAAGCAGCTACACAGCAGCGGGGGTGAGGAGCGTAAGTCATACCACTTTCTGTCGGGGTTTGGTCAGGTAGATCTCCATGTCCATGGGGTCTGGGGAGGAGTCCATCATCTCCTCTTCTTGTTTCTGCAGGCCCACAGCCACCGTCTGAATGGCTTTAGTCCATTCCTCCCTGAGGGACGCACAGACAGCAGCAAGATTACATCGGGCCATTTACCATCATGCAACCCCAGCAGCCCAATCACGTAATTGTCTTCTTATCAACGGGAAGGCAATTTCAAGTGTGAGTTCTGCCAATAGCCAGTGGGTGGACCTCGCGTGAGTGCATAATAACGATTGCGTGTGGCCGTGTGTGTGGTGTGTGTGTGTGTGTGCACGCTTGCTTGCAAATAGAGCTTTCGAAGCGATCAACTGCTATCCCGCCGTTGAGGGCAGACGTTTCTTTTCATCCAAATTATCGGTGTTTACGTAACGGCGTGTGTTGCTGTGTCGCTGCCCTCCGAGCTGAGGGACGTGCGCTTGGTGCTTGCCTCTCCTCGGGGGTCTCCACGTGGAAGGTTCGCTCGATGACAGTGGTCCACTGCAGGCAGCGGATGATGAATGTGTTGGGCTTGGGCCGTTCCGTCTTCATCAGCTGGCACTCTGACCACAGCCGGGGAAGGGAGGGAGACAGGAGAGGAGACGGTCCAGCGTGGAGGGGAGGAGAGGGGAGAGACAGTCACACAGTTGTAGCCATTTATCTTTATCGCCACCCTAACAGACATTGCTGGAGCCACTGTTGGCCACTTTGGAACTGAACAGGTGCACTTTGTAGAAAGGGGGGGAAGCTCTGATCCGTGGCTACTGGGCCTGAAAAACTTTTACTAATATGGGTATGAAATCTGTATAGGATTTAACAAACAACAGATTTTATTTATTTTTTGCAAATATTACAAATAATCTTACGACAAAAAATGTGAGACTACAATTGACTGAGACTATATTCTTTATAAATAACTGAAAATGAAATCTTACTCAATCAAATAATTCGTCAACCAGCAGACCATTCTCCTTTGACTAAGTCATTTTCTTCACTTCTCGTGCTTTTGCAGCAAATAAATTGCCTTCCAAGCAGTTTGCAAAACAATTACTCACAACAGTGTTACAACTGCATTTAGAAAGCAGAGTTTTCCATCTGCATCTCCTTCGCGTTAACATCTGTTCCCAAATGAAACATGTCAGCAAATACGTCAGAATGTGACACAAAATGGCCTCTGCCTGATGGATGGAGGACAGGGGAGTGGACCACCACTGAGATCCAACATGGCACTATCGGGGTGTCTATATAATCCAGCTGCAGCAGCCCCGTCAGCAGCTATGCACCATGTGTACTCTGTGTTGGGGTCGCAGTGGTGACAAACTCAAAGCCACTGCTGATGGAGACAGAGCTTTAGAGCAGAGCCTCGATAAATAATTGAAATCAGGCAACTAATAGCCACGATAACTCAAGAGTGTCGGGGAGGAAACATTTTGTTTAACAAACAGTATGCTGTCTAATTGCTGTGTTCAGTCATCTGCACAGCTTATCCCAGCAACTTTTGCTAGCTTTTTTTTATTTTTTTTATTTTTTTATTTCACAGTAGAGAGAGTTGGGAAAGCTACAGAGTTGGGGGGGGGGGTGACATATTACGCAACATATTATGTCAGGACCCCGACTCAAAATCACAACATCTTGAATGCATGAGTGGCTTAGCCCGCTTCGCCGTGGAGCAGACCCCTACTGAAAGACTGGTGAGGCTGTGACATGTAGAGTGGTGCAGGGATGACGTATATTTGTAGGCCAACCCGGAAGTTAGTATCGCCCTGGTTCGCTAGACAGAAAGCCAATGGGATTTTTCCATTGGAAAAATGGCGTGATGGCGTTTAATATCCCCGACAACCTCTGTAGTCTCATTTAGCCACTTGTTAGCAACCGCCTTTTTTAAGACACATAAAAAGCTTCAAAATTCACGAGTGGGGTATTTACTGATGTATTTTATGTCGTAGAACAAAACGTGTAAACCTCTTAAGCTTGTGTTAACCACAGACCTTATTTGAGGCATGTAACCAAAAAACCCATTCAAAAAACCCATAGACTTCGAGGCGAGGGAACCAGAAGTGCAAAAATGCTAACTCATTTCCTGGTTTCAGGACTCATTGCTGCACCACTCTATACTGATCAGGGTTACAGGGTTACAGTGTAGGAGGAGACTCCGACACTCACTTTTTTCTTGTCATGGGCCCGTTGGCATGCTGTCATGAGCTATTTTTACATGTATTTACTTTCATGTTTAAAAGGCAGGTAGAGAGGGGAGACACATAAAAGCACAAAACAAGTATATGAACATATTTGGCACGACACTACGAGCAAAAACACAAAAGAGGCAAAGAAAAGAAGGATAACACACAGTTGCCAAGAAAGAGAGGAAAAAATGTAGTGGTTTCTCTGAGCAGATACTCACGTGCTACAGAGAAGTTATTTAAGGGGGTTTCCAGCTGGTCCACATCTTGCGGTCGCTCCTTGTAGCCAATGAATGTACCATCACTCTTCAGGAGAAAGTACCTTGGCCTCCAGGTCTTGATGTATTCTCCTGATATGAGAAAGACAGAGAAAACGGTTACTGCCACTGAACGTAGAATAAAACAACTTGTGATGAAGCGATGGAGATGTGTTTGCTCACAGAAAATCCCTCAGCCTATTAAGTGAAAAACATCAACTTCATATACTTTCACACGTGGGTTATATGCTCAAAATGCTGACCGGTGAGTGACAATTTCGTTTATGCTGTGGTTTGATGATTAATGACGAACACCGTTCCCCTTTCTCAAGGTTCTCTCCTAATTCCCAGAGGTGCGACCCATTTCCTGCAATCTAATTGCTATGCTGTTCACTAGTGCTCCCTAAAATGACCATCTTGTCACCCTCTTTCGTTTAGTGTAGGTCAGCTGCAGGACAAATGGTGGTTTTAGTAGGAGTCAGGACCCTTTACCCTGCCCCGTCTGTCCCCTTTCCAGCAGTCACTCCCATTGCAGACTCTGCATTCAAAGTGTCTAAAATCCTTCCTTTCTTTCTGCCATTTCCCCAGAACTGTCTATGGAAGGTCTACGATGAAGGTCGGGGAAAGTTACCAGTCAAGGAAGTAAGAGTTATGCTCCAAAAAGCTGTGTGTCTATTTTAGAAAAAGAAACTTTACCTTAAGGTATATATTCTACATCTCTAAAATACAGACAATTCAATCGGTAAAAGTTATCAATCATTTTATCAACCACAGACTAAAAGTACCAACTATCCTTTATTTTTTTAACTTTTTGCTATCAATCATTTTATAAGACTAGGCATCAGGTTTGTCAGTCAATCTTGTTTTCTAACACAACTCCTCACAACAACTCCCATTTTCTAGACACCCATAACCTTAAGCCATGCATGTCCATCCCATTCACTTAGACACACTAGAAACACACAAATGAATCTCTCGTAGGCAGACAAAACTCAATTTATTCCGGTGACGGTTCAGGAAATGTTGCGCCAGATGTTCCGCAGACGGGGAAAAAAAAGAGCTTACCATAACAAGGCAGTGGCACACATTGGAGTGGAATTTGAGTATCTATACAGGAAAAGTGTAATTTATTTTTAATTACGGAGCCGCAGATTAACCCCATGCAGTGCCGTACCAAGCTGTCCTTAATTGCCCCATTTCCTCTGACACTGAAATGTGGTGTGTGTGTGTGTGTGTGTGTGTGTGTGTGTATGTGTGTGTGTGTGTGTGTGTGTGTGTGTGTGTGTGTGTGTGTGTGTGTAGCGGAGGCGTATGAGCTCTGTCAATACGAGCTCCTGTTCCCTTCCTTCAAACAACACACACAGAGACCACAGGCTCTGGACTGGTGAAACCGATCCCAGAACAGCATCCAATCTTGTCTCCTCAGTTTAGTACATTTCGTGTACGACATTGAATTTGCCACTTGGAGTGACACCTCAATAGCATAAACTGACTTCCTTTCAGCCTCCGCATTTCTTTGTCTACATTTTTTGAGAAAGAGATGATGTGAAGTCATGATGGCAAATTCCTACAGAACATCCCCCATGTAGCTTTTCTCAGTCAAGGTAAAAGGAGAGGAGGAAAGGAAAAGGCCACTTTAGACGCCACACAAATCCTGGCAAGTCTGACCACGTACAGCAGGATGCAGCCTACTAAAGTGCGCCAAAGAGCCTGCCTCTACATCACCTTCCAGCCCGGCACCGAGCCATCAAACACAAAACAAACACCCGAGTGTAAAAACACCTGATTTACTGTGACTGGCAAGGTGGCGGCACCAATCGCTGCACTAGGGAAAACATCTGCCCCAGAGCACAATGTACTTTAGACTTCAATCCACAGCAGATGTCCAATATGTTATAACATTTTTCATCATGGCACGGTAGGAGATTTATTTCATCGCCTGTTCTGCAGAGTAAGTGTTTTCACCCTAAACATGGCTCATTTAGAAATTACCCCGACTTTGTCAGCCTTCAGATTGCCATTCTCGCTGCTTACCTACAAAGCCACACATATGTGCCGTCCTAATTGAAATCCACACTGACAGAGGAAAGTTTGTGGGGATTTCAACGCGACGCGATTCCAGTGATGAGTCGTTTGTCTATTTTAAACTACCAGGCTCACCAACCAACATCCACATCACTCATGCACACCGGTCTCCAGAGAATCCACACGCTCGCTGTGATTTATCACAAACCTTCAAGAGAACCCGGATTTCCTAACATCAGCACAACGGTGATCACAGACGTGGCTAACGAAGTGGGCACTCAGAATAGAGGCTCAAAGCCCAACCAGAGGCACCATTTAAAGTGTACGTAGTCATACATAGTTTCAACTGGGACTGAACACAGAACCTGTTTCATACAGTATATAAACCGTGACTAAATCTCTCACATTGCAGCCAAAATGTCTCCTTAGCCTCGGCCCCAGAGCCCTCCAGACCCCGTTTCCCTCAGCTCGGCCTCAGCTGGTGCCTCATTCTGTGGTCAGGTTTTGGCTGACCCATATCCCCCAGCTATAGTGCATGCCAGGCCGCACTGAGGACAGTATGTGCACAATGCAGAGGCAGCATAATGAGCCCCCTACCGTGGCTCTGACACTGCGTCATCCTCACACCATGACATCAGAGGGAGGAAACTCTTTGATTTAGCTGACAGAAGTTGCAGGAGGTCCAGAGACAAAAATCTGTCGGTAACTCAAACGTGAATTTGTATTCCTTTGAGTGAGCTATCTACGCCAACGCTGATGACGTGAGTGCACTAAATCACCGACAAGACAGAATAAAGACCTTATGACATAACACTCCTGACCACGATGGACGGAGACAGGTGTTTCTGGGTATGCGTGTAGGAGTTTGTGTGTAAATACATTTGTGCCTGTGTGTGTGTGTGGTCCCAAATGAACACCAGCCAAGTGCCGGTCACCTGCCACACTGGCTGGTAACTTTCTGGGACAGTAACATTTGAATGAATCAGTTATTTTTGGTCTTCGCCTGTTCTCAAACCTTTAAACTACAGTTCAAAATGCTCTCTTGTAATTCAAATTATTCTGCTATAAACAAAAAAAGCATTGGAAATTTATGTGAAAACTGTATATAAATAATTTTGTCTGGTAAAAATTATTCTTGGCAGGCAAATTCTTCAAGGTTACTGTATAGTTTGTGTGATGCACAGTGCCCACCAGCATGCATCAGCTAGACAGCCTTCCACACAGAGGTGGCCTCAGTCACATGGCTGTCAATGACGAGACAATAGTCACTGGCCGTTCCGTCACTACACTATTTCAGCAACTGCCACGCTACTGTAGTTGTGCAATTCCTATATCAAGGGCATTATGACTAACTAGTCTTTATTGGCGTCAGGGCGGAGAGGCCACGTGGAGACGAAAGTGCAGTAAACAAGCTCATCATGATGGAATGTGACACCCAGGGTCCACGTCTGAACTCCTCCTGAGATTAGTCGAACATGCTACTGTGATTCTGTAACTGCTGGAATTGAAAATAAAGTCCCATTGGTGGAATTAGAAAAAACAAACATTGTTTACCATCATCTACTGTATATTGACACACATACATTTTTCAGAAACTCAATATCAACCCCTCATACAAATGATCACATGTCAAGTTTATTTATATAGCCTTTATATAACTAGGACAAGCTAATAGACAAATCAGATTTCAATCAGTTATCAATTATAAATCAAAATATGATAACTGCGGCGTTTGTAGAATATTATCAGTTCAAAAAAAGCACATGAAATCAGTAACAGGATGCCAGATTGAAAGGATTTCACAGAGAGGAAGACAATCTGCAAACATACCAATCTGCCTACGGTAGCCTAACCCAGCCGGCACAACCAGCCTATGCTGCTATGAAGCCAAGGAAAAACTCCTAGGAAAAACCTATAGGATAAAACAAATGGAAGAAACCCTGGACGGGGCGATTCAAAGAGACATTCATTCATCCCATGTGATAGGCTACGGGGGACACACTAGTATTTGGTCTCTCTAGACAGAGAACATCCTGACTTCCTCATTTGCCACCACAAACTTGGTCACATGACAACAGTGGAAACGGCCACATCCTTCTGTCTATGTGTCTACACCGCTCTGTAGCGTTCCCCCGCAGTCTGCACTCTGAGCACAAACAACAAAGATGACCCCAGTTTCCTATTTTCACCCATTTCCCCTTTTTCTATTCTTAACCGTTCTACTTTCCACACCGTCCGCTTTCTTAAGCATCGATATGGCTAGAAAGCGAAACTGACAATTAAGACAATGCCTGTACTGTGCTTTCTGCCTTGCTGATATTGTTAAATGCGAGAAGTCTAACACACAGCTGGGGACGAGAATAAATGCAGGCACAGAATTACATTGCTGCAGCAATATGAGTATGTGCAGCACATGTTATGCAGCTGTAATATAGGCCAGCAGTAGAGATCATACAGTAGATCACAGCCAAAGTAAATATTAGGACCCATTTTTGATATAATACCATAAAATACTTTAAAATACTTTACAGATTACCCTCTAACGACATCCTGCATACAGTGAGAAACAGAGTACAATGTGCTGACAAAGGGACAATGGGCCTCGTAGCAAAAACACAGGAGAGCCTTCTGCTTTAAAGTCAATTCATCATTGTAACGTTCCAGTAAACTAACCACTTTTGATGTCAACATGTTCTCCAAAACAGGAAACTGCCCAACAGACAGCCTGACCACAACCTAGATAAGATAGAGGCTGCAAACTGTCGCGGGTCTGCCTGTAACTGACAAGACAGACGCATCAGTAAAAAAAAAAACTAAAAAAAACGCAGAGCCGTGAAGAAATACAGTACACGAAGGGGGCCTGTGTCCGAAAATCAATGCTATTCTAATACTGTAAGTGTGACTGAACCAGACGGGGAGAGGGGGGAGGGAGAAAGCGAGTGAATCAGAAGAGGGTGATTTGACATCAGATGAGGGATGAGAGAACTAGAGGGGATGAGAAAGCTACACAGTGAGAGGAGAGTTGTGCTGAGCGGAGCGGTAGTGAGACAGATCACTACATATGTTCACCACATATGTAGGCGGTCTGAGCGTAAGTGAAGTGTGTATGAGCCATGCGTATGAGTGTGTGTGTGTGTGTGTGTGTGTGTGTAGAGAGAGAGGGGGGGGGAACCATGCGAGGAGCTGTCAGGGCCTGATAGAGTGTCTTTACATGACAAGCAGCTGCTGAGGTCTGGGATGCACGCTGGGCAAAGTGGAAAATAATGAACGGAGAACCGCTGCCAAACACAACAGAATTCATCTTTATTTGCCAACTGCTGTATGGCCCTGTGTGCGGACAGCTCCTGCATGCCACTGCCACGCCCTCCATACCCCAAACACACACACACACACACACACACACACACACAACCAGGAACACTAAGGGGTAAGCGAGAACAGGTTCGACCACAGCTGTACACGTCTTGTTTGCTTCCCCGCGCGCGGGTGTTTACCGAGCCCTGATGAATCACGAGCGCTCGATATCTGAATCCACCCATGATGGGGTTTTTTTTTTGCGATCTGACAGAGGAAACCCCCCCCCCCCCCCCTTTTGAGTTGCGATCTCTTACCGGTGAACCAGAATGAATCAACCTCCAATCCAGATGCTGAAATGCTTTGCTCACAAAAAAAAAAAAAAAAAAAAAGCAGTGGTAAATACATTCCGCTGTGTAACCTTACACCTCTGAAACTTTGTACATGATTCATGAGGCTGTTGGTGAGAGAAGAGAGAAAAAAAAAAAAAAGAGGCTGCGCGGGGATTTAAAATTTACATCGCCGCTTCCTTTTCGACGCCGAAGCTATTTGCAAGTCAACTTGGCTTAGGAGGCCCTAAACAGTACGGGTCTGGGCCAGGCAGCCTCATTGAGGGGGGGGGTCGATAAAGAAAAAGGGGGGGGAAAAATGTGGAAGGCAGTAGACGGAGGAGGGAGAGGGAGAGTGACAGAGGTTAGTGGCTGTTTCTAAGGAGCGTCCTGCTCTCTCTCCGTCTCCGTGTGACAACGACAGGAATGTGGAGGTCCCAGCTGCCGTGGCTTGTTGGCTCTTTAATCAGACACATCATGCAACATTCATCACGCAGCCCCCAAAAAGAGAGGCCCACCTCTGTCATCTGGCATCAGATATACATTAACCCATGCAAAAACACACACACACACACACACACACACGCTCGCACGCACACACAGACACAGTGAGAGGAACCAAGAAAGGGCCAGACAAAATGAGCCCCTCTCAGTGCCCACACCCAGTGGTTGGACTTCCTGAGGGGGGCTGCTGTTGGGTTTTGTCCCCGTCTGGCCATTCATGGCTTGGGGATGAGAGGAAGAGAGCCAGTGGTAGCTGCGTGAACTGTGTGTGTGTGTGTGTGTGTGTGTGTGTGTGTGTGTGTGTGTGTGGTGAGAATCGGATGAGAAGGGGGGGTAGGCGGAGGTTGAGGATTAGGGAATTAGAACTCCAAAGCGAGGGAGGGGGAGAGAGGGGGAGGGAGGGGGGGCTTCGCCTTTTGTTGGTTTTTCCTCGGCCGCCCCCTCCATCCCTTCGGCCCTTTTCTGCCGGGCCCTGCCTGTAAGCTGCAGCTGCGGCCTGCCACCCTGTGCCCTGCATCTCAATGAGCCGCAGGCCACCAACTCCAGAGGAGAGGGGGCTCCCTGATGGAGGGGTCACCACTGAGCCCCAGCTACCCCCCCGACCCCCCCCCACCCACCCCCACCACCCCCCTCCATCCCCTGCTTTGAGCCGGAGAGCTCTGAGCTGGGCTTCTCGTGCTGCCTGGACACCAATCTACCCACTTGCCCCTCTCCTCATGACCATATAAGGGCAGTCTCAGGCAGGCACACAACAGGCTGGCTCACACGCCATCCTAAACAGTCCAGGAGTTTGGGCTCCTTCGTTCTTTCTTTTCTTTCCCGTGTCTTTTTTTTTTTTTTTTTCTTCCTCCCGCTGTCCCCCTCTCCTGTCCTCTTTTGTTGGCCTCTCTCTCCCATGCAGCTGGATGGGGGACTCCACTGCCAGGGCTTTGGCAGCAGCATCAACAGGTCGCGGAGAAGGGCCGCCCCGGCCTCCAATGTAGCCCCTCTCTGTCTCCCCCCCACCCCCCACCCCCCCCACCCCCATCTCCCTCTCCCTGTCACTGTGGTTGCTGCTGCTACCGCAACAGGAAAAAAAAAAAACAGGGGGGGGGTGGGGGGGGCGGTGGGTGGTGGGTGATGGAGGCTGCCCCTCTTTCTCACGCTCGTAAGAAAGCCCTCACTTCTTCTCTGTGGCGAGTGACACCTGCTGATTACCATAGAGACACTGTGGGAAGTTCCCCCCTGCCTGACTGGGGCTGAGATTTGCCCCCTCTCCCTGGGTAAACAAGCAGTCCATGGATTAGTTAACTGGGTTACTGCATGGCAAACAAATAAACACACATTATTTAGTGCAAATTAGTGACAATTAACTCTCAATGACCAACGTTCAATCTAACACCCTCAACAAACAAGGAATAAACTACCAGGGACATGTTTTTTTCAGAGACAGGTACTCTCCAGCTGTTGGATACTGTTGAGACCGACGTCCCTCTCAAAACTACGAGAGCATTTTCTGCGACCCATCATGAATCGCTGGCGACGAGGCCTCAGGTTTGCTCTGAGCTCCAGAATGGGCTGATGTGGAGGATGTGACACAGATCTGAGCATACAGTCGACTCTTAGTCTGCTGACAGCTGAGCATCCCAGCTTGAATGGCCATCTCTCTCTCTCTGCCTCTCTCTCTCTCTGCCTCTCTCTCTCTCTCCGTCTCTCTGGCTCTCTCTCACTCTCTCTGTCTCTCTCTCTTAGTCGCTCTCTCACTGGAGAGAGGTGCCAGTGCTGTGATTGATGTCAGAGGCCAGGAGCTCTTCCCTGGTCGAAAGCAGCTTCCGCCGCGGGTCTGTGTTGTCAGCAGGGTCATTATCCAAGCAATAGGGTGGTGGGTGGGGACTGTGCACTGGAAGTGGGGGAGGACAGAGACAGACAGAGAGAGAGAGAGAGAGAGAGAGAGAGAGAGAGAGAGCGAGCGCTGGTGGGGGCTGGCAGAGGCAGAAAAGAAAAAGGGGGGAGTTAAGACAGACAAGAGGAAGAGGAAGAATGTGGGAGTAGAATGGAAGCGAATGAGGGGAAAGAGAGATGAGGAGAGCGAGGAAACGACAGAGACAAAGAGGAAAGAGGGACAGAGAGCTAGACGGGGGAGAGAGGGGGAGGAGAGAGAGAGAGAGAGAGGGAGGGAGGGCGACAGACAGAGATGGAGAGCACTAGCGAGCACCACAGTTGTGGCGAGCAGGAGGACTCTGCACAGCAAAGTAAGCACGCAGCGGGCTCGCCGCGAGAGGAGACGAGTGACGGAGGTGCCACCTCGCCTCCTGGTCCCCCGCCACGCCAGCCAGCCTGCCTGCCGACAGCTGCACCCCAGCAATTTACTTCTCTCCACCACATTTAGCAGGAAGACTGCTTCCCATTATCCGGAGTAAGGGGGCCCGCGCTGACGGCCAGACACCCAGCCAGAGGCCTCGCTTCCTGGGGAGACACCCTCTGTTCCTGGACCCTGACTCTGGGGCTTCGCTCCCAACTCTGTCTGGCACTCGCAGTCGCACTGCTGTTGCTACGCTCGGGTGGTGTCTGAGTGTCTGGCCACCAGTGGGGAAGTTTGTTTCTAAAAAAAAGTACCATGAATGAACTTTTCAGTCAAATCTTTTCCTTTTTAAATCAAACTAACTGAAGTTATATACCCCCCCCTCTCTATTTGCTCTCTAAAAAATACCATTTATCTTTCTCTTAGCTTCTTATTCAATTTATTTTCCTAGCACTTCACAGTTTTGTGATTGTCCTACGGTCACAAGGACAAGGCCTCATTGTAAATCACTCTGGATGAGCACGTCAGCTCAATGCCTGAAATGTAAAAGTACTATCCACATTTTACTTTCTGTGGAGAGTACTAAGTTGTATTATTCATTCATTTTGAGTTACTTACACGAATGAACTGCCTCTTGCCAAGAGAGATGGTAGTCATCTATTGATTAAATAAAGCGCAGAGGGCCCATTTGACCGTGCTGTTTTTCCATTTCCCCTCATTTAAGTCAAAAGAGTATTTGTTAACGTATTTGTCAAAGTGTTAGATGAGTATTTTCATGGGGATGTTAAGCGGGGTGACATTGCAGCTGCAATCTTTCTTTGATTTGGACTTTAAAAAGGAGATGCACCATAGTTTGATTAAATATATAACACTCTAAAAAAGTAAATGTAATCACACTGTCCAGATTTAACAGTAATGAATTAATTGAGTTACTCATTGAAGTTATTTTATTACTGAGACTCAGAAGCAGAATGGTTCAGGGACCTATTTAAGTGGATGTAGTCCTTTTGTGTATGCACTTGAGAGACAGTGGTTTCATGTGTGTTATTTGTAAACGGCAGAAAAGTGAAACTACTAGCAAATTGGATCAATGAGCTATTGCTACAATACTGCAGTATGCAGTGTGTGTGTGTGTGTGTGTGTGTGTGTGTGTGTGTGTGTGTGTGTGTGTGTGTGTGTGTTCCAGCAAGAATGTGCAGCCCACGGGAGCCATAATGAGGGGATGTGTAGGAGCCTGGGTGAGCCTAGCGGTAGAGCTGGCAGCCAGTCTAAGTCCTGAGGCAGCCAGCATTGCAGCGTCATGAGACAGCCCTAATCAGGTGGGCTGCTCTTTTGAAGAGCCAGAAACTGCACACACCCACACCGAGTTCCCTCATTGAGACCCGACAGTGAAAGAATCCATGCAGATGAATCAGTCTGGAAAACGCTGATTGAATTGCAGGAGGTCTGTTCACCAGATGCAGGAGGCTAAATATTATTCAAAAGAAGAAAAAAAACTGCACTGACTACTGTGTGTGGCGTTCGCAATCCATGCATGCTTATCCCCTCTCTCTCTCTCTCTCTCTCTCTCTGACGCACACTTTTGCGGACCACCAACGAGGTCGCGCTCAGAGGAGCAGCTCATGGGACGCCCTGCAGTCACATGACCCGCTGATGAGATCCCAACCAAACCACAAGAGGGTCTTGTCGCACACAACATCCACCTTCCCGAGGCCGACTGGGTCACTGAGCAATGTTCTGGGAACATCACAAAGACGCTGCTCAACTTCTGTCTCTCTCTTTCTCCCCTCGCTATCTCCACTGGTGTGCTCTCAGCTTTCCCTCCTCCCCCCCCTCCCCCACCTCTCTTCCTACCCCTCCTCTCATGACTCAGAGCCAGCTGAGCGTGCTACCCAAATCCAACAGTTGTTGTGGCCTTCGTTAGCCTAACGAGGGGGCCGGCTCTTTATACTTGTCAGGGAGCAAATGAGTCAAACAAACAAGGGCCAGGGAAGAGGGGAGGACAAGCAAGCGCTGTTCTGTTGAGCTTCACTGGGTTCTTGGCCGCAGCGCTTCCCTGGAATCTAGGGAACCCACAATCTGCCTCTTTGATGTAGGATGATGCTCTGGCTTTGATGGAAACTTTAGAAAAACACACTTGCGAAAAGAAATAACATGCTGCTAGGTCTCTGTGGCCACTAGAGGCCGTAGGCACATTCGAACTGTGTGGGTGCAGTATGTGAAGGATCTAAAAGGGAAGTATCATTTGGGGACACATAACAACTGGTTATGATAGTCACAACAAAGTTACAGTGTTGTTGCAAGCCTCTACTTGCAATGCGGTCTGTGCATATGGGCACTGGGCAATGTACTGTTGGCAAAGGAACGTTATTCCTTTGCCAATATATTTCTGTAAAAATATGCTTTACACCGTCCATGCGTTTGCACAGACACACACACACACACACACACACACACTCCCCTACTCCGATGCTACTCTCCGCGCTGTTTTGTCTTGAATTCCCCGAGCTGTCCTTCCCAAAACAGATAAGCGTGATTACAGTCACTACAACATATCCCAGGCAGCGTCTACAGTCCAGACACATGACTACAGCACAAGGCTTAAGGAGAAAGTATGAAGGTGTGTCCTTCTGAATGAGATCATCTGACTGAGCTGAGCCTGTCTGGAACAAACGTACAGAACGCTCCAAGGCTGAGAATCTGGATCTCAAAATGTGAGATTAGCTCTAGTGGGTTTACAGGGCACCACGACACGGCGTTTGCTCCACTTTCTTTCAGGAGCCGCAAACCGGTTTACACTCAACACATGCTGAACATGATGAATCAGACAGGAATCAAAGATCAAGAGAGAGAGTGGCATGGATGTTCTTGGCTCCTTGGTGCCCGTGACTGGCCCACCATGGCATCCAGTCATAACACAGCACAGCACCATTAAACGGGCATTACAGGACGGCGAGGCCACCTTTCAACTGTACCGCCGTTGTTAAGTCCCCTAAAAATGTGGTACGGACGGAGCTAGCCCAGCATACCAACACACACTAAATGTCGATGGAAATAAGAACGGCTATCTTTTGCGAAACATTAAATTGGTGTTTTGCGCGCACACATGGGAGTAATGAGCACGCCAAACACGACTGGAAGAGGTATAAGCCATTTATTATTACGCCCACATGGAGATGTGAGTCACTTGGGTGGCGCCACCGCACTAACAGGCTCTGCTAAAGGTGCAACGCGGGATGATAGCGGCTGAGTGGGGGCTGCCTGGCGGAGGTGACGGACAGCGGGACGGGGCTACTGCAGGCTCACCTTCTGTGCTGTGGCTCTGGGGCAAAGACGGCGTGACAGTGACGCGACACTAAAAGCCTTCCTGTCAAGGAGGCAGGCGGACGCCCTCCAATCAAAACACAGAGGCTCTGGGTGACATTTCACAGGGCACAGCTGCTGGGCAGCGACAGCATGCCAACTCACTATTCCTGAAGGGTTGTTTGTTTAGCGCATGTGCGTGCGTGTCAGTGTGTGTGTGTGTGTGTGTGTGTGTGTGTGTGTGTGTGTGTGTGTGTGTGTGTGTGTGTGTGAGCACTTTATTGCCCTGTCCCACACGGCCAGACCGGTCACCATTGACTGCTCTTATAGTTACACTTGGTCTCTCTAAATCCTCCCTTATCAATACCGCAGAAGGCGTGGAAACCCAGACGCATGCCAAAAGTTAACAGACAGAGAAGGGACAACAGAAATCTGCACATTCAGAATGAAAGGACACCTCAGGGGTAAACCTTTGAAGGTCAAGTCAAGCAAATGTAATTTCACATCTTTGCTTCTGATGAGAGGATGTTTTCCCTTCACAGCCTCTGGTGCAGGTGAACAAAAGTCTAAGTGATCATAAACTCTTGTTGTAACGATCCTAAGTATAAAAGAAATCCCCACCTACACCGTTTGATAACTACTTCCTTGTTTTGCACCTTTGCTCTAGCCTTCACTTCCGCTAATGACACACAAACAGTACCCGACGTTTTATCCTTCACCTCGAGACCTGGGTGTGTCTGCCTAGGACCGACTGAGCCGAACCAGACTCACCCTATTCTAAAACAGCGACGTGTTGTGTTCGTAGCCCGGGCCGCGGGGGGGGGGGGGGGAGCGGGGGGCTTCACGCCACAGCAGCACACTGTTCCCCCCCGGAGCCCCAGAGACTCCCCTCTCCCAGTGACCTGGTCCCCCGTCACCTTATCCCCTGAGCAAGAGTCTTGTTTTGTTTTTTTCTCCCTCTTCCAGTAAAAGCCTGGGTCTCTTGGTTCTTGGGCCCTTGATCCCTCTGTGGTTTTGGAGGAGTTTCTTATCCTAATTTTCTCCTGATTGGAGGGGGGGGCTGTCAGGCAGCCGCAGTTTGGAGGCAGAGTTAGTTTGCACACATAAAAGCGGCTCAAAGCCAGCAGGTATGCGAGGAATGCCTCTTCGTCCAAACACAACGGGACTCATGCCCGACACAGAGCCACGCCACACAGCACTGTCAAAGCAGCTAAGTGGGGCCCACTGGGGACACTGCAACTACTCTTTAGATTAAATTAGGCATCTTGGCTCTCTAAATAGGTTTAACCAGGAACCAGTCGCCTCACAAACACGTCATTCAGATTGAGCATTTCTGCAACATCTAGAGAACAAGACTAAATCTGTCAATGTTGCACTACAGTAGAAACTTAATCTGGTGTAATGTGGATTTGTCAAACATTTGGATTATGAAAGCACAGCCAGTTTATGGCAGTTTAGTTTAAATGCATTTAAGCTATAAGTGCCAATTAAATGTATGCAATATAAATGTGTTTTAGGATGTGCCAGTTTGGTTAACCGGTCAGTTTGGACATCTGATGCACCGACACAATGCATAAAGAAACCACAGCTTATGGAATATCAGTTTCTGTTTCTAAATGAATGTGTTCAAACTCTTTCAAAGTTAAATCAAGTCAAGACTATCACTGAGATACACTAACACTGTTTTATTGACCGATTTTGATTGATTTTGTCTTTATTCACCTCTTTTATGCAGCCATCCCTCCTTGACGATCACCACATCGGTCATGTTGGTGGGCAGGGCGGAGGATCCAGGATTCCTAAAGGGAGAGATGCAGCTTTTTTCCCCGAGTGTCCTTCACTCAGCCCTGTGCAGGAGCCTGGAGACTGGGGCCTGGGGTTTGGAGCTGCCTTCTCAATTGTGGTTACCTATTGGTTGAAGAAAAAGTAAAAATTAGCCCCATATGGAGGTGAAAGATTTTCCTTCCACTTGTCTGAATATTAACCTTCTGGTCAACACAGAGAGAGAGAGGCAATGGAAACTAGACGACCCCAGTTCTCTGTGGTCCAGTTAGTGCAGAATGTGCCACTAACTGATCCACAAACCACCTCCTAGTACGGGAGATGTGCAAGAAGTGCAGCATAACATCACGGGGGAAAAGATCAACCTACGGCAGCACTCTTACCTGTTCAAATAAGATGAAACAGGACTGAAGTGCAATGGCAGTCATCTGATCTAGACTATACATACCCTAAACACTTGGCCTTTATATTCATTCATCACTTCTTCACCACACATCACACGTCACACACTGCACCAGGCAATCTCTGACCATCAACTGAAATCAATTTGCCTGCCGCAGCTCCATCGGAGTGAGGCCATGAAAAGAGAGCCCTGTTAAAGAGTGGCCCCATCCAGCTGACTGGTGGGGACAACAACAGGAAGTGGATGGGGCTATTGACAGACTAGGAGTCAGTCATATCCAACACAGCCGCAGGCCCAAATACATCCGCCATTAAATGTGCTATCAACGTGCCTTTAAACTGCCATTGTGCTCATTTGTCTCAATGACTAGGAGTGAGTTCATGAAGGCTAAGGTTATTTTTGCTTAGTGTTTTTGTTTATTGCACTGGGTGTGTGGTGCTTGTGTCAGTTGTCGTTGGGAGGATCTCTGAGAGGGATTTGTAAAAGCACACTGAGTGCAATTCAAACTAAGATCACACAAACCGTTGCAGCCCCTTGGCATCATAGTGTGTACTCTCTGACACAGACACGCACACATTATATACACATTGGGATACATCACACAAACAAACTTCAGCGCACACACACCACAGCCAAAAAAGCAACACATGCACAAGGCCGGCTCTGGAGCCACAACAGAGCGCTGCTGTTTTAATGGGAGCGACCTGTTGCTACTGCGGCCTGTGTGGAAAAGCTGGGCCGCTGCCAGCACTGCAGCCAGCAGCCACTGAATGAACCCAGTACCCTGACAGCGGGTCACATGGTCCTAAGGCCTCTGGGCCACAGCCTGCCTGCCTGCTCTGCTGTCAGTCCGGCTTTCAATCATTCATCGTTCTGGCTCTGACTCCAGGGGCCACCCCATTCAATGCAAATCAGTGTCATGCAGCAAAGATGCCACACACCTAGCCAGTCACCGGGCCAAACAGGACAGTCCCATGTGTTTACGGCAGGAAGCAGAGAGGCAGAGAAGCAGGCATCACAAAACTGCTCTGTTCAGCAGAGATATATAGAGAGGAGATTCTGCTTTGCTTTATATTCTGCTTCCTCTAAGGCAAACTGGAGAATATGCAACTGGATTGGACTCAAGATGTAGAGCATGGGTCACAAACACAAAAACTATTCAAAGGGATGAACACTTCTTGCTTGATAACAGTCCTTGATGCGTCACTTGGTTTGCGTTCAAAAAGCCATAGTGTGATCTACCACACACTGCAAAGGCCACGGTTTCAAGTTCCTTGAAAACGGATGGCTAATGATAAGAGCGTGTGTGTGTGTGTGTGTAGTTGAACGTCATACCACAGGTGCCGTCACCCTGCAAGCCAACTAACAGAGCTCTGCTCCCGTGTGATGATTTGAAAAGCAACCTCCTAACATCCAGATGGCTCATGTTAACATTGTTGTACATTTTCCGTAGGAGATCCATTCCAGTAGCGCAGAGACGCAGAGGCACAATCTCATTCATTGAAACAAAAAGTAGAACACAAACAAAATCAGGAGAATTCAACCACACACTCACCTATGGCACTAGACACAATAATTTTGCATTGATGTTGGATCAGACAAACAAACAAAAAGGAATCAAATTTCAACGAAGAGCACAGAACTAGACATTTAACATAAGCAAAGCTAAACCAATCCTAACATGCTGCCATTCTGCCAACTCCAATGGATCTGGATACCAGACAGAATAAATGAGAAACAGAGCGGTGTGACGGCTTGATACCGGAAGCTAGATTTCATGGTCCTCCAGATCTCCTGTGCACCACATTAGTCGGTTGCACATCCAGAGGAATTGGCATCTTTCATGCCAGTCGTACCCGAATCTACTCTAATCGCTTGAATGAAGCAATTTTTGGGGGGCTGTGGTGTTCTCAATGCTGTGACACAGATTGAGAGAATAGTGCAGCCACGTGATGACGGCGGTGGGTCAGCATCATGTGTATCCTTCACAGTGATAACACATCTTAACTGCTGTGGCGCACGAGCCCCAGGACAGGCACAATAAGCCTGACTGTGTACAGGGCAAATTTCAAACAACATTCCTCAGATTCTGCATGCAACTGGTGGCACATTTGCGTCAACAGGGCCGCGAGGGGAGGGCAGGGTGGGAGGTTACTGGCGTTTTCTAAATAGAACAGGGAGGGCTAAACAGTAACTGGCTGCATCATTTTGCCAGCTTGTTGCGTCTTCCCTGTGTCACATGCTGAGTCCCCCCCCCCCACACATACACGCAGTGGACAGACGTAGTCTCATGACTGAAAAACAGCATGTTGACATTAAAGGCATAAAGGGTACAGCATGCCCAGGGACAAAAGACTCTTGACGCTTTGCAGATTTGACATGCACACGATACACCTGGAAGACTGGAGAAAAGTTGACAAATCTTTATCTGGGAAACAGGGAATTATTTGAGCATCTTTAAGTACAGTGGTGACTACTGGGGTGGGTATATAGACATTAATAACATCAGTTAAATGAGCTGTTTAGCTTAATAAAAAAAGATAAATAGTGGATTCAACAAGTTGGACACAAACGACAACCATAAATATTATGCCTAGCTGACCTGTGCTGTCTGTGCAGGAGACCAGGTTCCCAAACATTGATAAGCTTTAGACCATATACCCCTAGTTGATGAGATTTTGTCACAAAGAAACATTTATGTTGTTAGGTATACTTTAGTACATAATCATATAAATGTCATTGTTATAGATGGGGTGATAACAGTGAGAAACCTTTGACCAGGATAGTCATCTACATGCACCCTCTCTCTCTCTGTGCTAACTTCTAGCTCGTGAAGTCATAGTGAAATTACACTATTCCACATTTGGGACCCCCCCCCCCCACCACTGCGGACCCCTGGGGGTCCCGGCAGTTGACAACCCGTCACAACAAAGATGTGCTACTTCGCATCATTCCGCCATTACTTCTGAGTAGCTGCAGCATTGTGGCAACAAATCAACAACAAGCTATCACATGTAGCCATTTCTTCAAGGAAAGCGATCAACTCAGGTTAAAATGACCCTGGCTGTGATTATGGGCCTCGCACAAACAAGTAAACAAACACTGTCGTAGTCCACTACAATGAATGGCTTGCGCTCTCGCTGCACACTTGAGCTAATTGTTTTCATTTGCCCACTAGGCCACGAAGTAAAAATAACTTTCTCGTGGACGTGAACCGCTTAACAGTAACGATATTTTGGCCCGAGGGCTGTGTTTCAAAGTGGACATAGTCAAAAATGAATGGTTAACATCTGAAGAAGATTCACTCCTGTTTCTAAAGAACAACAACGCGTTATTTAAATGTGGGACCCTTATGTACAGTTGCCTGTCGTGCAAAACAAGTTAAACAACAAATTCAAGTCAGGAAAGTACTTCATTTCAGGTTTGCATTCAGCGATAGAAAGGATATGGGGCCTAGCAGGGCAGCTTGGGTGAGAATAACCGCATCCCATGTAGTACAATGGGGACCTACCCTGTCTAGCTGTCGACCTCTTGTAGTTAACCATGCGAAGGAACCGCGGGCATTTACCTGGACAGGAATTCAACAATGTGTCCGTTTCATAATAGTAAGCAGTTTCGGCGATTTATTTAGTTGATAAGTCCTTCAACAATCTGGACAAAAGTGCTCTCATTTACTCCGTTTCTCTTGCCTTTCTTCCACTACACCTCCCAAACGCGCTGTCTGCAATGCCTCTGTGGCAAACTGATCTCCCGGGTCCTAGCGCCGACCTGAGCAGGAAGCACAGCAGGCATAGGCTGTCCTGGCCCTGATGATAAATCTTTATAATATTCCTATAATATAGGCTGTTAAAGTGTGTCAGTGGTATCCAATAGAGAGTTTATAGTGACCTTATTTATGGTATTTTTATCCTCTGTGGCAGTGGTTCCCAAAGTAGGGTCTAGGGACCACCAGGGGTCCTTGAAGGGGTTTCAGGGTCTCCACAGGCAAATGAGAAATAGTTTGATATCACTGTTGTTTACCCCACTAGAGGAAGCACACTGACAGAATGAGGAAGAGTTACTTTTTTATTTCGACTATCTTGGTTTCAGTGTCTCTACTGTTAACTGCCACCTACAGTATAGACAGTATAGACATTTTTTTGTGATACTGTTATGCTGCTGCAACCCCAGAATTTCCCCCCCGGGGATCAATAAAGTATATATCTATCTATCTATCTATCTATCTATCTATCTATCTATCTATCTATGTAATCCTATGTAAAATTATATCTAACAAAAAAAATCTTCTTAAATAGGACTCCTTAGGACAAAATCTTATCAAATTGAGGAACATTGTCTTGACATGAAAATCTTAGGGAACCTCTGTCCTATGGTGTCACTATAATATTCCCATAATATCCCTATAGGTGTTTTCTGTGATATTTATATAGTGACCTTCTAAAATTTGTTAAACAATTACTATAGTTTCTTTCTTACTGAAGGGGGTAATAAAATAGGCACAGCAAGCAAGAAAGATGCTACATATTCCTATATGTAAGCATAAAACAAGGAATTAAAATTGTCATTTTATTCAATATTAATCAGCCATTTTGGTACAAGTATGATTACAAATATGTATCACATAAAACACAAGATTCACCAACAGATAATTGCTTGGCTCCTGTACTGATCTCTGCCCTCTGCCTCCCAGCCTCTTCTCTCTGCCATCTTTGTCACTCACATCGTAATGTGCTCCTCACTGCTACTACGCCTCAACCTTGCCAAGCTGTCCCCGTCGTACAAACAGGGCTGACCGAGGGTATCCCATAACTACCGTTGCTGTTTTGTCAGCGGTGCCCTCGTCCTCCTCCTCGGCCGTGTCAGTTTCTGGTGATGAATACGTCTACCCTGTTATGTTGTTTATGTGTTCTGCGGGTTCAAAGCAACAGTAGCGAGATCAAAGTCTTTCTCAAATGTTCTTCCATGTAGTTTTTCAGCTCGCCCCTGGCTGAAATTATATAATCTCTTTCCTGTCAAAGATCCATCTGATCTCTTCATCTTTACCGCTGCAGAACAGGAAAGATAATGGAAGAGAACAGAGAACAGACCTTTATTATCTGAGTTGGACTATTGATTTAATTACTAGTTGGAAAGTCAGTGGGTTAAAGGAGAATAGACGATGTATGGTAGAAAGAATTAGACACAGAAGGGCAGGGGGCTCTGACGGGGGTGGGGGATGGAGGGGTCTTTACCAATACAGCATCTCCGGGAGCCGGGGGTGCAATGTTATTAGCACGGTTTCATTATTGTCTGGGATTTAATCCACCTCTTATGCAGCTATACCCACAGCACAGCAAGATGTCAGGACAAAGGCGTATCACAGACCGAGGGCAATTTATTAAAAAAGGCTACAGTCGATGGATTATTTGCTTATTTCAAGCAACTTTTCAGGACATGGAGAAAACATCTGCCCATTCAATTCAGCTGTTTATTGATGACTCGGTTTCTGTAACGCGTGGTCAATACATTTCGGTAAGGTAGCAAAACTGAAACCAACAGCTGCTGTACCTGATAAAGCGGGCTGAACTTTACATAACAAGGAGACCAAAAGCATCACGGGGCATTAAAAGCATCCTCAGATAGACAGCTCAGTGCTGCCCATCCATGTGATGAGGCCGCTGGTCCAGGGGGAATAGCGATGTGGTTCAACTGTGGCTGGCTGGCGGGCTGGCTGGCTGGTCAGACTACACTGGAATGCGGGGCCTTTTGTTTGTCTGAGAGAGGAGTGGGTCAGGGGGAGAATGCCATTGATGATTGCAGAGAGGAAGAATGAACCTCCAGGAAGTGTTCTCTCTCTCGCCCCCTCCCCACTACCCCACTCTCATTCTCTCTCCCTCCCTCTCTCGCTCTCTCTATCATTTTCTGTGTGTGAGAACCTTCACCGTGCTGAGCCTCTCTCTGAGGCCTCAGTCCCCGGGCACAACCACTGCTTTGTCTTGCCCTGTGAACACACACCCCTCCTCTACTGAGCGCCTGCGTTTGCCAGGCCAGGGAAACACAGGGCCACTGGTCCTATTCTTATCCTCATAGCTGCTCCTGCATGGCTTGTGTGTGTGCTGAATGGTAAATTGTTTTTCATATGGCACACACTTCAGAAGCTTTCATTTAAAAACATTTTGTTTGCTGGTGTTTTTGCGACGAGTATGAAGCCATCCATCATTTCGAAGCCCTTCCTTACTTTTTCAATAAACCATTAATCTACTAGCATCCAATTAATGTTAGATCAAGTGAAGGGAAATACCTTATTCAATTTAGAGCACACAAGAGACAGGTTGTTCTTGTCTTTTGCTTATGATCATCTGGACATGGGTTAAGTACAGATGCCCACCCGCTGTAATGGTAAGAGCCAGACTAAAAATGGAATAAGGCAGTAAGTCGATAAGAATCCGAGCCAGTGGCCCCTTCCGACCAGTGGCTGCCGTCTCCCGTCACACTGCTCATTCCCCTCCGTGTCAGGGGGCTGTGAGGAGCTGCAAATGGCCCTTTCAAAACACACGACAGCTGGAACACAGGGCAAAGGTGACTGAGGCAGTTGGGGGAGCAGGGGGAGGGACAGGAGGCAGGAGGGGGGGGGGCATAAGATGAGCAGCTGCAACCTCAAGCCCCTGTTTCTCCACTGTGCCGCCATCTCAAGCTTCAACAATTACAGAATAGCCACTTTCCCTCTATTGGCTTATATTTTGAGAATCTGAAGGTATGGTGGCAAGATAAGTTAGCTAAGGGAATTAGTGGCATATTTTTAATTTAAAGACTTAGTATCACTTCCTATTTTAAGGGCCATAGAGACAATTGAAACCATGTAAATAACAGCCCCAGGGATTGATGTGCTCTGGGGAAACAATGGCACTGGGTGGTTTGGTGCTCAGGGAATTCCACACCCCAAAGCAGGATTACAGAGAACAGTCCTTCTAAACTCCCAATAACCCACACACCTCCTGAATCAGAGCGCATTTATTTTACTTTCATCAATCTAGAAATATGAGGGAGAATATCATTTCATTCTAAGGACATTGTAAAAGGTAATGTAACTTTTGGATTTGAACAGACACTTATATAACAATCTCATTATTTTTGAGATAGTACTTATGAGAATACTTCTGAATACAAAAAGGGGGGGGGAAATCCTCAGTGAGTCCAGCTTTAATTTTGTAATTTTGTAGTTTTTATAATTATCACGAGAGGGGAGCATTCAGGACGAGTGTTCGTATTTGGTTACCTACAATAATATGTTGTGAGTCATCAGCGGGTTTGAACGTTTGCCACAGTTTAGGATTTAGTGAATTGACGCGCCTATTGGGGACAGGTGTTTTAATAAGACAGCCGATTGACGTCCCCCTATGTACTCTGCTACTTGCTGCCACTGTGTGAATTCACGGAGTAGTACAGAACTTATTGTGGCCGCCGCTATCGCGAGACTTGTGCCATTATCAACCTGCTTGACACACAGCAGCGCTGAGTGCAGCCTGCCTTGCCAGGGTCGGACTGAAGCTCAAGAAACGACAAGGAGAAGAGAACATCTGGCCGCACATCATGAAAGGACGTCGGAGCGTGTAGGAAAAACACGACGAACCGGTTCAGGGAAATATATGTAAGTGTTGTTGTTGTTTTTTTTATGTCTATAGAACCGGAGAAAGCGAAAGTTAAGAGTGTCCCCCTCGCCGCTTCGTTCAGCGCAGTTGGCTTTGCTGTGAGTTCCTCTGCTGTTTAAAAGGCTCCCAGCAATGCGATTCCCAACACGGACATGGAGCTCGTTTTACTGCGCCCTTGCCCCCCCTTATCTTCTCCTTGCACTTTTCCCTTTCCTTTAAAATAACCTAACTATTGTGCGCAAAATTACACGGCAGCACACCGGGGGCTCGGCAGCATCAAACTTATCCAAATCGTTGCAGGTTTTTTTTTTAAATGTCTGCTTCTGCTATTTTTAATTAACCCTTTTAAAACAAATATCTCACTGTTGTGCGTGTCTGTCTGATCAGTGCGTAAAGAAAGGGCCACAAGGCGTCTTATTGTCGGGTGCAGTTTTGCTTTTGGCCTTGCTGATAAATTACCCCCATAAAAGTTGAACATGCCGTGTAACCTTCTCGCACTTATAAATCCACTCTTATAATAAGTTGTGTGTCTTTTTTGGACCGCGTAGCTCAGTGTTAACATATGGCATAAAGAGGAGCACAGCTGGAGGTAGCGTTTCCATTGCGGTGATGTCAGAGCAGCTGACTCCACAGCTTGCAGTGTAATTAGCAAACAGAGCACCAGTTTACTCACTCTCCTCTGCTCTTATTTTATACGTTAGCCTGCCCCGACGGAGGAGTGGTATCGTCCACAGGAGCCACTTGATTGATCAGTAAACACCATCGTTTGCGTGTGTGTGTGTGTGTGTGTGTGTGTGTGTGTGTGTGTGTGTGTGGAAACGCCGGTGCGTCAGTTTTCGCATTTTCCATGGGAAGCGCAAAAAGTAGGCTGGCTACTACTAACCGGAATACTTTTGATAATTGGAGAAGGGTCCGTTTACACAGTGATACAAGACTGGATGAGCGCAGCAAAGCGTGTCCTGCACCACTGGGAAGAGTGTAGAATTGTTGTCTAATTGGATAATGTTATTGATTAGAGCACCGGGTAATCCTAAAATCCTTCTTAATTCCTCAGAGATAACTTGTAACTTCACTCTTTGAAATTGGGAATGCGGGAGAGGTTTGTGCTATAGTAAATATACTGGTCGCTACTTTTAAACAATTTGTGCCAAAGGAATGATTAGCTTCAACAATAACTAAAGTTATTGCCCGCATTCTCTCCGGGTTTGATTACTTCGTTTTTGCCTCTGAACGCCTAGGCGTCGCTAACGCCGCGGCGCCCTGTGACTGGCTGCATTTCGTTTATTCAGTATCCTGTTTTTCCTGTTTTTCACCAGGTTATGAAGGAAGAATGGAGTTCCCAGACCATAGCCGCCAGTTGCTGCAGTGTCTGAGTCAGCAGCGTCACCAAGGTTTCCTCTGTGACTGCACTGTTCTCGTCGGAGAGGCTCGATTCAAAGCGCACAGAGCCGTGCTGGCCTCCTGCAGCATGTACTTCCATCTCTTCTACAGGGACCAGCTAGACAAAAGGGACGTTGTGCATCTCAACAGTGACATTGTGACAGCCCCGGCTTTCAGTCTGCTCCTTGAATTTATGTATGAGGGGAAGTTGGAATTCAGCACTCTGCCGGTGGAGGATGTCCTGGCAGCAGCCAGTTACCTCCACATGTATGATATAGTGAAAGTGTGTAAAGGCAAGCTTAAAGATAAGGAACTTTGCCCCCTGGATGAAAAGATGGGTGAGGGCTTAGGACTGAGCTGTCCGAACAGGGAAACTTCCTCAGATGGCGAGCTGCACAGTAAGCAGCTAGGCCGGCGACAGCCCCAGACACAGGCTCAGGGGCTCCACAGGGCCCCCCCGGCAGAGGAGTTTGACATGGACAACAACGAAGTCAAGCTGGCTGTCACAGATTGTGATAGGTCTGCACAGAGCAGGCAGAAGGCAAACGGTCACTCTGGCAGGTCCCAGGACCTTGTAGGTGTCAATTATGTGTCAGCAGAGGCCGAGCCCTGCGTCCAAACAGCTGGAAAAACAAAAGCTGATGTCAGTAGTTCCACCGTATCGCTGTCCCAGAGGTCCCGGGCTTCAGATGACATGGACTGTGCACTGGATTTGTCTTTCAAGCCTCTGTCTAGCAGAGATCCCTTACAACCCTCCTACGTCTCGGGACAGCTGGCCCTCGACAGCCAGCAGCAGGGCACTGAGCCACTTGTTAAAGACGAACACGACTTGCTGTCAGAGCAGGAGGACAGTGAGCCGATGAGCCCGGAGAGCCAGCGCTTTGGGAATAGCGCCAGGAGCTCAGTGGTGACAGGGTTCGCTGCCCTCTTCCCAGGCAACAACGGCTCCACAGCCGCCCTGCTCTCCCAGGAGGAGGACCTGATGGAGGAGGAGGGGGAGGCCTGCAGGGGGAGGGAGGGCGCCCCAGGCAGGGAGGGGGGCGAAGAGAGGAGGGGTCGGTTGCTGGGGGACAGCGAGGAGGAGGAGGAGGACGACTTGGCCTCCTCAGACATCTCCACCTCCAGTGGGGTGCTCCTGCCCCCGGGGCAACAGGTGTGCGTGTGCCCCCTCTGCAGTAAAGTCTTCCCCAGCCCCCATGTGCTGCAACTGCACCTCAGCTCACACTTCCGTGAGAAGGACGGCGCACGTTCCAAGCTGTCCCCCGACGGCTCGGTTCCCACCTGCTCGCAGTGCGGCAAGACCTTCTCCTGCATGTATACCCTTAAGCGCCACGAGCGCACACACTCTGGTGAGAAGCCATACACCTGTGGCCAGTGCGGCAAGAGCTTCCAGTACTCCCATAACTTGAGTCGGCACGCTGTAGTTCACACACGTGAAAAACCTCACGCTTGCAAGTGGTGCGAGCGGCGCTTCACCCAGTCTGGGGACCTCTACCGCCACATCCGAAAGTTTCACTGTGGCCTTGTCAAGACTCTCGCCATTGGATAAAACACACCTCTCACCAGTGCCATGACATAAGACAGAGTATGTCTTTTCATATACTGAGTACTACTACTGAACAATTTTCTTATTAGTATACACATATTGAACGTTTGTTGGAGACATATCCTTTTGGAATTCTACCCCATGTGGCATTTCTCAAGTTAAATATGTAGCAACTTAAAAGCTGGACCTGTTTTCTGTGCTGAGCTATGTTGTAGGCATACCTGATGGTCAGAGGCAGACAGTTCAAGGTGCACACAGGCTGTAAAACTAACATGGGTGCTGTGAAACTCCAGCTGGCTCTATGTCGAAGGTGAACAAATCAGATGATGCACTTGTTTATTTCTGTCTTGTTAGTGTCAATCTGTTGAGTTTAGTGTGGAGTATATTTGAAAGAAATGCATCCTATGGTTCATAACTTATGGATGGTAGCTAACGCTAACGTATGTTAATACAATCGTCTGAATGAATGATGAGACTTTATTTGTGCGCATGGAAGAACAGAACCGTCCGTGAGTAGCAATATATGATTTTTTTTTTAACTCCTACGTTATTATTTATTTTGAGATTTGTCTAGTCCTTAACAAGTAAACTATCATAAGGCAGCAAAATTAATGAAGTTTGACTACTGGAAGTATGATTTTTATTTTATTTTATTCCTCTTCTTGGAAATAGAATTTTCTTTTTGGTTGAAATGAAGTTGGTTGCAGTTTTATGTTGTTTAAAATGGAAGGCAAACAGACCATCATACTATTATTTTCACCATGGATCACCGACAGGTTTTTTTTTTTTTTTTTGCCTTGGCCAGAGTTATGTGATCTTTTGTTGCTAATCCAAGTGAGCACATATCGAAAGAATGGCCTTCTAATTACAACTTTAAAAGGAGCTGTATGAGCAGAGGGATGCTGGAGAGTAGTTATTATGAAGATGGAAGATAGCTACAGCTAACGCCTGTAACATTGGTGCCTATTGAAATCATTAACATTTCACCTAGTGTACTTAAACAAGGATAGGATATATCGCCATGCCTTCTTGTCAAATTCAGCGCGTCTTTGGGCCTTTTTAAAAATCTGGATTACACTCTCTTTGCACAACGTCCAAATACCAGGTGGTAACAAAGGTAATAGTCTGTACTGGAATGCCAATTGATCCATGAGTGTCCTTAATTAAACAATTTACGAGAATGTAATAAATGTGTGTAAATCAAGCTCTTGTCAATAAAATTTTTATTGACTCCTTTTTGATTGAAAGCAAATAGTTCCCAGTTAAATTACCTTGTTATTTCCTGGTATGGCAGCAGTATAAAAGAGAGGGTAAATTGACAAAGTGTTGAGGGCAGAGGGAGAAAGGTGGAACCAGTACATCATCTGTGTGCCTCTGTGTCTGGATGGATTACACGTCTGTTGGTAGCACTGTTCGTTCATCAAAGCTCCGCTTCATTGACTGCAGCTGAATCTACTGAGTTTGTGTGTTTTTCTTTCTTTTTGAGTTGACTTTTTTTTTTTTTTTTCATTCATGTGTTTTCATATCTTCCTGTCTGTGTGTGTGTGTGTGTGTGTGTGTGCGTGTAAGATACTACTGATGAAGTTAGAGCTCAAGCCTTTGGTGTTACTAGTCTTGAAAGAATCTTGGTTAAAAAAAAATTAGCCTTGGTGAGCCCCGTTCTGCCGAAGAGCAGTGAAATGGATTTCTTCTGTGGTGGGGTTCACTGAGACGCTATATGGATTCTTACCAGGGAAGCAGCACTAAAAGTTTCTGATATTTGTTTAATCTGTCCTGAGAAGACTTGATCAGAATTATTTATTAGTTTGACTTGGTTCAGGGTTTACGATAGGTGTGATCTTATTTCTCTCCAAGCTCGGGAGACCTCACGTCTTGCCGAGCTATCTTGGTACTCTTCCACTGGTGTTGGGGCTGTCTGTTCATTTTCGCTGTGCAAATCGAGTTACTGTAATTGTATTTTTAATATACCGTTCAGAAACCTCGACGGAGTATTCAAGATTTGTCACATGTAACATAGAGAAGCACTTGTTTTTAGCATGCATATAGTTTCAACACTTTTGTCTAGGCTGCTATTTCTTACTATTTGTATATTTATTGTAAATATATATTCTATTTATCAAACGGTTTGTTTTTTTTTCCGTGTTAGAACACATGCAAGGTTGAGAAAGCCAGGTGTCTTATTCAGGCCGCAGCCTCTCAGCTCACAGTGTCACGTCTTCCCCGGAGATTTTTTTTTTTTTGGTCCCTCTTCCATATTCAAAGCTTCACCGGGCTCCGCCTCACTACAAATCAGAACCGTTAATACCGCTGCGACTGCTGTTCCGCCAGAGGAAACAGTTGTTCACAAGCGCAGCCACACCGATACGGTGCGGGCTACCTATAGAAATCAGACAATACGAGCACTGTTCTCCCGTGTACCAGGTAGTTCTCAAGGGATCATTGTGTATCTCTCTCTCTCCTAGCTGAGGGGAGAAAAGGCACCGCAAGTCTCTCTTTGCACTTTTCTGTATTGAATGGAGCCATTGGAATGCGAGAAATGTATTTAGCAAAGGGAGACCAAGGAGACTGTAAACAGGTGCATTGTCTGGAGGCATCAAAGAACAGCCCTCTATCCCGGCATGCAGTAGATAAGTGCTTCATTGTTCTTCTACGCGGAGGAGATACCATGGTGATTTGATTGCACGTGTATCATGAGAATATCTGAAGTATCAGAGTATTGCTTTCCAAGTGTCTTCAGTGCTCGAGTTTGAAAAAAGCCTTTTCAAAAAGTTGGAGAACAGAATATTCATGAAAAACTTCTCTAACGGTGGAAGTCAGGTGTAGGTGTCCATTTCAGCTCCTTAGGTTTTGTTTGTGTTGTTTTTAGTTTTTTACGTCTTTCTCATTAATCATCAGTACTCCTTTCAGGACATACAAATCTATCCCCATGTGATTCATAGGTGTTTTTTGTTTTTTTTGTTTAGCATTTGGAATGAGTCGTCTGTCAGCATTTGCTAATGAGAGCGCAAGTCAGGAAGGAACCAAAACCATTAATCTCAAAGTTGCATGCAATCTCTTTTCATTCTGTTTCATAACCTGTAGTCAGCATTAGTGAAAAGGACTGTTTGGATGGGGCTTGCATGTAACTTCATGAGAAATGGTTTGGCTTTCTCTGTTGTTTACCTGCACAAACACTCTTGTTGCAAATGCGTACAGACATCACAAAAAGAGCAACTCTGGCATCGATCCTGTTCGGATGCCCTGAGAGTTTAACCGCTTTGGTTACTGGTCAAAACGGTAGGCTTCTTAAAAAAAAAAAAAAAAGCCCACCAGTTATATCATGAAATTGTCAAGTGTTTCATGAAATGTGAGTTTTTCTGATACATAGATGTTGTGTAGTCTTGATAGCGTGTGATATTTCAATCAGAACACACAGGAATGTAGATTTTGTCACTTATTATTGTCTGTGGTTTTTTTTTTTTAAAAGGAACATTTCTTATGTGGTGCAGTTGATTATTCTCACATGTACATGTGTACAGAGGTAGAAACTAACGATATGTAAAGAATTGTTTCTGTTAATTGCTTTCAGTCTTTATTTATACCTCCAGGATGATCACAGAATGTGCCTTGTAGACACACTAATGAGTGTTGCATCTGGAGAAGCCCTTTTCTATACTGTACGTTTGCCCTTGACTGCGGTGGTAATGTTCACGTCACCTTAACAGTGGCCCAGTGAAGTGAAAAGATAACTATTGACAACTATTGTTCCTATTTTTCTGTCGTATCAAAATGTCAACTCAGTCAAAACTAAAAGTTTGAAGTCCATTTATTTTTGCTGCTTTGGGAGATTACATTGAGAGATTTATTTGACCATTTGTGTTTATGTTAAATCTGTTTTGGACTTGCTAAACGGAAGTATTGGCTTTCACTAGCCAATACTTTAGCCAATACTATTGGGAACTAACAAAGTCTGTTCCTTAGTTAATGTCATTGAATGTGAAACACTGAAATATTGATTGATGACTTGTATGGAAACCGATAGCATTACTCTTGATTGAGGGCTATGTTTGCCCAACTCATGCTGTATGATCTTTAAGTCTAAAAATGACTGTAGGGTTACACTGATACTGGAATTTTGTCCTCTGCAGGTTACAACTGTGAAATTGTGTATAATCATGAGAAATATTTATTATTGCATTGCTTCTTGTGCAACATTTGACTGTCTCTCAATTTTAATTTGGTAAAAAAAAAAAGCTTCTAAATGTCAATGAAAATCTTTTTAATAGAATTTGTAGAAGTGCCATTAGAATTTAATATAATTTTTTAATAAGAAAGGTATATTTTATAGTAATCAATTGCTTCAGTGTTAGTAATGTAGAGATTAGGGGACAATCTTATGCAGAATTGACATTGCTTAGATCTTGAGGCAATTTACTTTGATCTATAATTGTATGTGCATTTTTTTGTTTGCGCTTTTCGAGTGTGCTTGTGTGTGTGCTGTGAAAATGTGACAATCTTGATTTAGGTCTTTATTAAGATTATGCATAGATTAAATGGAACAACTCTCTGTGGCTGGGTGGATTTCATTCATTTTGCACCTCACGTAGTCCGTGAATAGTTTTTGTCTTTCATCATATGTTTTATCTTCTGCAGACGCCACACATCCAATTATCAATATATGAAGTTGAGCTGCACACGCGGGGAAAAGGAAGTAAATGTGAGATTCTCACACACACAAAACAACCTCAAGAGTGTTTTCAAGGAGAGCCGACTGAGCTCAGCAGCAACAATCAGCCTGTGTGTGTGTGTGTGTGTGTGTGTGTGTGTGTGTGTGTGTGTGTGTGTGTGTGTGTGTGTGTGTGTGTGTGTGTGTGTGTGTGTGTGTGTGTGTGTGTGTGTGTGTGTGTGTGTGTGTGTGTGTGTGTGTGTAGAAATGCAATGTGTACAGAGACAACAGAATGTGATAATACTGTGGGTCTTACAGGCTCCATCCCATTGAAACCATAAACTGAGCTCAAGGACAGAGCAATTTCAAAGATGGCCTCCCATTGTTCCAAACCTGTTGCCTGTAATCCGCAAAGGGGATAAACCTGGGATAACAAAGATATTTGACTTTGTTATGTAATTATTAAAACCAACATTTCTACAGCATTATTATATATCACGAAATGAGCCTCAAACTGACTACATATCCATATATACGAGTAAACAACAAACAATAAATATGTGTGTCTAATTGGGGAACCTCATGCCAATTCAATGGTCATTTTCTATGGCGAGAACTTTTAATTATTCCCCCGCTGCACAGCTAAAGAAATCCAGCTGCTCTGCTATGTGATCCCAATAGGGATGGGCTCAGGTTCCCACCACCCTCCCCCCTATCCCAGCACACCCATTCTGGGAACCCCATATAGACGAGGGCCGCATCCACCCGACCCTGCCCCCATCCATCCTACCTCCCACCCCCTCGGCCCCCAAACCGTGGCCCCAAACCTCGGCCTCATCCCACCACTCTATTGTGTGCGTGGGTAGTAGCTCAGCCGGTCTATTGTCTGGCCCCGCTCCCCAGCACGTACTTTATGCACAAACAGACGACACAGCGGCGCTGGCCAGGCAGCCCCGGCATAAAGAAAACAATGTCCTCCCAAGATCATTCATAAACACCCTGAACAGCCCCAGCCAGCTCACAGTAAATAAGGGCCCTCTGCAATGCGATGACCACCTCGCACTGTAAACACCCCCCACGGGAGGCCTCGGAGCACTCACTGGCACCAACATCTCACATCTGCCCGACAGGATCCAGGGCTTAGGACTGCCTAGTGTGTGTGTGTGTGTGTGTGTGTGTGAGTGTGTGAGTGTGTGCATTTCTGATGGACCAAGACCTCCACATGGAAAGCAGGGGCCATGTGACAGGGCTTAGCTGCAGGGTGAAGCGCAGGGATATGTGCGGTGTAACTCGATGGTGTAATAAAGCATTCCTCTCCGAGGCTCAAAGCCCGGCTCGTTTGGCGGTGGTGTTTTTTCGTGTGTGTCTGTGTGTGCGTGTGTGTGTGTGTTTAGAGGTACTTGAGAGAAGTTGAGAGGAAAGTTGTAAGTGTCCACCACCTCACAAGGCCAGCGGTGGGAGCCCTTGACCTCTGAAGGGACGGACTGCCAGGGACAGCTGGTGTGGCCTGTGTTTATTTATTTATTTCTTAACAAAAGACAGGTGGTCACACTTGAAAAGGGCACACAGTCACACATGCACTTGTGTGCAGAAAACACACACACACAAACACAAACACACACATGCATAGGTAGTTTTTTCTCTTTTTCTCTCTACGTGTTCGGTTATCATTTTTTTTGTAAACCCTTTTGACTTCCAGATAATCCCAATCACATTGCAGAAACGGTAATTCAATCCAGTCTGATGCTACAATAAATAAATAAATAAACAGATTCTCAAGTATGAGAAGGAAGTCAACATTGTCAAGTTGTGAGGTTACATGTTTCCTGTCAATACACTGGAGGCAAATACAACGCCCTTGACGCATCGTCCTTCATTCATCCTCTTTTGAAGGTTGCCCTCAAGTTGTTGATCACTTACAACTTTGATCTGAATTGCATATACGGCGTACGACCGGCGCAAAGTGCATAAATACATATCAACTAGTGCTCTCACACTGGGGTTGCCTTTTTTGGAGCGGCTCGTCCTGAGAGTGCCAAGACAGTGTGTCCTTGGTCCACTGCACAGCTGTCACTTACTCACACTCGTTGACGCATATTTATAGCAGCAGCATCATTGGGCTCGACGCTCACAACACTCAGGCCACAGCTGGTCCCCAAAAGAATGGGTGAAAGACAAAGCCACATGCTCCCGCTGGCGGACTGCAGTTGGTCTGGTCTGGCTCCTCGTGGAGACCCCAGCCGTACATGTACCGGGGCAGGACAAGATGAGGGCCGTTCTCGGGAAGGCACGCCGTGACCTTTTTCATTAAGAGTGTCGTGGATGGGGATGCGCTGAAAAACCTCGACAGCTGCGCACTCCCCATTTTGAGGGTATATTAACACATCGCATCATTATGGGGTTCAGAGAGCAGGGTAGAGGACCCCGGGCACTGGCATCCTTCCGACCAAGTTAACAATGAATATCTCCGGTGAATATTTCAGATGACAGACAGGCATGTTAAGCTCCTTCTGTAACATATTTTACTAGGATGGCAATGGGCCGACAGTATGACATGCACTTAAAATTGTGTGGAACGCCTTTGAAGAGTGTAGATCTTCCTTAAAACTGTAATATCGAGTTCTGAAAAACCTTATCTTTAAAAAAAAACAAAAAAAAACTGCAGACATCTCGACGCCCTGCTTGTCAGCAGCTGTCTGTTCACTCAGCCAGAAATCAAGTGTTGCCCTCGGACACCAACTGCAGAGCTCCCTGAAGACCGGAGCCACAACTGGCCCGCTGAGCATGGATGTGACTCAGGAGCTCATAGGCTCATTTCCAATAAGCTCCAGGAAGCACACACACACCTCCAAGCTAATATCTATACCGCCAAGTCATGTGACTGATTCCTATAAAGCTGTGCTGAGGACGTCAACCACTGAGAATAATTACTCACAGTGCACAACGCATGACCCTGAAACCAGTAGTCATCATCAGCGATGAGCTGGAGCCGAGCGAAAGTGATGACTACAATGACTACGACTCAAGGTCATGTCCAGTAGGCATAATTGTAGCCAAACTGTCTGCAGCAGAGGCCTGCTTCTGGACAACCTCTAGTTCTTATGCTCGTTTAAATCAAAATATCAGATAGCAGACAATCTCGAGGTCAGACTGACTGGATAGGAATTTCATTATCATAGCAGTCAAAATGTTCATATTTTCACTACTATGGAGGGAATAGGTGCTCCTTAAGCCTAGTGGACATTTAAGAAATCCATCCAATGAGAAAGCAGGTTTGTTACATTACTCTACTGAACATGGCCCAGTTAGTCAGGAACTAATGTGGATGACCTGTCTTGACATGTGCTGCCATCTACTGGATATTGTTAACAGTGCACAGTTGGGTAACATGTTTGCTACCGACTCCAATGTCTATTCAGATACCCAGTCACTGTTGCTGAAGTAGTCAGGAATTGTTTCCCAGCCCATATTAAAAAAAAAAGTGAATTTTTGTGAATGCACAATACAGTCATGGATTTGAGACAAGTGGATAAACAAAGAAAATCTTTCAAGTTTATTTCTCCAATTTGAAATGCAATACATATATACACATACACACAAATAAACATTTGGATGATTTAAAAAAAAAAATCACAGGTATAAAATGCAGTTTCAGCAATCTCTCATGTGAGATCAAAAGGCAACTAACATTTTGTTCAAGCATAATCCTCTGGTCCTGCCTTGTTTGGTCTTCCTTTACGTCGAGCAACCACAGCACAGTACTTGATCATATCGGCCACTATAACTGGAAGACAGAGAAGAGAGGATGTCTGAAGTTCAATTTAAGACTAAGATCAATTTCACAATTTAAATAAATGTGAAACTGAAAACTGTATAGAATACAGATCTGCATGACGAGGCTGATTTCTCACTGAATTTAAGACATAAAATGCTACATTTAACTGTACTCAAGACCTTTCTGGATTAATTTTGTTATTATTGTAAGACCAGGAGACCATTTCATGTTCCAGGAGCTGCAGACACCCTGGAAGACAATGTGCAAAAAGTAACCAACATCTACAAACACAAAACAGGCTGCACCCATGCAAAACCTTGCATTCAAAAGGAGTGGCGACGACAATCTCAATCCCCTACTGAGCAACTTCCAAAAATATCTTGACATTTATATTTTCTGTATTGCCATTATAATGAAAGTGTCCTGTTGTTCACAGTATGACGAGGGCAGTACACACTTAACGACTGGTCTGCCTGCCTGCTCTTCACATACTTCAACCCTTTTCTGAAATGTATTCCTCCAAATACAATTGTACAGCAACTTATCACCAGTTGAGCAAGCAGAATTGTTAATCTTATTGCGTGAATAGGTATTGTTAAAATTGCTTCTCTTACGGTTCATTCTGTTTTTCTCCTGACTTAACTGAGTTAAACTAAATGTTGCCAGGGTTAGGCTTATGATATTTATCTTATCAAGTATTGTACTATGCATTGCTTAAATAGATACTAACAGTGTCCTGTTGTCCTTGTACCCTGTGTCAGAATGTACAGTATGACCTCTGAAGTTGTCAATATTCCTCTGCACCAAATGTCAGCAAGATTAATTCCTCCACATTTACTGTACTAGACAATTAAGTAATTCTTATTCTAAAATAAAGCTGAGTGTGAGATGGGAGACAAACTCATGATATTCCCTAAACCTTGCCCGCTTCTAATTATGGAATTAGTGCAAATACCAATAAAATCACCAGTAAAACTCTAAAAAGGTGAAATGATGTCTGCAATGCTTATGAGATACATATGCATCTATAATAATAATAATAATAATAATAATAATAATAAACACCCTACATAAACAGCAAATCTTTCATGCCAACGCTAATTACTTTCCAACTGACAACTAATCAGCCTTGGCATGCCTTGCTCTTCTAGTAAAAAACATAGTGTCATGGCAGTTTGAAGCTGGGGTTTCAAAAAGAAGCTTCTTGACTAGCTTCTGTCCTCTTACAGAAAAAGGATAATCCAAAAGCTACTTACTCTACGATAGTGCAGACAGAGCAGCAGAGGCTGGAGCAGCTGGAGCACTGGCGGGTGCAGGAGGAGCAGGCTGGACGGTCACACTGGGAGCATGGCGCCCTGGACCCCTGGCTCTTCTGACACACACAGCAGCCTGCAGGACCCACTGGTGCACCTGGATACAAAACACACACATCAATGCAGAGCACTCAGAGTATTTAGCAAAGTTCTTAACTTGCAACGTGTTAACATCTTTGCTGCTTTAATTACATGTCAGCATCTTGTTGCCAACATTTCCCTTGTGTATGATCACCCTTTCAATCGCCCACCCGTGCAGGCTCACCTTGTGCAGTGGTTGTTCTTGTCAGCCTACCATCCAGTCCAATTAGTGTCTGTCCCCTCAACAGTGGCTGACTGCATTCGGGTGTCACAGCTTGTCCAGGGGACTGTGGGTCTGTGCATTTCTCCTCTCCATCCACATTCCAAATTTTTCCCATAACAGCGCTGGCACCATTGAAGAGCAAGTTCTTAGTCTTTTCTGTGGAGACATGAATTGTATGAATGAGTGGGAAGGGAACTACAAGTAGTCAACTCAGCTAACATTAGACTTGGCTAACGTTTAGTTAAGTTGGCGTTCATGACTTATTAAAGCAAAGACAACGCAGCAGAAACCGTGGTTAATACGTTCGTTAGATTAGAGTTAACTCACTGGCTGTCCAACTGACACATCTGTTAGTTATTTTTCTCTCTGACGCCACCCTCCCTGCCTGGTAGCACCTCAGAAGCTAGCTGGCCGTAATGGCTAATGATAGTTGTAACGTTATACCAGTATAGAGTCCTCTAACACTGGAGGTTGTGTTCTACAAACAATCGATAAGACTTGAGACTTAACATTTTCGTAATGTTATGGTAGCCGAGTCAAGGCCCAGAGAGTGAAATAACACGCATTGCAAACGGCTAGATGTTTTGTAAACACGAACAAATGCGCCCGAGCGTGACTGGCGCCATTACTCCCGTCCGAAACTTGTGGAGCTACACAGCTAATGCAAGTAAAGCCCACTAGCTAGCTGTGTGTATACACGAAGCTAACACTAGCTAACACTGTGACGCAGCGGCATGTCCACAAACTTTCTCTCACCATAGATTTCTTGTCGGTATTTGTTTCCAAAGACACCGTGATGATTCAACTCCTTTTGTCCAACGTGTATTTTATATTGTGATGAGAATGACTCCGAAAAAGGATAAGACCGTTTAGGCATTTTGACGTGCTTCTCGGTTTTAGACTTTTGTTGCGGGAAAAAGAAAACTGTGGCAGCGAGGAACCAATCAAATATCTAACTTGCAGTCACGTGACATTGGATCCTCATTTAACCCTTCCATGCCTTCAGGCACTGTTGGAAACTTTGTTATCCAGGATTTCCCGCGCGTGAATGATCTAACAAATTGGTAAATACTCTGATATCGGAGTTGCCGAGATGTGACGGGACGGAGAGCAAAAGTCAATCGTCAGTCGAAGCTGTGTCAACAGTTGGGGGTAAGAGGTAAAAGTGATGTCTGCAACAACAATGTGGCTAATAAAGTGATTTAAATATCAATGACGTCTATTCGTCTTCATTTTGCCGCTGTATTTGTAGCTACTTGCGGCTTGATTTCTAAGATAAAACAGCCACAAAAATGTGCTTTTGTTAAAGGATTAATTTTATTATTTTCGACCAAAAGTGAAGATTCAGACACTTTCAAATGTGTGAAATAATGTATACTTTCTTTTTTCTTCTTCATGTTGATGGCAACTTTAAATTAGGAAATATTTACATAGTTTTTCTGTTATATTGCTTAAAATAAAGACAAACAGTCCCATTGAACATCATTCTAATAGCCTATGAGTTCAGTTGGGGCTGCCTCTAGAAAATCAAAACAGTAGTCGATATGGGTAATCCTCTTGGGACCCTATGGAGCACAGAGCATCCCCCATGGATCCAAGGTGCATGAATTTTATTATTTCAAAACAATTGTGCTGTTTTCATTGGTATTGTGGCACAGTAGATTGACACTAGCCTTACAAATAAAGCACAGGAATCTTTGATGATGATGACCAGCACTGTTACATAACAAACCAAAGCCACAGCCAACATTGTTCAAAGGTTACACAGATGTGTCGTCTATCAATTGAACAGTAGTAGATAATTCTAGGGGTCGAAAATACACATCATGCCATATCCTTTGTCCTTCCATTAAGGGTGGGGAAGGTTTTCCTTCAGAACATCTGGATCATGCACTCTCTGGACTTTCCCACGCCGACCCACTTGACTGTAGAGAGAGAAGGACATGTATCAGTAAACTTCTTTGAGGAGTCATAACCAAAAGGAAATCTCTACTAAAGGAAACAGTGCCACCTAATGGATCTGTTAGACACTCACATTCACCTAGTTTCTGCATTAATATTTGATATTGCTTTGGAGGCCTTCAGGGTGTAGGTACTAAGATTTGTTTTCTGCATACTTGTGTATTTTAGATTTATGCTTTTTATAGATTTGAAATACCAAGATTACAAGATAAAAGGCTGGTTATGTAAGGTTGCTGTATTCTGCATTTCCATCAATACTACAATCACTATATCTAATCCTGCCTTCTCTTAATTCAAACGTACTGGGAACTCCAATGTGGTTCTCAATGAAGCGGATGTAGTTTTGTGCCTTGGCTGGGAGGTCGTTCCACTTCCTGGCTGCAGATGTGTCAGCCTTCCAACCAGGGAAGGTCTCATACTCCACCTCCACTTTGTGCAAAACCTCCATGTTGGCTAGGGATTAATCAAAGGGATTATTAATCTTTAAATCAATATTGTGTCTTGATTATCAGATCTTTTCCTTAATCAAACAAAGCAGGCGGCCTTGTGAGCCTTCTTTTACATTTGAGTTCCTTCTGTTAACATCATACCTGGGAAATGGGGAATTCTTTTGCCATTGAGTTTGTAGGCTACTCCGACTTTGATTTCATCCAACACATCCAGAATGTCAAGTTTTGTCAAAGCAATGCTGTAGGAAAAGTTACAAGTCTTAGAAAAACAGATTCTACTATTATATCCATTCATAATCTACAGAAATAAAAGGTATCGAATAAATGTAACTGATCAGTCACACATAATAATGAAATGGAGCTTTAAATGATGGTTAAACAGACAGGTCCTAAACTCCTCCGTCCACTCACGCAGTGAAGCCATTGATCATGTGGGCGTATCTGAGGATGACCAGGTCCAACCAGCCACAACGACGCTTCCTTCCCGTGGTTACACCCACTTCATGACCCCTCGTCTGCAGCAGCTCACCCACCGACTGCACAAATCATGTCGCCTTACCGGTTACTTCATTACACATTGAGTCAATGATGTCAAACATCCACTCATGCACATTCACAGTGACCTCAGAAGCGTAATATCAGTACATTACATTAGCTGTATACACAAAAGCACAGTATATTTTCACAAGGGGTGGGGGACACAGTTGAAACATCTTGAGCTACATCCGTATGGCCAGGTCTTGTGTTGGGTAACGTGACCCCAGCCCGTGTCAGTCTATCTTGAACCCGGACTCTGGCCCTAAATTTATCCCTCTGAACATGTGATCTGAGTGTTTGAGCCAGTCTCACAAAATTTGACAGCTGCACTCAGTAAGTAAATGTCTCACAGGCCACCCTCCCTGGCTGGCAGTCACATGATCATAAGCACACTATACATATCAAGCTCAGTATCAATGAGTTGCATAAGATGTCATGTGACTCTTCATACAATAGAAATGTCACACAAGTAAATATGTTTAACAAAAGGCCAACGTGATCTAAGTGTTTTTCTTTAGGAAATGCCCAAAGAGTTCAAGGTGTTCTTACATTGAATTGTTCTGTGGGGAAGGCTCCGATTCCCACCCTGGTGGTGTAGGCCTTTGATACACCAAACACCTCACCAATGTTCAGGGGAGGGATGCCAAGCCCGGTGCATGCCCCGCCCACAGTGCAGTTTGATGACGTCACGAAAGGATATGTGCCTGAAGGGAAGGATGTAATCCATTAATGCTCCTTCACTCGTGCCATCTTAGCATCCCATTGAATACTCAGTTATACTCTTACCAAAGTCAATGTCAAGGAGAGCAGCATTGGCCCCTTCAACCAGAATTTTCTTCGGAGGTCCATGAATAGCTTCGTACATGTAATAGACCCCGTCTCTCACCATCGGCCGCAATCTCTCGGCGTGTTCCTGCACAAAACAGGAAAACAGAAAAAGGTTTTGTTGCTGGAAATGGTGATATCCGTCAGATGAATGCTACATCACTTACTAATCACTTTCATCTACCTTGAGTTTCTTCAGTTGGTCCTCGACGTCCACTGTCAAGGATGGATACATGAATTGATACTGCTGGACAAGGTTCTTGAATCTGAAAAGGATCCGCACAACTCATGAATCGCCGGCTCACGACTGTACATGAACGCCTCATCTTTTAGCCTGACGCCCTACCTGGCAGAGAATTCCTTGAAGTCACCCAGGAGGTCACATACACGTAGGCCAGTGCGAGATGCCTTGCTGGAATAAGTGGGTCCAATGCCCTTCTTGGTTGTTCCAATGCTGGAAAACAAAAGCCAAACTGATCTGAGAACTCATCTGGAATACAGCAATCCTCATAGATTGGCATTCCTTCTAAAAATACATTGGCATGTTTCTGGTCTTTTGGCAAAATGTCGGGAAGTCTAGCTCACTGGTAATTGCACACGTTGAACCTTATCCTACCCCCCGTTGCCTTTCCTACCCTTACTTTTTTCCTTCTTGTGCTTGTCTCTGGGTTTCCTGTAGGCCATCAACAACCTGGTGGAAGTCAAAGACTGTCGAGAGAGATGTAAAACGTGTCAGAGAGACATCACCTGCACAGACTACAAAGAATGTCATGATTTATGCAGGGCTGTGCGAGCATCACTCAGCCACACGAATACATACCAAGGTGAGCTCTGTCTGAGACAATCAGTCTCTTGTCCCAGCCTTTCAGACCTTTTCACAGAATGGAAACGAGAGGTGTGTAAGTTTTCACCGATCCTTTGAATTAGGTGTTCAAGTGTTTTTTTTGTTTTTTTTTAACAAAATACCTTTCTTCTCATTCTTATCACCTTCCTCGAACAGACCAGGTAAATGTATGACCACACCATTACCTGCAAGAGCACACAGAGAGAAATGTTGAGTGTAAAATCAATACTGAGCACTGATAGGTATGCTGACACAAGATGCTCAAAACAGAGAGATTGAAGCCCTTACCAATGAGAGATATACTTTTGGAGTTGATGATTCCACTGGGGAGAAGGTGGAAGTCATATTCCTTTCCATCCACGACCACCGTGTGCCCTGCATTGTTACCCCCCTAAAAATCAAAGCAGAATACAAACTGTGAGCGTGATCTGATATCATGATGTGTACACCCAAGACCTCCACAGGAGATTTGTCCCAGTGCATGTTGATAATCTTGTCCCCTTGCACCTATTTTAACAGCCTTGGCTTTTGGTGGCGGACCCTGCACTCTGTTCCCTCCGCTAAGACCTGGCCTTCTCACATGTCAAGCCACCCAGGGAATGCGACCTCTCACTCGCCCAGTGGGTGGGGCTGCCATGCCTCCGGAACACAGGGTGCCAGGCCTAACTGTCAGTGGAAAGAGTGCACACACACACACACAAACTGCGGAGAGGTCTCACTGTCCGTGTCTCTTTCTGGTCTCCGATTTCTGTGCAGAATGTTCTGCAACTGCTGTAAGCGGACAGAAACTGACCTGTTTGGCATTATTATAGGTGTTATTCTCAGTTAGCGTATGTCTCTTAAACGGATGTTCCCCTTTGCAATCTCTCTCTGCTCATATGGATAGGTCAGTGAGAGTTTACCCTTGGGTTAGAGGTACAAGTAAAATCCACAGCGTAAACACACTTTCTGCTCATGAGTTTGGTGTGGATGTCCGTAATAAAATAATAAGAGTTATTTTTCATTTTGCCAAAATTGATTGCACTGCTAAGGGACTAATAGTTCTTGAAACAATAAAAGAGTTACAGAAGATTCAATTGACACAAATAGTAACACGTCCTCTTCTGACAGTCCACCACAACACAGAGCTATATCCGTGTTTTCACTCAACTCGGCAGCTGTTGCTCTCCACCAGACCGTGGACGTGACAGACTCCTCTGAGCTCCGGACACGCACATCAAAATAAAATGTCTAGTATCATTCGTTAATAATAAAACGGCACGCCCCCCCCCCGCGTGAATGTTCAGACGAAATCACGAATCTATACACTTACCTGACATCTGCACACCATGTCAGCTTCGGTGGCCAGTAAGTCGACCACTTTCCCTTTGCCCTCGTCGCCCCATTGCGCACCGAGCACCACCGTCACTTTGTTCCCCGAGTCGCGTGGCCGCTTCAGTCCCGTCGCAGCGGGTGGAGTCGTACAACTCTTGTACTCTTTTGCCGACCAGTTGAACGACATGGTGGCGGTGGCTTCGACTGTCCGTCTCAAGCAGACTAGTCTGTCTCCAAGAGTAGCATTGCCATATCTGTAACTTCATAGCCGATGATGTCAGAGCCAGACGCGCAGTGCGCAGCTCTCCCTAGTTGTCTCCAGGGCTGCTACAGCGCAGAAGTAGATTATATAGTCTGTAGAAGGTACATCCACCTAAATCACTCTGATTTATAACAGAACTTCATAGAATAGATCATACTAAGTAGCACCAGTTATATGAGCTTAGGATCCAGCTAAATTAATGCGTTTTCGGAGGGAATAATCGTCTTTTTGTTCAGATTGATGCAAAACAGTCCAGCTGAATTGAGAATTCACTTTTAATAAAACATTGTTTAACATTACAAGTTGGTACAATTCATTATATAACAGTATCCAGCGTAATATGAGTCCTATATGCGAGATCATCCCAACAATACAAAGAAATTAGGCGTTGATGTAAGACCCAAGCGGTTATTTTGTCTTGATAGCATATGCAATTCAAGGGTAGTTTGCACCAAACACTGCATCTTTCTAAGTGCTGGAAGGTAAATGTAGCTATAGGAAAACATTCACTGCATAACTTACAACAATTTTACAAAATAACATTAAAGATTATAACAGAGATTATTAACTTTTTTGGAATAGTTTAGAATCAAATCAATCAAAAATATCATTCATCCTCTCATACATAGATTAGAATTCATTCACATATAGTGACATGCTTATCAAGGCTGTGGACATCATAGCCTTGAATGTGTTCACTCTTTTTGGTCTGAAAAAAACATTGCAAAAAAGGAGACTTTTTTTTGCATCCTCTTGAAAGAGTCAATATCTGTCGTATACAGTTCAGAAATCCTACATGGAATTATTGTATCAACTTTTCTTTTTTCCTCTTGATTTCCTTTTCCTGGAATCACCTAAGGAAACAAAAACTACAATTAATAGAAGGAATCAACTGATGTGAAAATGTAAATAAGTCAATATCTTCAAGAGTAACTACCACTATGGTTGCATAAATCTAGTTGCTCAAAGACACTCGGCAGAGAATTTATTTACATGGTGAGTAATGTTATTTATTATTGTGACTGCTGTGGCTAGCAAACCTGACCACGTCTGCTTCAAAATGCTGAAGTAGTAAGGACATTTTAAAAAAAGCACAAAACATTTTTAATGCAGTCAGAACATTTCGTTCACCAAAGCCAGATTAACAAAGGATAGTTTACAGGAAGCGCATTAGACTGTATTGTTAGTAGGTTAAAACAGTCCCATTTGTAGGGTTAGGGACTGGACAAGAGAGTAGGGGCATGGAGGCACAGACAACTGACACAGCACTCATGAACTACAACTCAGTCGTCCAGACTTGACAAACTGCTGCTTGGAGATCAGAAAACCTTTATGTTAGGACTGATTTTATCCCACTGTTAACAGGATTAATTGCGGTACACCACACACCCTTTCCGGATTAGTTTCCTTCAAGTTTGATGCAGATGAAAAGCACATAAGAAGCACTTCAGAAATATTAAATACCCACTGGTTCAACCGCTGTTAGGATTTTTTGCTTCCATATATTGCAAAAACGTAAAAGAGAGCGAGAGTGTTAAAAGCTGGACAAGACAGACAAATTTAAAACCCGATTCCAGTTAGACCAACAAATGTGTTATTTGGGACAGAGCTTCGGCGGTGAGCGAGTTAATTAGGATGACGCCCCTGCTTACGTCAGCTGGCCACCCCGTCGCTTGACCTACCTCACTGCAACACGCAGCTCTTTTTATGTTTATGTCCTTTCCCACTGTTACCTTGTGTTTTAGAGAGTCAAAATGGACAACACTCAAACAAACTGACCATTAAAAGGACTCGATGTGATGAGATTTAAGATCTGTATATCAAAAATTCATTCAAAACTAAAAACAGTGATTCCATAATCCACACCTATAAAAGGATCATGTCATCATGCAAAATATTGATCAACATGTACTGACAATATAGCCCATACATAAAATATAGAATGTAAAGTGCAATAAAAACAAAGCAAATAAGGATTTCCCTTTAAGACACATCAAGAGACTAGCATTCCAAACATGATCTTTATTTGAGTTAATCGATTGATTACCTTCATGACTCTTCTTTTTGTTTCGTCTAAAGAGCTTCTGCTTTTTCTTTGGTTCGGGTTTAAGAGGCGCTGAAGCTGATGCAGGCAGCGCTTCAGATACCGATGACATTAGATCTTCTGAATCCAGTCCGTCTGGGACGACACACTCCCGGAGGCTCTCAGTGACTGACGTCTCGTTGCCTTTGGGGTCTGAGTGTTCGTTACTCACAACGTCATCTTGGCCAGAACCTTTTCCAACAATGCTTTCTTGCTCTTCTATACCCCCATCTTGTCCTACAGTCTCTGTCAAACAGCTTACTTTGTTGCTACTTTTATTTTGCCCAACTCCCATTAAATTACTTTCACTGATCTCCTTAACATTGATGTCTAGATCAGCCACAGCAGATGTGTGGGTTCCATTGAGCTGACTCTCCACACTACTGCCTATTGGCTCTTCAGGCATTAACTTCTCAGTTACCAGGCTGCAAGTGCCATCCACGACATCCTCTCCCAGGTCAGAATCTGAGAGGGCAGATGGGCTTTGGTTGTTGATGGCGACATTGGTCTCAGATGCATCTGTTGTTAAGTCGTTTGTGGGGAGGCATGGCTGATGCTCCCCTCCCTCCTGAGGCTTAGGTTGTATCGTATGCAGGGGGATGCCCGGTGAGATCACAGGTTTCTCTTGGCGTTGCCCATTCTGTGATGAGGCAGGTCTTTCTCGGGGTGTGCTGGGCGGCAAAGCTGGCCCATCTTGGGGTGCATTCTGTAGCGGCGCTGGAGTTTCTTGGGGTTGGCTGATGAAGCCGTTCGCTCCGCCTGTGGTAGCCTTGTGCCCCTCTGTCTGCGGTTGGCTGGGACCGGTAATGGTGGCTATTTCTGGAGCCAATGCTTCGGCCTCTTCTTTTACAGGCTTGACACTTGACCCTGAAGGGTAGAAGAGGGTAGTGGTAGCATCGAAATGGAAGGTGTATACATTGAGACAATCATTAAACTGGTGGTGTTGGAAAGTGAACAGCATAACATTATAGAGTTTGTATTGAAACAACGTCTAGCACAGATTGCTTGACCAAGCAGTGGCATTAGCGTAGCGAGATGGGCGGGGCACAGTGGCGTAAAAAAGCACGAATGAGAGCACAGATAAAGCAGCAAGGCTGTGTTGTGGCTCGCAGTTAAGTGGCTCAGGAGCGGAGCTACGAGCTGCGGATGGAGGCCACAGTCTCTTGTCCTTACCAGGCAGACTGGTATCCCTATGCATTTCACTAGAGGGGAGGCTTTCCGAATCGCACCTGGGCCTTGTCTTCCTGAGGCTGAACCCTTTCCTGATATCTGCCAGGAGGTGGTCAATGATGCAGCCGTCGTCCGGTGGCGGGAGGCCTTTCTTGACTGGTAACAGAGGTGGAAAGAGGGCACAAGACATTCAGGGTCTGTCTATTCAAAGCAAAGGAAAGTTCTTGTACAGTGCACCCGTAGGAGAAAAGTAAGTGTCACAACTCACTTATTTTTCCATTCTCCCCCTTCTGTCTCTTGGACTCCTCCTCTGCCAGCTGCTTCTTTCTCTTCTCGGCTTTGGCCGCCAGCTCTTTTCTGGTTTTGTTGTCCTGTTAGTGGGAAAGAGCCAAGACCACTGAATGGGAATAGAACCTGTGTATTTCAATAGACCATTTTTTTTCAAGGTGTAACCCATCACTTAAGAATAGGGTCGGTTAATTGCAGTAGTTGTGTGCTAAAATGGATTTACTAAGTGTGAAGAGGAGGCAACTTTAGAATAGGGAACCTGTGGGTTATTGAGTGTCAAACTGCTAGTGAACTGGTTGTGAGCAAGACCTCACTTTAGAATGGGGAACATATTCTGAGTTAGAAAGACTTAATGTGGACACTATTAACACTTGTAGTTTTGTTACATAAGAACAGACCATATTTATTAAGTGTTATTAAGGGAGAATGACTATTCTTGTGGTACTACCAGCTTATAAGCCCCATACTGAGCAAAACATATTAAGACCTTAATTCATGTACAACAACTTCCTTCCTTACTATCAATAAGTAGAAGAGTAGAGTAATTAGGAGGTTATTGAGGGAAAACTCTTAGTTAATGGCCTAGTAGTTGTAGAATATGCAGAATAAGGCATTAATAAGTGCTTTATAATGACTAATAAAGAGCCAATATGCTACTAATATGCAACTAGTTCCTTAATATAAAGTGTTACCAAATATTCCAATAATGGGATAGCAAATTAAATATGTTAGGGACAATCATGTGGTGAACAACAAGGTTGACCTCTCTGACCTTCAGTGCCTTGATGAAAAGTCCCCTGAAAGTCTTGATGGTTCCAAACAGGTCCTCAAGAGACAGCTGCTTGGCATCCTCACAGAGGTAGAGGGCCAGGTCGCCTCTCTTCTTCTCAATCTCAGAGAAGTGTTCCTCTAAAGCTCGGCATGCCTCCAGGCTTTCCTGGTGCAGAAACAAGGGAAATTTGGGATTCAGATTCCAAAACAAACAGTACCGAGTTATCCCTTTTTTGGTTCCATTTACAGGCAAAGCAGAGAGTATCATCTTACCTCAATGACTTTTGTGTATTGCTGCTTCACATCTTCCACAGAGTTGGAGACCTTCTTTTCTGTCTCGGTGAGTCGCTTCAGTAAGGCACTGGCTTCTGACTGACTGGACTCCAGGTTAACTCTGAAGACAATAAGTAAAACCTTATGGCATAGTTGTTTTTGTTTTGCTTTTTTTAAGATTCATTGAGGACCAATTAAAAAAGAAAAACGTCCTAGAATAGATGTGAAAGAGACATACCCTGCTGCTTTTTCACAGATCTCTATATCATCTGGCAGCGCCAACAGCTCTGGGTGGTGCAGCTCTGCTTCCTTTTGCAAAACAAGCCACAGAGTGGGTAATTAAATAGGTTCATTGTTAAAAAAACAAATATATAGCAGGGCTGCCAGGAGCCATAAGCTGTACCTCGAGGATGTGATGAAGCAGGGTAATGCGGCTCTTGTTGGCCTTGGTTTCTGTAAGCTTGAGCAGAGAGCTGATCTTGAACCCCTCTGCGTTCCCTGTGTGACTTCCCTGGAAATAGGCCGATAGCCAATTAAGAATGCAAGCTCAGTCTAAATGTCAGCGTGTGTATAATACAATTGAGTGGGGAGCGACTCTTACATAGTTGAGGAAGTTTCCCACATCAAGAATGAGCCTGCAGAAACTGGGCATGAGGACGCTCTTTCTGAGAGCTGAAATTAGTACATTTGTTTCAGTTAGACTTTTAAAAAGAGAACAAGAGGTATCAGCAGGTAGTATTTTCAATGAACAGTGTATGCCTCACATCACACTCCATCTTTGCTACTTTATAGAAAATGCCACAATGAGGAACACCACTGGGAAATGTGTGTTTATACAATGGAGGATTAGCGGTTTACTTACACTGGCAGGCCTCCTCCACCAGCTTGGCTTTAGGCCTGAGCATGTCCAGCACTGAGGCAGTCTCCTCACACAGCAACATACACTCAACCCTCAACTGATAACTGGGGAGACAAGCAAGAAAAAAAAGCTAAATATGACAGTATAAATACTACCGATAACATGCACAAAATTAATAGTTTAACCAATTGTCAAGTAAGAATATTTACCATGGCACAGCTAGAAGAGAGACGAAAAAGCGATCAACATTAGCCAGCTTGACTTTCTCTCCTTGGAAGGTCTTCAAATTTTCAATCTACATTGAAGGAGAAGACAGCGATCATCAGCGACATCATTGTCAGGTGGGAGCTGAATTACCAAAATGTGCGTGAACCTCTACTTTTCATGGTGCAAAAGTGCTGACAGCGCCAACCTCATGTTTCTCTGGTAGGAGCTTTAGAAGCTGTTTCAGCACCTCCACGTCAAACTTGGTCCGATCCCCGTTCTGAACCATGGCAACAAAGTCCTCATTTGAGCTGCATAGAGAAAAGGGGGAAAAAACTGAGCTAGGGAATGGACCATAATATTCACATCAACATCAAACTGATGGTTAAATATCTCACCATCTGAACTGCTTTAAGAATATGTTCAAATTCAAGTTTTTCTTTGGATCGATGAAAGAAATCTAGAGCAAGAGGAGAGATGGTGGGAGAGCATATTGATTATTCAGCATTGATCATGAGACGTGTTTGTCCTGTGACTGCTACAGCTCTGAGGGGCTGCGTCGAGTGTTGACCAAGCACACCTCTTTAGGCTCCTTCTTGACAGGAGCAGCTGCCCCCTTGTCTTTGTGCTCAGTCACCGGGAGACAGAACAGCTGCTCGATACTGCTGTAGTCCGGCTCCCGAGGAGGAGTGTCCTTCTGAACCGACGTCCACATGGAGTGACCATCTGTGTGTGTGTGTGAGAGGGAAGAGAGTCACCTGACATGAGCTCCATCTCCACACAGTGTTTGCTGCCCTCAAAGGGTAAAAGGGCAGATTGCCTTTGAAATCATTTCAGCATCGAATGGTTTACCCACTCACCGGTAACGGCACGGAGCTTCTGCCAGTTGAGCTTCTTCATCCTCAGGGTGGGGCATCGGCCCGCCTGAGAGGGTGGAGCTTGCCCCAGTGAGCGGCTACTCTGAGCCACTATCATGCCGGGGGGAGGAGGAGGTGGAGGAGCCATGCCAGGTAAGGGAGGGGGTGGTGGAGGAGCCATGCCAGGTAAGGGAGGGGGTGGTGGAGGAGCCATGCCAGGTAAGGGAGGGGGTGGTGGAGGAGCCATGCCAGGTAAGGGAGGGGGTGGTGGAGGAGCCATGCCAGGTAAGGGAGGGGGTGGTGGGGGTGGTGGGGGAGGCATGCCTGGACCGGAGCGGGGTGTTGGCATTCCTGGCAAGGGAGGAGGCGGTGGGGGTCCACCGCCCATGCGGGGTAGTGGTGGAGGTGGGGGGTGGTGGCGGTGGCGGTGGTGGAGGAGGGGCACATTGTGGCATCTTGGTGCTTGCGGTGCTTTTGAGCAGTTCGTCCATGTCTTCAGGCGGTGAAGTCTGAACAGCCTTGTCCACTCTCCTCACTGGCTGACCGTCCACTTCATGATGAGCTACACTGCTCTGGCCTTTGGAAAACATCAGGCGCTGCATGATCTTCTCACAGGACTGCATCTGAGCTGGAGAACAAGTCGACACAAGCACAGACACTGAAAAAACCCAATCCAAAATGACTTCCCCCTGTAAAACACAAACATTCAGCTATCCTGTCAACAGGCATCCAGCATGGAAGAACACTCTACAGTCCAAACTCTTCACACGTGAATTACTCAGGAGGCCATTAGCTACTGGCCTCTTCAGGCTTTTGACCTAAAGCGAATGTATTCCTGTTGCAGTGTTGACTCACAGTCTTGGGCTAGCAGTATGGCTCTGTTAGTGAGAGCCTCCAGAGCCTGCCAGATGTCACAGCGCTCCGGCTCCAGCAGCAACAAGGTCTGTAGGACGGACAGCAGCTGGAGAGACGCTGGGGAGCTGCTCACCTGGACACACACACACAAATTACTGTTAACAATTGTATTGACCAAAAAGACAATGAGAGGCATCTTCCCTTGTGGGCTAACTGTATTAAAATCTTCATTCATGCAGTATCCAAACTTTGTAAACCAGATGATCTGACTCAATCTACAGCGTGGTACATGATGAGGCAAATAGGTTGCTCACTTTGTTGAAGAGTGTGGTGAAAACCTCCAGGTGATTGCTCATGTCAATGCCCCCATAGACCCGCAGAAGCTCTTCCTCATCCTCAGCCATTGCCTCTTCAAAAGCTTCACATTGAATAATCAAGTCTTCATCCTCCTGCTCCCTGTGCACCACACACACACACATACAGATCACTGTTGGGCATGGGGAGACCTCATAGCCTTTAACTACCACTGTCATTGTAAAGCTGTTTTATCAAAGTTCATGTAATTACTGGAGAAGCTTATGCCTCTATAAAATAAAACTGGTGAAGATACTTCCCTGCACCTTGTAGTCAATGTATTGTAGAAAGCATGCTTAGAGACTGACTGAACCAATGTGAACAACAGAGGAAAGCTCACCTCAGTTTGGGCAGTATATCAAGTAATTGAAGCCCTGCAAGACAACAAGGAAACACAGCCGGACATCAACAACCCTCAATTACCAATTTCCCAGAAACTTGATCTTAGGAAAACGGCCCATTCAACTATTCACAGTGTTATAAATTGGATGTGGGCGTTGGCAGGAAGTCACAGGTGAGCAATTACAAAATAGGAGTGGCCAATCAAACGATCGCTCAGGTGGTGGGTGGGCATTTTAATGAATCCAGAAAAAGCCTCATGTATTTGCTAATGTGACGTATTTGTCTTTAAAAAAACATGCCACGTCAGTTTTTTTTTCGTAGTTTGTCATGTCAAACGTGCACACGAACATGCAACGCTTTACACATTTGAGGTTCGCTCAGTTCTCACGTGTTTTTGCAGGACCAAAGTGAGAATGAGGCCATCAGACCTATTCTTAGACAGACCCAGTGACAGAGATATTTCTAACGGAGCTATTGCTGACGGCCTACTTTTCCTCCGTGTATTCCTGTTGCGTTTCAGCGCAGAGGGGAAGGACGTCTGCGTTAACAAATCCACCACCAGTTTGACCTTGCTAGTGATCTGAGCCTAGATTCCTGATGAACCGCTGAGTCGTAGCTGAACGAGGAACCATACCGATAAACTCCTTTCTCATCTTGTCTCTGCGCCTGAGGTCATCCGTCCCGAAGATGAGGGCGTTGATGACACTGAGCAGCGTGACCATGTAAGGGACGTTGTCTGTGGCCTGCAGCTCGTTCATGATCACACTGAAGCGATACTGCTGGGTCTTCACGCCCTGAGGAAACAAATCAGGTAAATGGGAGGAACGTGACGACGTGGTGATGCTACCACTTACAATACAATCCACCACTAGAGGGCATTATTAAAGAATTTATCATCCAGATTCACCACGTGGGCTCATTTGAGGTAAAAACTAAAAGGTAAAACAGAAAACTCATGACCGTTTCTGAAAACACAACACACCAATCATGCCAGCAATATGAATCTTCTACAGCTAGGCCACTTGCCTTGTAGTGGTCCAGGGCGTCCAGTGCCAGACGATGTCCATCTGTGGAGAACATGCTGAGGGCCGCGAGCAGCTCAAACACCTGCTTCTTCACCATCGTGTTGGAGGTGTCCAAGGCTGTGGAACGTCATGATCACACACGTCACTACGGGTCCAAGTCCTCATGTTTTGTATCACTACCAACAAGCCCGTTCTCCCTGTAGACTGCAGCACTCTAAGCACAATGCTTTGTTTCAGCACCTTTTTAGGTAATGCAACTTGAACTTTGCCCTCTAAAAATGTGTTGTACCTTAGATAAACCTGTGTGTGTGTGTGTGTGTGTGTGTGTGTGTGTGTGTGTGTGTGTGTGTGTGTGTGTGTGAAGGTGTTGAAATTCAATCAGTCAAACATGGAAACATGTGACATGGAAGCAACCCTTGATGATTCATCTTTGCATGAACGGCTGAACTTGGATAGAAAATTCATTCAAAATGGTGAGCAAGAGAATGAGGGCCATCAGGTCATGTGAGTTATAAAAAATGATACATAATATTGAATGTTTGAACGTTTCTTTTTCATGTCATTATTTTAAAGGACACGTTGACATATTCTTTCATTCTTGACCAAAACATTCAGTATTTTCTAGTGCATCTGGGCTCTATTTTCATGTACGAAGCTCATCTGACACATAAACAATCAGATGGACACTCTATAAGGGGAAAGTTGAGTGACAGCTGACGAGGTTTTTTACGAAGGGAAAGGCCATGCATTGTGTATGCTCATCAGAACTACGATGTCCGACCTTGAGAGAGCTTGCGGATGTATCCCTCATTCTCTACGATGAAGTGGATCCCGGTTGAGGAGTTCATGACCGCTCGTACGCAGCTGACGCAGGTGAGCTGCAGGAGGGCGTCGGCAATGCGGGAGCAGCCCCGCCCCGAGAGGCGGTCCAGGGCCTCCAGGAGGAGATCCAGCCCACTCAGCTCCAGGAACTGGACCATCCAGGTCTGGTCGCTGCCCTCCAGGCGACGCTTCAGCCCAGAATAGTTGACCACGGTGGGGACCTGCAGCAGCCTGATGCACAGCTCTGGGTCGGCACTCTCCAGGTTGGCCTCCGGCTGGGTGTCCGAGTCCTGCGAGGACCCCAGGCGACCCCTGACCGCTGCCCACTTCTTCTTCCCATCTGACTTCACTGACATGATGGCTGGAGTGTCTACAGACAAAGAACATTTTGAACAATCGTTACTCAGAAACATCCTATTTTCCGGTTGTTTGGTCTCGGAAATGTTCTCATATCTAAACCACAGGAAGCAGGCCAAGACAAGCCCTTATCACAGGGGAACACAGAATAGGAAACGATAGCTCTGCATTTTGTGGATGAGTGAAGGATATGTCAGCAGTCCAGTCATCGCCGGCTCTGCCAAACATCCCAACTTAATCCTGCCTGAAAGAGAACAGACTTGTTGTCAGCTCATCAACACTCAACACAAAGGCAGGCTCACCCTTGCCTGGCCAGTGCGAATGGGAATTTACGACGTGATTATATCTTTTTTTCAAATATTCTCATGCTTCTTATTGAGATCTAAGTACTGAAAGGGTGCAATTTCATAAGATACAGCTGTCAACGGTTGTTTATGACTAATACACTGAAACTACTGAAGAGGCTGGGTCTCTGAACACGCACTGATGCACACACTGATCACACAAGTACCCTTTTCTGGCATATCCCCAGAGGACAGTCCCCTCTTTTAGCAACCTGTTCCTCCTAAAAACATTCACCGCAATGCATGCAACTGGTAAAAAACAAAGCCCTTACTCTCTCACGAAACCAGCAGATTTTCATACTAAAAAAGGGAAAACCTTCTCCAAAAGTCTAAAAATACTTCCTGTGCTGGAGTTGTGATAGGAGCTGGTCCAGCATTAATGGACAGGGTGAGCGGGTCTGTCGGTTTTCCTGAACTCCTGTTGTTGATTTCACACTTGGCAAGGTTAAGTTAAACAGATGAGACACTGAATGATGAATGTGAGCAACTACAGTGTCGCTCTGCACACAACAATGTGTGCAGACAATGTGTGCAGAGCGAGGAGCTTAGTCCAGTCCAGCAGGAATTAAAATTTAAGAGATTACAATTCTCCTGTCTGTCTATATCTAGATGACATACGGCCCTACTCAGGAATGTTTCCTTTTCTCGGTGCTTCTTTTTGGAGGTTTATATCAAGAGCTCATTCAACTAAACACGGTTACAAGCCATTTGCAAACCATAGGCCTTGGGATTCCTCTCCTGTGAAAGGGTCATTCACAGGGAACAAAAGTATAACGGCCTGTACAAAAATCTGACAAATTGGATGTCTATTCATTTGAGTAGAGTTATCCGTTAAGTTGAGGTGAAATGAAGCTTTTCTTTTCTCACACGTTCTGGCAAGGCATTTGTCGCTACAGCATTACTGATTCACTGTGACTCCTGCTGCCAGTGTGAGGGTGTTACCGTGGCAGCAAGCAGGCAGACAATGGTGTTTTACAATAAGCCCTCTCCACACTCTTCAAAGAGCTTGTTCATTAGCCACAAAAAGGGTGGACAGCTTTTTTCCTTTGTGGGACCTAATGGCAGCTATCCCTGACCACCATTTAAACACTTTCTGAGTCAGATGTACAGTGTGCTTTACTGTTTCTTCTAACAATTTTCTTTCAGTAAACTCCCCGGTCTTTATTAAAATGCAATGAGAGTTACAATGAAAAAATTCCACTTGTTGCAAAGTCATAGTTATGACTGATATTGAGCCTTTGAAGGAAACTGTTTTGTCCCGTGCTGTAAGCAGGACTCTCCACCATGGGTCAGGCGCTTTTCAGTAGGAAGGAAAGGACTTTCCTGGGACAGGAAACTCCAGTCAAGATAAACACGCGGGTGCGACAGCTCATGTTCCTCTTTTTGAATTTCATTTTCATTTCATGTTGAGCCCAGGTTTTAGGGATGTTCTGTTTGTGTATCAAGAGCTGGGTTACAAGTCAAGTTATGCCAAAGGTCAGCTATAATAAAAAACTAAATATTTGTACATTCTTTTGTACATTCCTCAAATATAAGTGACTTTAAATTGCTGACCTGATCTGAGAAAGCTCCCACATTCACCACAAATAGCTTAGTTTAGGTTTACTGGCTGCATGCAGGACAGGCCAACTCATCTGTCCTCTGGAGGAGCAGCCCACTACTGCTCTACAGCTACAACTCTCATGTATAAGCAGCAATGTCTTTATTGATGTTTTTATCCTGTAACAAATGCAAAGCATTCAGTATGAATAAGTCTTAGTGAATAAATCCTCTCCTAAGTAGAGTACAATCATTTTGTTCTCCTCTCTGTCAGATTTGGCAGGCAGACAGGACCAGGCCCGAGGCAAGAACTTCTGTGGAGCCTCCCTTTTCTTCTTTTGTATCAAATAAAAACATTAGCACTTTTTCTTTGAGAGTAGAAAAAAAGAAATTAAAGGATTTGTGAGGCTCTAGGCATTTATCTATTCAGCCTATAGGGAGGGACGCCCTGCAGGGAGGAGGGCTGGAAACATTTAGCCACAAATTACACTGCAAAGCATTTCTTCCTTAAAAATGTTCTTGGTTACCTCAGAAACATTGATGAAGTGGAATTAGATTTTCCCTTTTGAGCATTGAAATAGTGTAGCTGTCTCCTTGGCACACTTATTAAAAACACATGACTTGACTTGCCAAATAGATCATATTGTGCTTAGAAATTAAGTAATCCTACTGTAGATAATACTCCAAAGCACAACATCTTGTCCAATATTTGCGGTAGGATTAATATAGAGCACATCTGGTACTCATTTCACGGGTGTCCCAAGGTTACCTTCTCTTCCCTCTGCCTTTGTGAAACATTGTCTGCATAGCCAAACAACACATCTGAAAGTTGAGGCGTACTGTTCTCCACTCAGACTGTCTGTGGGTTTCTTCAGCGTTTTCTGGGTGATTTAATCCAGATTAGTCAGAACACAATGGATGAGAAACACCTATTGTTGCAAACAGAGCCCAAATCCTCAGCACAACAGTGAAGGCTTTCTCATCATCTTGATTACAAACAGCGTCTGTCTGTCAAAGGCGTGGATGTTTATAAGGAATAGACTACATTCATCGATAAGCTAAAACAGGCTCTATCGACAAATCAACCTAGACAGCATAGCTACACTAAAAACATATTTTTTAGCCTAGATTATGCAACCGCCCCCTATGAACATTCATGGGAATAAAATACTTAAAATAGCGACGTTAATGCCATCTACTCTACTTAGCACATGCCGGGAGGGGAGGGGGGCAACATAACGCGGGACTGGTCCCCTTTATAGTGGAATTGACACAACGGAAAATCAAAATGATGAACGCAATTTACCGTTGGGATTGTCAAGTATTTAGATCACCAAGATAGATCAGCGTAGTCAGTTTTACACCCTCAACCCAGTACCCACATCTGCTTACCTGGTGTTACTCCATAAATAACCACTTGAAGAATCGCGTCCTCCTCTTTGGTTCACACGGGGCAGCGCTGTGCAGTCATCCAGACTACCGTTGAAAATGTCACGGATGTGGAGAAGGAGTCCGCCGCAGCGTCAGCAGTGCGTGGTAGGACAGACGGAGAATGGCATGCGAATGGTACCCCTCCTGTCAAAACGGCACAGCTCCGTTTTGGTTTACTTGTCGCACCCTGCCAGTGTCAAGACGGCCAACCGTCCTTCAAGAGCAATTCCGGTCATGACTTTCAAAATAAAACCCCTTTTTGGTGAACACGTTGCAACGGTTTATTTTGGTAATGGTAATACAACGTGCCAAAGTGAAAACCCCCAAAACATATTCCCTAACTATGTATTTTCGGGGAGTCAGATATATAGAAGAATGCTGTTGCTCTCTTATTGTTGATGCAGATGAAAGGAATTGACTTTCAGATGAAGTAAAAAAACTCAAAGGTATGTTAGGTTTAATAAATCATAGTCACGTGCAGCCAAAAATGTATTAAAGCCTAGCCAACATTAATCACATTTATTTACACATTAGCCTAGTGTCAAACTGACAATTCCTCCTTAAGTTTATAGAAAACGGGGCCTCTGGTTTATTTTGAAGGCAAATCTGTCTGAATTCCGGTCTTACTCTATCTAGCTTGACGCTTTGGTGATGCTGACTGCAGCCACAACTGGACGGGCCCTCCCACACCTCCCACCCATCTCAACCGGACCTGCGCTGGACAGTAGCTGATGATGGTGGCATGAGGTACCTGGAATGCCCTTAGGCCATTCAGTGACTCTCTCAGTGTTTACAAGATTGTTGTCACAGTTGCATGGTATTATACTCTTGGGGTAATTGGCTTTATCTGATGGAGTGAAACATGTGCAGCCATGATCCATGGGCCTGTCTTGCTGCTTCGGTGATGACTGTAGGCCATTAAAACATGGTCTAACAAGCTAAGGAGTCACCTGTGGGTTGTTAGACATTTGTTTTGTTTCTCCCATTGGAATGGCACTTGGTTGTTGCTCACCAAAAAAAACATCTGTCTAACTATTTAGACCACTAAGATCTGGGGGATATGGCTCCAGACATAAGAGGGGATAATATCTCTTCTGAGATTTCATTACATAGCTTCCAGGGATTTAAGAATATTTAGGAGTTTCTGTACTAAAACCATCCAAAAAGCACATTTTGATCCACTATTTTATTGATATAGATGGCATAAAGGGGGCATAGGGCTCTTTTAAACATTGACATTTTTACACACTGCAGCAGTTGTGAAAATGCATACCCAACAGAGCATGAAAATAATAATGACACATAATGAATCATGTGAAATATTGTGTAACTGAACTCTTTCTATCCAAGCTAAAGTCTATGGGGATGTGTGTCATCTCAGTAAACTGAGAAGCTGTCATCTTCTCAGTAACTGTACTCAGTAACTGCCATCAGTAACTCAGTAACTGTCATCTTCTCAGTAAGATGTGTGTCATCTTCTCAGTTTATGAGCCATTATCATGGGCGCCACAGTCCTAGTGACCCAGGCTTTTGTTTTGCGATTCGCTCCTTTATTGAAGACCAGGATTTTTAGTATTCACAGAAAAGTCTGTGCATTTTTTGTTGAGAATTTGTTGTACTGTTGTTTTTCTATTTGTTGCAGTGTAGTTTGTTGCAGTGCAGTTGTTATCATTCCCCCTGTGAATGGGGTAAGTGGCTAGGAGCTATACACATAGTCTAGCAATGAGTTTACAGCCTCAATTAAGTACATTCCTTATGTATTGTAGTAGGCAAGGCAAGGCAAAGCAAGTTTATTTATAGCATCTTTCATACATAAGGCAGTTCAAAGTGCTTTACATGAGGCATTAAAATACATTTAAAACAAGGACATTTATGAAGACATTTAAAATAAATAAATAATAATAATCACAGTAGACAGTAGCCCTCTGAGTGTCATCACTATGAAGGTGCCTTGGTAATTTAAAAGAAATTGGGGCTCCTATTTGGGAGACCATTTCAGAAAAACATGAGAATTGAAGTTAAGAAAGAATACTCCAATGGTTGTATTGTTATAGCCTTGCCTTTAATGTCACAGTGAATATAATACTTACACAAGCCAGACCGTTTTGTTTGAATTGAGCAACAAAGACTTTCTGGGCAAACATCTGAGCACACCATGAAAGATAACCCGGTTGAGCTGGCTGAACGGGATCATGAGAGTAGAGATAGATATATAGATAGAGATGGCTCTTTAATTTGCTGGAATGAAGCTCCTGATACTTCCAAACATTTCCAAACATGTTCATAAATAATATCTAGCTTTTCCAAAATGTATAATTATCCATTCTGTTCTTAGAAACAGAGAGCTATTCCAATACATGTCAGGACAAACGCATTATACTCGCACACTATGTTCATGTATGCATAATATAATACTCCCACTGTCTATAGGGAATGTTTTAACAATGGATTATCCAGGGAAAAGGTGTCCTCTTTAAGCCACAGCCAGACCCACACCCAGAAATAATAAAAAGGAACAGGTTCTTCAGCTAAAATCCGTCTTCATTATAGTGATATCATCAATGTTTTAAACAATTTTTGGATTTTTTTAAAGATATTGAATATAATTAATATGGATCTGACCTGATCAGAAAAGTAATTTCTACAACATTCCCGCAGTCATAATTGATACCGTGTGTCTCCAAATTTGATGAAGTCAAATGTAAATTACTCTTTCAGACAGATTCAAATCTATGGATGTAATGAAAATCTAGGGAAATATGGAAACATGAGGCAAACTTCCCTACTGAAATAAACGTGAAAATGAAAACAGCTGTAGTTATCAGAATACATAGCTGCGTGACAAATTTAAGACTTCGAAAACCAAATTCAAGACTTCAAATGCTATACTTAACCGTGATCAAGACATTTTAAGCCTTTTTTCATAACCTGAAGACAAACAGTGGGACAAAAACTACATTTCCCAAGTTTCTTTGCGATGTACTTCCGAGTTGAAAGGTCGAAAACGTCAAACTCATGCTGTAGCAATAACAAATGTTAAATTAGCTAAACGTTAACATAGCGTTTGTCTTATCGTTATTTTCTGATCTAGTCGTTTGGCCCATTTCATTGAGAAAATGTCAAGAAAAGCAAATGATCTCCTACAGATGGACTTGTATGGTTTACTTGGTGTTGAAAGCACTGCTACAGCGAAAGAGGTGTGTTAATCGCTACTGTTAGCTATTCCTGTTAGCAAACGCTTTAGGCTGGAGCACGGTATCTTTGCATGCTAAAGTAAAGCAGATACATCGTTTTTCAGGTGTAGTGTAAGTGTGTATTTTTTTTTTAGGGAAGAGAGAGAGACAGAGAGAGAGTTTTGTCTGTAAGTAGAAGGCTAGGTGGCTAACGTCAAGGGAGTGGGGTGCAGGTGGTGTTTGTTTGTTTGTTTGTTTGTGTTTGTGTGTGTGGGTTCGCTTTATTATCCATTTCAGTTCAATAAGTCAAAGAGGAGCGCAGGTAAATAAACCCAGTAACCACCGTGGGCAAAATGCCTAAAACTTAAACCAGAAAGGTGTGATGCACTGAAATGACCACCAAGTGTCGCTGTTGTACCATCAATTTGGATGCGCGCTAACTTACCTGTATCATAAAATCGTATCAAATGCCTTTTGGTTGAGAGTCAGTGTGGGTATCTCGGGGCAGGAAACTACCTCTTCTGTCTACAGGCCACAGTGGCTGGTAAATCCCAAATTTCACCAGTCGCTTTCATTATTGTACCAGCCAACTAGATTATTAGAACACAATATGACCTCCAAACGATAGTTGGTTGCCTGCCAGAGTGGCTGTTGGGGTAGTCAGACATACCGGCCACAGACTTTACCAGCATGTGGTTGGTGTTAATTTCCCATCTAGACAATATGGATATGATAATAAATTATGGCTTTGATTCTGCAAGCTAGTGTGTAGTCTGTACTTAGTAGTACGCCAACATTGCTGATCACCTGTACGATAGGAAAAGTTGCAAGATGTGTCTAATGACTATGTCTGATGAAGAATGAATAATTAATCATTTTTTTGAGCATGAAACACCTGTAATGCACTGGGCAGCCTATCTACAAACAATGTGTGTGTCTACAAGCAGTCGTCGTGTATCATGTTTGATTGCTTGCTCATGTATCGTCCTCATTGAAACAGTCAGAATTTTGCCTGATTGACAATTTGTACTGACATGGATTCTGAATTTACTCTCGGAAGTTCCCCTGTTCTCCTCTCCATCTAATTTTCCCAGCCCAGAGCAATTCACCAAGCTGTCCCCAATCCAGCCATTTCTCCACGACCACCTCTTTGCACAGTTTCCAGCTTCTAGAATCTGCAGGCCAGAAGGGAAATCAAGATCACTGCCAAAACGAGGGAAGAAGTTAATTTCTTAATTGGATTTCAAAGTCCTATCCTCCCCAGAGGGGCTTGCTGGAGGAAGTTAGCGGTTGTGGCTTGGGCAGAAAAGAGTCTCCAAAATGCAGAAGGCTGGGTCTGTGAGGTCTGTCGATGGTCGGAATAGATAGCAAAGTTTTCCTGTGTGCACTGTGTAGGAACTGGGTGGGGGGGGGTGGTGGGTGGTGTGAGCACAAAACCGATCAAGTGTATGAAGACAGATGTCATCAGATGGGCTACTTAGTCCCAGTTGTTGGCTCGCTGCTCCACCACCACTATCAGGCATGTTGTTTATCACAGAGAGAGGAAGGAGCTCATCCCAAAGCCTGTTTATGTGGGCTCAGCCACAGCTTGTAAAACATTGTCCTGACGTAGGAGAGTTGCCTCCTGCTACTCCTCCTGGTTCCATTTAAGCATCTCTTGCTGTTATCGCTGCTATTGACCTTCCTCTGAAGCCTGGCCAGCTGGTGGATGGCTGAGGAACGGGCAGGTCAGAACCTATGGTTTAATGAACATGGATGACTGGGGGTTTTGCTCTCTCCTTGTATTGGTGATGGAGGCTGCCGCTGAAGGCCGGCAGCCGTGTACACAGTTGTGCTCATGCATATCAGCAGGGCTTAGGTAATAATAGCCCATGTGGGTGTTTCACCTACCACAGATTGCTTGTTGAAACAATGTCAACAACCAAGACCACACAAAATTTCTTGCGGTTTATTCAACTTCTTAAAATGGAAATGAGGCACAATGGAGCGTACCTGATGTGTTGCTTTATATGGCTGCAGTAACTACCGGCCTGCACGGGTTATTTGCAGACAGAGCTCCCAGGGACAGGTGTTACACCGAGATTATAATAGCGCATGTTGAACTCATTCCGCTCCACAGAGCCGGCCCCCTTCGTGTCTGGCTTGTCTCGACCGCTTGGTCAAGGGCAGGTAGATTGTTATTGCAGAGGAGCGTGAAGTGAACCCCATGCCGTGCTGGCTGGCGGTGTTTTTCACTTTGCGCTGTCCTCGTGTACTCCGCCGCCTGACTTGCCGTGCAGAGGAAGCCTCTCTCCCTCAGGTGGCTTGGTCACCTCAGATGGCCCCCCCCTCCTCGGCAGCTCCACTCACGCTAATTGTATCACTCTCTCAAACAAATGTGCTCGACGGGCAAGTTATGCACACTCGGTATACTTTTTGGAGACGCCGCTGGGATTACAACTTAGCGGCGCAGTCATGCATGCAGGTTCACACGCACACAGGCTTACAGAAAATCTAAGGCAGGGCAACAACAACACTTTCTACTTTACTTTTAGCTCTCCCTTTTTAGATCACCCTCCTTCTTCCTCGTCTCCTGTCCTTGCTCCTCTTCGTCCTTCCTCCCTGCTGCGCATGTTATTATTTTCCTCCAGCTGATAATGTCCCGTAACTGGCAGAGCGATGTAATTAAGGAGGATGGGCCCATGGCAGAGCAGGCAGCTAATCAGCCACACAGGCTAGGGGCCCTGCCGGGGCTGCGCTGCGGCTGCACCAGGGCCAGTTTGTCAGCTGTAATAGGCACCAAAGACTGGCGTAATGAGGACAAGATGTGGGCATGCAGTTAAGGCTGTGGCAGGCAGGCAGCAGGGCGGCACACAGAGCCTGTTTTTTCACCAGGCACCAACCATTAGGCTACTGTTGGCCTGCCGGTAGAAGATCAGGGCTCAGATAGTCTTTCCTTGATTCCTCCTTATTCAAACTGAAGAGAGAAGAGACAGTTGAGATTTCTGCCGTTTAGTTTGTCTTCGGGATGAGAGGAGGAAAAAAGCGGCACATGGCAGGACTTGGAAGATAATAGTAGAATTAAACACTTTTGAGATTCAGCCTTTACTGTTTCGTGAGCAGAAGGAACAACAATTGTTTTTAGCCCGGGAGTTCTTATTCTTCTGTCTTCAGATGGTCTCACCCATAATTGATTCAAGAGCCAATCCTAAAAGGTCATGGTGAACTGCGCCGAGATAATTGCCGCAGTCATTGACCATAATTGTGCGGCCTGTAGGGAGATGCCACTTGATCTGAGAGCTGCCATCCACTCATGCACTAACCTCTTCCAAAGCTGGCCCCGAATTGGCTTACACTTCGTAGGGTGCTCAGCATCAATTAAGGCTCGCGTGTTACAGCATTGATGGGAGCAATCATGTATTATTTAAGAAAACGGCCCCCGAACGAGCGGTAGTTGTTCAACAGCAGAGACCAGATAGTGAAGGGATACCAGAGGGAGAGTCGGGGGAAGGTGGGGATAGAGATAAAAACGACGTTCGGTAAAAGAACTGCAACTTAAGCTTGTATGTCGACCCGCGTGTTGGACGTTCAGCTGAACCCAGTGAGAGGGAGCTGGCGATCTAGTGAGTGTCACCGGCAGCTGGATTGAACGACGGCATCAACATCACTAGCGTGGCGGCTCTCCACCAGAACGCCGCCGATGACAGGTTCTCGTCGAGCGGCTCAGCTGGCCAGACTCTCGCCCGGACAATGTCAAACATCTGCTGTGTTTATGACAGATGTGCAGACACGTTTAGCATGTCAGCTGGCTGTAGGCGATGAAGACCAGGGGAAGTGTAGTGTGTGTGTGTGTGTGTGTGTGTGTGAATTGAGGACACGACTCGACCTCTCAAAGCGGGCTCTCTCTCTCTCTCTCTCTCTCTCTCTCTCTCTTTGTGCAGTCGAAGCACCGACTGTGCTGCGTAATGCAGGGAGCTCTCCATCTCTTGTCACTGACTGCCCATTGTTCAGACCAGCTGCAGCTGACGCTCGCACGCATAATGCATAAACACACACACACACACGGACGTGCACGTGTGCCACACACTCAGCAGGCTCAGACAATCTGTTGGCCATGTGCTGGATCCTTAGCAAACAGAATACAAAAAAAGCAACGGGTGAAGCTTCGTCTCTCCTCACCAAAAGGTAGTAGAGAACAATGGAGAGCGCTATGACAGGGGTGTACAGAGAAAATAAAAGGGAGAAACCGACAGGGAGGAGGCTGAAAGGGGGAAGTGGGCCCGGGCCAACAGTAAGCATTCGTGTTTGGCGCCGGTCCACAGCCCTGCGTGTAAGTGTGGATCTGTAGGAAGGCTCTGTGTGCCAAGCAGCAAGACTGCTGAGTGAATATGCCTTAATGATGTCGAGTTTCTCAAAAGCCTCTCAATGAACCAGTCAACTCTATCCAGTTGACCAAGCAATGGAAGAAAGGAGTTGTGACATTTATGTAGGAGCAGCGTTTGAGCTCCGTTAATCTTCAGAGATTTCCCCAGAGGCTTATTATGCTTTCACGTAATTGTGCGGAGGCCCAGCTCTCCTCCCGCGGACCCGACGTGGCCTCGCGCTCCTAGTTCGCCATCCCGGAGACTCACCGGGGTCTGGGACGCTGATCGATGACTCCATTCTTCTCGGTTCCCTTACAAGTCTTTGTTTTCCCCCCTCTGTCCGTCAGCTCTGTAAGTTTTGGCGTGCGTCTCAGAGATAGAATTGTGCAAAGCAACACAGGGAAACATTGCGTATGCCAGAGGACACGGCGTCCAACGCAAACGTTCCCCAGATATGAGCAAAGGAGCTCCCAATTTCTTTGGGTCTTAGCCTACTGGCAGGAGATTGAGTTGCGCTTAGGGGGGGGGGTATGTGAAAATATGCAGAGCGTTGGCATGGCTGATTAGGACGTGTGAGTGTGTGTGTCTGTGTGTGTGTGTGTGGGGGTGGTGGTGCGCTACGCATGCGATGCATATGTGTGTGTGTGTCCAAGGTCGTGGCAACAGCGCCAAAAGCTCCGGCGCTGGTCTCTGCAGCCCCCCTCTGGTCTCCAGCAGAAAGCTCTCCCTGCGGGCCCTGCTTCCTCTCCTTCTCCCGAGGAGGAGAGATCTAATGGAAACCACCTTGTCATTAACCGGTCCCAAGAAGGACCAATGAATGGTTAACATTCCACGCAGTGACCCGGAGTTTGAAAAAAAATCAGCTGTAACTAAAACCTCATATGACATTACAATGCTCCAAAATATTGTTTCTTTTTTCCAGTTGGGTTCTCCATATTTCCCTCCCCCCCCCCCACCCCCCAAAAGGTTTGGCTCCAAGCCTAAGATATTAGTGGCTGCCTTCCCAAATTTTGTGATAGACAATGGCGCACTGTTTGTGTATGTTATTGTAACATTTTTTTTCAAGCTTGAATTAAAACTGCCTAATACTCAGCTGCCAGCTCAAGCCACATTTATCTTGCAAACTGGCAACGAGTCTCATGACTCTTGTGGAATTTGTGTGTGTGTGTGTGTGTAGTTCCCTGTGCAGTTTGCGCTGTGGTGTTTAGCTTCCATTAACAATCTGTCAAGAGGACACAAAGCAGAGGATGGGCTCAGGTGTTGATTCGGTCCAATACAATCCCTCATTCTCCATTAAATGTAGACCACATTTCTTCCTCTAATACTTTCATATTGAACTTTTAACACTTGTGCCTTTTTGTTCCAACGTGTCCATCAGCCTTTTACACATGCTTTGGTTTTCTGGGCCAAGGACAGCATGATAAAGAATAATCAGGACTGAAGACTTTCCCGTGGTCAACATTTGTGCTTGACAGGCTGATGCCTGCTTTTGTGTGCTCATCATCATCATCATCATCATCATTTTCCACTGAGAATAACCCGAGGTGCTCTCCTCTTTTTCTCCCAGATCAAGAAAGCGTATCGACAGAAAGCCTTGACGTGCCATCCAGACAAGAACCCAGACAACCCGAAAGCAGGTGAAGCAAGTTAATGTGTTTTCCATAATGTCTCTTCACTCTGACTTAACCACTGTCAAGTCAGACAGAATTAGATCAGCGATATTTATAGTTTCTACTTGCGATCATTGCATCATTTCCCGAAGAATTAGGGTTATCGTCTCACCAAGCCGCCATCAAGCTCCCTGCTGACATCCCATAACCAAAACCTAAGGCCCCTTGAGAGAGTAGAGCCCTCCGCGAGCCCAACCCTGCCAGACAGTCCAGGAAGCAGCTCTCTGCAGGAAGGCTTACCAAGGCCTGTCTTCCCACCGGCTCTCTAGCCAACCGGGGCTCGCCAGACACCACCACCACCACCACCACCAGCACCACCAGCACCACCAGTGTTTCCACACTCCATCCATCCATTGGCTTTCTGAATCCTTCCCCGGCCCGTTGCCAACCAGCATGTCAACAATTAGACCAGGAAATTTCAATGTAGCTTTTTGTCAGGAGGGGGAAAAAAGGCACCTTGGACAAAAGACTGGTTATGATGCATGTTTTCAAGTGAGGTTTGTGTGGTTGCTGGATGGTTCAGACAATTCCTGATTATGTCAGGAAAAAAAAAAGGAGGGGGAAATGGGGGAGGGGGGAGGGCAGAGGGGATAAGGAATAATAGAAAAGCAGGGGGTCGGTTTCCCAGAAATGGAAAAGAAGTGGTTTGGAGGACCTCGCCGCCTTAACTCTCACATGGACAGACTTGGTCTCTGTTGCACGAGAGCGGGGCAAGTCTTGGCACTCGCAGCCCTTCGGGGGACGGTTGTCTGCATGTAAGAGGTGAGGTTTGGGTCATGATTCTCCATTGAAGACACCCCCCCCACCCCATATCCCTCATCCTCCCCAACCCCCATGTTGTGACACTCTGAGCTGCCTAGTGGGCACATCGGGTCTCCCCAGTTGGATTTCATTCCACCCCATTATATGCGTGTAGGTAACCTGACCTCCTCTTGCTGGCAGCACGGTCTCCAGAGCCCCCCCCCCTGTTTGTGTGCACTGCCGGTTCCCCACAGGGAGTAACAGTATCGGTTCGTTAGGCCTCCCATAAGTGAATGATTAAGCCCGGGCTAGTATAGTGCAGTGGTGTGGCAGTTATACGACGGGGAAGAAGGGGGGGGGGGGGGGGGGATTGCGGTCTCGCTGTGTGTGTGTGTGTGTGTGTGTGTGTGTGTGTGAGTCGGATGACAACCCCGGGGGGAGGTGGGAGTCGTCGTCGTCGTCGTGCGTGGTAGCGGTGATAGCGGCGGTAGGCCCCTTGAGGTGCTCCGACGGGAGATAGATGCCGAGGCCCGGGGATTGCAGTGCGGGAATGCAGGAGGAATTGGAGGAAGCGGGGTTTCGTGAGACTCCGGGCACCTTTTTTTTTTTTTTTTTTTTTAAACGCAGGAAATGTCTCCGTTTATGTCCGCCCCGAGACCCAGCGTTGGCACGATAGATGAGCACATGCTGGCTCCTTGCACACAAGCCCCCCTCCAGTGCTCCTTGACCATACCACCCTGGTTGGTCTCACTTTCTCTCCCTGTCACCGACTCCTTCCCTTGTGAGTAAGATGTTCACTACAAGTACATCTTGGTTTTGTTTGTGCATTGTTAGCTATAGTGTCTTTCAAGCTCACACTCCATATGGAAAACCTCGGTTCGGTTTCCCTGAACATGCATTCTTCTCCATACGAAAACCTAAAATCCTGCTTGTCTCTGTATTTATTATAAAATTGATTTCTTGATCCGTCTTCCCGTTCGCTCTCTTCCTTCTAGCGGACCTCTTCCACCAGTTGTCCCAGGCTCTAGAGGTGCTGACTGATGCTGCCGCCAAGGTAAGACCGGTGACGTCTCTCAGCTTGTCATACATAGGCGTTGACACACACACACACACACACACACACACACACACACACACACACACACACACACACACACACACACACAGAAGCTATTCATCTTCCTGTGCCGTGCATTTTTCAGGCCGCCTATGACCAGATCTGCGCTGCCAAGAAACGAGCAGAGGAAAGGAACAGCAAACTAGATGACAAGAGGAAGAAGATTAAGTTGGGTGAGTCCCTTTTTACCAACCTTGCAGCATCTCATCATTCTATCATTCTGAAAATGGGTTCTGGTTTGCCATTATTCAACATGACAAATATGATTGATTGGAAATATATTTAATTTTATTGTGCACAAGTGAGCCACGTATAGTAATACAAGATAAAACAAAAGTACACAAGTCTGGCATAATGCAGTTAACCGCTGTAATCCAAGTGCCAGACACCACAGACGTGCATGGGGCACTTTGCGAAATATAAACTTTTGGAGGCACTCGTCACAGATGGGGGCATTCTGTTTGTAGCTTTGTAACTGTCACTTATTGAAAAATAATACATTTGGTTAGCCCTCTGGTGCAGTCGCAACAACAGGCGCTCTGTTTCCTCTGTTCCTGCCTGTCTCTCACCAGCACGGATGCAGAGGAAATGACTTAACAGAATGCCGCACATATCTCCAATTATGGTGCGTCTCCAAAGTGTTTGCAAATAAGCGAGCGAGATATCGACTCATCTTTGTGCGTGCGTGTATGTGTGTGCGTGTGTTACTACGACAGACTTGGAGTCCAGGGAGCGACGAGCCGAGGCCCAGAGCCAGGAGGAGGTGAAAATCACGAGAACGCTAGAGGAGGAGGTAAGAAACTGTACAGGGGCCGCGTGAGAGATGACATGACCGCACGGCAGAGCGTCCCGGGCGAAGATGACGAAAAGCAATTCCCCTAAAACGCCGGCCTCGGCCACGCGATGGGAGCAAGGTAGCCCGCCGCATTCCAGGAAACAATGAAGCACACGCAGGTGCTTTTATTCTGCTATTCGTCAAGCAACTCCCTTCTCGCCGAGTCGAAATCCCCCAAAGACTTGGGTCGGGAACAAAGGCCCTATCTGAGCGATGCCTGTTTTTTTCCACTGCCATATCACAATTATCAGTAAACCCATTAGGTGATATTGCATGACTTGATGCACTTTGTTAGTAAAGCCAATGATAAATAAAAAGTGGGGAGTGCGTGCCTCCGAGGTGAGTCATGGCTCGCGCTCCGTGTGCTTAATGCATGCAATTACGGGGGCCACGTGCGCTTGGGAATCACTGGGAAAGGAGAGGGGGGGGGGGGGTGGGGATTACCAGTAGGTGGCACTGTTCCATTTTCTGTCTCACGGTAAGGTGTTGTTGCCAGAACTGATGAAATGGGGGTAACGTGCGCCGTCTCTCTCTCCCCCCCCGAAGGCGCCCCTGATGTGTTTACCTGTTGTGAAAGAGTACAGAGAGCGACGCGGTTGAAGGATCACATCAGCGCTCATGTTCACTTGGCTGTGTTCGGCGTGCGTGTCTCCCCGTCGTTTGAAATCAGTGTATCTGTTTGTGTATATCACCATGTGTGTGTGTGTGTGTGTGTGTGTCCCCGCCAGATTGCCCGTCTTAGAGAGGAGGGCTCCAGACAGCTCCAGGAGGAACAGAGGCTGATCAGAGAGCAGATCCAGAGAGAGAGGGAAACGCAGCAGCAGTGCACAGGAGACGACGCACAGACAAGTACTGCCACTCGCCAGTCAACACCACAGCCTATCAGCTCCAGTCGAAATCCTGATCGAATCCAGTCTAGTCCGGTCCAGCCTAATCAAATCCAGTCTAATCTAGTCCAGTCCTCTCACCACGCCAGAAACCCTCGCTGGACTCGTACCCCCGCCGTACTGTCCGTCCAGGCCTGTCTAGCAAACCGCAGCAGCCATCAGGCAGCCTGCGGTCGACCGAATATTATTCACATAAAAAACAATAACAATAACTGAAAGTATATTTGAATTTATGTTTCTTTGGAAACTGTGGAAAGAAAACACTTTGAAAAAAAAAAAAAAAAAAAGTCTAGTTCTTGGCAACGAGACTAGTTGGCTGTGTAACGTAGACATGCCATGTGTCACGCACGTCAAACTTTCGACCTTTTTGATAACACATTTGCGCCTGAGTGTCTCCACGATAACAGGCGCTGTGAGAATCTGGGCTGTGTGGAGGTTTGGGTATTTTAAGGGAGGACTGGGTCTTGGCCCTGCGCTCGACTCCTTTTTTTTTTTGTTGTTTTTTTGGTTGCAGCCACACAGTAACTCACGCACAGTCAGCACGTCTTCTCCGAGTCCCTTCCATTCACACGCGATCGAGCCCTCCCCGGCCCTCTCCGAGAGACCCGGCGCCCAGCCGCTCCAGCTCGGGGAGGCACTCAGTCACTCATCAGACTGTAACAAGAGCCAATCCGGTGAAGCGTTTACCATGGGATGGCAAATTAAAAAAATCGCTGTCCATCCGCTTCGGGAATGAGACGCGCCGCAGTCCCTTGACCGCTGTGGCAACAAAAAAAACAAAACCTCCATCCTCTCCTCGACTCCTCAAGTGCCATATTTCTTGTCTGAACAATTGTCTCTTTGTCTTCCTCCCCCCCCCCCCCCCCCCCTCCTCTGTCTCATCTCTCTCCTCCTTATGTTTTCTCTCAGACTCCCGAGTGGAGAGATGTTCCATGAGTAACGTGACCCCCAAATTAAAAGTAAGTGTTTCTGCTATGGGGCTTCCCAGTCGAGGAGGAGGACGAGGCAGGGAGGTAGAGGTCAGGGTTAGAGTTGAGATTCTCGGGAGAGGAGGGAACGAGGACGGGGGGGGGGGGGTCGGGGGGGGGGGGGGGGTCTCCGCATGCTCCATGTGAGTGGAAAGGCGGGCCGAAACCCCCAGAGGTATTTCATTTGAGCGGGGGATTTTGATCGACGTTCGTAATGCGTGTTTTTTGGAGACCGCGTGCTGTCCCACCAGCGAGCACGTAGGCCGTTTTTCCGACGCCCGTTCCTCCAGTGTAGGCCCCGCCGTCGTCAGGAGACCTCGTAACGACGCCAAGAGAGGGCTTATTATATTTCCTCCTGGAAACCGCTTAGCCCGCACATAGACACTGGGGATGTTAGCTAATGTGTTTAGACATTTAATCTGGTTTTAAAATTTGATAGCCATCTAGTGCGGCGGTCTATTCCCCAGCGTTTGTGTGTTCAGTTAGGAAAACAAACAGCAGCCTCAAGTCTGACGGTATTACATGTCATGTTCGCGAGAACACGGGAACAGTGCTGCGTCGGGGGGCCGTTGTGTCCTGACTGCACACGAGAAGATCAGTCTGGGTTTCTTTTCAATCGGGTATCGATACGTGTACATTAATCACACCTGAGTTTAAAAGGTATTTCATGCATTTCGTGATGTCAAGTCATTCGTGTCTTCCAGCGAACCGGCGTTTTTTTCTTCTGCTGTCCAATCTTGTGATATCTACTTGTGGCCCCGTAAGTATCAGGCCTTGCCCCTGACCTACATCCTCTGTATTGCTGCGAGTAGCGCGGGAACTTCTGCAGCAGCGCGTCGACGTGAGCTGAGCTGAAAATCGTGGCCATCGCCCAGACATTTCTCCGCCTCATTAGACGATTAATAGGCAAGAAGGTCATCGTTGGGTAGCGGGGAGCGCTCTTGTGTATTTTTGGCGTAACTGCTGGTGAAAGAGCCTATGTAGACAGTACAGTTCTCAGAAATCCTGACGCTGAGCAGAGCGCTGGAGCCGAGTCAACGCTCGATGCTTGCCATTTACAATACTGCTCCAAGCAGTTAGTGTGATAAGGGCCGACCCCGCTGTGCTGCGTAAATGGATACGAGAAGTTGCACAATATCTGTCTTAAGGAGTATGGGAACTGAAATCACTTCTTTTTTTTTTTTTTTCAAGGCCTCACGGTCAATTGAGTTGTTCACCGAGGCGGTTCAGCTTCCATACCGAATTGTAATAACAATAACTGCACTTCTCTGAAACAAAATGTACGTATCGCTTTCACCGGACAAACAAAAGAAACAAACAACGCAAAGAAGAAGCAGCCAATATTGCAGCCAAAGTATCAGTGCTACGTGCATTTCCTCCTAATGAGATACCTGAGGTGGACGGTCTCCCCCCCCCCCACAGAGCACATTCCTTTGGCATCGACCTGGTTTGGATTACTCGCTTGTTTAGGTGGCTGTAGTTAAGCAGGTGAGTCACGCCGTGGTCTCCGGTCCAGGGACCCGTGTGTCAGTTTTTCCTCTCGTCTAGCTGCCCGGCACCTCCGGCTGAAGGGAAATTGACTGCAGGTCTCACAGGTGGTGCCAGGGTGATGCTCCAAGAGCTCAGCAATGGCTCCCCCTCACCCCCCATAGTGTCTGTCGTGACGCTGAATCTGTGTGTGTCATCAAAGCCAGACGTGACCAGCGTGCTCGGCCTCCTCCTCATCATAGGTTAGATAATCAGTCATAGAGATTATCACACAGGGGTTTGCATGCACGCTAATTCTAAGTCCTCTTGACCAATATTGACTTCTCCCTTTCTGTGTCTGTCTCTCCCTATCCAGTTGAAGTGGAAGTGTAAAAAAGACGATGAGATGAACGGCGGCTACTCTCAAGACGTTCTCTCTGGACTGCTACAAAAGGTAGACATCTTAAAAGTGCACTACAAAGGCCACAGATAAATGGTGCAGAAACATCACTGACGCACTTCAAGTACTCATCCTCCTGTACACAGTAACCGAGGTTCAGTTTCCCCGTCTCTCCCCAGACCTCGAGAGCTCCTTCGTAACAAAAAAAAACAAAACCCCCGTCTACAGCGTCCAGCCATGTTTGAGGTCTGCATGACATCACTGTTGTAGATGGGGGTTTTTATTCTCCCCCTTTAAACAAGGCCCATTAAGTTTTGTTGCAGTGAAAGTGCTGAGGGCAATGTTGTAGTGCCCTTTTAAAGCCGTGCACGCCATTGTTAGTGCCCCTGTTACCGGGCGGGTTTAGCGGTGCCAAGGGAGTCGCTAGGAAATGTGCTCTTCTCATGCAACCCAGTACCACCTTGTGCTGTGAGCCGCCACGGGGGCTTTTGGTGGGGCATAGGTTGGGCCTGGAATGAGGATGAGGGCAAGTGTCACTGACGTCAAGCCGCCCGGAAAAAGGCGTTTCAATTTCTCCTCTGCACGCACTCAATCAATATGGTCCCAGGCAAAGGAAGGCTGGGTCGGAGTGAAGCTTGTGGAAAAAAACAGGGTTGTTGCCTTTTTAAATCCTTAAGCAAAGGGAGTGAAATTGGGAGGGGGTGGTGGGGGGGGGGGATACTGTTTGAGATGGCAAGCTCTGATGATTTGACAGTTAATGGTTTGGGAGAGTTGAAATAGCCACCCCCGTGTGGGAAAGCGAGTATGTGTGTGTGTGTGTGTGTGCGTGCGTACACTCTGGATTTGTGTACTTTGGCTGTTGGAAATATTACTTTTTCCTTTAAAGGAAAACAAGACACGTTAATATATTTAGATTTTATGAAATAGAGGCCTTTGGAGACTCTCCTTTTGTCACTGTTGGCCCGCTCTACAGTGTCCTTACCCATGCATCAGCATTCCTGGTGTGTCCTGTTCCCAGACCTACATTTAAAGGGAATGGGATTCTCAGAGGGCCTCCCTCCCTGCTCCCGAGCCTCTGCTCTCGGCCGGGGGGGGAGAGCTTCATGACAAAAGGCCTTTGTTACAGGTGACACAGGCCCATCCGCTCCACAGACAAACCCTGAGGAACTCCAACAAGGGGCCAAAAACCCTCTAATTATGACCGCATCCGAGAGGGATCAGCTTTTAGCCTCCCCAGCCAAGACCTTTCCCCGGTCCTTCCTCCTCCTCCTTCCATCTCACTTGGGCAGAGGTCAGTGGGCGACCTTGGCTGGGACACTCCTCCCCGGCCTCCCTTCCTCTTTTCCGAACCCTTCATCCCTGCGCATAGTCTTAGTGGCAGGGAGCGGGATGAGGGCCAAGGCTAATTCGGGCCTTCATACCAGAACATGGTTTATCAAAGGTTCTCACTGCACAAGGAGCGACGATGACATCCAGCATGGCTGAGATGTCCCAGACTGTTGGGATCACAGAGGTCTCGTTTTTGTACACGATGTTACTTGAATGTTCTTTGCAGTGTCAGTGTCTCGTTCTCAGCCGTGGGAGCCCTGTCAGTTTTGGTTTTATTAACCCAACACATATTGGCTCCTCACTTTCATTCCAGGCGTATTATTTGTATGTGTTTTGACATTTTCAGTCTGTGTGTGCGTGATGCATTTTCAGGATTATGGTTTCTGCTGTTACAGGAAATGCCGAGGAAATACTTATTTGAATTTTTCTGCATCTCTCCTTCCCCTCTCTTTTCCCTTTTCTTTGATTCTCCTCTTTTCTACCTCCAGTACGGGGATGTTTTGAATGTGCTTGTATCGACGAAGAAGAAAGGAAGTGCTGTGGTTGAATTTGCGACTGTCAGAGCAGCTGTAAGTACCTAACTCTTGCCCAGTCCTCATGCTGTTTGCGCCATAATGAAAACACTTTTCAGACATCTGCATCGAACCGCCTTTGTTTATTATTCGCCAGCGTTGACATCCAAGGTGACCTTGCCTGAGTTTGATTATTACTAGGAATGACACCTGTTGCGGCCTCCAGGCCCCGGCCGCACTATGCGACCCAATACGATGTTCTAGCCCTCATACAGTACAGCCCTCTGTGCGCTGATGGGAAACAGTGGACGGAAGGACTTGAGCCGCCTCATTGTTCCTGTCTGGGTCCTCGGGCCCTTTGTTGTGATGGTGTGCTGTTTTGTTGTGGTTCCGCCACCGCGACGTGTGGTTTCCGTCCCGAGAACATGTCTGCCGTTCCACCGGGATCAGGCTATGCGGTCTCTTGCCTGCACATCCCCACAGGTCCCCAGCCTTACTCAGGGGGGTTTGGGCCAGGAAAAGTTTACCCCCCCTTATTGAATTTGTGTTTTTTTTTCATATACATTTGCCAACCACACCACACAAAGGCCCAGGTAAAAGAAAAGACAAAAAAAAAAAAAAAGATCATAAGCAGAATGAGTTGTTAGACATTATGATGCTGCAGAAACCGCCCTGTCGGTCGATCCACTCACACATTGTCTCGTTTCTTCAGGAACTGGCATTTAAGAACGAAAGTGGCCTGAATGGAAACCCGTTGAAGATTTCGTGGCTTGAAGGACAGCCGGAAGTTGCCGCTCCGGTGTCACAACCCGGCCAGTTCGGTTCTTCGCAGGTACCAGTAAAATACTAGCAATCCAACATCTCCATAACCTGAATATGCTTCGCTGTGATTCCCTCCCTCCCCCATGAAGCATAACGTCCGCCCTATGTTACAAAATCTTCCCATGTACACTGCTTCCAACACAAATACCATTCCCTAAACACTGTCCCACAAAGCGAGGTATGTAAACCTTTGGAGGTTTTATTTTTGTATAAGCGGTGCAGATATTGCCCCAGTGCTTGCGCTCCTCTCGTCTGCTCTAGAACAATGTGTTTGGTTAAAACTCAGCCTCAGTTTGTTTGCCTTAGAGTGGCTAGGAGTTGGCCCGGCTGGCCCAAGGCCCCTGGTCCGCCACTCATTAGCTAACCTGACCTGGGAGACCCCAAAAATGCTGCGCTTCACACAGCAACCCAAGAGGAGAGGCGTGCTATAATGGTAGCCTGGCACGAGAGGCTGCCCAGAATGCCCCACGCTGCTGCCAAGTCAGCCTACGTCCCCATAGCTGCTGACAAAAAAAGATTACTTTTTTTTTTTTTTGTTTGTTTTGATTATTACAGTTTGAGTGTGGTGTGGGTGCTCAGTTTCAATGTGCAGGATATATTCTGCAGAATACCAGCGACTGCCAAACATTTCGCCCTGTGATGAAAATATGCTGCCTCTTGTGATCACAGTATTGCAATCTCGAGTTTTTATTTTTTTTAAAGAATTTTGCTCAACCTTCTCTCTCTGGCTGCCAGCACACACACATGCAGGCGCCACACGCACATCAGCTCCTTCCCCGCCCCGACGATAAGCTCATTTCAGCCGCACACATAGAGAACGTACACTTTTCCTTCCTTGTTATTAGATTAGGATGACGCCACGTTTTTCATTTTTCTTCACGTTGTCTATTGCGCATCTCCCCTCCGTCGCGATCGTTCGAACTGTACGGCGAGGAGTCTGTGTGGGACCGCGGATCAGTAGACTCTCTCTCTCTCTCTCTCTCTCTCTCTCTCTCTCTCTCTCCCTCCTCTGTTTCTCGGCGTCCCCAGAGCTGCCGGTGAACTGGGTTTCACCCCTCGGCCCGGTGCAGCGTCTCAGGCCCCCTCATCAGCACTAGCATGCGCAGCTCACAAGCCCCGCGCACTGGGACTTGTCACACTAATCTGTTTTAATGTTATTATGGTAACCGGGTTTGTCTTACAGATATCCAAAGCTGATTGCTTCATTTCTTTCTTTCTTTCGTTTTTTTTTTTTTTTTTGCGCTGGGCCCGAGGAATGAAAACATGGAGTATGGCGGGGTAATTTTCGCATTAGCCCACAGCGAGAATGCACCTCGCTAAAGAGGCCCCCACATGACATAATGGGTGAACCAGCGCCGGTATTAGTAATATTGCTCCACCATCTGGCCCGGGGTCATCGGAGACCAGTGGGGGGGGGTGGGGGTGGAGAACGAGAGATAGAGAGAGATAGAGGGAAAGAAAATAGGGAATAAAAAGCCTTGGAGGTCCTATCCCTGGGAGTCGAACTGGAATCCAAAAAGCTGGTCCCTCTCCCCTCCATTGCTCCCTCTCTCCTTTTACACCAGCCAGCTGCAATCACATAGGAGCAGCTAGGGCGAGGGCTTGCTTCTTTAACCTCATCAATCCAGCCCACGGTGCTGAGGGGGGTTAGGGTCTCACTTCGGGGAGCCCGGAGAGACACACACACGTATGACTTCAGCCTCAGGTTCACGTCCAACTCTGCCGGGCTTAATAAATGAGTCTGGGGCCGGTGTGACAGACCTGATGCAGCTGGGGCCCCTGGAAAAAAAACAAAACTCCCTCAGGGTCCGGAGACCTTGAACATCACTTTCTGCACCGTGGCGAGTTAGATTTACACCGCGCTCACAAAAGAGACACTCGCCTGTTGAACTGCTGAATGTGAACTGCATGTTCTTGGCTCCGTTTTTGTTCTCCTTGTCCAGAAAGGAGGAAGGGACATCATTCTGTTATGACGTGATTTGTAATTCACCTAGTTTTTCTCTCCATGGATATTAAGGCTCAGAACGGGGGAGGCCCCGGTCTTCCACAGAGTGTGGAATTGCTCCCCGTGCTCCCGACTTAATTCAGATCCCTCGTATTTGGATAGGGTTTAGTTTCCACTCCAGAGTGTGCTTTTGTTGTGTGTCTTTGCCCCTTGCCATAATAAATTCTAATAATGAGAGGTTGAGAAATGAGCGGGTTTATGAAATGTGCGGCGTAAATCTTTCTCGTGTACATGCAAGCATATTTTCTAGCGTTGTAACGTACACGGTTGCGATGACGAAGCGGGAATGAACTCGGAACAAAAACCATGAACAATAGTTTAATATTAATTGTGGTTTGTGTGGCAATAGAAACTATGTGTGGCTAAAATGCTTTTTTTCTGCGAGCTGTCCCCAATGAGCTGTAAATAGCCGCTGCATCACAATATGATTTCACATCTGTGGCCGACTGTAAGGATTCCTCGCAGTATGACTAATATTTCATACCTCACCTCCCACACTGCCTCGTCCCCCCACGTCAGAACTTGTCCTCACGTCTCCGCAAGTGTGGCACGGTCACGAATTACTGTGTCACGATTTATGGTTTATTGTGTAGTTTAGTGTATTGGATTTTTCAAAAGTGCATCTATAGCTGAGGATTTAAGTCTGGGCTTTGTACGGCTGCCTCTTCCATCTAGAGGCGGAGAGTCATCACGGGCTTGTCACGACACAAACCAGATGTAGCAGATCAGCTATTCTGGGATCGTTTTTCCAGCCCGCCGGTTTGCTTCGTGCTTGAAAAGTGCACTCTCACCTAAAATAGCCCCAGAGTCTTGGAAGGATGGTCTGTGGCCATGGAGTTGACACATCCAGCGCTGGACTGAGCTCTCGGGACGGAGATAACGGACATCTAGGAAGGAAGCTAGCGGACGTCCGTTGAAGACTGTGTAGATACGAACGGACCCAAAAGGGGCAGATCAGTTAATTGTTATTGATTGCCTATTGTTACAAGGCTTATATGAGATTAGTTTGAAATGGGACAAAGATCTGTGCACTGTATGTGATGGGACTGTCAAAAGAACAAAAGGCCACACAGTCTGTAGAAAAGAAACACTGATGTAGCTTCAACGTTTGTATTTATTCATTAGGCATGGAATGAATTGCCTCGTGTGATTCATGTGTGTTTCATGTGTTTGAACTTCTTCCCAGTCCATCACGCGTATCATGCGATGGGGGCTAGATAATTGTGAAATAGCTTGGCCCTAAAATCACTATGTAAATGTAAGAGAAATGTGCAAACGGCTCGTTCTATAATGTGTCCTGACATGATACAGAAAGCATAGACGATATCAGATTCACAATAAAAGCCCTCCTCGTGTGAGAAGCCCTGGGAAACCGAGCAGCGTATTTCGGTAGCGTTAGGTTGTGCTGCCAAATGCTATTACAATAGAAGACGCCATGTCTCATTTGTCAAAACAATATTTCTGAAACATTTGGTACCTGATAGAAAAAAAACAACTCATAAAAGATGACAGGGATTTTTGGTATTCTGAATGATAGCAAGTTCAGATTTAAGTTCAGAGTAGCACCAGATGTGACGGGGGTACTTCACTTCGCAAGATGCTTGGCCAGTTAGTGCAGCGAGAAGATCATTTGAGTCCAATTATATCCTCTTTCTTCTCACATCCGTCACAAGGCTAGCTACTTGTTGATCTTAAGTTTATGTGACTCTTCACACCGAGGAGCTCTTGTGAAGACAACGGGGTGTCACAACGGCAGAGGACTCATGTTATGTGATTCTGTGTATGATCGTACCAACCCTCCCCTTTTCAGCAAATGAAGTCTAAAGGCCATAATAAGGATAACCATACTGGCTGCAATGCTTCAAATCTGATTACTAGTTCTAAAATATATCGTCTAATTTCATCATGGGATAATTCTTTGTACGTTCCATTTCACAGATTTTCTCATTAACAATGCCCACAAACCAGCTGAAAACACACCCCGTTGTAAGAGTCTAACAGAAGCTTTTCAAGAGTTCAAAAACTGTGTGTGTGTCTGAGATTGCACAATTTCCTCTTTCTCTACCGAACAAATGATAGAAATGAGGCCTTGATCATAAAAGCCGCTGTAGCAGGCTTGGGAAACACATTCCAAAGTAAAGTCTGTAATGATTGAATGGCTTTTTTCTCCTTCTTATCAAAATGCCGTCACACCCTAGTTAGCTATTGAGTGACACCTCTGTACAATACAGGTGTGCCAGTGCAAGGCATGACTACCTACCCAGCAGTTGCTGCAAGGTCCAGTTCCCTGTAATATGTGACTCAAAATGATACCCTGCTTGACATACCTGTCTCATTTAAGCTTTCTCTGTCCATGTTGTGCAATATTGTGCCACTTTGGCATTTCCTATAGAAACACTTAGGTGTACGTGACAGACAAGGCTTATTGCCTCCACAGCAGCTCCTGACTGTTAGAAAGCCAAACAAACGTCAGTCCGTCAGGGTGTGTAAACAGTCTCATACAAGCTCTAAAATGTTGCCGCAAGAAACTCTATCCCCAAAACCACCAATCTTGGAATTTGAATGATCTTATTTCTTTTACTTTCCAAAAATACAAAACAGTACATATTTCAATACAAGAACATTTCACAATGTGTTATTGTCATGAAACATACGATAAACGGGGGCAGTGACACCTCATTTAGAAAGGGGGGCGGTTGTACCCACAAACATAACTGTTTCTGTCTGGTCATACATGGAGTGCAGTATCTATCCTAGATATGTGTGAGCAGCAGGCCACTTGTGGTTCGTGGATTTTGGGGACACTAGGAATGCGACTGGTTCTGGCTTTGCCCCACAGCCTCTTCTGTCAGCCCCCCCATTGGGGCTCAAACTGGGGCTCTGTCTGGATGAGAGGGACCTTGATTGGTTGGAGTAGCTCGCACGAATCTGTATGCCAGCATGCGTGCTTACGTGTGTGTGTGTGTGTGTGTGTGTGTGTGTGTGTCTCCGTCTCCACTTGTGTGTGTGTGTGTGTGTGTGTGCGTATGCGTGAGTGCGTTTTTCGTGTGGTTGGGGACTGTTTGTTCAGCAGGTAGTGTTTAAACCCTCATCAGGAGTCTTGCCGTAGTAATGGATGTCTCTGGTCCCCCTCCCTCGACACCCCCTGCACATGTGGAAGTATCACATTACCCCTTACCACTTTCCCTCTCGCGCGCCACTCACCAGCGCACGGGACTCCGTTTTACAGCTAAGAAAACAGCCTTCTCTGGCAATTTCTCTTTTTTTTTCTGAAATCTTGGACCTGCGGCCTGGCTTGGGTTGGAGCCCGACCTGCCACCACTGGCTGGCTTTTATTGGAAGCAGAGCTAAGTGTTTGTTTTCACTGTATTGTTGGGAATTAGAGATGGGGGGTACCTTGGTCTACCTTTGAGTGGGGCCTCTGAGATGCGTGCGGAGGAGAAATTGCCCTCTGCACACAATAGACCGGCAAGCACGCCAAAAGCCAAGACATCACAGCTCGAGGACCTTGGATTCCAGCCGCAGATTTTCTTTTCTTAAACATAACACTCTTAAGTCTTAACAACCATCTTGAGTGCTCGGCTGGGCGGTTTTTGGGGGGGGGGGGGGGGAATTACAATAGGAAAGGAGGAAAGTTGGAGAAGCTGAAAATGTCTTGCTGGGAGCGTGACATGGGAGAGAGAGCTCAATTATTAACTGAAATGTCGTATCTGCCTCTGCGAGTGGTAATGCTAGAAGAACATTAACTTGGTGTCATTGTACTTCTGTGGTTTAATCCTTCAAGGGGAGTTGTGTTTAATCTTTAACAATACTTTAGACCATAGTATACACTGCTATAGGCACACTCCAACTAATGGACACATGGTGTATATAACACATTTTAGAAGTTTGCTGAGATGATCTGATATTCACAAAGCAACCGGTTTTACTCCAAAGGTCTTACAGCAGAAATTCCTTTCCTGTGTATCAGGCTTATCAGTGGAGTAGATTTACCTCCCTTAAAACAGAGGTGTTGTCAGTTCTGTCCACAGGTTTTTTTGTCTACTGCTTGGTACTCCTCATCATCATGGAGACATATTGTCAGTCGTTCCACGGGGAAACAAATGTCTCCAAATTCATTTGAACAATGGTGATCGCTTAGCTGCCATCTCCTCTAGTGGTGGAGCTTCTCCATCACCTGGAGAACGTCGTCCAGGATGGAGGGGCCCAGATCCAGGCTGAAGGAAAAGTTACTGTCCTCCTCCTTCTGTTGACCTGTGGGGTCCTCAGGATAGGTCATCGTGGAGTCCCCGTCTTTCCCTGAACTCAGGCTGCCCCGGCCAGGACTGTGACTCTGGTTGGGGCCGACAATGATCCTCTGCTCGTATACACCCATCCCTTCCATCTCCAAGTCCTCGCTGTCCAGCAGTGGCATAGAGCTGCATTTTTTCCTCTTCTGGGGGGCGCTGTGCTGGGCATCGGCCTCATCCAGGTTGAGACGAGGGGGCTTGGGTGGTGGGGAGCAGGCCAGGAAGAGGTTCTGCTCGCTCTGGGAACTTTGTAGCAGCAGGCTGTGGCCCATCTGTAGAAAAGACAGGTCTCCAAAGCTGTCTGTATGGGCATCGTTGCCAATGTGTGAGACGTGGCGGAAATCAGCCAGCGGTAGGCTGATCATGTTGACAGACAGCACCTCCCTGCGCTTGGTACTCCTCCTGGGCCAGCGACCCGAGGCTTGTTTTCGGTACAAAGAGGTCCTCAGTGGCATCTTGGCAAATCGGGTTTAGATAGACGTAAATGTCCTTATATATATCCTTGAAAGTCCCCTTGTATCTCCTTGGGTTGTTCAGCGACGAATCCTTAGAAAGAGGTGAAGTCTAATAGCACGACCATCGGCAACAAAAACACTGTCTGGGAAAGAAGAGAAGGAAAGTTCAACAAATACATTAGCCTTCTGATGATGATGATCATGTCAGAGAACAGGATTTTGCACCAACAGTACAATATAAATGTTTTCTGATTATCCAGCTTTGACTCTCATCACGAGTATCTGTTTGTAGTGTAATCCAGCACCAGATTGTATTACATCAGTCATTCAGTTGTTTAGAGAATGCACCTGCTCGGCTTGATTTCTGTAATCCAGTTATTATTTGGCTGCGGGGAGATGTTCCAACACACGCTTTGAAGCATCCGATTCTAAATGTTTACTTTTCAAATCCCTGCTATTTCCCGTAAAGCGCAGGTGTGGTCTGCTGCACGTCCTCCAAAGGAAGTCCATTAGCCTACTTGAAACTTCCAGTAACTTGGCAATGCAAAAATGCACACTCCCAAGTGGGAATGGATATCCTGTACTTTATTAAATGCTTTGTATCTCTCCACATTTTGTTTTGGGAGAACTTGAGGTTTTAATTTCATCAGAAATCGTGATGATGGCTTGAATTTCAAACACATGTTTACCGTGTTTTTGAGAAATATCTATTTTTACTGATGGATAACCAGATGCGTTCAAATTCCTTTGCTGTGGTGTGAGAGGTGTGTCCTGACCAAAATGTGTTGGGGCAGGCCTTATATTTCAAAACAACTAATCCAATTATCATCCAGTTTTGGGGATATAATATTGATATTTAACTTAAACCAGTAAACTTGAAAGGAAACATCTTGGCAAATACATAACAATACAATAACAGTTTGCACGCTTGAAAGCAAAGTCCAACTTTCGAAGAAAAATAACTTGTTGACAGGCTTCATCTTTCGCAGCTTTTCGTGAGCTGTAATAATTTTATTGAGTAACGCAGAACTCAGTTCATCAATGCTGGCATGCCGATTGGACAGTCTGCGTGGTCGCTCGTGATTTTTATGGTCTCCCAAACAGCTTTGCCCACATTAGACCTGTGTTCGTGACTTGAAACACTCACTCTGTAAATTTGTAAGGCACTACAGCAAACAGGTTTTGTTGGCCTGTAAAGGTTTTATCGGCACTTTAGTAGCAGCGGGAGATTGGAGAGCGTGGACACAACAGCATTCCTTTGCAAACATGTCAGTTTGGCCAGGGAGGAGTCTTAGCGTTTTGAGCCGTGAGGATCATGTTCAGGAAACACTTCATGCCCAAGTAAAAATTAAAGAAGCCCATTAAAACAGATTTGCCAAGAAACCTCACAGTTTTAAAATAATCTTCCTCTATGCTGCCATTAGTGGTCCGCCTTTGAGACAAACGGCTTACAACTTGTCGATTGAAAGTCTAACCAATTGCTTAAAAGTCGTGGACTCAAAGTATTTTTCTCATGCAGTCGCTTGTCTAGCAGTATAGATAACAAAAAAGGATAGATAAAGATCGATCAGTTCGGACTTACCTGTCCCGCTGAGCAAATACAGGATGTTTTAATCCCACACTCATACACACACGTCTGTGTCAGGAAACTAGGCAGTGGCTGGTACCTGCACAACCTGACAAACTCTCCCTTGACATGATGGGGCTTGTTTAACGGCTGAGGAGAGAGAGCAGCACAGCGCACCAACCCTGAGACAGAGAAACGAAACAACCAAACGACCTTCCTCAAATGAAACGGCCAAACAACCTTCCTCAAACCAAACAACCAAATCACCTATCACACTAAACGGTCCCATACCCAACTATCAAGCCACTGTGTCTTACCTTTTTGTCTATACTGCTGCTCAGCTGAGCGCTTTTATTCCTTCAAGACAAGACATGCATTTTTCCACCATGCGTTCCCACTGTAAGCTGCCACGGGACTTCGCGCTCCAGGTGTGTTGGCGGTGAAAGTCTTCCCTAACTAACAGATTATCCAGGTGAGGTCAGAGTACAACAGGGTCAAAGCATCCAGGTGGAGGTTTTTATCGTCGTTTTTTTTCCTACTCCCACTAGGATGTCTGCCAGCCATCAGATGATATCATGCCTGTTGTCGTGGGAGTCGCTCTTTGAGTCATAGGTGTTTAAGCTAGGTCCCGCTGGCTGGTTGGTTGGCTGGACCCACTACCTGTGCGGGGGGGAAGAGAGCGAAAGAACAGGAGCTGACGGTCCCTGCTGATTTACTGCCGGTGATAGTGGGGAAAGACTGCATACAACCTCAAAAGTAGAGTGGTGTGTGAATGTGTGTGTGTGTGTTTGAGAGGGGGGAAGGGAGATAGAGGTTTGTGTCAGAATGTGTGTATGTGTGTGTGTGCTTGTGTTTTAAAAGGAAGTTATAGGTAGCAAGCGGAGGGGCTAACTAGGGGTTAACTGATCACTAATCTCCATGGCATTGTCCCTATGCTCTGCCGATTTCCTGATTTCCTTCCTGTTGTTGGCTTGCCTAAAGCCCCCCAGGCCCGGCCCACCGCGCAGGCCCTTCTGCCTGACTGGAGGCCTATAGCGTCACGATCCAATCGAGGCACCCGATCGCACTCCGACATGTATGTACAGGCGAGCCGAGTTGCACAAGACGGATAACGTGTTGCATTTCCAATTCTCACGCCTCCCTGTGTGTTGACTTTGCCTTTTGGAATGCTGTACCAATACCCGTAATGGAAATTGTGTCAGAAGGGGGGCCCTTTCTTTTCTGACGTATAGGAATTTGGTTGGGTTTTTTTGGCGTTTGCAGGGATAAAACGTTTTGTCGTTTTCCCACAGGAATTACTTGGGGACTTTTAATCGTGCCTTTTATGTCGTCTCACGATTTGCAACAATTTCTTTTTCTAGGGGTAGGGAGTCGATTTATCTAATCTCCTTCGCTCTGTGTCCTATATCTTGAAGAGAGCACATTATAATCACCAACATACCAACAGCCTCTGCTAGTCCTGCCAAGTCTCATAATGAACATTGTGTTCCAGCAGAAGAGAGGACATAGCAGTGGCTCTCCCCGTCTCTGGAGTCTTGACAACTCCCCCTTTTTTTTTCGCCGAGATTAAACATCCAGGGGTGTGAGTGGAATAGACGAAGCCTTTATCTTTGATTACTCTTCCAGTCCTTCAATAAACAATAGGCCTGCTGCCTGGTCCTCTCCCGTTCCCCTCTGCACTCCGGTGCCAGAAGAGTCTGCGAGACCAGACGCAATTACTCACGCAAAATGAAATTATCATAACATTTATCCAAGACTGGAACGGAGCATTTCTGAACATCCCTCTTTCGACAAATCCCCCCTCCTCCTTCCACCTTCAACCACAGAGCTGGTTTCATGCTAGTAGACAATCAGGGTTAGAAGAGTTGGTGTTATCTGCGGTATTTGGGAGCGACCTCACAAGACCTGCCGTGTGACCAGGGTTCGGGAGGTGGGCTCGCTCTCATAGTTGTGTTGTCATGCTATGTAGCCTCTGGGCTGATACGCTTGGCCCCCGCTGGATGTCTGCATGAACTCCGTCTCCCTGCCCTGACCAGAGCGGGTCCTGTGGTTGATGCAGCTATGCAGGGCCTGAAATCTGGGATGCTGCGTGTTTTTGTTGTTGCAGGATAAAAACTGTTTCCAGATATTGCTTTGACTGGTGCTAGAAGCCCAAACTGAGGCTTTGCTGGATATTCTTTTAGTCCTTTGTTGTGTGTTCTCCAGCTTCCCCTGTCTGGAGGCCCTAAGACAGCCAGCATTTAGAGCTGTTTTACAGCAAGCACTCTGTCTGGTTCTCTCATATGAAAAACGTTGTTCGATGGTGACAAAAATGGGATAACCTGTGCTTTCATTTAGTTCTGCTTGTAGTACATCACCCAGAGTTTGTTAAACGTGAGACTGGACTGAGGTGAATTGATTTTTCATAGAACTGTCTCATCCTTTATTGTCTTTCTGTCCCTAAATTATTTTTTTCAATATCTATTTGTAATATCCCTTTGTTCTGAGTCCCTCATAGTCTGCGCCAGTCATCATCCTAACCAATGCCGTCACCGTTCCTCACATTGATGACATAATGATGAGCCCTATGGGGGTGCTCCAACAGAAACTCGCCCGTCTGTTTCTGGCTTCTAAGAGGAAGTGCTGAATGATATGCAGACGTTTGGTTGCATAACCGCAACATAACAGAGTGACTAGGCTCGACTGGATCGAAGTCCAGGTGCCGTGACTCAGTGAATCTCGAGTAGAAAGTCTGGGAGGTCTTGAGATTCAAAGGTCAGATTTATCTTATTGGGATTGGATCACGTGACATATCTATCATGTGTTCCCCTTTTTAGATCATTCAGATGGAGCAAAAAAAAAAAAGCACATTGGTTTAATGTACATATGCCCATAACATGCTTTTTTCCCCCAGTGAATCTGGGCAGTCAGTGAAGTCTGAGAATGTACTGCCCTGCGTCTCCTGGCGCTGAATCATTAGTAATTATTAAATCATGGTCGTGATATTTAGATTACTTTGAAGACTGTGGTTTTGAAGTAAACAATACGCGGTGGGCTGCATTCCACTGGCTGTTTGTTCTGCACATTAACTAGATAAGGAACATGTGAACATGCTAGGGCAGGGGAACGTGCTCACACACACACACACGCACACACACACACACGCACGCACACACAGAGTGAGCAGACATTTCGATTTCGTTGGAACCTTCGTTTGGTTTCGTTTTTTTCTCCCCTATAATGCCTGAACTCGTTTTGGCGTCTCCGAGGTTTCGACTCTGCATTCTTACCGCTCCCGTGGCCCCACTGTTTTAATAGGAAATCTGTTGCAATCAGAGGGCTTTTCCCGGAAGGCTGGAATACGAAAGACATAATTCTGATTTTACAACGATGTATTGTTGGATATCAAACCTCCACATCTCTCTATTCTAGGATCCCTGAGCTCATCCATCATGAAGAGAAATGCCAGGGCACTGGGAGTTCAAGGGAGTTCACTGCCATTTCTCTTTCACTGTTTATTTCCTTTTCTTTAAGGGCTTCCAAAGGCACTCTCCATCTCCACACACACACACACACACACTTGCATGGCACCTCACTGCTGACTGCTTCTTCTTTCGCACTTTACACTATTGAACTTCAGTGGATGAAGCTGTTGCCCACATGTAACATACCACCTTGGACACGTGCACTGTAACCCCGTCGCACTTTTATTTGGCGATATCTTTGGTGCTAGGCGCTCTTTGCTGCCCAGAGATCAACAGTGTGGCCGGTACTGTGATGTTGGTTTTCTGTTGATGAAGTTTCAGTAGGTACCAGTCTTTTCTTTGTCTGCTCATCCATGGTGGCTATTGCTGCTCATGCTCAACTACTGAGTTCTTCTTCTATTCTCAAACAAACCCGCTGTTGCTGGCTGCCGGAAACGTAAAATGCATCACTTCCCTTTGTGCCAGAGGATTTTTCCCAGGAAAGACCCGACACTATAGGGTTGTGTTCTTTCAGAGAAGCAGAGAAGTGTCCATGCCTAACGCCAGAATCTGTCTGGGGGCGGACGCTCTTCTGGTGCAGACCGACTTTGAGATTTAGGACGATAAGACAGCTGGATTTTTACACAAAGATCTTGCTCAGTGTAGTTTTAAGGATCTTCGAATTTTGATGTTTGCATACAAGATAACAGTGACATGTACAGCTTGCTGTCGTGTATTGCTTATGTAATATAGCTTATTGCTGTATTGCTGCTCATGATAAACGATCTGTACGACTATTCAGTAGGCCTGCATGTTTAGAGTGTTTCTGTTGAGACTCCTGGCTTTAAGGTGAAAGGAGGTCTGTGTTCGAGTCCCATTCGGAAACCAGATGTTCGCACGACGCGCCGATGTAAAGGGTTAAATACAGGAAGTAGATTTAAGACTAAATCTCTATGTAGTATTTGTTCTTCCCTAACAAAAACAGTATAATAGACCAGACCTTTTGGGCTTTTCTGTCTGCCTGGTCTTATAATAAATGATGATTAATCCTTTACCATTTACGAAGTCTGAGTTTACTCTGCAGAGGAATTTCACCTTGGCTCGAGCGAGGCATGTGCACTACGGTATACCTCTGCCCACCGCCTGTTTGTTTGAGTTAGCAGGAGCGTCCGGGCATCACACACACACTCTCCATCATGCACACACACTCCCGTACACACACTAATGATCTCTAAATAAGTGTTTGCCTCTCATAAATCACCCACTCCATAGCTAAGTGACACACACACACACACACACACACACACACACACATTACACTACACTGCTCCACACACAGACACATCACAAAATAAGCTCCTTGATTCCCTTCACCAGAGTGCATTAGAGAGAGAGCAGGCTTGCAGGGAGAAAAGCCTTTTTCTGCTCTTGGCAGCGAAGCCTGAACATCCCATAGCTCAGTGACCATCTGGTTAGAGATCGCTAATGAGTTATCCAGTTATCAAATAAAACCATTTGTAACCTTTCAAACTGCAAGGTGAAGAGATTGTAAACATGTAATTGCGTTGGGTGTGGTCAGGCCCAAGTATTTCAACTGAAATGAAAAATGTATATGGAATTTGGCCTCTTTGACATCTCACCATTACAACAGCGCTTGGATTCACTTTCCTAAGAAAGACCCGAGAGGCATCGTGGAACCCAATGTTCTCTGAGAGGTGTTAACGTCAAGCTCTTACATAATTCAAAAATAGTTTGATGACTTTTCATCTGTTTATCACAAACACGTGTTGTCTGCTTGTCATACAACATGAAAAAATCCACCGTACGCTGTTAGAAAACGCTTGGCTACCTTGAATTTCTGGGTCCATTTTTTTTTGTTTGGTGTTTTATTTTTGTTATTCCTGTGGATAAGCGGCCAAACCCAGAGGATGTGACTTCACGTGCAGCACAGCTACGATGGAGTTTAACAGGAGAACATTTTTGAGCTATCTAAAACATCAACAGCGAACATTAGGTTGATCACAGTCAATTACCCCCCTGTCATGCAGCACCGTTCAACAATCACACAGGGAGAAATCCATTGTAGAAAAGAAATAGTCAAATGTCTTCACTAACAGCAGCCTCAATAGACCAGAATGCAATGCAGCAACAAGACACCGACATTACAAGTCTCCCATAGTGAGGGGTGCATGACACAGAGCCACGCCACCCTGACAATAGACGTAACAAAAATAATCCTGTGGCAAGTGAAGGATCATGCATGATGGAGAAGTGCTAAATAAAAGGAGAAAAGTAAGTGTGTGTGTGTGTGTGTGTGTGTGTGTGTGTGTGTGTGTGTGTGTGTGTGAGTGTGAGAGTGATGTGAAGGGCATTTTCTCAGGATTTCAGTTTTTTAACACTTCCTGTTTATTTGGACTGGGTAATTGCTGCGCTCTTGTGTTCCTCATCAAATACCTGCATGTGTGTTGGTGTTTGCAAGACGAGATCTTTCACTCAGACGTGTGTGTGAGAATTTGCCAAATCATTCATCAATGTTGCTTTTTCCTTTTTTTTTTTTAGCAATGTTGCAATCTCATCGTAAACCTGCCCAACTCCACAAACACTCTCTCTCTCTCTCGCATTGTACACACACAGACACATACTTACTCACTTCCTTACACACACACACACACATACAGATCGCTCTCACACACACACACACACACACACACACACACACACACACACAGAGTAATGGTGTAATGTGCAGCTGATCTGTACCAGGGGGACACATTGGCCACCTGTGCAGTAAGATGCCTCCTGCTGTGTGTGTGTGTGTGTGTGTGTGTGTGTGTGTGTGTGTGTGTGTGTGTGTGTGTGTGTGTGTGTGTGTGTGTGTGTGTGTGTGTGTGTGTGTGTGTGTGTGTGTGTGTGTGTGTGTGTGTGTGTGTGTGTGTGTGTGTGTGTGTGTGTGTGTGTGTGTGCGCGCGCGCGCTGCCTGACTCACAGCACTGGTGGTATACTGATGATGTCATTTCTGGCCCGGGGTCACGCTGGGGTGTGCTGTTTAGTGGCCCGGCCATGTGACCTCAGCGCTGTTACTCAACCCATTTGTGTGTGTGTGTGTGTGTGTATGTGTGAGTGAGAGAGAGGGTTCGTGTGTGTTTTAATACCATCCTACCTCTGTGGTGGCCTTGTCTCGTCCTCCCGGCTTTGTACTGGGGCCCATTGTTTGTGTTCTGTGGTCTCGCTACTCTCCCTGGGCCCCAGTGTTTCTGGAGCACACGCAAGCGCACACACACACACACACACACACACACACACACACACTCATGCATGGGTACACACCAAGTGTTTAGTTACAGAGTGATGCACAAGCTAAACATGTATGTTCTAAGTTAGCACCCCGGGCAAGGAAGCCTCCCTCATCCTGGGGAGGAAATGTGTCACGCTGCCCAGAAACGCAGCTCAATGCTCAGAATTCCCCCTCCGACGTTCCCTTAGTCCGGTCCGCCACTGACCACACCAGATTAAAAAAAAAAAATAGGTCATACCAATTCATACTTCAGGTGAGGTTTTTTCCAGGCACACTTCAGAGAAAGGCCAGTAGAGGGCAGGGAAGAGCGGAGGTACGCTGTGGAGGAGAGCCCCGCGTTCACCGGCTCCAGGGTAGATGCTTGTATTTCCTTTAATTGAAGATGCGAGAGTTGTTTATTTACCTAATGGTGTTCGCGTGATATTTCATAGTTATGTGTCAGACAAGGGCTTGAGCTCACATTACTGGAATGATAATAGCAGCTTTCCTCAATCCAGGGGCAGAAAGGGAGGGTGGTGGTGGTGGGGGGTGGGGGGGGAGGCAGGGGGGGGAGTACTTCCCCTCACCGACCCTCTCCTCTCTCTTCCTCCTCCACTCTTCCCCTTCTTTCTCTCAGCACATGGATGCTGGAGTCCCCGTGATGTTTTCCAGATGCCTTAGCTCACCGAGCACATTGATAAAACCTTCCTCCTCAAATCTCTCGCTCTCTCTCTCCCTGTCCTCATGCACACTCTCCCCCCCCCCCCCCCCTCTCTCTCTTGCAGCTCACTGTCTTGTTAAAGAGACACTTCCTTGGCACAGCGGACTTCCTGGATCTAATCCTATAAAACAATGGCTTATTCTGTGGACACTTAGCCTCCCTCCCCCTCCACTGTGGGATTAAGGAGTGAGTGAGTGTGTATGTATGTTGTGTGTTTGTGTGTATGTATGTTGTGTGTGTGTGTACGAGTGTATGAGAACTATGCATGCTTGCGTAACATAATGTCTGTCTGAATGAGCGTACAAACACACCCAGTGTTGTCTCTTTACTTCTTTGGGGTCCCTTTCCTTGTGCCTGGATGTGTTGCGTTTGTGTCGCCTACGTATGGCGTGCGTTGTGAGTGCACAAGTAGTGGCGTGTGTGTGTGTGTGTGTGTGTGTGTGTGTGTGTGTGTGTGTGTGTGTGTGTGTGTGTGTGTGTGTGTGTGTGTGTGTGTGTGTGTGTGTGTGTGTGTGTGCGTGGCTGTATTCTACCCTGACTGATGAGCTGGTGGTTGGCTGGCTGCGGCCTCTCTAATTCCCCCCACAGCCATCGTTGTCCCAGCCCTTGCCCTTCAAAGAAATCACACACACACACACACGGAGGGCCCGGGCCACGGCCAGGCCCCAATCCCAGCCCTTATTTTGGGCCCAATGACCTCAGGCAGCGAAAATGACGTCAGAGTTAGTCAGCGTTGCTCCGGGGGCTGCCGTCTCATGCATGTTTACCCTGCCGTCGTGCTGAAGGTAATTGAGATGAGAGCGTCTGTCTGTCTGCCTCTCCTCTCTCCTCTCCTCTCTCTCCTCTGCACCCTTGGGCTCGGTTGTGAAAGCAAACAAGCAAACAGCGGGCCGTGACAGCGGTGTCATTCGCTCCATGTACTGCCCCGTCACATTATGAAATACAGACATGTTATATGAGAGCTTGTCATTCCCTGCCAGTGCAAATGGCTTATTAGACCTCTTTTTCTTTCTGTAACGATGCTTCTAAATGTGACTTTGAATGTGTATTACAGCCTCATACGTTAGCATCTGCAGGTTTTAGCACCTGTGGATCTGTTAGCATTCGATGGTAATATTTCTACTGTCTCACTCCTTTAAAATGTTGCGACTCCTTTTACGTCGCGTGTTGTCGTCGCGTGTGCCCCCCCCCCCCCGCAGGGCTCCCTGAGCAGCGAGCGCGACTACGAGAGCGTGGTGCTGATGAGGATGAGGCAGGCTGCCGAGCGACAGAGACTAATAGAGGAGATGCAGAGGGAGGATGACGAGGAGGCTGCCAAGTACTAGCACGGCAAGACCCGGGCCGGGATCAACTCAACACCGCCAGCCCCGCAGCTATAAACAGAATACCTGTGGCTTTAGTTTCATAAAGCCTCTTATTTGTTTTGTTATTAGCTTTTTTTTAAAATGTAGAGCAAAATAAACATCTTTAATAACTGAACTGAACTTTTTTTTTAATTTTTTATAGCAAATCTCATTCACGTTAATCACTGTGATATGTGTCTTTACTTCTCCTTTATTGAGAGCGTAGGATGGACTGAGAGGGATACAGAGTAGGGAAGACAAAGAAGCCCTAGAGGATTCAGTCCTAAGTCATGTGGTCCCACAGGTAGGAGTCCTAATCAATACACCGCATCTCTGAGCACTAACTGATTGATTTTTAAATTACTTTAAGGGTTATCGGAGGGAATTTAAGACTTGTGCAATGTGTTGCAAAAGAGCAGAGATTGGCCATGCAACCCTACAAGTAATCAAAATCCTATAATCATGTAATTTGCACTTGTCAGTACTGTTCTGGGTTTAACGGTGACAACTCATTACCTCCCGGTTGCAGCCAAGTTGAGTGCAATGCGAAAATCCTTCATTTCTGATGTCCGTGTGCTCGCTCAGTAGATCTGTGAAATGAGTCGAGTCCTGTAACGATCCAAACCGCAGACCGTGCAATGTGACTGTGTGGAAATCGTGTCTCCTCCATGTTAAACCAGTAATTAGGCCTCGATCGGAACGCTAGGTAGGCTTTTATGGGAATTCCTGCGGGCTCACGTGACGAAAAGTGAATATACCCCGGAGGCCCTCTATTATAGATCTGGCGGTTTGATGATTGTTCCCTGGGCTTTGTATACAGTGTATCTAAAGCTCTGCTCCGAAACTGGAGAGGCTCCCGCGGACTGCGCAGTTTCAAGGCTGCGCAACGCTGTTCTACACTCAGCTTGACGTATTTGCAACTTAAATACGCTCCATGTAATTGCTCGGCCATGCTCAGAAAAATCAAACATAATAATATTGACTATCTATATTTGATAGAGGCTTGAAGCAGGCAACCATATGCTGTCGAGTGTGTAACAAATCTGGGTTACTCAATGATAGGCTGAGTACTGAAATATGTTCTGCACAGCTTACAGATCAGCATCCATTTTTTTCCCTTCTACAAGCGTTATTATGATAGTATGATATCGCAGGGATATGTAGAGCAAATATTTTGAATTGTGGGTGCATTTGTTTTGGGACAAACCACCCAGCTCACTCACAGTCACACTTCTGTCGGGGTCATGTGACGGGCCGTCGCCTCCCCCCACGTACCCCGTTACTTCAAAAACGTTGCTCTGTTGATGCTCTGAATGAATTTCCTCTGAATTGCTATTCTAAGCTGTGTCACAATAGCTTTATGTAACCGATACCTAGAAGATCTCTATCCATTGTGTGCGCTCGCGGAAGTGACACGCTACTGCTTCCAGTGACCCACATCAAGTCAGACCCTACAGTACCAGACTGTTGCGGTCACTCAAGAGTTTTGTAACAAGGTCCCCCCGTCTGTGGTGCGTCGACCCATCCAAACAGACTTATTGTCCTGTCCCTTGGGGGGGCACTATAGTGTGTGCCAGTGCCTCCTCCTGTCATCGTGTTATTTAAGAGCGTCATGGCAACATCCAACCCCCGTCTTTCTTCCGTCTCCCCGCCACTCCTGCGTTTGCCTCGCCGTGGCCCTGTTACACAATGTCCAGCTGTGAAGCGGTGTGGTGTGGTGTGGTGGGGAGACATCTGCTCCTCTCCTGCAAAATCCCCTCATCACATGGTTTTGTTTATCCATAGCTCTTTTCATATCCCGGCAATGTGAAAAAAAAGCCCTGAAACACACAAACTCCGTCCAAATGACAACAGAGGAAATACAATTACAGGAAACACATTAACCACCAACCCTGCCCTGAGCCTGCAGTGACTTGCGCTGCATGCAAACCAAGATGGGAGGACATGCTTATTGTATGGTCCGTCTAATCGACAACTACAGTACGGCCTTGGACTCTTCCTCCCCTGTCTTCCTCACGTTCTCTGCATGAAAGCCGGCAGGTTGGTGGATGCCAGCGATAATCTGGAAACCTCTGCAGTCATCGTGCATGCAGTGCTGGAAACTACACGGACCTTTTAATAATGTGAGGTGGAGGCAGGTTCGTGTCTGAGGCAGCAGGTCTGGCAAAGGTTTGGCTGCGAGTTGGCTGGCTCCGGGTCTGGTTAGTGATCCAGGCCGGCCCCAGACACGCGCTGGCAGGACCTGGCGCTGTAATGAACCACCCAGCGTGGCTCTCACACTGCGTGCCTACAGCGCTATCATCACCAGCGCGGGGCACACGGACATCCTCACGAGGGATCGCAGAGCTACGGGGGACTGAGTTCAAGGCTCACACGTACAAGCATGGGAGAGAAGGCAATATTCTGAGAGCATGTTCGACTGACTTTTATGTTTGTTAAGTGCCTGTTTATTGATCCCTCAAAACTCTAAATATGTTCGTTAGTGTCTGTAGTAAATATTCAGAGGATTACAAATCCATTTTTATTAATTAATAAATCATTACACAATCAGTTTACCGTATATCATCACATGCATGGGGTAGAAGAACAGCTTTACATAGTACTATAGATACAAACTTGATCTGGCATGTTGCCTGATTTACTTTGCCAGGACAGGAGAAGAAGAGGGTGAGACCTTGTATGTGGGCAGATGGGCAGATATTTGCTTTTCAACAAATCCTACTGACAAATTACACAAACTTTGGAACTGGCTTTCTCTCCCTGTACACGTGACACTTGGGTCACAAGTAGTAGTGAATGGCAAACAATACAGGCAAAAGGCCTCAGAAACTGAATGTAATGTAATGTTGACTTTAGACAAGAACTTCTTTCACATTTGAGGAACGGCTGATTCCGTAACTATGAAGACATAACAGGTAGAGTGGAGACGAAAACCGTACTCAACAAAAAAAATGACAAAACGTTCATGAGCACAATCAATTTACCCTTTTGAAGGTCGGAAGAGGCATTTAGACACAGTCACGGTTGAAGCACTGTGTTGCTTCACTGTGATGAGAGGGAGTTGTTGCAACCGGAGCTATTGATAGAAATCTATCTCTCTCGCCAGGGAAGCACACCGGAGACACGTAACTCGCCCCAGGACCGATCACTCTGTCTCCTTGTGGAGGCACCACACCAGCGTCTGTCCCACCCCGGTCATCGTCAGCACGCGGAAGCCGATCTTCTCCAGCTTGTCCAACACCAGGCGAGGTGGGTCACCCACATGGTACTCGGAACTAAATGAGCATAAACACAAAGTGATTCGACTTCCCACAGATGTGGGATTTCAGTCTCTTGCAGTAAACTTTCCTTGGAAAGTAGAATGCTTTTAATTGTTCTTGTGCTTGTTCACTTCCTTCCACACCTTGGTTCATTTCCCAGCAGCATTTGAATCAGATTGCCAATGACAACACTTCCCTGAACTGTATTCCATCAGCTTGAACGGTTTACCCCAAATCTGCAAAGCAGCAGCCTTCCTTCACCACAACTGATTTTTTCCCCCCATCTGTCCTGAGCTCAGCTCTGTTGTCAATATGTACAAGTAACTGTCAAGATGAAGGAAAGACCAACGTTAAGTGTCTAAATACGGCAGTGTGGCCCAATGTGAGCTGCCAGCACATCTTCAGTGCGTCTTGGCAGAGATTCTGCAACTGTCTAGAGCTCTATCTTGGAGCGATGCCATCGAGGGTTTGCTACTGAGAAGAAAAGGTGTTGTGGGGATGGTGGTGGACATTGCCGTCTCAGATGCCACCCAAATGTTTCCCATAAGTGTTCATTTTTTCATTTGGGTTGAGATCTGGTGACTGAGATGGCCATGGCATATGATGCAATACTGCTGGTTTTCTATCCTACCAGGTAGTTAACTGCATTCACCTAGCGTCTCAGGTCTAAACCGGTCCCTGGTTAGACGGCTAGAGAAAACTAGAAAGAATAGGAAGCCAGCAGTACTCTGGACCCAGACATCCAGATATGAAGATCGCTGGCTTAGATCACCTTCATACGTTGAGGATACGTTGAGGATACGTTGAGGATACGTCGGGATAGGTTGTCCTTGGCCTTTACCTAGCTGTTTAAGGGATTAAGTGGTGCAAAACTATACCAATAAAGTAAACTCCACCAGATGTCAATATATTTTTATATCACTCATTTACTCAGGTGTTTTTTGGGGGGCAGTTAACCTGCAGCACACTTCCTACATGCCCACCCCCACATTAACTGGCCCTCTCAATTTCCCCATACTCACAAATTGTTCCCCAACATGGTAGTTTTCCTGGCTCCCAAGTAATTCATGACATCTGGATCGGAGTACTCATCTCCTACATTGGTCGGACCAGTCTCCTGAAAGAGGAAGCATATTACTTGAGATGAAGTCTTCTTTGCACCGCTGACCACAGAGAGATACTAATGAGATAAGAAAATTGTATCTACAGCCTGTTGTTTGTGCAGCTCTCACTGAGCCTCGTGCGTAAACACGCTCACGGATTGCATAATCTTGTAATAACTGGACAACCTCCAAACAGATTATCCCAATGCTCGAGAGAATATAGAATCAAGTTGCTTGAGTCGTACAGACGACAAAACGAACATGCGCATAAACAACAGGCCTACAACTAGGCTACATGTGGTTTTAATTTGGGACACCATGGCAAAAAAAAACAACACAACCGTATACGCACGCTGCTCGCTCCGTCCGTAGCCTAGGCTGTTTGTTGTTTCCAGCATGCAAAATATTACAGGACATTGCATAATGGTATAATTTGATTGATGAGCCGGATGCGTGTTGCGCGGCCAAATAAGTAAATCCCTGAATCTCAAACTGGAGCGCGCCTTTTCCTAAAAGCATTACGCAGTTGCAGATGCGGGATACAAACCAGTCGAATCTGCGTACTGATGAGCATATAAGGCATCCTTTATCCCTGGCGCTGGATCGCTGTTCCCTTGGGCATGAAGGAGTACGTTTCTTGAGACGCGACAGTCCCCCCTCTCCAAGTTGCGCTTCTGCTGACAGCTCTCTGCGGAATGCGGAAACACCCACCGCGGCGGACCAATCACAGCCCTTCCCCTCAGCATCTGTCAACCAAAGCTGGTTGCACAGGAAAAAAAAGTCTTGCTCAGTTGATGTGATCAATGGGTTGTTTAAATAGGAAAACATAGCCTGATGGGCACATGGCAGAGGAAAATGTTTTTATTGCAGAGTTCACTGACATCATTTGTCATGTGGTGTAATTAACCAGCTTAACACTTATTGGTTTTCCTGTCTGATAAACTAATGAGGGATTATCCATGTCTGTCGCTGTCAGTGCAAATTCCCCAGTACACCCCAGGATTCCCTTATAATTGTGTGACTAGGGAATTGTAGATTTTGTCCAGTGTTTGTAGCCAACATGGATGTGAAGCATTCTTCTTGAGCTGCTTTAAAGTTTTAAAAATTGATTAGTAGTAGTAGCCATGACATTAGTTAGTCATAGTTAGTCATAGTTTTCCTTTTCCTCTGGGCTAGCTAAATTCTTTGCTTTGTGATAAGAAATGTTTTTTTTGTTTCTTGTATTAACAGTATTCAGTAATCCCTCACTATCCACATACTTACCGCTTTTAGTTTTTATCCTAAAAGAAATAGCCATTTTCCAGTTTACGTAATATCACATTAACTAAGATACATGCGTGTATACATTATACTCCATTGAATTTACACTGTCTGGAACTCTAATTTCCTTTTCAGAGTTTTATTAATTTCCTCTTCAGTGCAGCAATAACAAATTCAGATTGGTCTTGTGACTGGGAGGGAAATGAAAGACGCCAACCAAAGCCAAACAACAATGGTGGAGACTCTGATAAAATCAGCAATATGAATGTAATGTCCTTTTGATGCCAGAGAGGGTCTGACGGACATTCAGTTTGGCTTTGCGTGTCATGCTCGGAGGGAAGGGTAATTTAAAGGCTGATCACAGCTTGATATTGCGAGGGTGGGTAGACCAGACCAAACCAGAGCTCGTTCAGACATGCCCTACACCACAATCAATCTTGAACACATTACGCTCTCCAGCAAATTTGATGTGGTTTTGTATGAAAAAAAGTCTGTAAGATTTAATATATGTCGGGTTTATACTCCGTGCGACAGATGGGATTACATTTGTTACAGTTGTGACATTCTGCACTGTGAGACTGCACAGCGAGTGGCTCATGCTGTTGGTTTAATGTCGATTGGGCCGACTATGACAGTGTCGTGTATGGTGTCCGGAAATAACCCAAAACCCGTTATCTGCTGCCCTTCTATTACGAGGGACACAGGTGCTTGTTAAGGATTGCTGAGAAGATTGCCACCTACTGGCTTCAAAGATCACTGTCACCCACAGTTCATTTGGCTGCCGGTGTTTGTCTGGAAAGGGGACAAGATTTATTTGATCACATCTTTGGCTTTCATCCGACATCTGCACATAGAGTGTATTTAATGGGACAAAAACTGTCACTTTGCCTTTCCCTTGGAATATATACTCACTTGGTGATTGACAAATGAGCAGTTTCACTTTCAAAAGTGTATGAAATGAATGAGGATGGCGTCTAAATCACCATCACCCTGGTGTGACAAGGGAAAAGATGCTCCTTGTATTGTATTTTTATCTGACCCTGTTGGCCCGAGACCTGCCTCAGGAACGAAAACAGGAAAGCAGCAGGGTTGTCACCGAGGCCCCCAAAAAACAAACCAGGGACTCCCTTCTTGCCAAGGAACACTCTCTCCAAACATGTTCCTACCCGGGACGCTTCCTGTACTCCCACAGCGACTTCCTGCACTGGCTCATCTGCTGCTGGTTATTGGAGTCCGGGGTCAACGTTCCTGTGACCTGAGGCGACAGCGGAGCGCATCCCCGGTGGGGAGGGCAGGAAGCAGTTTGATGTTTTGATGAGGTCTCCTCCTTCACCTTCTCACTGCCAGAGCAGCTCTATGGGGTGTTGGCCTGTTGAAGGAACACGTTCACTCTGCTGCCATCTGAAAAAATGATGAAACCCAACAACAAACAAACAATGAAAAAGCAATTACAATGCAACTACAGTAGTGTAGTCTGATAATTGTGTATATATCATTGCAGAAATATACAAATAAGAGCCATTATTACTGCAACACCTCCTGGACCTGATCCTGAAATGGAACAGAAATGACTCCACTTCTACCCCCCCAAAAAAAAATACTACAGGAAACACGGGTTGTTTCTTTATGAATACAAATGATGCACCAATATGCTGAATGACTTGACTGCCTGCTGTACAGGACAGCCTATCAATCACGTGTCATTTGGAATGGAAATAATCATTATTTTTAATAAAATCTAAATCCCGCCGTCTGCATCCATAACGTGTGTCTCTGTGTGGTTCTGTTATATCTCATACATCCGACACAAACCATCCGTCTGTGAAACGTACGGCTCAGGGATTTATTTGCTGTGAATATGAGGCGGAGACCTGGGAGAACCTGGGAGAAAAGTTTTGCTTTCGTAGGAATACCGAATCCAGCTAAATGGAGGCTGGGTGAATTATACAACAGGCAGCAACACGTACATGATTGACTATCAGTGTGTGTTGGAATGATGGTTGAATTTTGAGCAGACAGATCTAAACTGTGGGAGAGTAGAGACAACAGGCAGGTCTCCAGTCGTGTTCTGATAGATGGGGTGTTGGGTTTACTTAGCGTATAGGTTTACATCCCCTTAATTGTGATGAATGATTGTGCTGCTGAACTATGTGAAGAGCATCTACTTCTTCCTGAAACTTTTGTCTCACAGAAGCTGGAAGAGAGAGTGAGAGAGAGATTGTACATGCTTTGTGTGTGTGTGTGTGTGTGTGTGTGTGTGTGTGTGTGTGTGTCACAGTGCATGCATCTGCCTTGCGAGATGAAGTGAGGCGTAGTTCCCCTGTGACTACCTTCGCAGTTCCTCCCGTGCAAGGAGATAAATCGTTGACCTCCTCTCTCTCTTCATGCATTTTCTATATGACGCCCAGCAGCTTACATAAAGTGTCCCGATGCTTTATATAGCACCCATCAGCATCTTTCTTCTTTCTCTTCCTTCTTCTCTCTCTCTTTTCTTCACCTCACCTCACCTCACCTCACCTCACCTCACCTCACTTCACTTCCCTCACCCCTCCCCTCTCCGCTCACCTCGCCTCACCTCGCCTCACCTCACGTCTCCTCACCATCACCAGTCCTCATTCTCAGGCCTCGTTCGGGGAGCTGATACTTCTGGTTTGGGAGTTACACAACACATCATGGTTTTACCTCCTTGTGAAACACTGGAAGTGCTCTTACCAGGTTAATATTTAGTTGAGAAACACCAGAATGTGGTTTCTGTGGTCGCGGATACTGGAAGGATCGGTTTAGGGAGTTTCTCTCAGTGATTAAGGACAATGTCATCACATGCCGACACGCCCTTCCACACTGTGTCTTGTCTCTCATCGCCTTAGTTCAGAGCTTTATTTTGTTGAGGGAGTTTATCCTCGGGGAACACTGCAAGGGATGGAGTATGGAAAACAACGCAATACTAAAGAAGGATAGGATAATTTAAGGCCAGCTTGGTTGTATCAACTATATTACCAACTATAAACATTTGTATATATAAATTATATTAACAACTATAAACACGCTGCAACACAACACAGAGCTCTGTGTTGTGTTTTCACCAGTTAGACTAAGTTGCCTCTGCTTTAGAAAGAGATACATGACAAACTGAACGTCCTCTCAGTTCATCCAAAACGTACCAGGACCAGCGTTAAGGTTTTTTTTTTTGAGCTATTGGATATAGACATTGTTAGGATTTAGTAGCACTGCTAGTGCAAGTCAATGGAGCGAAACCCGGGACTCTGAAAAATCAGATGCAGCACCTGCCATATAGCTTCCCTACTGTTTCACAACACGGTTAATTAAATGAAATGACTTAAATACGATTTTAACGATTTGGTATCGAGCCCCATTTCTGCTGAACGTCTGCCTCCAATATCTGAAACAGTAGAAACGCTGCTGGAAGTGGTTTTGGATGCACTGAAAGGACTCTCGAGTTCTTGGTAAATTAGATAGGCTTCCTAAAAATCTGAACCATCCCTTTTTAAAGCTCTTGACCACCAATTCCAGATCATTCATTCATTCATTAAGTTTTATTTCCCCCCCTCCCAAAGAGAACGAGTGGAGTTTCTTTACCGGATCATAAAAGTGTTTATGGTCACATTTTAAGACAAGCCAAAACATTTCTCTGATGATCCTACCCAGAAGGTGGACGAAATGAAAAGGAAAGTAGGTCAAGCGATTACGACACAAGTAAATGTTACAGTTTCATTTATTACACTGGATCTTTGTGAAAACCATTTAGCGACCACACGGCCAAGATTAGAATTTAGTGGATATTAAATTAAACACAGAGTTTTGGTTTTAATAAAGTGGTTAGATGGGAAGCGGTACTCTAAGTATTTGGATCACTGTCGTTACGCTGTGATCAACATTCACTGAGCTCTGCGGTGTTGGAGAGGGAGGTCATCACAGAGCTGGACATTCCATTCACAACCAATCAGGACCTCAGAAAGCAAACGGGGACACACAGACAAATACATAGATGGATAATTGGACAGAGAGAGAGAAAGGAATGACGCAAAATGCCATTAGGGCTGAGTCACATCATTATTCCCACCAGGCCTTTTGGTTATTGTCATGTTTTGTATTATATGTTGCAGCATGTGGTTGTTGTTTATGAACGGTTGTTATGAAGTCCGGCAGAGATAATCTGTTCAATGTATCATCATCACAGCAATACTGCATATAGGGAATGGGTGCGCTTAAAAAAAATAAAAAAATAAATCCCACCCATGACAACAAGCCGGGACAGCTTGATTTATAACAACAACAACAAAACAGTTGCCATGACACTTGGCCTTAGCTGTACAGGAAGCGTACGGAGACGTTGCATTGGTTTACGGTGATATATGTCTTGCCTCTTCGGTGTGATGACAAGTCAACAAAGAGGATTCAGATTTTTCTATACACCCACTTATGGTTGATGACATCATGCTGTCACTCGTTGCCATGGTCACTCATGTATATAATGAAAAACCCTATGTGAGGGCTGTACGTGTTTGCGATTTATTAAGATGGATGAATCTCGAGTGGAGGCAGCTCAAAACGGTAACGGTTCAAGGTCCAACTTAATTTTCCATTAATAAATCACCAGACCCTTGAAACGAAGAGCCCGACTGTCTGCTCAATATCCGCTTAGGAAAGAACTGAGCAGAATATCCAGATGCGTAGTAGTCCTCAATTTTGCGCCAGACTTGCAAGCTCACGGTCTGCAGTACAATCATGCGAAAGAAGAAAATCTCTTAAATAGCTGTTGCCTTCGCTTGCCCCTCACAACAAAGAGGGGAAGAGACGATGAGAGGAGAGTCAATTATGTGACAGTGATGTCATGGGACTACTGGCTGTGATGAAGGCCATATGTCTTAGGGGGTTCCCTCGTCGTGCTCTGTGCCCCTGCGCCCTTCAGATGAGCGACTGGAGGTTTTGTGTGACAAGAGCGGATCACTTTCCCGTTGCACCGTGACGCAAACTCCTCACGTATAAACTGTAATAATGATTATAAAAAAATGTTGTTTTTATATTGATCCAAAGCCCAGACATTTTTTGTTAAAACAAGCTATGCTGCGTATTGGAGTTATGCTCTGCACTGTAGAATTACTGCAAAACATCACTTTGGCTCGGGATGATAAACTACACTTTGGTAGCGTGATTCATTGTCTTGTTGTGGCAGATAACGCGTAAATTACCACCTCTGGACTGAATCCACCAAGGGAATGCATCCGCAATCTGACCTTGTAACACCCTCTAGGGCTAAAACTGGCCCAACTGTCACGAGCAGCATAGTAACTCAGCCGAATTTTTGGAAACACACACACACACACACACACACACACACACACACACACACAAAAACACAGGGCTCTTATGGTTTTACAAGATGATACACAAAGCTAGTAAGGGCCAGTAAGGCCAGTAAGTCACATTCTCAGATGTAGCGTGGTTGGCGGGCTGCTGTGTTCCCAGACCAATAGCTCATTGACACTTACCTAATTCATTATTTGCCTCTTTTTTTTTTTTTTTTTTTTACAAGCTTCAACTGAGGCGCAAGGTCACGGGGGAGACATGGATACCCAGCCACTGCTGCAACACACATACACACACCAATACACACACACACACACACAGACGGAGCGCTCACCGAAACTAGGTGGGCGGTTGAGTAACGAGGCGAAAAGATATCTGAGCCTTCCTTTCTTATCTTCGCTTGTCCTCATCTTCTCTTTCACTCTCGCTCCTTTTTTTTTAATCGGTTTTATCTTTAACATAATACTCCTCTCTTTAGTTGAAACGGCGTTGGCATTCCACACAGCTGGTAAGTCAGACGCTCCTATCAGCGCCGTGTGAGGTGAGAGAAGGCGGACGTGTCAAACCTGGAGCTTTACATTCGAAAATTCCACCCTTCAATACTCTTACGCCGTTATATATCATCAATCATCAACACATTCCAGGTGTTATTTTGTGATGATGTGTTGTAATTTAGCTTTTTGTTATTTTCACCCTCCCTCAACCTGCCTCGTCTACTTCTACTCCAGTTAGTGATTTACTAAATTCCCCCGAATGCCTGCGCGACCTCCAGAGAGCCTCTACTTTATTGTATCAGCTGGGCTTTATGTGTAGGCGGAGAGTAGCGATAGTAACGGCAAGAGAGCAAGAGCCAAGAGTCATGCCCTTAGTCAAAACACAACATGACTTGCAACTGCATTGCATTATGGTCTGTTGATGCTACTGTCAGGAGAGAAATTGTCTTTTCCTTCTCTACAATTCCTCCCTGTGTGATTGTTGAACATTGGTGCAAAATGTCGAGTCTAGAAAGAAACCCTTTCTCTTCGATTCTGCATGACTGGCTGCAAAACCTGACGTGTGATGTTTTAGAAAAAATGTTTTTTTCTAAAAAAAAAACATTTTTTTTTTATTAAACTGCTGGAAATATCTCAGTGTGATGTCAGGTTGACTACCGTTGGCCACTTATAGAATGAGAAAATATACCTCCAAACAACAAGATGGACCCAGAAATACAAGATACATTGCCCCGAGCTGTTTTTAACAGTGTTAAATTGTTTTATTTTTTATTTTGAGATGTGACTAATTCCATAATAAACCAATAGGCTGACATCACCCCTGTGCCAAGTTGCTTTCTGAGAAGCCATGCCCTCTCCTGGTTAGATGCCCACTCGTAGCTGGTGCAGTGAGGCACGGCTGCAGCCTTGTGTGTGTGCAGGACGACCTCAGAAACATCGGCACAATGCGTTGCTCTCTTCTTGTACCGAGGGGTTCCTGTGGTGTTCCAGGAAAGAGGAGCTTGTCTGGGAGTTGTTGTACTGTTGACTCAAAGCCACGGAGGCTCCCCCTTCCCCGTCGCCCACCCTCCCACCTTCATTCCAGCACCCCCCCCCCCCCCTCTTTTCCTGCCCTCCATCCCTCCTCTCGCATCCCTCCTTTACCGTTTCCATCCTTCCTGCCATCACGGCCTTTTCACGTGTTCTTCCCAGCCTTCCCCCTTCGTCACAGTGCGTTGCTCCAAATGCACCAGCCCCGGGTGAGCGGCTGCTTCTTATTCCATGTAAGAGCGATCCCAACTGGGCCACAGCCTAATGAATCATTTCCTCCAAGATACGGTGAGAAAATCACTTTCAGAGTTTGGAGCAAGGGACCAATGCAGCATGAAGCTCATATGCCCCCTCGCCTCTGTGTGAGTTTGTATACACACACACACACAAACACACACACACACACACACAGAAAGAGAGAGGGAAGCTGATGTTGTGTGCCTCTTGTTGTACTCTGTATCTTGCAGTGAGCTACTTAGGCTGCATGAAGCCACAAACTTGATTAAAATGGTTTTAGCCAAATAAGCATATGGATGTCAGATGTTCTGCCCCCTCCATCTCATCCTTCCCTTATACACTAACTTCAACACGCATAGATTCATGCACGTACACACACACACATATAACTGAGAACCTTCACAAAATATCCACTTTACCTCCTCTAACCTGACACACACACACACACACACACACACACACACACACACACACACACACACACACAGCCTGCTCTCTGTCACGTACCATCTCCCTCTGGGTTTCTGGACCTCCCCGCTGCTCAAGCTGTGTGACTTGGCAGTACACACCGCTGTACAGAACGCAGCACCCGGGAGGTCACCGAGTGTATGTGTGTGTGTGAGAGAGAGCGAGCCCGAGAGAGAGAGAGAGAGAGAGAGAGAGAGAGAGCAAAAAAACAGAGATACTACATTTACATGTGTGTGTGTGTGTGTGTGTGTGTGTGTGTGTGTGTGTGTGTGTGTGTTTGCACTACATGTTAAGCACCATTAAACAGGTGGCTCCATATCTCTGTGCAACCAGACCCTGAATCCCTCGGAGGAGGAGGACAAATATCGAGCCCCGGGTTCCCTCCCGGCCTCTCAGATTCTCATTACTGCACTGTAATGGCCCCTGTCTCGCCTTGTCCCCTCCACCCTCCATATACTTCATGTGAACTCCCACTTGCCCGGCCACGGCTTCTCCCTTGCCCCCTTGGGCTGTTTGGCTTGGCCGCCCGCCCAGATTAGTGCACCCTCTGTCCCACCCCCCCCCCCAAGTCATCACGGTTATTTGGGATAGACTACGTTCCTTCATGCATGTTCTGAGTTCCCCTGTAGTTCCTCCATTTACTCCCCCCCCACCCTCCCTCCCTCGTCCTCCTCGTATCACTCTATTACATAGAGGTCTCTGGCAGCTGGGCAAGGAATGAGGCAGTTAAAAGAACATGCCACATGGAAAGCTTTATCTGTTTCCTCCCAACACTTATCTGAAAGAGATGGCGTACGTTACCCCAGAAACTGGGCAGGAATTGCAGCTCCCCCTTCCCTCACACCAGCCAGACAGAGATAATGTCACGTTGTAAAAGCGATACAGATACTAATGCCTGATAAGCTCACGCAACATTTTCATCAACGGCTTATTTGACCACATCGGATGGCCTCCAGTGCCTGTAAGAGCAGTATCTGAGGGCTTTTGAATTTCAATCCAAACACCAAAAGGAACGCCAATGAAAACCTCCAGGAATTTGCAAAGCAATCGTTGGGCCTCGCTGCCAGTTTCTTGAAAACACTGCATATTTCTTCCGCCGGTCCGCCATTCTTACATTACCGAGACGGGTCTCTGCCAAAGTGGAATATGCCCCAAGATTTTTTCCTTCTCTTTACCCTTTCAAGTTAGTTGCTCCCTTGTCCTATGCCACAAAATCCCTGCCCACTCAATTAATGGCTTTGGCTGCACACATTCTTGAATTGGCATCAAACTGTGCTTGTGTTCAGCAATTGCTACCTCCAATGATAAATGCTCTTGGCCTTTATGGAATCCCATCTAGCTGGGCCATTTCCTCAGTGTGAGTGTACCATTTCCCATGTGTGTTATATTTGGCATGGCCGAGGTCTGCTTACCTCTAATTAGCACTCTGACAAATTAACACTATTTGTACTAAACAAACGCCTGCCGTACTTCCAATCACAGCGTGAGTGAATGTAGTTCCTGGAACCATGTGTGTGGTGCTCAGCATCGTGCCGCCTACCTCCCCCCCCCGTTCCTTTTTCTGTCTTCCTTTTTTGTCTTTTCTTTTTCCACCTCTGCTCTTTTTCTGTTAATTGCTCCATTTTTTTTCCCCCTGTGGTGAATAAATACCATCGCAAAACATTCTCGTTGATTGCTCGGCAGATCAAGCTCCAGGAGACCTCACGATCAAGAGCTTAAAAGGAGGCAAAATGGCTCGGCGCTGAAGTCACGATACCTGATCAACTGCTGAAAGTGCAAAGGTACCAAACACACACATACACACACACACACACACACACACACACTTGCACACATTCATCTACTGCCTCTCCGGCCACGATCAGAAGCTGACTATACTTTGCTGTGAAACCGCTGTGATATTTGATGGATGACGGCGGTGGTCTCCTGGGGGAGGAACATATCTCAGCCAAACATTAGGCTGTTAATGCTCTAATTACTGTCCATGTAGGGTCATGAGGCAACAAGGATGAATCACAAAGAGGCTTTTGGCTCTCTCTCTCCTGCTCTCCTCTACTGTATCACTTTCATTTCGCTGCTAATCCCCCTAACTAGACTAAGCCAACAGAAGTCCAAACACTGGACCGTATCCACCTTTGTAAAGACTTCTTTTAAACTTAACTTTAGTCTATTTGTTGCTGCTGTATTGTTGTCAACGTTGTATTTATTGATTGTGTTCTTTCGTTTTTTTATTTATTGTCAATCTGTGAATCTTCATCAAGTAAACATTTCCTTTGACCCAATGACACTAAACTTCAACATGACAATGTAGGGCAGTTGAAGAAGAGGTACACTTACCTTGGTCTGAGATTATCACGACTAACATAATGGAAAATGCCGTCTTAGACAACACGGCAGAATCTTTCATGAACGCTAAATGTCGTGTCTGGATTTTAATAAGGCCTTGCTATAATAGCTAACATCATTGTCATGCTACTAAAACCACTGGCTTGACCACACATGCTTTATGAATAGGGACACGGCCATCCAGAAGGAACCACAGCCATTAGCGAACGAAATGCATTATGGGACCCATGTTAGTCGTGATTAGGATACGTCTAGCTCTCGTGGAGATGATTGTGTTGATTCCGTTCCAGGGTTCGCAAAACCACCAGAACCTTTCACTGTGGTGGGACCTCATGTTTCGTCCTTCAATACGCGGGACTACTGTATTCACTTCTGCTCGATTCTCCCCTGATTTTGTACACATTGATAAACCTTGTTCTTCGCCAGGTCTGTAACATGAACGCCGTAGCAGGCTTGATTCCACCCCCATGTTTCGCTGGTGTGTATTACCAAGAGGTGAATAGCCTACAGCAGGAGCTACCGCAAAAGGCAGCAGGTGGGCCTAGTGGTTAGAGGGGGGGGGGGGGCTGGGGGGTTCACACCATGTCAGCAAGATCCCTACCAGCACCAGGGCTGCTTTCTTCAGCCTTACTTCCCTGGAGAGAGACCAGTGGAAAGAGAATTTCCCCTCACGGAGATCAATAAAGTATCACGTTCATTTCCATCGTTCTTTGAGTTAGACTGATACGTTGCACATTGTTTTTGATATATTGATTGAACCCTAGTACACTCTACCTCCTGTATCATCCACCTTACGTGTTCGATGGAACCGCTACATCCTGTGAAGTCACCTCAATTCCTTCCTGCTGTCGTCTCCAACGTTTCCGCGCCAGGGCTCATGAGCGCAGTTTGACGATCGCCGACGACCGACTGCGTCTTTTTCGGGTATGGAAGGAGGGAGTAGGTGTGATGTCAGCTCACGGGGGGGGGGCCAGGCCAACTCTGTTTTCCTGGAGTGCATCGCGCTGCGTTAGTGCGTGTTTTGTCAGCTGGACCACTCAGGAGAAAGGGAGGCAGCGGCGGTCCCAATGCGCGCTCTGAGACCCACATGTTTCGCTCCGGACCTAAAATGCAGATGTATCCATTACGTCAGCGAACATCCACGCTTGACTACACTGAAGTCAGCCTGCCCCCCTGATATTGGTGACCTACCACAAGCGCAAAGACAGATGTCAAGTGCGTGTGCGAGCCCGTTAGTCAGTACCGATTTGCTTTATAGTCTGTTCTGCGCTGGACCATGTCAGATTTGTACGTGCGTTTAGTTCATTAATAGGAAAGTTACTCACTGGATGTAAAAGTCTGTAAAAATTTGCAGCCCTTTTAAAGATATAGATGTTGAACTGATTATAGGTTATGATTGGTGGTTTGGTTCATGTGGAGATTAAAGGATAGGGCGGTAAACTGTTGTGGGGTTAATGGATGTCCGGGTTTCTCCTCAGCATGAACCATGCCAAGGTCCATAATGGCATGTTGTGGTTCTTCTATCCTTGTGAGGACCGAATCTCCTCACAAGGTATAAATAATAAAGAAATATTGTTATTTTTAAATTTTTATTTTTAAAAAGGGGTTTGGGTCCGGGTCAAAAGAAGGCTTGGGTCAAAGGTGAGGGTTATGGTAAGACGTTTAGTCGGAGTTTAGGGTTAGGTAATGAATGCAACTGAATGTTCTGACAACTAAGTGTGTGTGTGTGTGTGTGTGTGTGTGTGTGTCTCAGCATACACCCACACGCCAGAGTGTATATTTCGTTCCCCCCCCCCCCCCCCCCCCCTCCTATCTTTGAACTGCGCTGAGGATATTGGCCGGTACATTTTTAAAGTGCTCTCTTGGACCCGGCCCGCTCTGTTTTCAAACCTGTGGCCGAGCTCAGATACTCCACAGCCCATGTAATTCCCAATTTCCAAAGCAACAACAATAAACGCAACAAGTGGTCTGCTCCAGTGTGTACATAGTAACCTATCTCTGAGAACACACATTTCCTCTCAAACTGGCAGGCCCCTATCCACATAAATTTTCTTGGGCAAAGTAAATCTCTTTCTGAACCAGAGGAGAGGAAAAAAAAAAGAAAAAAAAAGGGAAAGACAGAGTGTAGCTGTTGGCAGTGGCGTCTGGCAGCGCGACTTGTGCTGCCGAGAGAGAGAGAGAGAGAGAGAGAGAGAGAGAGAGAGAGAGAGAGAGAGAGAGAGAGAGAGAGAGAGAGAGAGAGAGAGGCAGAATGTCTTATTTTTACTGGCAGAGAAGAGGAGCGCTGCTACCTTGGAGGTGATATTCTCTGCAGAGGCCTATACGTCTTACCTGCGAGCGAGCAGAGGGGGGGTGGTAGTGCGCGTGGGAGGAGACGATAAAGAAAGGCGAGCGAGGGGAGGGTATGACGAAGAGGGGGGGGGAGAAGAAGGGGGCCTACGCTGCTGGGGAGTCAGCCAAAGTCCAGGCCTCCCTTAATGGGTTCTCCACTGCTATGTGATCCCAGTTCGGAGAATTGGAGCAGACACCCTGACTCCTGTCTCCCCTGCTCTGCGTGCTGTGACGAGGCTGGCCTGTGGTGGACCGTGGAGGGGGGTGAGGCGGGCGGGATGCTTCTGGTGTCTCCTACTCACAGGAAAGGTAATGGTCGGTAAAACCACAGCCACCTGTGTCCGTGCGCAGCGATCTGAGTCACACGCTGTCATTCGTTTCGCAGCTCGCAGCTCTCCCCCCCTCTCCTTCCTCTTGAGTCATCAAATAACACTTTACAGACCGGAGCTGCACCTTCGTGAACGGGACGAATGCGCTCGAAGCCGAGAGGGAGAGCGCGCACACTTCTTTGTTGGACGCGCACCAGACCGTGTCAGACCCCCCCCCCCCCCTCCCTCTGCTTCTTGTCGTGGGGCTGTTTCCCCCCCCCCCACACTTTCCCGGGCATGGAGATGGGACACAGAGCCACACTGTTCATGGTACTTATAGAAGCGGAAACATGGTGAAATTGTTTTGATCATAAATTTCCCGTCAATGGTTTCCACTCTTTGGCCGAGGAGCTTTTGGGACGCCCCCCCCATGCCTCCTCTGAATATGCCTAGGTGTAGGGTTTCCCACTGTCACCAGATACGTTCCTTTATTTTCATGAACTGTTCCTTTTCCTTTTCTCGTTCTCATTGCGAGACCACCAGAGTAATGAGAGGAAAAATCATAATTAATCCTCCATCACGTTATTGTGTCTCTGAATCAAGTCATTTATCTTAATCTAAAATGGTCAGCATCAGATATTTTTGAAGTGATTTTAGTGGGTTCGAGTTTGGGTAAGCGGGTGCAATTTGCACGAACCAGTAATTGTATTTGAAAGCTGCGCTGCAGCCCCATGTGAGAGGTCCCACTATGGTTCAGAGAGAGGTAGCTCACTGCAGATGTGTTAACTCCTTCTTTGCCTAAACTGGACCATTATGTAATCACCAGGAGCTGCTGACGTATAGTCTTATGGTCGTTTTCAACTGTTCCTTCAATTCTTCGATTAAGTATATTATACTGACGGAATGAAAGCTACGATTATATGAAAAAAATGTACTGTAACTACCCACCCTCGTTTTAAAGTTTTGGCTTTGTTGTGGTAATCAAGTTTAGCAAACTCAGCCAACTATTTCCAAGTATGGCAAAAGCATGGAGAGAGCTGCGTGATCAACGGCATGTACCTGAACGTCTCCCATGCGCTCTATCTGCGGGTCTGGCACTGCTCTCTTATGTAACGCTATGAGATCACCCAGCAAAGATCTAATGCTGTAATAGGTATTTGTTGGTGTTGTTACACTCCAGTAAACCTTTCTCATTGTATGCATTCGTGTTTGAGCTGAAGTCCTGGTATGCAGAAAATCCCCCAAAAACATCGCCAACCCACGACCCAGACATCTCAAATCAATTTCTCTCTGGAATAGCTGGTCGATATCGTACCACATCAACAATTCGAGCACGATCAGCTTCTGTGTCCTCTTCTCCCCTAGCAGCTCACTCTCTCTCCCCGTCCTTTGCGCTGGAGGAGAGGACTCGCAGGCCAAGTCCTCTAATGCTGGCAGGCTGAGTAAACGGTGTCTCCGGAACCCTGCGTTAGCCCCAGCATCTCCCTAAGCGCCCTTCATCCCCATGCTGTTATTCTTTACGATCCTCCACCTCCGCTCCAGCTCAGGGACCTCTCTCTGTCCTGTGGCCGGCCCCGACCCCCTGCACCCACTCACTGCTTTCTGCATGGAGCCCCACACAGGGCCCATGCTGCGCCATATAGCTGCCGGACCTGTCGCTGTTCCTCGCAGTGGCATTTGCAAAAAGAAAGATGGAGAGCTGAAGCAAAGGGGTTCTGATCTCGGGTTATGAGCCTGCCATGGTTTCAAATCCATATTTAGCTTACTGAATATCACATTTGTATCAAAATGCTCCCTCTGCTGCTCGTGCACTCCACAATTTGCCTTCGCATGAAAGGTTATCGTGTGTTTACTGCCGAGTAAACACACAATGGTGTAAGTGAGCCCCCCTTAAAAAACAGGCACAATATGAGACAATGCAAAAATGTCATTTAGCATAACAGGACCCGAAATATCACATGTCACACACTGTCAACAAGCCTATATGTTCCAAGTCCTAACAGAGCAAAGTATTTTCAGAGTGGTCAGCTCCAGCAAACGGTTATTCTCTCAGCGAGCGGGAAATTCTGACAGGGGCAATCAGAGCCCACTACAAAAGGAGAATGTAAAAACAACTGAAAATGAATCCCTACGTACACAAATAGCTTATTGCTAAATTGTTTTGGTCTGGCTTTAAGCACAGCCAAGAGGAGGGCTTGAAGTGGGAATGGCGAGAGGATAGAGGTAGGGATCTCAGCAGGCGGAGAGCTGAGACTTAGCTGGTTTGTTTGACTCGAGAGCATGTGACATCTCGGTGCTGGAGAGATGGTTAACAACATTTTTCATACCCAAATGTCTCGTCTAGGACTTCAAATATAGACACCGTAAAACTGAGAGTTATGGTAGATTCAGGGTAATTACTCCCCCTTCACTCACCATTGTTCATGAACACTGACAATTACAGGAAAACAATTCCGCCTCACACTGTTTCTCTTATATTGTTTCTCTGGAGCCGTGGATCTGAAAGACCGCATCACAACCGGCCTTGATGTCCTCCATGGTGACATGTTGCTTTTTCATGCTTACCAATGATTGTAAAACATTACATACTCCACATGGATTCAGATGGCTGCCCTGGCGCTGGCCCGTGCACAATGCCAAGGCCACTGGTCCAGACCACAGGCAGTGACTCTTGGACTGACATCGACGCAGTTCGAGATGAACCTTTTACTGTCTGGTACACAACTCAGTGCGTTCGTAATAACGACGCGCCCGGCTGTAATAAAACCAGTCAAATGTCCGCTTTCCAAACCGAGAGGAGTTGATCATTTCAGTTGCGATTGGCCTTTGTGTTCTCTTTCCGCGGGGAACGACACACGAGAAGAAGAAGGCACGTCTCAATTCTCTGGAAATATTTCCAGTTATCGAGAAAAGCTGTAGGAGACCGCTGCTTTCGGTATGACACTGATTTTTGGAAAAGCACTCATACTGTAACTCTAATAGTCTAATGGTTTTCCTTTCAGTTCAAACGTGTTCTCTGATCCCTCAGTGTTTATATTGTTGTTATGTTTTACCACGCTCACCGAGCCATGGCCTTTTCTTTGACATCTGGCCCTTTCATCGCCATGGTAATAGACCAGTTTGTTCACTGGGCCTAATTCTGTGATTAGCTGCCATGCGTGCATTCACGCTAAACACTGTGTCTCTTGCCAAGAGAACATGGCCGGGCACAGTCCGCCCTGGCATGTGCCATCCCTTTCTTGCTTTCTCTGTTTGTACGGAGCACTGGTCGTCATGTGAAATGTCTTGAACCATCTGGTATAACAGTCTGTCCACTAGTCAGCAGAGCAGTATCTTACGATATCAGCTTCACTCCTGTTATCTTGTAAGCCAAATATATCCGTTAAGGCTCATTTTCTTTCATTTTGTAATCTGATGTGCAAATAAACGGAAAGGTGGTTGATTTGTTTTAAAGGATTAAATCATTTGACAATCCAGGTTTGCTATTTTCTCACAGGGTTTTTGTTGCGCTAGTCTTTTTATTCTGTCAGAACATTCTGGGTCTTTGTTAAAAGTAGTTGTTATCTGCAAGGCTTTCATTTTCCTCCTCCATCTCAGTCATACATGGGATATCGCTCTCTGTTGAGCGAATTCCAACCTTCTCTTGTTACTTGAAAAAATATACAGAGGAATAATGCAATTTGTTTTATCCCTTTTCAAAACAAAACAGATACGTCTGCCCCTCAAGACACTTCTATCTGCCTCTCAAGGGGGGTCCCATCTGGGGCGCGTGGTGCCAACCGAGTGTTTTTGTCTGAGCAGCGGAGGTCCGTAGAGACTCTTTGAGACAACTATCTCTGCAGGCGTTTTATGGCCTCCTGAGGGTGCTGGACCTACAGGGAAGGGAAAATCCCAGAGTCTCTGAAGCTACACCAGGACTGATTTATCACGAGGCATCGCCATCAAAGCAATAAGTATCAAATTATTTCTAAAAGGCATCGTAACCTTATTTGCTTTCCATGTTTGGCAATCGAAGTGGGAGTTTTTGTTTTGTTTGTGCCGAACTAAATCTGTCCCGCTTCCTCTTTCTAAGAAGCCAGGAAGTACAGACACAAGGACACTGAGGAATGTGAAGAGTCCCAATGTGGTTTGTTGGTTGTTAACCTTCTCCGCCGCATCGCCACGCCGCAATGCACACAGGAAAACGTCGGCATGTCGATGTTGTAAATCCTGACACGACGTCTACCTTCTGTATCGGCGAGCCGACGAAGACCAGGCGCTCGCAAGTTTGCTCATAATGATCGATTTAAATCACTTCCTACTCCCCTTAGAAATAATAATTGTTTGTTATATGGAAAGAAATGTCGTAAAATGGAATTGCGCATTGTGTTATTTTATATCCAAGGTCCTCTCCTTGCCACCGCTCCAAAACACAGTCCTAGCAGGGACAAAACAACACGTGCTAAACGTCCCACCCTATAATAATGAGTTGGGTAATTGTTTATTGAAAAGGGTCACTTCAAATGTCTTCATGACGCCTGTGTGAGGTTTTATTCCTAAACACAATGTGAAGGTTCACAAATTGTTGGACTCTACATCAGTGGCTTGTCTGAATACGTACTGTCTATAGCGGGGCATCGCAAACTTGAAGGTGGCACAACACTTGATTGTAATGTCAACTGGAACAATATTGTAAGTTCTGCTCAGTGTTTATGGCCATGACATAATTCCTGAGGGGGTTTTTCAAAAGAGGGGAAACATATTTTCGGGCTAACCGAAGGATCCGATGGAACATCACAGAGAAACTCTGGAATACATTACTTTGAATTAGGATGCAAATTACAACTCTTTCCACTTTGGATTGGACACAATTAAGTCCTTTGTACGTTTGCGAAGTGCTCTGGGAGTGACAGTCTTTTCAGACGTGGAGCATCTGTCGAGGAAAGGGATCGGGGGTTATGAAAGTAACAGGCAGAAGCTGTGATTCTGGGTCTGGGTCCAACCACCACAGCCAGATAACCTTTTCGGCAGTTTATATAAGCTAAACAATGTCAACAAGAAAATGTCCCACGGAGTGAATACCCTCGTATCAGTGCGCTACTGTTAACAGGATGAGATGTTGGGGCATGCGGTTTTTTTTTTTTTTTTTTTCATGACCTCTGAGAAACCCTGCTTATTTGACTTTTGAAAATGTCACCGTTGTCCAATGTGTTCTTCAGGGAAAAGTTGGTTCGCAGTCTTTTCCCCAAACGCTAATTGTGCTGTGACAAAATGTTTCGTGGGTTATTTCGTTGAGGTAATTGTTTGCAAGAGAATGATTGATGATGTACGCTGACACTGCTTTGGGTCAGGTTGGAGAACACGCAAAGCTACTATCATATTATTTGTCTGTTATGTTTTGGATTAGAACGTAGCTGCGGTCAGTCTGTTGGTGTTCAGGGTGGTGTTATAGGAAAGACTGGCTGAATAGAAACAGCAGTCTGTTTCCAGCCAATGCTCAGACACAATGTTCCGCTGTATTTCAGCAGATGGCACTGGACAAGGGAACAGATTTTCTGGAGGATTGCATTTGTCTGCCTCGTCTCTGCTTCTAAGTAACTCCACCTCACTATGGTTACAATGTCATCTAACAAACAACCACTGTAGCTTGCCTGTCAAGCCAGCGGAGGAGAGGGGTTTGGACACAGTGCTGAGTTGTGTCTGGTGGTAGCAGAGAGCGGTTGGAGGGAAAACCGTGTAGTAGGTCACACTGTGTACGTGCAAAATGTGAACACGGCGAGTTTCAAAAAAAAAAAATTTGGCCGGTACACGTTTTGTTTTTCTTTTCCCGTCAGAAGTAAAACTCGGCAGGTCTAGGTCCTTTGGGGTATGTGGAGGGAAGAGCTAGTGACTGCGAGGTGAAAGGGAGTCTTTCAGCGGGGCACATTTCGTGGGTGTGCTGGGAAGGGGTGGCGGCAACGGGGGAGGTCAGGCGGCTCATTCTGCCGCCCTCCACCCCTCCACCCCCTCGGAGGTCCTTGTGGTGTCAGAGCAGAGAGAGAGACTAGAACAGTACAGCACGTCTCCAGCCTGCTCCGTAGGAAGGTAGGCTCTGGGCTTGAGCCCAGCAGCACAGGGCAGCTCAGTGAGGCAACACACTCAAGAAACAGGGGGGTGGGGCTGTGGGGGCGGGGGTAAAAGGAAGAGCAGGGATGGAAACGATAAGCTGTTAACCCACGCTTAAAGTAATATTTATACTTAAAACAAGGATAAACATGGAATATAGTGTGTTGTATGGGTTTTAAGAAGAGGAGAATGGAAGGTGTTATCGCCTCAGTCAGCATGACGAATTTTAGGGGGATTGCTTGACAGGATTTCTTGGAATAGAGAGAAATGAAGGCATATGGCACTGAATGTTCAGGCTCCGGAGTAATATACTGACATATCACGTTACTACTGAAGTCATGTGAGTAGTATTGGGGATTAGGGAATCACCTAAACCTAGGTAAAGGGTAGTTGTAGGCGGTTTTAGCTGTATTTGGTGTCGAGGGAGTGGTGTCAACAAAACCTCTGTGATGGGAGGAGACAAGGTGATAACCCCAGTGACATACCCACACTCACACACTCACACACCAGCATTTAGATTAGGTGGCTAGTGATTGGTGCCGCCTGTCTGATGGTCCTGTAGATTTATGACGGCGTAGCCTGAGGTTCTCTGTAGTCGCCATTTGTGGGTTAGTGCGTCATTCATTTTGATGTCTGAATTGGACTTCTGTTTGAATGCTCACCCTGGATAATGGCACAGAGGATTGCAACATCAAATCCCTGCGTATTGGTAAAGTTGGCTCACACGCCTTTCATTAGTTGTTATGATGTCAGCGAGATGGATGAGAAGCAGCTCACTACTCACTGCTCTCTTTATTGGTAAATTGGAGATGGCACTTACTCTGCTGAATCCGATCTGTGTGTGCTAAGAAAGAGATGACAGTCAAAAGTACAGAGCGATCCATGTGAAATATTGACGAGTGAAGTCTGTGGCTGATGTACTGAGCCAGAGCCTGTATGTTCAACAACACACAGAGCAGACGTCAGGATATATTATTGTCTCTTTGACCTCCCTGGCCTCTGTGACTCTTGGGCTGCTCTGACCGATGCATTCCACACATAGCTACAAATCAATTCAAAATGTTTATTATCCGTCAAACTGTACAGTACATGATGTATTACACAGTACACTCATCAAGGGTCATTTTATTAGAAAAAATATGAAGCTATCCTTATCTAGACAATGTGGTATGCTTTATACATCATGTTATACAATGCTATGTTAAATGTACTAAGGAAATAACAGTATAACATATAATTAAGTGAATTCTACAGTGAAACAACATCCACATATGTAACATATTATTTATTTTTTTATATTTTTTATACTCAACATTATTAGAATACAGCAATATCATCATGCGTTATTCATGTAGGTTATTTGTGCACTGTATTTGAATTCATTTGAAACACAAACAACAATATATGCAAGCCGCTAACATATGATTCCTCATTCCTCCCCATCATTAAAAAAACCCCAAACACTTATAATATATTTCTGACCACCAGTTTATATTTGAATTTTGGGGTGGCTAAACTAAATTCCCTCATATAAATAACAATACATACTTACGGTCTATTATGAACTGTGGTTTTGTGTCACCACATCACAGCTCACACTATATTTGTCTATTTCTTACATAATGTGGCACAGTCTATACAGATATATCTGGCTTTTCTCAGTCACTTAGTGTGCTCATCAGATTCTTCGAGGACAGCAATTACAGAGTTTCAGAATAAAATTGTTCCATCAGTCCAGATATGACACACATGCTTTCAATTTCCATGGATTTTTCACTTTTTTCACATGAATTGCCATTGTGACCCTGAGAGAAATGACAAAGCAGAGTCTTTGGTGCAAATTTCAAAAGGATTATCAAATGTCAACAGAAGTCTCAAAGCTTATCATTTGATCATAAGTGAGCACAAATTCAAATGTATTACCAAGGGTGATACAATAGCTTATTACATAAAAATCATATGTGATACAATAACTACATATTTACTATGGAGTACATACCTTATATTGCATTGCTGTTCTTAAATACAGCAGAAGTCTAAAGGCTTTTATTGGCCAGTAAGTAATTCTCCTCTGAGTTTGGCAGAGATGGTGTAGTCTAAAGGCTTCAGTGTTAAACCATACAAGCAGTTTAGAGACAGGTCCTGATTGGGATTTTTTTCAAAGCTACATTGGTGGAGTAGAATTGCAAGGAACAAAAAGATCTCTACTTTGGCAACCTGGTCCCCAATACATCGTCTCTTCCCTGCAGAGAAGATCATGACATTGTTGGTAAGATCCTTGTTTATGGAGCCATCTTCATCGAGGAAGCGCGAGGGGTTGAAGATATGTGGGTCGTTCCACTTCAGAGGGTCATGGTTGACGGACCACTGATTGATGAAGACCACTGTGTCTTTCGGGATGTGGAGACCTTCAATAGTGACATCTGAGGTTGTGGAATGGGGGACGGTGACGGGGACGAAGCTGGTGAAGCGCATGGCCTCATAGATGAAGGCATTCAGGTAGGCCAAGCTGCCTTTGTCCTCAACACATGGCAGCCTGTCACGCCCCACCACTTCGTCAATAAGCTCCTGCAGTTTGGTTTGGATGTCAGGGTGTTTAGCCAGCAGGAGGAGCATCCAGTGAAGGGCAGTGGAGACGGTGTCCAGACCTGCGCCAATCAGATCTGACACAGTCGCCTCCGTATGGGCTTCGGTCAGCCCGATGTCACTGTCAGCCTTGTCAATCACCCCAATGATCGCATCACTCATGTCCCGGGTTACCTCTGGATCAAAGGTCTCTCTGTGCTCCTCCACCTTGCTCCTGACAAAGCCATAGAAGTCATGATTTAGGTCTTTGAAACTCCTGAACATACTGCGGACTGGATTGGGGAAGGATTGAAGCCAGGGCATGACATCTACTAAGCTGCCAGCCCCTACTGTCTCTCCAAACTTGTATACCTTCTTTAACAAGGCTCTAAACTCAACATCATCATGTCCATAACGTTTTCCAAAGCACAAAGCACAAATCACATTAGCCGCAGCTACTGTCAGCTCATGACTGGGGTTGAAATACTGGCCTTGAGCACTGAGTTTGAGGAAAATCTCAACTAGTTCTGTGGCTTCAGCCACAATGTGCTGCTCAAAGGCTTTTTTGGTCTCACTTTTGGCAGATGAGAAGGCTCTGAGTGTTGAATGAGCTACTTTCCTGTGCATCTTCCACTGTTTGCAGTAATTAGAAAAAGTGATACTGTTTCCCCCCGAGACAGACTGAAAAGATGCAAAGTTTGGTCTTCCTGCAAACTCTGTGCTGTGCTGTATCAGAGCCTCACGTATTGCCCTGTCCCCATTGAGAACCACAATGTCACTGCAACCAAGTCGTATCTGGTAGACGTTGCCATATTTCTTAGCTAGCCTGGCGAAGGAGATGTGAGGCATTTGGCCCAGCTGCATGGCATTGCCCACCACAGGCCAGGCAAAGGGTCCTGGCAGTCTTCTCTTGAGTCTGAGGTTCCTGACCCACAGACAGGCTTCCAGACAGAAGAGGAAAACAAAAGAGGCAACCAGAGCAGGCTGGACCTGTCCACTCCATTCCTTGATGATGCTGCTGCCCTTCACACCAAACTCAGTGTCCAACTGAGTCATTGTGTTATCCTGTAGATTTTCTATCATCCACTGCGTCCAGTGGAAAGACAATTTCCGCTTGATTTCACCTGAGCTAAAAACAAAATTTCAAGTGCCGCCGCTTCTGCCGACTCTTAAAAACATTAAAACACAAATTCTGTACCTTTTCTAATCATATATTATAATCAAACGCTGATAAAATAAATCCATGCCATCAATAGGATCTTAAGCACCTCACAGGCTATCTCACCCCTCCTCCACGGTAGCTACTGAGGAGGGCTTGATCAGGTTGAGCGGTTAGCGGTGGTGCGGTGCGTCTTCAGATGACCACTTTAGAAGAATGCAGATTCAAGCCTTAACACCCTCGCTTATAAGTATCTGTATGGTGGGAGGGGTCAGCAACTCAGGTTTTTTATTATCTCTCCCCTCCCATTGTGACCACTGCTTGGAGACCTTAGAGTCCTATTCCTTCTCAGGCCTCATTCCAGCAGTGTCAGTTGTAGCTTAAGGGGAGGAAAGCAGCTACTTAATAGGCCTAGTTGCCAAAGACTAAAGGAGATTTATAGTTCAGTTGCCAATGAATATGACAGAGATTACACCTTTAACACCTCATTACATGACACTGGACTAAAAGGTATTTGTCAATAAATCTAAATGATGAATTAGCGAAACAGCTCTTTAACAGGCCTTATTTTAAATAAGGTGGGTACCATATATGGGATTGATATAATATTGACTTATATTGAACCTTTTTTATTTCTAATTATGGGGCAAGATAGCTTGAAATACATTTGCTATTTGAACTTTTCAATAGAGATTTTCCATGACTGTTTTTTAAATGTGATTTTGTTTCTGTTCTTTTCAAGCCAAGCTGTTAACTATAAACATATAGGAATAGGCTCTGAGATATGACCATGAAAGCTTTTGGTTTCAGATCAGAACACTAAACAGATACTAACAGCACCACTTTATTATACTTCATAAAATATATTGTGTATATCCAGAGCTATTGTTGGCATAATAGCCCTTTTAAACAAAGTCACTGAGATAATGTAGCTGTTAGGGTTGCGGCTGTATCAAAATAGCTTTAAACTGAATTCAGAACGCAGTAATAAGCAATAAATCTTCTTATATGGCTGTTTGTGCAATGAAACTGAAAACTTTCAAAAAACATCAACTAGGGTTTCAGTGATATTCAGCCGCAATTCCAGCATTATAGAACTCTCTATTTATATATTTCTATTTACTTTTAAACCACCATGTTGCCCAAGCAGATGTCACACACTTGGCACATATGTGGCGGTGGGTAAATTATGCAGTTAAGACCGAGAAGTCAGTTTTGTATTGTACCCATCGATGGCCACCTAGCTTACTAAGCTAAGAGGTGTTATCAGATCCCCAACCCTCGTCTCTGAAAAAGTTAAAAGCGACTTTGCTATCTGATATTAGGATGGGGCATCTTCTGTGTTTCATCCACTCACAAAAACCTGACTTACCTTTTTGTTTTAAATCATATAACATGCGCTGTCATATCTTCAATGCTGCATGATGTATTGCTTTGAACAGTTGTGTGGTGCAATGCAATTGATATGGAGACGAATGCTACTGAAACATAACCCAGACACAGACACTGAGTCACGATGACCACTGACCATTGACAGTTCACTTTATTCATTTCAGATATAGCTTATTTTCCAAATCATACACAGCAAACAAACTAGCAACTACATATTCCCTATGTTGACTCTTTGCCTGAACATTCAAGGCCTACTGTAGCTGAGTTTGTTGCCTTGAGAGAAACACATCCTTAGGACATCACAACATCAATTCCTGAACGCAAACTCTTAAGAGAAATGTGAAATTACGACTATGTAGCTTTGAAAATCTTGCTTTGTAAACACATACATTTATGAGAATGCCTTATGAGTGAAAAGTGAACAAAGATGAATTGTGCTGCACTTTTATACTTGTTTTACTGGTGAGACTGTGTGTGACATGGGGTAGCTGCAGTGCCTGTACAGTAAAACTGAACCCTGGACAGAACAAAGCTTGTGAAGTGGCCCACAGTTTCACCAACACAATCAACTCTGTTGCACATCCAGACTCCAGATCTCTCCTTCATCCCAAGTCCTTGTAACGTTGTTGGAGAGGCTTAACATGATGAAAGACTTCCTCCTCGTCTTCCAGCTTCTCCAGCATTTGTTTCTTTCGATCAATATATTTAATGCGTTCATATGCTTTGAGTACAGTAGATACAGTAGATTAAATTATTGTCAAACCTGAAATATGTACCTATAAAATACTTTGTAACTGCTTTATGTGGCAAAAGCTAAATATATTCTTACACCATTACAATAAAAAAAAGGAAAAATAAGTCTTCAAGTGACCTCATAACATTCACACATATTCACAAGCATTTCATATACAGTTATATTAGTTTGTATTGACATTTCAGGGATGTTGCTAATTCCTGCATATGCCATACTTACTTACATACATGCTGAATAGTGGATATAAAATAAGCACACAACTGAGATTGCAACAGTTATACTTATGTACAAAATTTGATCAAGTATAATATTTTGTGAACCATAAATGTAATTTGTTTGATTGCAACAGTCCACAATCTTGAAATTCTGCTTTGTTGAATTCTAACGACATTTATGAAATAATATTCTCAACCCTGCATCAACAACAATTCAGACATAATAGACTGTGTTTAGATATTCATTAAATATTAAATACAACAGATTATAGTGCAGGTTTGCTGATACTCACTGTTAAATGTCATTGGTGGGAAAGTGATAAGTCTTTGCTGGCCTTGAGTCACAGTGTGGGGATAAGGTGTTCATGCTGGGGAAACCAAGCCAAGCAGCTTACCCCTGAGCTTGGCATTGACACTGAATGGGAGAGGCTTCAGCGTAAGCCCATAGGAACAGTCAAGAGTGAGGGGCTCAGAGGGGTTGCTCTCAAAGCTGCACTGGTGCAGCAAGACTGCTGTAAATAAAAAGATTTCCACCTTGGCAATCTGGTCACCGATACATCGCCTTTTACCTGTGGAAAAGATCATGACGCTGTTGGTTATGTCCTTATCAATCGCCCCGTTTTCATCGAGGAAGCGTGAAGGGTTGAAGATATGTGGGTCCTTCCACTTCAGGGGGTCATGGTTGACGGACCACTGGTTGATGAAGACCACTGTGTCTTTCAAGATGTGGAGACCTTCAATAGTGACATCTGAGGTTGTGGAATGGGGGATGGTGACGGGGACGAAGCTGGTGAAGCGCATGGCCTCATAGATGAAGGCATCCAGGTAGGCCAAGCTGCCTCTGTCTTCGATTGATGGCAGCCTGTCTTGGCCTACTACTTTGTCGATAAGCTTCTGCAGTTTGACTTGGATGTCAGGGTGTTTGACCAGAAGCAGCAGAATCCATTGCAAAACAGTTGACATTGTGTCTTGACCTGCTCCAATTAGATCTGTGACCGTTCCCTCAACAAAGTCTTTGGTCAATCCAATGTCCTTCCCATGCTCAATCACATTGATAATGGCATCACTCATGTCCCGTGTCACATCAGGGTTGAAGGTCTCTCTGTGCTGCACCACTTTATCTTTCACAAAGGCAAAAAACTCCTCGTTGATGTGTTTGAAGTTTTCGTAGACACTGCGGACTGGATTAGGAAAGGACTGAAGCCACGGCATGACATCCACCAAGCTGCCAGCCCCTACTGTCTCTCCAAACTTGTCTACCCTTTTTAACAGGGTCCTGAGCTCCATGTCATCATGTCCATATCGCTTCCCAAAGCATAGGGCACAAATCACATTAACAGCAGCTACTGTAAATTCTTGAGAGGGATTAAAATACCGTCCTTCAGTGCTCTGGCGCAAAAATACCTGCACCAATTCCATAGCCTCAGCTGTAACATGTTGCTCAAAGGCTTTTTTGGTCTCACTGTTTGCAGAGGAAAAGGCTCTGATGCTAGATTGTGCAATTTTCCTGTGCATTTTCCACTGTTTGCTGTAATTAGTAAATGACATACTCCTGCCTCCAGAAATCATCTGGAAAGATGCAAAGTTTGGTCTGCCTGCAAACTCTGTGCTGTGCTGTATCAGAGCCTCACGTATTGCCCTGTCCCCATTCAGAACCACAATGTCATTGCAACCAAGTCGTATCTGATAGACGTTGCCATATTTCTTGGCTAGCTTGGCGAAGGTGATGTGAGGCATTTGGCCCAGCTGCATGGCATTGCCCACCACAGGCCAGGCAAAGGGTCCTGGCAGTCTTCTCTTGAGTCTGAGGTTCCTGACCCACAGACAGGCTTCCAGACAGAAGAGGAAAACAAAAGAGGCAACCAGAGCAGGCTGGACCTGTCCGCTCCATTCCCTGATGATGCTGGACTCTGTGTCCAGTGCCATTGACAGATTTTCTGTGCACTTGTTCCTCAAAAAAAAAAGGTAAAAATGTCTTCACTTTTCAGCAAATTTTGTTCAGTGGTTACTTTTGAGATAAATACTTTAATGATGCTCTTGTATATCCATATCAGATGAGAAAAATATTTCAAATAAGTACATCAAATGCCACTGATGCCATAACAGTAATTTGAAGACTCCAAGGAAAATAATTCATAAATGTAGTGGGTTAGGGTAAAGTTGTTGCCTTTAGTTAGTCGTTTCAGCAAGATTTAAGGCTTTAGTGCCTGCTTTTGCTTCACTACAGCGTCTTATATGTTTGCAGTTGGTGGGCAGGGCTCAGGATAACTTTCATACTCCTCCCATTGTGGTAGCCCTGCAGACCCCACTTTATTATCTCTCTGCTGTTGGACTTGGAGGCGCGCACTTGTGAGGGACGTCGGGCATCGTGAGCGTGCAGCGTGAACGACTGCAGTCCACACTAGGGAAAGATTCAGCAACTGGTGACAGAATTCAGCAGGAAACGTGTCGAGCACAATTTTTTTTTTTTTACTAATTGGAAGACTAACCAAACTTGCACATTTCAAATTAATCCGTTCAATTTCTTAATGTTCTTTTGTAGGCTGCAGAAGATTCAGCGGGCGCACTTTGGCTAGAAAAGCTTATTGGATACGGTTTGTCCAATTCCAGATTAAAGTTTATACTTTGTTGTGTTAAATTTGTTTTTAAAACGTTTATTTCATTAAATTTGCAGTTACGTGAACGTAAAATTGTACAGTTGATTTTGTTATTGTCTACAGAAAAATATATGCCTTTGATCTGCGTAAAACTTAGTTGGCACGTTTGGTCAAGAGATGAAAGCAGTTTTCCAGGTAAATGCATTTTATGTAAGAGAGGTTATAGTCTCTCAATACAACAAAAATAACGTAAACGTTATATCGTGCCATGTATTTAAAAAATGAATACCTGTTTAGGCTGCAGAGAGCCACTCGTTTTTAAATTCCTGTGCGCTCAGTGGATTTCTGATTCTTTCTTTTTAATCAAACAACCCCTGCAGTTTGAACCAAGGATCATTTTCTTACTTTTTCACAAAAATATACTGTCTGAAGTCATTCATTATGTCACTGAGCCTAAAATCAAATATGCTTCTCTAACATAAAATTGAAGTGAAAGTTGCGCATCACATACCGAGACTCCAAATCCCCTGACGCTTCAACTGAGCGCATTTCAGACATAATCGGTCCCAAGCGTTGCACTCTTTTGACAAACTTCTAAAATGATGTGATTTATACCACTTTGTCACTAATGCATATTATTCATATCATATTATTCCGAAAGAACCATAAGTAACGCCACAATATATATATATATAGGATACTACATAGCGCAACAAAACTTTATAATTCTCCAGCTACAAAAATCACCCCACAGAAATCCCCGTAGCGATATAAAAAATACCATAAATAAAACAAATATCAAGTGCAATAAGATCACCATAAACTCACAGACATGAATATTATAGTGACATATAAAATTAAAAAGTCTATAAAAATAGACTTTCCTTTTTGAAATAAGACTCGTGAAGTTGACGCACTAATTCGGATTTGCGCTCATACAACAAACTTTAAGCACAATAATTCAGCGTGGACAAGCCATGAAATATTGAGACTCGCATTTGGGAGTGCTACAGCATCTCTTCCAGTTTTTGCAAAGTGTAAAGAAGTGTCTCTCCTTACGAGGCACACTCTTCGAAAGTGAGAACAGAAAGATAGATAGACAGACAGACAGACAGACAGACAGACAGACTCTTCCACTCATCTCTTCCAGTTTTTGCAAAGTGTAAAGAAATGTCTCTCCATATGAGGCACACTCCTCGAAAGTGAGAACAGAAAGATAGATAGATAGATAGATAGATAGATAGATAGATAGATAGATAGACAGACAGATAGATATACAGACAGACAGACAGATAGATAGACAGATAGATAGATAGATAGATAGATAGATAGATAGATAGATAGATAGATAGATAGACTCATTCATACCTGTGGGGAATTCATCAAAATACAGTCTGATTTCACATTGTATACCATAAGTTTCCCTTTACACATTCATCCCTTTACAATGTTCCACCATGCTCCACCGTGTCCTTGGCATGCATCACACAGTAAAGTTTATTCCTTATGGAAATCACTGTTCCATTGATTCAGTTAACCTTTCAGTTCAAAGACTGATTTCAGTTCCCAAGGCAAAACATTTTCCTCCCTCGTGCCAAAGACAAAATTTGTGTTTCTTGTTTTCCCACCAACTGTGAAGTTTATTTTTGCAGGGAGGTAATGACCCTAATTGAGGGTACTAAAACATTTCCGAAGTGGGGCACTAACCTAGAGGGACAGAAACAGTACCACACAAGTACAGTTGTTCATTATCAGGGTGGGGAATGGAGGAGGAGGAGGCGGGGGTGTGTGTCTCTCTGGCTGTTTAAAATGATAACTAAAAATGTTATTTTCACAACTGATATTAGACTTGATCATGAAGAAATGGTTAAAAGTGGTGCTGGAAACCTTTTCCGAAATGTACTTGAAAATGCATGAAACCATTTACATTAGGCATACACGTTTATTACTTCTATCTTTCTACAGTTAAAACAAGTGTTAAGCTGACGGTTGATTTTAAAGATTCAAAGATGTAAGTAACATTGTTGCATTTTCAACTTTGTCAAGAGATGCAGTCCAGGTAAATCATGTAAATGCATCGCTCATTTATTACACGACACATTAAACATGCACTATATATGTTTTACTGTAAAGTTTAATTGGTTGTTGCATGTAATCGGTTCTGTGACAGAGGAAGTCTCCACAACTGGGTCTGCGTGACACCAACGATCTGACAGAGAAACCTTTCATTAACCTGCTAACAACCACTAACCTGAGAATGAAATACAGCGAGTGTGAGTAAGCCTAATACTTAAGTTAATGGAGAGGGATAGAGTGCCTATCTGAAAACTGCAAACTGGAAAACAACAATTAAAGTAACTGAAGTATAACTGCATTATCCGTCCAATATTCTTTAACAATAAAGGTCCTAAACCAGCCTGTTACAGATGTTGAGAGTTCTGCTGGTTCAGAGCTCTGCCTAAGAGCTGTTTGTCTTGAAAAATGTGGTGTGGCTGAGCACAAAAGCCTCCAGAATGATTCCTCGGTTAACCAGAGACATAGCAATGTCTTCGAGTACACGGCTGCACCGGGGATGACTATTTCTTCTCTCTTCTTTTCCTATAGGGGAATCCTTTTCTGGGTGCAACGCGACACCCTAAGCACCCCCCCCCCCCCTCCTCTTTGCCTGAGTCTGCTCCTCATACACATGTGGCCACTCGCATCCCCATCACGCTAATTAGAGCCAGGTTTGTGGCTGAGGGGTGTGTGTGTGTGTGTGTGTGTGTGTGTGTTGGAGGGGTGTGTGTGGAGGATCATGTGTGTGCGTTTTGCGTGTGGCTGCTGTGTTTGCCTGTGATTATCCCCTGTAACCTGGCTGTGAAAGGTTGGCCCTGACCCTGCAGTGACTCTAGCTGAGGGGGGTAGTTGGGGGTGGGGCGGGGGGTGGAGGCGGGTGGGGGGGGTGGGTGGGCTCTATACCATTGCATGTAATGTGCTGGCGGGTGGGCGCGCTGTGTGGAGACAGGACCAATGGTAGACTAGGCTGCCCTGGCTCTGGAGCTAATCATTGTTTACTAGTCTCATTTCCACTTCTCAGTGAGCTACTGTCACGCACAGCACCGACAGGGAGGAAGGAAGGGGGGGGGGGGGGGTGAGGAGGAGGGGGGCAGCCAGGAGAGGAAAGCCAGGGGTCCAACAGGCAGTTGGGGAGCTGGTGGGACTTAGGAAAGGGGAAGAATCGAGGGGGAAGGCAGGAATTTTAGTGTAGATTAGGCTTTGGAGAGAGGTGAGCCAAGATTGAGAAAGCTGCGGCCAAAAACAACCCAGACAAACCAGTAAACAGACCAACCAAAACATCCCCTGGGCCCGCGCCATCCCAGCCAGCCAAGGAGGTAACCACCGGACATTGCTAGTTTGAGATGGTGTTGTTTGAAATAAGAGCATTTTTTTGCCAGCCAGACCACAATATGAGGACAGAGAAACACTTGGAAAAAATTGTCACTGTCTGCCTCGATTGTTGTTTAAAGAAAACAGATTAAGGAGAAAAATGGGCATCGGCACCGTTCACTCCAATGTGCTGATACCATCTTGACTGGCGGCTAAAGAGAGTGGTAGAAGTAAGCGGCATTGTCACGCCATATGTCTAAAAAGTTAATATCGTTTTTCAACCCTAAGCTATTGAATTCAGCACCACAGGCTTACTGGTCATCTTTTCACATGGTGTAGATTATGTTAAAATGTGGACTGGAGCTGAATCCAGTTTGTGGAAGCCTTTGTTTTAAATAAAGAACAATGCAAGCTTGACTCAGTCTGGATCTTCACTCATTCACAAGACAGGTCGCCGCTCCATCACAGGCTGTGGAACATGTCTGGTTGAAAATGTTTCAGCGCATTGATGATCCAAGACACGATCATTATTAATACTGAAATATCAGAATAACTGGCCTTCAGTTTCACACATCCCACCACCATTAGCCTGTCAAACCCCCCCTACGGAGGCCCATGTGGCTCAAGAAGAAGAGTCTTGAATTATTGAGACTTCAATTTCTTGTCTGTGTACTTGCCAAAAAAGCTTTCTGCCAAGTATCCATGACTTCACTCATCTTGAACTCAGCATGACACCAGATTTGAAAGGTTGTTTCTCACAAATGAGTCCACAGCTAATGAAACGGTAGCCGTTGGCAACCTGACATTAGATGGGGGTCAATTACAGTTTCGCAATGCCCAGTGTCCATTTTGGATTGGAATAAGGTTGGGGAAAAAGCCGTTCCAATGAGTTTATTCAGCTTTGACCAAGCTTGGTGGTGTTAGACGTACTAAAGATGATGTGGCTGGAGTCAATATCAAACAGCCCACATGAGAGGAGAGGGCTGCTTTTGGAGAAGGCTTTCCTTGGAATGATTAAGGTGCCTGGTTGTACTGCAAAAACAAGGATTTAGACCTTTTCCAAAACTATGATTTTAACCTTAGCACAATATTATCTTACACACACGGTACTTTCATGTGGTCCTGTAGCTCACTGAATTGCGTATGTTACTAACACAGGCACAGTTACAAGCTTGATTCCCGCTGGGGCCACCCATGGTAAAAATGTATCCGCCATCAGAAAGAATCAGAAAGGTATTTTTTTATTTGCCTGTCAGTTTTTATGATATGAAATTATTTTTTAGGCAAAAAGTTGTATCTTCATCTTGTTCTTAGTTGGCTTATTGCTCTTTTCCTTACTTATTTGGTCTGGATCCCAAAAGCATTGTCGGGTGCCAAGTTGTTGAGTTGTTTGTTTTCTTGAGTTGCAATGGAATCATAGGATTCCATTTTGTGTGCTGCGTTAACCAATGAGTACGTGCCTCTCTCGGTGTTTTTCTTTAACATGTTCAAATAGACACAACACGAAATGAAAATATCTGACGCACCACTGTGTATGTGGAAAACCCTAAAATCAATGTTAACCTGGAAAACTCATTGAGTACCTACTGCAGACTACTCATATCAACTCATATCAACAACTCATATCATATAATATAGTGATACCATAGGAGTTAAAGAAATACTTTCATAAAGTCACTATTAGCTCACTATGGTACCCTTTAAATTCCTATAGAAGTATTCTAGTATTTTTTCCTCATGTGCTGCTCCACACTCACGTTCATTCCTCCCCACGTGCAGGCTGTGTGATATATCTTCACCTAATGTGGCACCCAGGAGCCATGTATTATGTAGTGTGAGGATATTTGTTTCTTATTCCGCTCACTTTTTTGCGTGCTAGGGGAAGAGAGCGGGGATGAGCTTGCGTGCCATGCCGGCCTGGCGTGCGCGGAGCTCGGTCACTGAACCCCGGCATCCCCGGGGAGCGGGAGGGGAGGGGGGGGTGAGGGAGGGGAGGGAGGGGAGGGAGGGGAAGGGGTGGTGGGGGTGGGGGTGTTGGGGGGGGGGGGGTGCTCTACAGGGAGATTAAAATGAGACGAGGTAGAAAGCACAAGTAGAAATGGCTTCCAGATGACCCCGACTCCGTTAGATCATCAAAGTCAGGCTGAGATCGGTAGGACACAGTTAATTACGCATTTCCCACCTCTGTGCCCGATCTCGACGAAAAAGAACTGCAGTAATCCTACAAAAACTGTTAAAAGGATACTATACAAATATCACAGCAAACTATACATCCCTATAGGAATATTATAGGAATATTATAGGCGTACCATAGGAGGCAAAATACCATAAAGTAATCTATTATAAACTCACTACAGAATCACTATATACACACTATAACTCCCTAAAGGAATATTATAGGAATATTATAGTGAATTTTCTTTAGGGATGGCAATGGATGTGCCTGTCAAAAATTTGTGTATCTTCTCTGTCACTTCAGCACAGCCATCCCTGCAGCTTGGACCTACATCTACATGCAAAATGTTGGGCATCTTAAATGTGACTATCTCGATGCATCTCGAAACATACTGCATTTGCAGTCTGTGTGAATTTATCTTTTTGAAAAAAAATGTAGGTCAAAAGAGATGACTATCGAAAATCTATGTGAAAATTAAGAAAATAAGTTGGGCAACTTTGGTATTTTGGGCTCAAAGAAAAATCATTATAATGTTCTATAATATTCCAATAAGGACTTATAGTGTGTCTGTGGTAACCTTAGTGACTTAATGTTAGTATCCTAGTGGTTTTTCTCTCCTTTCTTTATTTTGACGTATATGATATTTTATAGATTTGTCATATTTGTATATATTCTTCTAAAATATATTACTATAGCTCTTTTTCGTAAATGTGGGATTGTAACATCTGTCATCCATCATCCCTGAAATGCAAACTTTTTTTTATGTTATTGTATGCCTGCTTTACAGAAATACAGTGGAGAGAGACACACAGTAAAGATGAGCGCTTTAATGCTGAGAGTTCATTGCGGCCTTTGCCTACCGAACCACCAGGACGACCCTAAAAACACTTCTGATTTACACTTCTGCATCCGTCATGCATACAGTTAATCCAAAAAACTCACAATGCAGTTCTGAACTGTGTCGATGAAGTATTTTATTTGTTGGTCACTGTCAAAGTCGATCAACCGTCACTACACCACATTCACCACATTTTAAGTGCTGGGATAATGCCTTAGTTTCAAACAGGACTACACAAGCGTCTCAGAATGAGACTAAACAGACCACACCACGTTTCGAGTAGTCACGTTTCTGCAATTAATCTTCCATTCTCACTGAACTAAAGAAGTCTCACCCATCTAACCTACTACAATTGAAACAAAATGTTGCCTGTTATAAATTGCCCTGAAGTTAAGTTGCCCGTCATTAGCTGTCATTTCATTTTATTTTATCATCTGACAGGTACAATGCACACTATGATGCAGTACATTTACTACTGCAGTAAATGTGTCAGAGTTCATCATAAAGGCTAGTTTTGATCTGCAGTCCCTGGCCAGATGTAATTCATGGCTAGAATATATTATAATATAATAATAATATTAACATTAATAAGGGAGATACACAAGATGCCATGTAGCAGATTGTCAGTGACACAACAACAGTACAGAGGATATTAAAACACATAAGGACCTTAATTAAAGAGGTACCACTAGTATATATCAATATTTGACAGACATGGATAGAGACTTTAAAGACAGTGTTGAAATGGCAATATGGCAGCAGAAAGATCCTCCATAATTTAGTGCTTGCATGTTTGATTATTAGTTGTTAGTAACAGACTAGAAGCAGATTCCTTTAGGGAGCAGTAGGAAGTTCTCCTGAATGTCCTCTGACTAACAAAATACTTGAGGATGGAGGAGCCACGTTGTTCAATATTTTATAAACTAGGCATAATTTGCGCACTTCAACGATCAAGTCTTCCCAGTTCATGAGGTTATCCCAATTTAGAATGGAACAGCTGTGGAGGCTAACAGGGTTTCCTGTCCAAGGTCTCCTATCACTGCTGTCACTGCCACTATCGGTCCAAGTGTCTGTTGGTTAGATTGATCCACAGCTCTCATGTCTAACTTATGTTACGGGTTATTTAGAGGCATACTTCTAAGATGAGCCTCCTAAGACCCCTTTGCACCTACACGATCGCTAACTACCTACGGAATTGACTTTAATCCCACTACTGTTACTGTTTTGTCCGTCTGATTTATGATCGCCCAGCACTGTTCCATCAATCGTTGCACAGTCTTTGTACAGTATGCCATCATTATATCCTCGCTCCATGATGTTTAGACCTAGTTTCATGCTTATCATCCTACTCTGTGCAACTATTAGTAGAAATTTTTTTTCCAGGTTTTACAATTGAAAAGTAGTCAATAAAAATGATAACTACTTGTTAGATAACAAAAAAGTAAGCTAAACTAAAGTAAAATAAAATACAAAGACAAATTGTTGCATTCACTCTTGCATACAAAACTGTTGGTTTACTATTGAATATGTGCTAGTGCTTTCAATACACCTCCATCGAACCCCTCATGAAAGTGGTTAACCATGAAAACATCTTGTCTCTTGATACCCCAAAATCACATCATCTGTAGAGCATCTGCTCAGCTCGCTCTAATAGGACATGAAGCAGGTTGTTCGTCTTTGGACGTGAAACAGGATGTTGCTTTTTTTTCTTCTCTTTATCCCTTTTTGCGACTCACATATTTATGAGCTGTTTTGTCTCCGCCTGTCTCCGAGACAGACTGTCCCAGGCTGTGATCCCTGCAGGTGGGGAGGCTGAGCTGGTCCGATCGGGGGCCGGGGGCCCAGTGTCTCAGGCGCAGGCACACTGAACATGACGTGCAGTATGGATACTACCAGCAGGTCGCTCTTCTCATTGTTTAATTGGGCGGATAATTTTCCGTGATTCCCTCTTTTGCACCTCCATATGTTCCGCTTGAGCAGCTCGCTGCGTTTTAGTATCCTGAAAACGAAGCCGGGTCAACAAGCGGTCAGGTTACCCCCCTTCGTTGCTCCAATTCTTCAGATGGACCCTGGACCCTGCAGGGCCCTGGTTTAGTTTCACTGGTGAGCCTGTCTCATCGCATCATTAATGCTGGAAAAAATGGCCCACTTTGTGATTTAGTTCATCCATATTGCCATGCAGTAGAAACACACTAAATAGAGAAGTATTGGCATCGGGGCAAGAATGAAAACCATGAAGAATGAAAATGATAAAACACTGAATTACATGTGTATTTCATGTGTATTTCATGTGTATTTCATGTGTATTTCAGTGCGCTAGCCGAGATGCTTAAACTCTACGAGCCATTGTGTGCGTGGGAACAGGCGGTACTGTCTAAGAGAAGAGTGTGAAGAGTGTGATATTAGTGTGCGTGGGTGGCCCTATGGTAGGCCTGTGTGCTTTATGTGCAGCACGCCCCATTTGCACACCACAGCCCTGTGTATCTGGGATTGTAAATTGTGAAGCAATTACTGTAGAGCAGAAGCTTTACCAAGACCAGAGAATTCACTGGAATCACTTTAAGTGATGACTGCTGAAGACTGCTTTCCAGACTTGCAAATCCTCCTTGTTTTTTTCTACGTCTGTGTTACGGATAAGTTATATATCACAGAGCAACATTCGTGATAGGCGTAAAGTGAAGAGCTTTCACACTGAGATGTTCCCGGGGTCCCTCAGGACTGCTTGTCCACTTGATGTAAGATTTTACTCAGACATTATAACGTATTTAGTCCAGTAAAATAATCCTCTTTGATAATGGAGAACAAGAAACAGACTTATTGACTCACAGCTTGACAAGTCAGACCCATGGAAGCCTAGAAAAGCAACCCCTCGCTCCTGTTGGGACGATTTGATTCCCTATGGGCACCTTATCCTTTCTTTCCCAAAAATTGACCCAAGTATCATACAAAGTACAGAGGACAGTAAAAGATGTTTGCAAAACTTGTGTGAGGTGTGCCAGAGCCTTTCATACCCAAGCCTCTTCCACATTTTGACAAGCAGCCATCCACAATGTCCCAGTATCCCAGAGGGTCCTCATGCCCACCAAACATATTGAGGCCCATCCTTTGAGCCTCCCCTCTTTCTGTCTTTCGCTATTTTTGTAAAACTTTCTAAGATTGTCAACTCGGTCGTCAGAGTTCAGCTTCTGAGTTCGGTTGCCGCTGTGCCGACAGAGCCTCGTTTCTTCAAGTGTTTCCATGCCCCCTGCTTGAAGAGTGGAGATCCCTGGAACGAGCTGCTGAAGTGTTTATACATCTGTCCGTGGATATAGAAGTAGGGATTACAGCTCTGAGAGCGGGGCTGACGTGAAATACCGCTGTGATCCATTAGGATGACACAACTCTGGCACCCTCTCTTGCCCTTCGACGCTCTCTGAAAGTGTTTCGTTGTCATATTTGGCTTTCGGGGTGAGGGATGTGACCCTGACCTCCTCAATTTTTCCAAGGGTCAAGGCCTCTCTACGCCAGAGAACATTTTTTTGTGCTCCGGGAAGGCAGAGAGGCTGTGAACTGGGCTGATTGCATGAAGATGTCCAGGGCAGCCCCCCCCCACCACCCCCCAAAGACCCTTTGTTCGGTTGTTGCGTGTCTTCTAGGTAACGCAACTGATGATGGAGAATATCAAGCTCTGACCTACAAGTAACAAACTACTCCCACGGTGGTTGCGTGTTTGGATTACACCCTACTTTTGTTGTGGACTTTGGAGAAGCGATCAAGAAGCATGATAAAGCCTCAAAGTTAGTCGCTGCGTTTTTTTCAACATGTTTCATATTGGAATGAATCTAACACCGCTTAGGGGAATGAGCGCACCAGAGCTCTGCCTTGACCATTGACTATTCATGTACTTATGTTTTGGAGTGAATGAAAACCGACTCTGTCCTAAGGGACACAAAAGAGCAGGTCAAGAACACTATCTACGTGCTAAATGTGATTTTTCTTTTGCAACACACACGCACACGCACACACAATCATTTCACACAAATCACCGCTCACTTTTCCAGGCTATATTTCACTTTGGCATGTTTGCGAGTCCCAGCTCGCCCCCTGGGGTCCACCTCATCTTCTCGGTGATTCCCCCACGTCTCCGACTGCAGCCCGCACTGTGGAAATCACCGGGAGCCATTGATCTTTGCCGGTTTTGTGCAGCCAAACAAGTCGAAATTCTTTCACTCACCCGAGCTCGCGTGCGTGCTCGCACATAGGTATGCACGCGAGCGGGCGTAAAAGATGAGACGCCAAGACTGCACACACACACACACACACACGCACACACGCATACTGTTTCATATAACAAAGCCTCCGCTAGCATGATTGAAGCTCTTATATCATCTTACCTCTCCTCAAACAGTCCAGTTAGCCCGAGAGTCTCCGTCTTTGCGGTCAGGAACTTCAGGCTGGGTCTAGAGAGAAAAATCGCCATTTCCAATGATCTCCTTTGTTTGGGTATGGGACAAGTTCAAATGCTACACACAATGGGCTGGGGTTTTGTCTATATAAGGCATGTTCTTTTTGGTGCCGCAGTCATTTGCAGGGGAATGTAAACACGTAGCTGTTAGTCGACTAATGGCCATTTAGCGGTCCTATTGTGTGGAGAGAGGAATGTCTCTACTGCCCATCGCCGAGTTTGGAGCGGCTGTCGTTCGCCCCCGGGGGCCTAGATTTCACACTGCTGGACGTGGAACGGTATCCATCATGTGCACGTTTCACACCTTTCACACCTGTCATCTGTAGCATCCTCGCTTCCTGTTTAGATGGATGTACCTCGTATTTTAACTCGTCAACCTTTCAACTGTAGTGAGCGGCGCAGCGCAGAGAGAGGGCGGGGGGGGGGGGGGGGGTGGAGAAAGTGAAGGCGTATACTGTTTGTCATTTCTTGTTAATTTGCAGTACAAACCCAACGAAACCACTAATAGGGACAATGGAGTCTGTTTTCTTTGTTTTTTTGTTTAAAGGAGCCCTGCAGGCGTAGCTGGAGAGAGTGGCGCTCTGTCATTGTTTGGGAACAATTTCACAGACATGTGCAACGAATACTGATGTTGGCCCTCTATTTCATAGGGAATGATACGCCTTTTCCTCCCTATTCGATATGCTTCGGTAAATCATTGATGCTATACCAACCTGGAGCTGCATTTGAGGCAGATATGAAAAGAAGAAAATCATCCTGAAAACATTGGCTAAAAGGTAAAAAGGTCACCCCTTGGTCTTCGGTGTTATAAAATGTTTAAAAAAGCTTTAAAAAAAGTTTATAAAAGCTTTACTCTAATAGATAGATACAAAAATCCCCCCAAAAATCACTATATTATTTAGCAATATTACTTAATAGCAGTAATTTCATATTTGCTACAGGGTTAAAACACTGTGTTAAGTGTAGGCTCATAACCCCAACAACATGAACGGTGTTACTGGAGTGTTTTCTGCGGGTCACACCAGCCCCAGGCCCCCCCGCGGAGGCAGACCCAGACACAAACAACCTTAAAACGTGACCTCCTTGACTCTGTCCTTCTACTTGCTCCTCTCCCCCCCCCTCGTCCTCCTCGTTGCACCCACCACCGAAGGTGATACATTTCTACGTCCCGTGGGTTTCTGTAGGGAAAAGGGGGTGGGGGGGGTCGCCTCGCAAAAACCAAATAGTTTTCGGAGCGAAAGGTCTCTGAGGAATCCCTCGCCGCGCAATGTATTCCATATGCTCTCCGAGAGGCCGAGAGGCACCCTGCACCTCACATCTGGCACGGACCACCTATGCTAGCTGACATATCCCCTCCTCGGACCATCTGACTGCCTGGCGGTGGAGGGAGGCCGGCCTCATCAGTGATCAGCCGGGGGTTCCTCCGTCTTCTTTGTTGTCTAGCGTTTGTGTTGTGCTAGCTAAAGAAATATAGATACTGCAGGTTTATGTAGCGATGATCCAGGGCTATACAGTTACCTTCTGTTATGGCTTTGTGTTTGTGTTGTGTTGTATTGTGTCTATGAACAGTAATTTCTGATTCCTTGCAGCCACTGGGGAATTCAAAACAGAGAGGAGTCCGAGCACGATACATAATTGTAAAATCACAGGAATCCAACAAGCCCAGTGAGTGAGCTTTGCCATACTTACGTACTGTTTTTGATTACACGCAATAGCTCCTCAAGTTCTTACGGATTTGCTTTTAACTGAAGGTTAACTGAGGACTTGAGGGTGAGTGAGTTAGATAGGTCTGGGCTGCTGAGGTGCACCGAGGTCACCACGGTTGTTTTGCGAAAAGTCTTCCTCAGTCGCGGCTCAAACGAGACCAATATTTCTTCCCTTTCATTTTCAGGCTCTCTGAGGAGAAGGGAGGGAATCGCTCGTCCCGCCTCTCCTCCCTCTCCTCCCTCTCCTCCTTTTGCTTCCTCGCTTTATTACCTCCGTCAGCCCTAATTTGGGTTGATGGGGCGGCTGTTGCATGACAAGACACACGTCTGGGCCCCTGCGTGAGAAGGCTGGCTTCGCTCTCGCTGGGCTTGTTTTCTTTGCGTGACCATGTCCCTCCCACTGTCACTCCCGGCACCTCCCGGCTAGGCCCCCCCCCTGACCTCTTTCACGCCCTCGTTAGCTGGCGTGTTGCTGGTTTATTTGCTTTGGCCAGCCGCCCGTGTGAAAGGCACATTCTGACCAGGCTCGGGGAGGGGGGGGTCAGCTTAGGCTAGAGCAAATGGCAGAGGTGTCGGCGGCGGTGGCGTTCCTGTTTACTCGGAGAAAAGGCGGATGAGCGGATGTTGCAAAAGAGCTCCCGCGTGTTCCGCCTGTATGAGCATGGGCGTGTTAATGCGGCTGGTATATTTGAGTGTGTGTGACCTCCCTGCCTGGTCAGAGGGAAATATGCCCCCAACTGTAACTGCTTTTGAGGAATGACATGCACAGGCGGGTCACTCAGAGTTTACTGTTCCGGTTGCCGAGCGCTGCTGGAGAAAGGGGAGCATGAGGATCGTGGCGGGGCGCGGAGATCTCGCTCGTTCCCACTGATGAAATCCTAACAAATGCTCACGCTAACCTTCATGTCTCTGTAACTCTCTCCTGCCAAATTCCCCCCATTGTGTTTTTTTTTGCGAGTGGTTATACCAATAAAGATAGGAGCGATGGGATTTGACGAGCAGGAATCTGAAAAATAGGATTCGTGCCAGGTGACCTTCCAGCCTGGATACTATACAGTCCCGCAGGACATTTGTGGGGGTGATATATAGTTCTTTATGAACATCTGAAGAAGATTGTGGGACCTGTGGGGATATTCGCAGCTTAAGGTGTGAAGATTCATACTATGAACAATAAAACTTGAAGTTTGTCTTACTAAGTATCCTCATCCCTGACCTGAACGTGTCTCTTAAAGACCATAATAATGCTCCTACTCATTCATCACCTGACTGAAATCTCCCATCATCTCAGGAGGACGGTGGCAAGGCACAGGAGCCGTGACAGCGCATTCAAGGTGTCTCAAGACTAGGCCAAGAAAATGAACTCCCCTGAGATTCGCCCTGCAATCAGTGGAAATCCGACCGAACACTCGGGGCAGTGTTGTCATCGCGGGACGTGACTTCTACATTTCGCTCTAACTTAAATAAATGGAGGATTGACATCGAGGGCAGGAGAGAGCAGCGAGGAAGCAACATGTGGTCCTGATTCCCCCCGGATCCAGGCAGGGTTTCTCAGTCGCTGGCTGTGTTGATTTTACTCTCCACAGTGTTTAGTGGACTATCATTAGCTCAACACAACAGCAGGATGAGATTGGACCAGTGCTAAGAATACACTACAATGGTGCAGCGCAGAGCTGTGGGGAGTGTGTCGCTGGAGTTGCGCGAACACACACCGATTCCACCTGGGGTAGGTTACAGCACACACACACACACAAATACACCGACACACAGCACAGAGATACACACAAATCTCTATGAGAAGGTGGAGGCGCACGGAAGCCCGGCTGACGTCACTTCCACTAATCCTTTAAGTCAGACGACAAGAGACGAGCAGCGGCGAGATGAGGTCCATAAATCAGGCGGGAGGTTAGGACAGCAGGATAACACAGCCCGACATAGTCGCAAGTATGTTCCAGATTAACCTCTGCCACCGCCTCCCGTCGGTACCTCTCGCTGGGATGGAATCACTCTGGGAGCTCTCTGGCGCTCCGGACCCTGGAAGTCAAGCGACGGCTGTAAACACAGACGCCTCGTTCTAGCCGGGGGCCGCGGGAACACCCAGGGTCCCGCCGAGCCAGGCTGCCTTTTCGATTTCCTTGAGTCCACGTGACGTTTCTTTTTTCCCAGTTGTGAAATAGTCTTTTGAACATGTTGTTACTGACCAACTGCAGCATCACAGGGATGAAGCCCACGTTTCATCCCACACAGTTTAATAGACACATTCAAAGCAACACGTTATGATTTATTCACTCCAAATGAACACTCATCAAACCCAAATTGTGCGGTTTGTCCGATACCACTCTATGAAAGAGCTGGATCACATATTGGGTCAATACCCAGGGGACTTAGGGGAGCCACATCCTTATGTTCTGAGACTTCCATAAATGACGAGAGACATTAAAAATGAGCCATGGAGAAGATGAAAAAAAAACAACTTCCTCCGCTGTTCCTGGAAACAAACGTTTCTGGTGGTCCCTGACATTAAATTGCCACTAACCTAAACGCAAACACACAGATACAAACAAGATTTGATTAGGATTGGCATGAGAATGGATGCTTTCCTCATTTCTCTCCTCGTGAGCTCTGTTCGTTCGTTTATTTACGTAATGGAATATATTCTCACACTTGGATGTGTAAAAGAAAGGAGCTACAGAGGGATCGAGGTCTCTCTCCGGAGTGAGACAGAAGAAGCAGACAGAGAATACCACACTTGAGCAATAGTGTGGCTTAACTGAAATCAGATCCCTGTGGGCTAAGAGGATGCACACATACACGCATGCATGCATCCACTCCTGCGTGCAGACACACAGAAACACACACACACACTCTCACCCCATACACCCCAGACAGTTTTCTTCCCTTTGGGAAATGGCATGAGAAGGATAACAGGGTAGCTTTTCTTAATGTCAGTCTCGTAACGTAATAACAAATTGTGAACTGAACTGACTTGTGAAATTGGCGGATTGGAGATACAACCCGCCGTAGTAACTGCAGTCGTCGTTTTGCTGTAGATGGCCGTCCGGCAGGCTAGACAAGATGTTCCTTCTCTACCTGTGAGGACGTTGGAGTTGTTCAGCATCAAACCGGCGCGGGTGATTCACTCCCTCCTAGTAAATTCTCCGTCGTTTGCGGGAAAGGCTGCACCACTTGTGTGAAACAAATACCGCGACTTAACCAAGTGTGAATTTTAAAGGCCGAACAACAGCCAAGTCAATAGCAGGGGAAACTAGGCACAGCAGGAGAGGATCCAGAAGGCCTTAACTTCTTAACCATAGGCTTTTATGTCACTAGAGTGCGGGACCAAACTGGTAGTTATGAGGTCGGTTTAAATCCTGCTCCAATGAGGAAATATTTAGCCTGAAATGCTGGCAAACGGTGTTTTCTGGTGATATAATGACAGATACTGGAGTCAAGTGATGACCACCATAATAGAAGTCACTCATCAAGTATCTACACATCTACATTATTACTTCTGTTTTCTGATGGCTGAAGAAAACAAAACTAGTACGCTAGTAGTTCAGGTGCAACCAAACCTGGTGTTTCTATGTCACCGCTGTAACTGTGCCTTTTGATTGACAGATCAGAATGCCGTGAGAGCCCTTCAGCTTTTCTCGCTATTAACCCAAAACCTCGGATTCATAAAGGAGTTAAGCAAGGGATGTCGGAGCTGTTGCAAGGTCACGGGTTCAAAAAGGTTAATTCCTTCCCCGTGGGGGGGTGGGGGGGAGGACGGGGGGACGCAGAGACCCGCATGACGTGACAGCGTTCCTCCCCCCGCTGTTGTGCATGACGTGAGAAGGGGAGAAAGCCTCCAGTTGGGAGGAGAAGCTTGAGGCCCGGAGGTCAAGTTTTCAATCTGAATGCTTTTACAGGTTAACCCCCACAACTTCCCCTTTCCTTCGGCGCCCCCTCCTCACCCTCCATCCTCACCCCCATCACCTCCCCCCAACCTGATGAGAGTCGTCGATGAAACGGTAAAGACAGACGTAGAACTCACTGCCAGTTCTCGAGGGATCCAGGCAAGACAGTTCATCTCAGCCAAGTGCTGTGTATGTATCTGCAGCCATCTGGCCCCGGTCTCCCACATTTACAACAATGCGCTTTGTTGTTTGGAGAGTTTTCCCAGTCACGGCCAGTAACCTGAAAGTACCTTGTTGTTTTTTGTTTTTTTCCCCTACTCATGCCGAGGCCTCATTCCGTGCTCGCTGCAAGAGCTACACTGTTCTCTGACACGCCGCCCATCATAAATCTACACACTTAACCGCGGGCCCTCAAATCTATCAGCCCTGTGAATGCTGTGTGTCTGGATCTACGTCGTGACATGCGAGGAGGCGGGACCCTCACAGGTGCCCCATGCACGGAGACTTATGGCCGGTGCTCCCCCACTCCGCAGTCACGCAAGCGCTGCCCCGCGCCTGGACCTCAGCCTGATTTTACTGCAGCCAGCAGGGAAACCAGACGCTACAAAGGCCCCGAGTCTACATCAATTTCACGAGCAAAGTTACTAGGAAATAAATCATTTCAAGGACTTATGAATAAAGGAGCGCGGGGGGGGGGGGGGGGCAGGGGTGCTTAGGAAGAGTGCTCACTGGACCCGGAAAAAGCCAAAATAGTTGTACATAAAACGAAGTCTATTTAGAGTCCTTTGGCACGTTCATATTTCTGTCAATAAAACTCAAGACTGCCTCTGACAATGAGCGTCCTTTTCTCTCAAAGCAGAGATAGGCCTGTTATTAAGTGTATATTATGAAGTGAAATAACAAACGAATATACATCTAACTGCACGGCTAATTCTATTAATCATAATCATATTTCCTCCAGACACACAAGGTTCCAAGAACAGGACCTTGTGCTTTACTGGTCATTTGAGATAGGCAATTTGGCTTTTACAAGGCAGGATTCAGCCCAGACTCCATTACATAAAATACCTGCAAAAGCCGAGGCCTCTCTTTTCCTTCACCTGAAATATGTCCACCATAAAACTGGACCTATTCGCACTCTTCTCAGTCGCAGCCAGAGTGTGTGAATAGGGGCAGTTTTATGGCCGGTCTAATACTGCTACTAAAGGATAACAATCTCCTACCAACCGATACTGTATGAGATCAAAGGAGGTTGAGGTCATAAGTTCTAACTTTAAAGTTTTATGTTTAAAAAGAACAGATCATTTACTTACAGGTTGAATTTAACCTGTAAATCTCATCTGCACAAGGAGTATGAAGCGTCATAATCCACCAATCACGATGGTCCGCCCTGCAGGTTTCATTTTCCTGCATCATTATTTCAGTATTATGGAGGAAGTACTTTGTATCAATGGGCTGTCTGAGAAATCTGGAGATGGACGCCAATGCATTGGTGCTCATCCAAGCCACTGCTGTACATTTGGCTCCCAAGTCTTAGTAGATTGAGAGCAATTAAAACTGTTTCCTCAATTTTTCTCCACTAGAGGAAACACATATACACATGTTAGATTTGATTGTGGTTGCCACATTTTCACTCTGATAACAAGCAGTTTTATGGAATGGCTTGAAAACATGAACATTCCTCCATTCCCCTAATTTTTCATCATTGAGATTGACAGTTTTATTGCAGAGAATGTTCCCAGAAGTCTTAACCGATGTATTACGGGGTCACAATACATAATGTTCAGTTTCTTACATGCATCTCCTTACAGTTCATCTAAATTTACGGTTCCTAAAAAGCTGTAAAACTACGGTCCAAGTCATAATCTGTGTGTGGTAAATTATGGAACTTGTTTGTTACGGACCATTAATGGCATTTTGAAACTCAAAGACTGACCAGAAAAAAAAAAGCTGTTGGCAATGACATTTTGACTATTTTGTTTATAGTGTGCGTCTTCATAATCATTTGCACAGAGCTGCAATTTGCACTTGCAGCTAGCACGGTAACCTCCGTCCACAGATGAAAGCCCTGGTGTGGCTTGCTTAGTCCTTCGCTTGCAGACACACACAGGTACACCACAGAAGGCTGCTGTGCTCTGCGTGAAAGGCCTTTTTGGGGCAATACAAATCAGATGTGTATGGCAGTAATTACCCTAGTTTTTGGCTGGCACGCTGTGGTCATTTAGAAGATTAATCAGTCATAGATAAATAAACAGGCTTTGCTCTCTGGATGTCATTCAGCAATCTCACAGTCCTACTCCGACTTCTGCATAAGGAAAGACTGTACTCGGGTGGCTCCTTCCACAAAAGCTACTGTAACTTCAAAATCTTCATTGCACAATAACAGGCAGACAGCTCTCACACAACTATTTCCTGATCTGACTCAACACATGCCACATCAAATGTCAGTTTGATTCACAAAAACAGTTGCACATCTGTCAGAGGGTCTGCATGCTTTGTCTTGAGCCACTGATTCCAGGAACAGTGCTTACCAAATCCTGTCTAAGTAAAAGCTTGCCAAGCCAATAAGTAATTGCATCAAGGAGAAGCGATAGCAGAGTGAATCTTTGTTGAGATTCCCTCTGTTATGTACAGTTCATCTGACTGAAATATCTTCTTCCACGAAACAAATTGGACAATAAGACAAAAAAAAATACACCCTTCTGCCTTCTCTTTATTTTAATGGAATTTGCCAGTTACTTTAAATGTTGTACACACACAGTAAAATATAGTCATATTACAGAGAATGGTTTCAGCATATGCCCTCCAGCTTCTTATCACTATAGGTAGCAATGAGCTCATTTCTTGTTAGCCTGTTAAGGCTCCCTGCTCTCTGTAAGCACAAGGTAATTATATGCAGGCACGCAAAGTGCTAGCAAGCTAGCTCGGCCCCCAGTACCCTGAGAGACAAGACTTTCCCTCAGCTTCTTATTACTGCATGCTTATCCTTCTGCTATCTTCAGTCCACTTCACAACCACGTCAGCCGCAAAAAGGGAAGTGTTTGTCTTTACACACATTTACTCACTGGATCCCAATGCGTGATCGAAGCTTTGATTTGGGATTGCTGTAATGCAGTCTGAGTGAATCACAACATTCTCCTCACGTTTTATGCCGTGAGTAAGAGAGGGCCCCTGCTGGCTGAAATAGCAGAGATGAGAGTCATCGACACAAATGACTCTCAGGAGGATACTCCATCCCACTGTCGGTGTTCCACTCATTAGCTTATTTTGCTCATTGAGGTTAAAGCAAATTGGCAGCCTCACGTCAGAGCAACTCAAGAACACAAGGCAGGAGGGAGCAAGAAAGAAAGAGAGAGACTAGTTTTGCAAGAATTTAGCTGCACCTCACACATGGAGGCTGTACTTAACCATATAAAACACAATGGTGCCCCCTTGTGTCAAACTAGTTTGAGACGTGGAACATGTTTCTGTTCTTACTGAATTAACAGCATTTGTAGGTATTAGATAAGGTGTATATGGTGTAAATAGTGGTCTCACTTTGCAGAGTCAGTGCGCTCTTCTTTAAGACAAGAAGAAGTGGTTTGGGTATTTGTAGTTATGCTGGTAGCATTACGTGTGGAGCCTCTGTCCTCTTCAACAGACTTGCTGGTGTAGTAATGGTAAAAGAACAGGAAGCAACCTGGGGGGGAAAAAAACATGGCAACCCAGTCACAAACATGTCCAGTTCCTACACTAGTCTTAGAGAAACATTTTACATAACGAAAGGAAAGTTAGTAAGGAGAGTTCTGTCATGTCGCGCCATCTTGGAGTCATCTTGGAGTCACCTTGGAAGGAGTTGAGGACGGTGAAGATGTAGTAGGAGGGTATGACCAGAGGCCCATGGCTGAAGAAGGCGACAGACCAGGTGATGCCCAGCAAGATGAGCAGGCCTAGAATGGAGAGGGAGTTCGCCTTGATGGAGTTGTTCTCCTGGGCCCTCCTCGCCCTGGGCTTCGCGAGCAAAACCATCCGTGTGATCACAATGAATATGCTAAAAGTGAAGATGAAAACTACAGCATAATAACCGATGTTCACCCCGTTGTGGAGAGTGCCATCAGAAATCCAGCACCTGGAAATCAGAAGGAAAGAAGGTATTCCAATTACTACTGTGAATGTGTTCTTGAAAATGCAAATATATTTGTGATGAAATTGTCATAAGCATTAAGAATTACTTGCATTTTCACCGAATTTCCATCATCTGTGTTGATGACCATCAAATCATATTTTCCCAAAGCAGCAATAGCAATCACCACTGGAGCTGGTGTGACTAAAGACAAAGAAGAGTTGTACTTAAGGCTGTTATGGCTATGTAGTAAAGCATGGGCATTGGGGACAACCAATTCAACGGTCTCTTACCCCATCCTGTGATACAAATCTTCATCATATAATGTTTGATTTGAGCAGGGACATTCCTCAGCTGAAGGTACAAGTGGAGAGCCTCCATGAAAGACCAGGTAAAGGTAGCCAGCAAGGCATAGTGCATGGCGGCTGCTTCGGCCACGCAAGCACCAAAGACCCCTAGCTTCGCGATCTGCTCGTTTACCAGGAAGGTCAAGTTAAGGAAGAACATGGCGATTAAGTGGTTGGTCAGGATCTTGGTTTCTTGTCTCGGTTTCCCTTTCCTGTGGAATCAGTTCGTTTTGTGTCAGTCATAATGAAAGCCGCACATTCAAGCAGTAGGTGTTGCGTCGCTGCGATTCAGTACCTGATGAGAAACTGTACGAAGAGAGCTGCTGTCAACAAAAACAAGGACAGGCCACAGCCGATAGACGTGATGTAGGTCAGAGCATTCACATCCGCAGAGCTTATGTTTCCAGGTGGAGGGGACTGTGTAGTTTGTGTGTGACAACAGTAAGAGAAGGTAGCACACGTATTATTAAGGATGTGAAATGTTAGGTGTAGTGTGATAGCTATGGTACAATTGATGCTAAGAAAAAGTCACATGCTAAGATAACTTTAGAGAGGCTCACCATCAGTATGGCAAAGAACGTTAGATGAGTGCATTGGCATACGATGCTGTTATTGCTCTCCTTGGTCTCACAGCCCTCTGTGGTCCAGTTTGGTTGATTCCCTATACAGACAGAAGAAGCTAGAGCGCTTTTGGATGGTATGATAGATTGAGCCTTGCTGTCTCACATTGTTATGTGATGGGATTTTTGATTGTTAGAGTATAGAGTATTAACAGGATGTGTGGTACACTACCTTTGCCATTCCAGGAATTACAAAAGGGTCTGGCTCCTTTCTGTATCAGGATGAAAATAAAATGGACATACTCTCTCTTTCCACCACCTCCAATTTGAAGATCATCATCATATCTGTCAACACAATATCTTTTACCTTGTCCACGTTTCTGTAATGGATGTCTATGGATTCTGAGAGATTGGATATTTTGGTTCCCATATCAATTCCCACTACCTCGTTGTAGAGAACCATGCTGTTCTTCTCATCCTGTTCAGAGTGAAATGTACAATCGAGGCAGACGCAAGAAAAAAAAGGTATATTCAGGTTTCATAATAGATGTAATTGCACAATCATTATATTCATATGATTCTAACATTATGTGTCATTTGATCCAGTCCACTCTCGTGTAATAACAAGACGTACCTTAGACATGTTCTGGAAAACCAAAACTCCCAAAAATGAGCTATTTCTTTGTACTGCCATGACGCTGGCCTCTTTTGAAATATGCACCGATCGGGAGAAGGACGTCTTCAGCACATTTTCATTTACAACAATCTACAAATAAAGAGAGAGATTTTGGGAGAAACTGCAATATTGAACCTTTTTTTAACTGTTTGTATAAAATATCTCAGTTGTCTCAAATAGTCGAGTCTTTCCCCAGTCAGTGAGTGTGTATGTGTACACACTATCACACCAAACTACATACACTCATATCGTTATCTGGTGAGAGGCCGATGGTGACGTCTTTTTGGTTTTTTGGGGGGAGCTTATTGATCAGTCCTTTAACACTGCCCATTATGATGGCTGCTGTGCTGGCGTTGCCCATCTTTTCCAGCAGGGAGCAGAGATTTTCCATGGCTTCTCTGTAATGGAAATACATAAGAATATTGTGTATATACACAATTATCACAATTATCCCCATGTATATGGCACATATTAGTTTTATTCTATTGTTGTTATTATTATTTTCTTATTTCTTATAATATCTTTTCATATATTTTAGTGTGAATTTCTCTATTTTATATCGTATTCTTGACCTTTGCCTTTTACAGTACTTGCTTTTATTCTTCTCTTGCTATGTTTATTGTTATGCACCAAACACCAAGTGAAATTCCTTGTATGTGAAAACATATTTGGCAGCAAAACTGTTTCTGATTCTGTAATATTATGTAATGAGCCTTAATTCCTCATAACATCAGCAAACTACAATTATCACTGCTCCTGAATCTGCTGTTAACACCAATAGTTTCCATGCTGCTACTGTATTACTGTCATTAGTTGCTATAACTCAAATACTCACGCTGCCTTTTCCGCATTGATCGTCCCATCATCATTGCTCTGCAAGGGGGTCATAATGAGGTCCAACTCTGGCTTTTTCACTGGTGGGTTACATGACACACAGCTTTTCTCTCCATCAGAGGAGACGTTAAGAATGTATTCCATTAAGGTTTTACCTGCATATCGACAGACACACACACACACACACACACACACACACAGGAATGTTAGATTTCATCAGCATGCTCTTTTGGTTTATTGCTGCTCATCAACAAATGGAAATACCTTTGCAAGCTGGTTCATGATAGGGTGAATCTTTTCCACAAAGCATGTTGTTTTCGGTTATTTTAATACCTTAAACATATAAACAACACACGATTAGCACCTTGGCACAACAACTACCACTGCCATTGTCACAGTAGCGTGTTGTGTGTGTGCTCTTATGCGAGATTAGTGGTGTGGTTTATTTGTGATTTTACCCTTTATTTTACCCTCTCTCGTGAAGTTGTCAAGGTTTGAGTAAAACTCTGAAACACAATAGCAGGTATGTAAGATGATTAACGTTAAAACAGACAAACGTTCACTGCATAAGAACAAAAGTGTTACATTCAGTCCAGTGGAAGATCGAGTCTGTTACTGTTAAGGAGATAAACACTTCCACCAATAGAGGGCGCTCTGTAACAGCTTTTGAGTGCAACATACTGCATGAACTCACCTTCATACTACCTAGGGGACTGACAGTCTCTGTGAGCAGTAACTACGTTGAAACTGTTTTGTTGCATCTCTTGTAGCATGAGTAACAAAATTAAATTAAGGCGGATTAGATCACTTTTACGATAGTACTCAAGGTGGTTTAAAATGTTTTTTGGCAAACTATAAAATCCGGCCCTCAAACTGCTCCAGTGTGGTTGCCAAGGGACCAACAGTACAATAATGCGGTAACTCTAATTAGGGCCCAAATGTACTTGACTTTCCAACAGAGAAAGTTCCCACAGGCAAAAGAGAGGTCAGTATTAAGTCATCCTGGTTGGGTTAAATAACAGGCATGGTAGGGGGTTTGTCAGCCATACCTGAACTTTTGTTACAGCACGCGGATAACATACTAGGCAGAATTTGGCTCTGATGAAACATCAACACAATGTCTTGATGGGATAGAGTGTGTTCGTTTAGAGATAAGCTGAAATTGTTTCCATGTTTCCTTATTTCCAACGTGCAGTCGGAATTTCCTGTGGGACAACAACCTAAAAATACAAACCAGATTTCAGCACATCTATGAAATGACTGGAAGGAACAATTCTGTCGTAGACTCTAGAAGGTTTGAATGGTGTTAATAACTGATTTCGCGACCTGCATTTACTGTTTGACTATCGTTGACAGTTCTGGCACAAATCCTAGTCTCATTGGCCAGAGGATGGGCAGTACCTGAAATAAAATAAAAGTTGTTCACTGATGAATTTTCCGTTAAAGGCTATACTCAGTGTCTTCACAGTGTGTTCAAGCTTACCTGAGCAGCAAGATGGAAAAATACACCCATTTGGAAAGGTGTCCATCTCATTGACTATCAGTACATTTTTGCCTGTATAAAGAATTTACAAAATTACAAAAAAACAAAACAACAAATGTGCCATGATGATGTAATACTTAAGTTGTATTGTGAAGTCCTGTTTGAACTGGATATTAGTCTATTTGTGAAGCCAGTATGAGAAGTAAAAATGATGAAAGTCAAAATATGTTGCCAAGGTGTTGACGTGTTCCAAAAAAAAGTATCTTTAGTTAAACTTTAGTTAAAATAGTTGAGTTAAACGTACTCACATAAACTCTCACACAAGTTGCCATTAAGGACAATACCAGAGAACAGAATTGCTATCGTCACAGTAAATGTCCACTGATACTTTTCATCCATTGATAACAGTAATCTACGGAGTCAAGACAACATGTATAGGATTATGGGATCAAAATCTACCACCAGAAATTGAAGAAATTGAATATAATCTATTTTAAACTGTTATTCAGCCATATGGCTGGGCAGAGGCCCTCCAGTAATTCTTACCTGACAGAAGAGATTCTGTGCATGGTCATTCTCCAACTCCCAGACTCACTAACTAGTGTTACGTGAGGGTATGTCACTGAAGCTTACATGATTTTCCCTTGCAAATGAAGCATGTCCATCCTTTCACACCACTCTTTGTGTGGCTTTGTCAATAAACATGTATCAGGCATTTCCATGAGTCATGTGCCCTGTGTACACAATATAACTACCGCTGAACCTGCCATCCACATTTTTGGGTTTCTTTGCAGGTAAACAGAGCTCAATTTATATTACCTTTGTCTGTGCATTTATGTAAAAAAAAAAGCTTGGTGCATGGACACTGCCATAATGGAGAGTCACTGCTCTGCAAAAGTTTCTCATGGTATCTGCCCAGAGAGTCTTCTGTTGTGACTGCAGCTTATATCCCCCCGGATGCTAATGCTAAGCTTGCAATGAAAGAATTTCATGCTGCCATTAGCAAGCAACAGACCAAACATCCAGAGGCAGCCTTTATTGTTGCGGGTGACTTCAACCACTCAAACCTGAAGACTGTACTCCCCAAATTCCACCACAAGAGACAAGACCTTGGACCATGTGTACACCAACATGGCTGAGGCATACAAAGCCATTCCCCTCCCCCACCTCGGACAGTCTGACCACCTCGCATTGTTCCTTGTCCCCGAGTACTCGCCACTTATCAAACGTGTGAAACCCACAGTGAGGACAGTTAAAGTGTGGCCAGAGGGAGCAGACTGTACTACAGCAGCGGTTTGAAGACAGAGACTGGAGTATGTTTGCCACCCTGGACTCCCACATGGACACATTGATATTTATGCCTCCTCCGTTCTGGACTATATCAACACTACCACCACCAAACAGATTACAACGTTCCCGAATCAGAAGCCGTGGATGAACAGAGAGGTCCGCCTGCTGCTGAAAGCACAAGACACTGCGTTCAGGTCAGGTGACGCGCAGGCCTACAGTTCATCCAGGGCTAACCTGAAGAGGGGCATCAAGAGGGCCAAGCACAGCCACAAGCTGAGGATTGAGGGGCACTTCAACAACACCTCCGACCCCCGACGCATGTGGCAAGGCATCCAGGCCATAACGGATTACAGACCCAAGACCAGCTGAGTCCTCTCCTCCACTCCCTCTTCACCTACGACTGCACACCTCAAGTTTGCACACGACACAACGATGAGTCGGCCTACAGGGAGGAGGTCAAGCACCTGGCGCCGCGGTGCACCGACAACAACCCGGCCCTCAACACCAAGAAGACCAAGGAGCTCATTGTGGACTTCAGGAAGTCCAAAGCCGGCACACACACCCATCTGCATCAACGGGACGGAGGTTGAGCGTGTCGCCAGCTTTAAGTTTCTGGGCGTCCACATCTCTGAGGACCTCTTGGACCCTCAACACCTCAACCCTGATCAAGAAGGCTCACCAGCGTCTCTTCTTCTGGTGAACATCTACCGCTGCACCATCGAGAGCATCAACTGCATCACAGTCGACGACTGCTCTGTTTCAGACCGGAAAGCACTGCAGAGTATGGTGAAATCATCGCCATCGAGTTGGTCCAGCACAAGCGGTGTCTACGAAGTCAAGGACTCCTCTCGCCCCAGCCACAGACTGATTGCCCACCTCTCCTCTAGGAGGCGCTACAGGTCCCTCCATTCCAGCACCAGCAGGCTCAGGAACAGCTTCTTCCCTTCAGCTGTCACCTGAACTCGGCACCACGGTGATAGCAGCCCCCCAGACACCTCCCAGTCTCCCTACACCTGCACTATGCTATTTATCTATATTTTTTCCACTATGTATACCTTGCACCATATACTTTGTACCCTGTTTTTACTATCATTATTATTTATACCGAGTATAAAGAGTATTCACCTCACACTGTTCATACTGTCAATATTGTCCATACTGTATATTTCTTATCATATTCATATCTATCCCTTACTTAATATTTAATACTTATATTACCATTATACATATGTACACCCTCTGCACTTTACAGCTACTTGCACTTCTCGTTAGATGCCAAACTGCATTTTGTTGTTTTGAACTGTGCAATGACAATAAAGTTTAATCTAATCTACTCTAAATGTTCTTCACATCCCTGCTATTTATTATCCTTCTTCTGCTCAAACCTTCTTCTAATTACATCTTCATACTTGAGCTGCAAAGTCTTCTCCAACTTTACTTTTCTCTCCAGTACTCCAGATATTTCAAGATATTTTAATTTTGTTACTAATTATTTCACATAGACCTGAATGGCAAAAAATATTCAGGTGAGCAGGAGTGGAGGGGGCTGGTGATGTCACACTCTACAATCTACTCCTTTTATGTTGTCCCAGACTTTGGCTACTTCATACTTTTTCAACGACAGCACTTTTTTCAACAATTCCTTTTTTATTTTCATCTCAGAAAAACCCGTATATGTTTATCAAAGCGAAACTAGTTTGTATTTAAAACCTCTTAAAAGGTGCCTTCTTTGTCGCCTCCTTGGTTTACAATACGCACATGATGCATTATGCAAACTCTGTCTATTTAGTTTGGACAGCGCAGCGGGACTGCAGAATTTTGTCTTTTAAATGCAAATGGCATAAACAAATTAGCTCTCCCTTTCACAGTAAATAGTCGGCGGTGTGTGTTGAGCTTCTTAACACCCCTGCATTTATTCTTCTCATGTTTACTTTTCCGAAACACTAAGAATTAAACAGAATTAAGTGGGTGTATGCATAAATGTGTGTGTGTGTGTGCGTGTGTGTGTGTGTGTGTGTGTGTGTGTGTGTGTGTGTGTGTGCGATGGTAAGGGTTAATCTCTAGCATGTGCTGATATGAAGTACGATCCCTGCAGCTGGGGGCTCTTCGGTGTGCTGGTAGTGCAGCTACAGCTAAGGTTTCATGCAGACGTGTGTGTGCTGCTTAACTGTCCACGGTAACAATGGCCCCCTTGTGTCCTTAAATCACAATGTAAATTACCTCAGCAGCAGCAGACTCTGGCCTGGGAAGGAGCGAATGAGAGCTGGATGTCTGAAAAATGCATGGAGGCTGCCCCCTAGTGAAAACCTGTGGAAATCAATGGGTATACTATGCCGATTTCTAGGCAGCATTTCACACAATTTGAAGTATCATAATCCTTTCTTATTGTGATAATCTGAGGTTGCAGGCTCTTTTACACAATTTTCCTTATCCATTATGTCAACATTTTGGCGCTACAGCAAAAGTGTTTCATAAATAAATACTTTGACTCCTGCGACCCTAAACGCTGAAACACCTGAACATCTCAGAGAGTCAAATAGCACTGCAGATAAACAGCGATGCAGCTATAAATTCGACAAGCGTAGCAGTCGGAGCCCCCAGAGAAACAGCTCAAGCTCCATTGTGGTTATTAACATGTTGCTAATGTCGTTACAGCCAGCCTGCTAGCCTGCTAAGGCAATTACCGCCCCACCAGCAGCACTAAACCCATTTAAGACCTGATCATAGTCTGGATGGGCCTGGTTAGATTCATTGATGGAGTTTTTATTGACAGTTTGAAGTTAACTCAGCGTAGATCCATGTGGTCAGCCGGGTGATGTCATTGTTTTCTTCATTAATGGCTTAATTTGTTGTTAACACCGTCTAATGTGGGCAGGTCGGAGACAAAACCGCCCCGTCCATTAAGTGGCCATTTGTCCAAGTGGTCATCTGAATGCTAGATTACTGCTCAGTTAGTGAGCACAGTCAGTGTAGTTTCACTGTGTCATTTATTCCCATTTGAGTGATTTATGTCTTGCAGATACAGATGTCGTGCCTGCCATCAATAACTGTCTTACAATGACTTACAATCAGAGTAAAGAGGATTAAATCATAGCTGTTTTTAGCTCACTGCAGGCTTTTCACTCCTTTGTTGTTGTTTATAGCAGCAATCGCCTCGGCGGTTTGATGTATGATGCTGAGGGATGGCGCTACGGGCTCAGCGCCGTATGGCAGATGAATATTTGATGGCCCTTAATGGAGCCTTTGCCCTCCTGTTGTGGCGCTCCGCTTCCCGCCGCCGCGGAACGGAGGACCGCGGTTGAGCCGTGTGGCCGGGATCCATCGTGGTGCTTCCCTGGTGAATTCCGTCGGCCTTTTTGGCCACGCCAAACAACAGCTGCTGTGATTTCATCGTGCCAGTCGGGGGCTAGCCATAAAGATTACCAGGCAGACAACTGGTGGCAGTACTTAAGTTCCATGGCAGAACAAAGTGTACCATATCCACACCCTAGCACGCAGCTGTATCGCTAGCACTGTGCCCCGTGCGTGAACCTCTCAGAGGTGAAAGGGGATCAGAGAGCGCATACCCCACATAGCGAGCCGTTGTCACCAGCAGATCACCTGCCATCTATGACAGTGGGACAGCCTCTGGTTACACCTCTGGTCATCCCCTGTATGTGTCAGTATTTATGTCCTCTGAGTATGAAACATTGTCTGGATGAATCTTGCTGAGGAGATTAAGATCTTAACTAAAGACAGATATGACCCGGTCTGCCAGTCCAATTAGGAAAATGACAGTGAGGCAGAGCAGCTATACATCAGCTCGGTGACCTCATCCTCCACACAATACAGCTTCAAATCCATACCTCTCTGACAGAGAGTTACTTCCCACTGACGGTTTGCGATTGGCTTGGTACTGTAAATGGATCTTGTACTTAATCAAAGTGTCTGGGAGTCTTAAGAGTTTTTGTACGGAGGGCGTGAGGGAAAGGAGGAGCAGCTTGGCCATGTGCTGGAATGTGACATATCAGAGGTTGTGTGTGTTTGCGTGCGTGTCAGTGGGAAGGGGAGAAAGTGCATTGTTGACCCGTCTGTCTCCCCCACGCCTCTGGCTGACTGAACAGGTCAGAAATAGCTGTGTAATGTGAGGGGCAACTGCCTGTGTACGTGTGTGTGTGTGTGTGTACGCACGTATACGGGCTCAAACATGCTAAGACAGCATAAACAGGTGCTATAAACACACACATGTATGCTCAGATGCACATGCATGCACGTACATACACACACACTCACACGCCTTGGGTAAGCATGCTTTTAGATATTCAAGGAAACAAACAGTAACCACACATCACACTTCATCCTCTGCTGTAATACTGTACCGGATATCAGAGTAAAAGGAAACCTTTTTTTTAAAATTTTATCAATTTTTTATGAATTAAATTATCAATTAATAATTTAGTTTGAATTTTATTTTATTTTTATTGTTTTTATTTTATTTTTATTTTTATATGAATTGTCTTAAGATGATGAAAGGATTCGTGAAGCCATTTATATCGCATTCATGTTGTGAGTGTGTTGTGAGACTTTATGTTGTGAGTCAGTGAACGTGCCTGTGCTCTTCATTCCCCCTGGTCTCTCATCAGCCATGATAGATGTGGTGGTGCGCTGAGCTCACTGATTGCTTTCCTGCATCACTGCAAAACCTGATCGGCATGTGGCTGAAATATTTCACCTCTCAGAAATAAATCAGTTTGGTGTGACTTGGCCCCGTCTTCAGTTACCTAACTGTAACCACGATGCCTGCGCTCGCTCTCCATACAATTGCTTCATGTCTGGGAGGACAAAAAAAAAGCTAAAGAGGAGGTGTGAAGATAAAATATGGAGTAAACATAATTTATGAACCGTGACGCTTTTAAATAGCAAAACAAAACAGGAGGTCGAATTTCTCACATCAATTTTTCAACGCTTCTCTTTTACAAGGTCACAGGGTGACAGCCTATACTGGCCAGTGCTGCGTCTCCCAGACCTCCACCAAACAAACAAACACATGAACAGGGGGACAAGGCGACAATCTGCAGTGTAACATCTTTGTGCCTTCGTCACCCATCCTAGAATTACAGTAGGTCTACTCCAAGGTCACCTTGGTCAGTGGAGAGACTTTAAAGAGTAAAATGATTTACTGTGTGTCAGTGCAGTGACATTTAGAAAACAGACAAATAAATGACTAGACTATAGGAAAGCAGTTATTGTCAAAGATGGTTGGTCATATGAAATTGTTAATTGACAGTAATCCCATCCTATTTTCATCTGATTGCACCAGATGAGATTACTGTAGTTGCATCAACATGAAAGACACTATCTAGAAGCCCCTGCCATCACCGCCTTCATTTTCAACATTGCCAAAAGCCCCACATGTACACCCCCCACGCCCCACCCCTCCCCACCAAACAAGCACCCCCCACCCCGACAGACTTTCCAGCATACTATGACATCATCGTTCTTTGCAGCCCATCGCTGGGGCGTCTCGCCATTACATCAGCGTCTGTAGCCGGGCGGTCGGTTGTTCACTCCTGCCCATGCCCCGCCACAATGACTGTCCCTTTCTTGCAGGCCAGTCCAATAACCCTACCCTGGATCTCAGGCTGGTCTGAGAGGGTACAGTGGAGTGGGGAGGAGATGTGGTGATACTGGAGCAAGGTGGACCAGGTTTGAGGGAACCGGGGTTGGGGGGGGGTGGGGCGGTTGGTGATGGCCACTTAATCCTCTCTCACTTTGCGGGCCACGGAGGCCACACTGAGGTGTGAAGGGCCTGGGAGGGGGCCAGAAGGACCAAGATTACATACCTCTGAAGCCACGTCACAATAGAGGTGTAAACTGGGAGATGAGTGCCAGAGGAGTGTGAAAACCTGGGGAATAAAAGGAAGGGAATGTGGAAGTGCAGCTGATGACCTGATGATGATGGGTCATTGGGAGGCCTGCTGAGAATGGCATGGTGGGGAGATGAGAAAGACTAACAGATCTTAAGGGAGGTTAAAGACGCGATGATTCCTGGATGGGTCATTAGTTTAAGTGTGCCCTGAAATGTCATCTGTATGTGAACATTTCTCTTTTTACAGCAGATTTTGATTTATGTAAGAAGAATGTCAAAAGAAAATGCCTCAGGGTTTACACCAGCTTATTAGTATCAGCTATTCTGTTTTCCCAAATTTCACCGCAATGGTGAATTTGTTCAAGAACAAACACTTGACCACATCCCTTCATTCTGTCACTAACATACCCCCTAGGTGAGTCAGAGGGGCAAATAAAGAAAGAAATGATCTCACTGTGGGCGACGCCTACAGATCCACTTTCATTATGAAGTGAGGATTTCATCATTCGCGTATTACACAGGGGTAGTGTTACGAATGTGTGGCAGACTAGATACTTCAAGGCAATTTGATTGAAATGATATGCCTTTCTGCGGTACAGTGCTTCTTTACAAACCCTATAATACGAGTACTTTGCGGTTTGTCGCAATCTTTCAAATGGGCCCATTTCTTTCAGACAGTTCTGTTAATAGCAGTAATATTGACTGGGAAGTGCCACCGCTGTCAGGCGGGAGACAGCGTGACATCATTCTGTTGTGTTGAAGTATTGGGTTGGCTGACTGTCTGCCGTCTGTCTGAAAGGATGCCAGCAACTTGATTTGTCTGGTGTGTCTGGTGTTTGCCCCGGCATTCCTGCCTGGCAAAGTCCCAACCGGCCAGGAGTAGCAGGGGTGGGTCGTCTTCCTGCAGGATGCCCAGCGGTAGGCTTACAACAAAGTCGAACTTGCACGAAACAGAAACACAACAGAGTTCGAACACATCGCCGCGTCCAAATACGTGTATGCTAGCTACGGCTTTGCATTGTTAACACTCTACGCCAGTGGGGGCGCACGAAGATGAAAGAGATATCCGTGACCTCGGGGCACTGGAAATACTGGTGACAAAAACTCAGAGAACAAAAACAATGGCTGCAGTGAAAGAGCAACAAAGGCGCCCGAGGGAATATGAGGATTTTGATTCATAGAGGTGCAAATATTACCTAACGAGCTCAGCGAGCCTAGCCTTGAAAATGTTTGAAGAGTTGACCGTGAGCTGCTAGATGTAAACAAAGGCAATGAACCCGGGAAAGGAAATGGAGAGACGTGATATTCTAGACCAATAGCAGAGGGTCACACAGTGGGAGCTGGTTTGCGAAATATTACTAGTTTGGCCAGCATGTCTGATGAATTCCCACTGAGGAACTTCATCTCAATAGCAAGTAAACACTGAGAAATGATTCCTGTTATGCAGTAAGTTAATTTAGCTCAACCCGGTAAGTGCAAGTTTTCTAGACTGGCTCACTGCGAGAAACCAGTTACTTTGGAGCTAAATCTTATCTTGTCTTTTGTTTGTGTTTCCACCCTTATTGGACTTTAATGGCGGTCGTAGTGGAAAGGGATCCTTTTCACCCCAGAGCTCACTGTAAGGAGCCTTGTTCAGGCCTTTTCCCTGATGTGGAAGACATAAATAGGCAACCCAGCTTGACCTTAAAGAGGTCCCTTTGTCTAAGGCGATGTGATCATTCTCAGGCTGCCTGCAGCTGCAGGTGGCCAGGAGCCTCCTGCTGAGTGCCAGAGAGTCCCAGAGTCAGCGCATTAGCCTGTCAAAGGAGCAGATTAGGGAACCAGTATTGATGAGGGAGAGTCCCCTGCAGACCCCCACTGAGCCACTGGCCCCATGACCACTCCTTTACAACTCAGAACCTCTCTGATTCTTTTTACCAACTAACGTAGCCTTCGAACAGTCACAAGACCACGTGAATCCCACATCGTCACATTCATGTATTAATACAGTAAAGGGGATTTTGTAGGCCTCTGGGCTTTGTTTCGAATTAATAGAGTCTTTATTCAGCTCTACGTTATGTACATTGCGCTCCCCGGGAAAGGAATTCATATTCATAGGGAAAGGTCAAAGAGTTTCTAAGGCCATCTTCATCGAAGTGAACAAACAAACAACAAACTAAGCAACAGACTAATTTCTTTGGATGGAAATAAACAAACATGACCCTCCGTCGAGCTCACGTCGAGCTCTGAGGTAAGGGGGGGGTGGAAGGCTTTGAGGTGGGAGTACAGATGAAAACTTCACAGCACAATCGCTGCTTTGAGAAATCGATAAACCTGCTTTTCGGTGAACTTCGCGGGGAAAGAGTGACCCAGCAACGCTCACACAGGTTCATTAGCGGTTGCGATGCAGCTCGCGTTCCTTACTGCAGCGGAGACGAGCCCCCGCCAAGCCGTCGCCTATGGGCAAAGTGAAAGGGCAAGAAGAGAGAGGAGATGTGTTCATTGTGAAGCCTATTGGCGTAATGTGTCTGCCTGCCACACGGGACCGCCAACATGAAATATGCATGTTAATCCATATGTTGAGGAGAGTCTTTCGCCATCAATATTTAACATTCCCGCCACAGAGAGCGATACACCACGAAGCCGTACATTCTCTCATACGAGCGGAGAGGTCCTAAGTGCACCGCCGACCTCCAATTTCTGCTTGATTATCACAGAGGGCATTTAGATCAATAAATCATCGCTTTTGACAAGATGAATCGAACAACATGAATTTCAAAAGTGAGCTCCAGCTGAAAACAAACAACTTTTTTTTGTGTTGGCCACCTGCCTCAGTGAAAGTCGAAAAACATCAAAGAACAAAGCCGGGCGTCTAGGGGGAAACTATTGATCGAGAGCCACGGAGAGGTGTGTAGAGTTCAGGTGCATAAGAATACATGGGTAATGGATCCACGCATCCGCAGCTTTGGCGGGACAGATGTCGGGGTTATGCAGGGGTGAGGGTTACAAGTTCATCCTCAAGGCAGCTGGGGGAACAACTGTTGTATGAAAGTTGCAGGAGGGTTATGCGTCTGACCTTACTACTGAGCTGTAATCTCCACTCAACGCGCCCAGTAACGGTTATTGTTGATCTCTTCAAACCGACCTATAGATTTCACAATGGCTTGTCGTCTCAAATATGGAGAAATGGGACAACGGCTTTTTTGTTTTTAACGAGAAAAGTGTCTTGAAAACTTGAAAGAGGACTTTAATACCTTGAGGATGTTATTTGTGGACGACGGACTCTGTTTGATTTTCATTATCTAATTTCTCTCCCACATGAAAGGGGACCCTTCCCCTCAATTAATAATTGACATTTTATTACTTATCCCCCCTCATCGTGGCAGGCGGGTGCTTTGAAGTGAGCTGTGTTCTTTTATCAGCATAGTGCTATGTATTGATCGTCGAGGAGATAGGAGCACTATCAAAGGGATTCCTCTCGGGGCAGTCGAGCACCCGGTCACCTCATACTCCTGGAATGTGGTCAAGCACTGGTCAAATTCTCTCTCTCTCTTCTCTCTCTCTCTCTCTCTATCATCTATCCGGCTCCTCGCATCCCTGCTATCTCTTCTTGGGTCCATCCTGTGTTTTGAGTGCAAAGAAAAAACAAAGCAGCCGAGGAAATGACATCATCTGAAGTGGAGGGCGAGGACGGCGTGTTGCCAAAGGGGTTCCACCGAAAGGAAAGTTATTACCGCCGTATATTTCCGTGAGCAGACGTAGCATGGCTTTGCTCCATTATCGGTCTGGTCCAGTGCTCCGGCTGCGCATTACGGTGGATGATGATCTCACTCATAATGCTCATTATCGTATCGCTGGAGATGCTTATCGGCTGACTAGCAGTATGTAAACAGTACAAATGACAACAAGGGGAGGTTCGTTTTTCCTATCCATTAGATTTATATAGTGTTTTTACAGAGTTGTCGATTAAAGAATAGAATAACTGGAATAAAACTAGTATTGGTTGGTTATCCTACATCAACAATATAAGAATAACCCGAAATAAAGCATATTAGTCATACATGTGGCAGTGGGATAAAAGCTGATTACCTCATGTGTGCGCAACAATGTTCTGAGAATGATAAGCTACATCGCACTACACGTGAGAAGGATAATAATTGCAGGAGATTTATATAATCCATCCATATTGGCAAACACCCTTGTTTATTCTGCCAGGCACGCTCTCTCCCACTCAAATACATTTCATACATATAAATCCTATATGCAGTCGTTGATTTGAAGGCCGGGCATTGATTGTTATTTGACACTCATAGACCAATCGTCAAAAGCACTCACAATAAAACACGGAGGGCAATCATAACGAGCGTAGCCTATTTATCCGAAAACATAATGGCATCTGACTGGCCACCTATGAAAATGCATAGTCCATTTTCACCGGTGAACACTTAGAGGCCATTAGCCGTAGCGCAGCGAGCCAGGCGTCTTTCCGTCATCAATATCCCATAAGTGGGCCGTTTGCATGTACACCGAGGACCTGCCGGCCTGCTGGAATTCTCCCAGGCTGTTGCCCGTTGTTGTTGTTGACGACTTGTCCAGACTGACTGACAGCACTTTTGTTTTCCGTGGATTAGGCAATCTGACTTCATCACGGTCCGCGAGGGGGGTTCACGTAACGCTCGCCCAGAGGTCACTACACCCATGTGACCCCTGCCGGCTACTGGCTCGCCCCGATGACAGCCCGTCAGCCCTCCGGACCAGACAGTGGACGGAGTGAGCCCCCCCCCACCCCCACCCCCACCCCACTCACATGCACCCGTATGCACACAGACACACACTCTCCTCATACGCACGTACACACACACTACAAGAGTGTAAATTTTTAATGGAACATACATTAAGGAGCATTCGCGGGCTGTTATATGATGTTTCTACACAGCTAATATTTCAGCAGACTGTGTGTCAGATCAGGATAGAATGATTGATTTTCTATCAGGCTGCTGCTTTCTTGAATGAATAATTCAGGGTTATAACTTGTGACACCTTCGGCATATTCCATTACAGTAGCTTACAGTGTCTTCATCACCGGTTCGTTCTGATTTCATGATAATATAACTCTTGTTTTAAACTGGTGGAGATGAACAAAGAAGGGACTGGGATCACAGCGAAGACAAAAGAGGATTAAATCTTCTGCACGCTTACTGTATTTGTTGTCATAGTATGGTAACAGTGTGTGTGTGTGTGTGTGTGTGTGTGTGTGTGTGTGTGTGTGTGTGTGTGTGTGTGTGTGTGAATTGAAGGCCAGGTATACGTGCCTGTTGATGACTTTCTCTGTTGGCCTCCTGTCTGTGATGAGAAATGAGAGACGGCGGTGTCTGAGGTCACACTCTGATTACCTGTCCCTGCACGGGGTCAAATGACTCTTAAATGTGTTGTTTACACTTCTACAGCCCAGGTTAGCCTCTGAACCGGCTACGTTGAGCCCCAAAGTCTGCATGAAGCCGTGGACATCGGGTTCCCAGATTCGATGGGGCTTGGCCAATGTGTCACACGACGAGGAAAGAGGAACACTCCATGACTCAATAACATATTAGAGAGGTAAAAACACTGATGCCAATGAAAACAACAAATCTCTGGAATACACTGGAGATCCACAGTATTTCCATCATAAATAACCATGAAGGATCAGGAACAGGCTCACCAAATTACTGTGCTTATCAAATCCGCGTAGAGGAATTGTACCGTTTCAATGTTGTCGACTACGGGCCGCCGTTTGTCTGGGTATGTGATAATTGGTGTTTCACAGTTTGATTTGCGTTCCCAGATTCGTAAAAGCATAAAGGGAGAAATCGTTCCAGAGGGATTGGATTTATGTGTTGATTCGCAGCTTGAAGAAAGGGGATATTGCAGTGTTTTTTGTTTAATAGCTCCTGCATCTTTCAGGAGCGTCTCGGGTTTCAGCTGGCTGGAGTCCTAGAACTGGACGAACAAGCGGCGGATAATTATCCGTGCCAGTGTAAGTACAAATTGCTCAGACTGGGTCTTGAAAGGACTTGCTGAAGCACATCAGAGAGGTTCTGGCAGAGCGCTGGAGCTCTCCGGCTAATTCTCACCGACGACCTCTGCTTGTACAAATACAAGCAAATAACGCACACACATACACACAGAGCCTAATCAAAGTTTTTTTTTTAACACTGACACTGGTTACCTATCATGAGACTGCCACCACTGCATGACTCAGTATATTCTATTACAAAAATAACAAGGGCAGGTGGCCCGAGCAGACCAAAGTCATATTTGATGTCCGACATCAGACTACTTACACTTGAGGAGTGAGACACCACGATGACTCTAAGCTGATAACCCAGCAACAAACCTGCAGTTGTTGTGTGGATAAAGGATTAGTCTCCCTTTGCTTTTGCTGCTCTTTGAACCAGAAAATGTTCAAACGAAAAAAGGGGCTCTCGCATGAAAGGCCCAACTTGCTGAGAAAGCACAAAAATTGGGGCACTTCTTCACATCAAAGGGGTTGAGTCACTTCAGGCAAGACTTTTTTTTTGAGACCTCTATCCAGTGCCCATTGAAGGGGTGAGCTTATACGCTGCTGCTATTTGTGTTTGCAGGTGACGGGTTTGCGTGTGTGATTTTCTTTTCTCTGTGTGTGTGTGTGTGTGTGTGTGTGTGTGTGTGTGTGTGTGTGTGTGTGTGTGTGTGTGTGTGTGTGTTGACCATGTCTGTCTGGCATATCAGGTAAGGTCTCCTGTCTCCTTCCTACATTGTTGGTGGATAATGAGGTGTGATTAAATATGAATGCTAAGTGTTTGGTGGCTGGGGCCCAAAGCTGAAACCGGATCTCGCCGGGCCCACAGGCACCATAATTAGTAGCTGATGATAGATGCCATTAATGGTGCTTTTCCACACGCTGCTCGCAGGCCTCTTAGCTGGACCTCCGCGCAGCAGGCCGCCTTTAAGCCATCCACAGTTAATTAAGTCCCAAATAAACAAACCCCGGTACGAGTGTGTAGGTTCTGCACGGTGCTGATTGCTATCGACTACATCTAAAATTTGGCCGTCTAATGATCAGCAATGATTAAATATTAAGCCTTTTGTTACATTTATTTGATCTCGTTTCCATTAACACCTCTGGGGGGGATTTCATGTTGAAAGCATGACGAAAAGCCCTGCAGAAAAACAATATCAGCATTTCAAAGCTCGGAGGGACCAGTGTGACGCCTTTAATGGTGAAGAAAAGCCCTTTTGTGCATGCGTCGGGTTTTGAGGGCTCTTTGTATTGTCATAACCCTGGTGTGAGATTGACTCATTCATCGGGAGTGGTCTCCAGGCCTTCATCCTCTGCTCCTCTGCTGCAAGGACGGCGGACACCGCTGTGCTACCTCACTTCAGAGAGAGAGAGAGAGAGAGAGAGAGAGAGAGAGAGTCATGTCTACAGCTGTTAGGACATGCCCGCTTTGAGGTGCCGTGGCTTTAATGTGTGCAGCAGATTAAACAGGGTGTCTTTGTGAAGGCTGGATAACTGGTCAGCTCTCCCACACAGTTATCTCATGCTATACACTGGGCGTGCATGTGCGTGCATGTTTGTGCACGTGCACGCGCGTGTTACTGCCGTTGCCGCACAGGGCGCTCCCGCAAACAGCTCGACACACCAGTCGGTCTCATTAAGGTGATGCCCGAAGTCTTCGCACCCACTCCTCCCGATGAGTAGCCGATGGGCGAAATAGCAAGAGGAACCTCGGTGAACTATCGAGGAGACAGCCTCGGCGCTTCGATTGATTCTTCACACTTGACATGAAAGCATCACCTGGAGTCTGAGAACCGCCGGGCTTGATTGTGCTTCGGCTATAATATGAGCTACAATATGGCCGCGCTACACGAGGGCAGCGACTGCAGTGGAGTTCAAATGGTGGTCGGGTCAGCAAAGTGTCAGCGCATGCGGAGCGGGTTAGACATGCAGCTATATTTTTAAGTCGTTATTCTACTTCTTTCGCGCCGCAGAGATCCTCCGTGTGCTGGAGCGGATGGAAGCGTGAAGTAAACAGCGATGTCAACGGACACGCGCTGACGTGGTACATGTCCTGCTGTGGTTACTGTCATCTTTGTTATGAACCATTTTATTGCTAAAAAACAAATAGATCGTGGTTTTCATGACGCAGATGATTTCCACCAAAGACTGACGCACACATTAACGAAATGCATGAATTAACGATAATTGCAGTCACGGTGCCTTCAGTCGTCATCCAGAGTAGTGGGAACATTGAGATGGGGGGTTGCTCTGATGTGATGACCTCATTGGCTAAAGGAACATAAAATAGAGTGAATTCAGGTCATTTGAATCACATTTGGCCATTTCTATATAAATCCATCTTGAAAGAGTGAGGTTTTGTTACATGTATGTGTGGGACAAATCCCCTGCAATAACTCTTTATGGAGCAGAGTTCAAACTCAGAACAATTATTTAGAGGTGGAACAAAGAGAGGCACTTTAGGAGAGCGTGAGGCTCGGCCAGAGCAACCAGACAGGGATGTATGTTTACCAGACAGGAGTGAAAAGGTGGCCATTTATGTCTGCGCTCTCAGTTACTGGCCCCAGATCAGGTGTCATTGCTTAATAACCAAGGCGTCCTCCTCACCTTCACCATTTCTGAAAGCAGTTGGGGTCAGACACAAAATTACCCCACCCCCACCCTCTCCACGCCTGCTACATTATTCACTCTGTCTTTACCTGAGAGGGCCTGTGAGGGGTTGTAGGCTGACAGGTAGAAAAATAATAGACAGACAAACAGACAGACAGACAGACTTTATCATCTGTCTTCTCTTCCTCCAGCTGTAACGTCTGACTGTGCTGTGTGACAATAAATGCAAAACAAAGATGGTGGAATCATCCGACTGTAGAACACCCTGCAGAAATAACAAAGGTATTCTCAAATAAAATCAAAGTATGTGCAATTCCAAAATGTGACAAATGCGATGAATAGGAATATTTTGTTCCGTCGAGTCCGTCAACATTTGTTTGCACTGTTGTTTTACCTGAAACAAGTTGTGTGAGACCCTCTCTGCCCTGCGCTTGTTTTCACACCCATCAGCCGAGACAGTTATCAGTGTAAATACCGTGAAAATAATATATGTACACTTATACACACAACTCGCACATAAGGCAGACATTGATGATGTGCAACCTACACCCACAAGATCCTCATCATGGTAGAATACATATATGATATATAGTATACAGTATGTATTGTTCATTGCTTGAAAGAGTGAAGAAAAACTCAGTTATTACATAATCCTGCAGGAGGTTTACACAGAAAGCCTGCATGGATGAATGTGTATGTGCATGTACAACAACGTCATAGCTTGAGATGTTGTCACCTCCCTACTTCTCCTTTACACCTGATCTGACTTTGTTGACACTTGCTCGACCATGTCACCCAGATGCCACCAGCACAAAATGTTCTGATGAGTTAGAATATAAAAAGGGTAAAAAAAAAAAAAAGGAACAACAAACTGAATTAGTCATGTTTCAGAGTGGCAAAGAGATTATTGGGTGTATCCAGGGCTTCCTCGAGCCCATCACATGGAGTCAATGTGACAAGAGGAGCGCCACAGAGGGCAGAGAAGCAAGCTCCCTTTTGTTAGCAGGTCATTGGGGCTGCTCCAATATGAACCCTGCCATTGGGTCAGTGTGTCACACGCCTCATCTGACTGGCCGGTAGTCAGGATGCAGTTTCCATGGATCATGTCCAATTGGAGCACATGAAATCCCCCTTCCCAGTTTCCAGGCAGGATTCACATGCTGAGGATGTTTTGAGTGTGTGTGTGTGTGTGTGTGTGCATGTGTGTGCATGTGTGTGTGTGTATGGGAGAGAATGAGATATCAAGAGGGAGGATGGGCTTTTGAGGTTACTGAAGAAGTGGGGCATGTGATTGTGCAGCCATGTGTGTGTGTGTCTGTGCGCACAAGTGTGTTTGCGCTTGTGTGCGTGTGTACGTGTGTGTGTGTGTGTGTGTGTGTGTGTGTGTGGGCGTGCATGCACCGCTCTCAGCCCTTCAGAAACTTTCTGCTTTCTGATGCAACAGAAACTGATGCCTGCCGTGCCTCTCCCAGGGTTCTCAGGCGTCAATGGGAATTTGTTTATGATCACTCACCCTCCACGGTGCACGCACAAGCCAGCGCTAGTGTTGTTGCTATAGGAACTGAGATGCAGCAACAGATCTTTTTGACATAATACCCCATTGTGTACAAATGTCATTTATGAGTGTATTTAAACTTCAAAGACTTTGCAACATGACTTCTATCAGCACAAAGGCACAGGTTCTCATACTGATAGACATGGCACAATTAGTTAGCGGTGTGTTGAATGCAAAATGCATGTTCCTAGATAGTGGGGGGGGGGGGCTGCCATATTCATTATTTAAGCTAGAGGCCTGTCTTTGTGCCCCCTGAGAGCAGCCTGATGGAACTGAGAGATTTCTGCAGCTACTAACCGACCCTGATACATCGCAGGCTAATGCATGTTAATGAATAGGTTAGGTTTGTTTTCTTAAGATGTATGTACCGTCATCAATATTGTACACTGTATTTAGGTGGTTCATAAGCTTCTCGTCCCTTTGTTTCTGTTATTTTCCAGTGAACTGAAAGGAAAAGTAGGTGACAGATATTTTTGGTCTGTCTATTTTTCCAACACTTCTGACTGAAGAAATCGAGATTGGCGACCGTCCTATGAACCGTCGTTGCAAACTCATTGAATTGGCTGCGAGCCTGCAAACTCAGCATGAACCTGCACCTACCTCGGGGTTCAAGATGAGACGCGCAGGCACAGTTTCAATATGTGTTCAAGTTTCTGGATTGATTAATCACAACAAACGTTTTAGCAAACTACGTTTTTTTTTAAATGATGAAATTTGAAATGATAAGGCCCAAATACAAAAATAAAGAATGACTTGACATGAAAGCATCACTTGGAGTCTGAGAACTGCTAGACTTGAGGTTGACAACCTCACTCTCATTCACCAGTGGCACATAACCCACAAGACTTAAACCACTCATAAGCTTAGTAATTATGAGAAGACTATCTGACTCTCTCGGTACATGCACTCTCAGGCTTTTTTGAATAGGACAATTTACATTGCATACTATGCCCATGACAATGACCTGTCCCTTGATTCAGACTTAACTATTTACTAATTATAAATGTAGATAGTAGCCTTTTTCTTTTCCTGACCCTCACTTAAGTGGGTTATCTCCTTTGTTTTGCTGGAGCACAAAAGGAAGCTGCTATCAATCCTTCCACTTCTCTCAGCCTTTGTTTTTTTTCAGTGGTCACTCATGCAAGAGTGATCAAGTTTCCAATATCACACTGAGGGAGAAAACCAATCCCCTGTTCCACAGCGCATCTCCACCTCCTTGGATAGGCTGCAGGTGGGACAAAGTCCAAACCAAGAGGTCTGGCCAATTGAGAGTGGACAGAGGAACCAGGGACCCGTGACTTCTCACACAACTCACTGGTGGGACATCACAGTTGAAGGACAGAGAGAGAGAAAGAGGAGTTGGGGGCAGGGTGATAGTGTTCTGTGAGAGAATGCAGAGGGTCGGCCTCTGCTCCAGCTGTCCAAAGGGTTTATTGATCAGCGATACCCCTGAGGGGAGGGGGACACCATAACAACCAGCACCTGCCCTGCCCTCCATAACAAGAGCAGAGGAGAGCCCACTAGACTCACCAGAGCCTGGCAAACAAAGGCAAGAAAGCCGCCTGGGCTGATATGCATTGCCAAGAACCTTGTCAGGCAGGTTGGATTATTAGCTGTGATTTCCATCAGATAAAGGAACTCTTAAAACTGGGTTTGTATGATGCAGAAGTAAGACATAGACGTGAAATATATTTCCAGATGGCCATTTCAAGAAATCTGAACTTGGTTGAATATTTATAAATCAAATAGACTAGATTTGCAGTTATTTTTGTTTTTTAGACCTCAGTTGGAATTGGAGGTAAGTCTTCTCTAGCCAAACACTTTGAAGCTCTGACGGCAGCGCTACATTCCTTTACATCGCTGTCTTTCATTTAATTGGTATGGTCACCATGCAAGTAATGTTTCCTGATCATTTGCAGCATACACGACTACAGTAGTACGTGTAGCTAACCGTGAAAGCGGTCTCGTGCTACGGGGAATTTCCCGTCCACGTGTCTGAATACGCGATCAGGAAGGCGGGATGTAAACACACGCTCTGATTGGTTAGAGCAACCGTATGCAAACGAGCATACGTCTGCTGCTCTTCTGCTGCTGGTCCGGTCATTTTCCACTCCACCACTCGCTCACTTTATTTACTCCTCATGCACCGGGCGGAGTCAGTGTGGATGACGTCTGCGAATTGAAATGAAATCAGCTTGTTACCACTTATCTCACAGAATGGAAGTTGTCGTGGAGGCGATACGGACTAAATTTGCTTGATTTGCCAGGATTTTCAGCTCTGTCTACTTTTTATGTGTATAAGATAGCCATAACACCGAAGGCCGTGTCTGCGGTAAGTCCCTTTAAGAAATACTGCTCATTTCTGTTATTCAGTATTCCGTAGTCGGCACGGGCGAGTAACGTTAAGTAACGTCCCCGTGCCTAGGAAACAACAAACAACCTGCTGTTGTCGGCGATACAGCTGTCACAAAGTTGCTTAGACCGCTGTAATGTAGGTTTCTCTGCTGGATTGTAAACGCCGGTCCGAGAGAAAAAAGAAAGAAAGATATTTACTTTATCTTCACTTGTCATTCACACAGCAGAGCTTTGAATTATACCGGCTTTCCCGGTTTATCTGGGCTCGGTCAGTGAATGGACTCCAGACCGCAAGGCTGAGTGTTTATGACAAGTGTGTGTCTGTCATGTTTAAAAAGCTTCACAGCCGCTTCTTTCTCCGCGCTGTCTCCGTCCGCATGATTTATACTCCACTTATACCGTGTAATAAATATTTCGTAAATTTTTTATTGTTTTTTTTCAATATAGATAAGCGTTACACGCGGCTGCATTTTTCATGTTTGCCGTTTTTTAACAGCTTTTGAATAGTTGAGAACATGTTTTGCTTGCTGAGCGGATGGATAATGTACAGGGTTTTTTTGACAGCGCTAAAATTGCCACAAGGTTCATGCGGTCCTTTTGAGTAGGGAGCAAGTGTCGTTTTAGCTCATGTGCCTATGTGAAATTGGGTGGAAATGGTGTGATGTGAGGCTGTTGGGTGAAAATTGTGTCAGTAATACAGCTGCCTTAACCCCTACCCCCCCCCCCCCTCCTTTTTTCTATGTCTCCCCTTCCCTCTCTCTCTTTTGTTAGCATTGCTCTATATGCAGCAGGGGGAGCCAGTCTCTGACACAAAGGCTGCCGGGCGCCTGGAGAGTAGAGCAGTAGTAACAGAGTAGGGTATCTGGAAGTTGTGCCTCTTTTTTTTTTTCCTGAATCTTCCATGTTCTTGCTCTGTGCTTGTCAAAACAAAGCATTAAGTGGTTTTACACACAGGGCTTATTGTGAACGCACATAAGATAGCGTGAGGTCTGAGCACCCTAGAGACAGGCCAATCTGCTTATGTTGGGTGAAGAAATGAAACCTCCTTCTCAGAGGCTGGCAAGCTGACAGACCCAGGGTAAGGAGAGTGGCTTAGGATTTTCCTCAAAGGCTGTCATTACCCTTTTGCTGTGGACCCTCATTTGGAAGTGTGGTAGTAGCCTAACCCTGCATTACAACTTGATGGTGAATTGGGGGTGAGTTGGTGAGGCAACTTGAATTTCAGCCGTATTTTGATAACTCTTTGACCCACTATATGATTCAAGGTTGAGTGCAGTGCATCGTTGACACTGGAGAGATTCCCAAGTGCTTCTTGAGATTCTTGCCACATTGCGGCAGAGTTGCTTTGGGAAATTGTAATCATGCATTTTCATTATTCCTGTCATCAATTTTACATGCAAATATCAGGCATGTAAACGTGCAGTGCTGTAACGGTGTTTGTTATTGTTTGCAGGAACATACGCTCTCTATTGGTATGACAAGTTGCCTTGGGGCAGTGCTAAGAACCCAGACTCTTGGCCACAGGGCTGGCTAGCACAGAGAGGGAGACTCTACCTCTCACTTAACCTTGTCCGCCAAACCCCCATTTAGGTAAATTTAGCTCGACTGAGTCTCCCGACCACAGTCAATTGTGTGGTTTCATCACTGGGATGAGCAGAGCCATTTGTCTAAATCAGCACTGAACTCCTCGCCACAAATGGAGGCAGACCTTCTGCTCATTTTCTCCTCCCCAACTTGTCCACTGTGGTTTTAGTGATTCAAGGGCACTCATTATGAACCAGAAAGGTTGTCTTTAATGTTAATGAATGTTTAGAGGAATGACCATATAAAGAATGTACTGGCTGAGGTCATCTGAATAGACAAGACTGGTCCAAGATCTGCATCATTAACATTGCAGGAAACTCAGGATCCCTACTTTGAGCTCTACTCACAGGAAGACAAATGTCGATTAAGACACACATCTCTATACTCGACTCTAATAATAACCTTTCTCTCTCTCTCTCTCTCTCTTTCTCTCTCTCTCTCTCTCTCTCCTTGCACTTATAAGGCTGCGCGTCTTATAGCGCCCCCGTATGGACGATGAAGAAGATGATGTGTTTGAGCCAGACTCCCACTGCTGGCACACCACATTTAGGGAGATAAAGTGCGAAGACCGGGGCACACAGACACCCGGTCCTGCCCTGGCACTGGCCAACGGCATGCTGCCCTGTGGAGTTGCAGAGGAGCCCAGACAACTCTTCTACGGTGAGGCAGACACAAGGCAAAGGGTAGTTGCCATTAGTGTGATAAATCAGTGTTATAAACCAGAAGCATGAAACCATAATGTGAGAGCCAGTGTGGGAAATGGGTAACAGTGTAGCTGTGTTGTTCTCACCCCTGGCGCCTGATAGTCGTGATCACCGGGGCTTTTATGGCCTGCGTGGAGTGTACCCAGCTGCTTTGCTATTCAATAGGCGCCAGACTGGCATTGTGACTCAAAGTACGTGACGTGACAGTAGCGCTCACCTGAGTAAGCAGTGCCTAGACAGAAGTGACTATCAGGGACAGTAAAGCTACAGCGGCGCCATATTCAATCACCATTCCAAACAAACTCCACAACGGACTGACATTAAATCTGTAACAGAAACCAAAATGACCTCAATCCAAACATGAGTTTGTTGGTTGTGATTGACTTATGAAACGGCCATAACTCAATCACGTTTAACGGTTAGTTTCAGCCAAGCAATCTAGTTGGTCAAAGACACATTCACCAGTACTTTGCTGGACCTTGTACCTATTACATCATCCTTGTACCCATACTCGCAGTAAATAACGCCCTCTCAGGTATTCTTGTGTTATGTACAAAATAGTTACTATTGGTCTTGATGCTCAACAGGCAACGCAGGCTTTCGATTGCACTTCCCAGCGCACTTTGAGCTTCCCAGAGACCAGGAGGCGAGGTGGCAAGAAAGGGAAGAGGAACCAAGCAGGATGGAGCGGCGACCCCGGCAGCAGCCCGTGGCGCGCAGCGTGGAGGCCCGCATCGGCCAGAAACTGCAACTGATAGGAGACCAGTTCCACCGGGATCACCTACAACTGGTGAGGGGGGAATAGGCACGCTCAAAACATGCTCCGTGTGTGTGCTAGTGTGACTCGGTGTGAGATTGACAGCCAGTTTAGTAAGTCACCACACACATATGAACACCACTCATGTACCTTTTTTATTGACATTTTGATTCCATTTTGACCCGATGAAGATCAAAACTCAACAGTTCCTTTATTGTATGTGTCAGTGTCCCATATTTGTTTTGGACAGGCTGCGTGCATACAGCCCAGTGTCTACCCCCCCCCCTTCCCTCAAGCCAAAGACATAGCTGAACCAGGACAACCCTTCCCCCACCCCACCACCACCAAGCCCTCCCCCTGCCTCCTCTTCCTGTTTATTTCGCTGTGCCTCTCTCCCTCTCTCTCTCTCTCTCTCTCTCTCTCTCTCTCTCTCTCTCTCTCTCTCTCTCTCTCTCTCTCTCTCTCTCTCTCTCTCTCTCTCTCTCTCTGTCTTCTCCCGTTTCCTCCCTGTGCTGTTGAGGAGGCAAGGGGGCACAGAGGACGCCTGGCCTCGCACAACTCGCCAGCGCTGTCGTTGGTCAGGGTGACACTGTTCGCTGAGTCACAGTATCCGTGCGGGGGGGCGCGTCGTAGAAGTGCGAGATGCAGTCGTTACGTCGGGCCGGCTGCGCCAAACACAAATTTAGATCCCCGAGAGTTGCAGGAGGTGCGGAGTATTTCTCACACCGCGCACAGGGGGTTAAACAGTCGGAGCAGAAGAAAAACAGCGGCTCGCACATGCGTTCACGCGCACGCATCCACACGCACTACTATGCCCAGAAAAAAGCAGAAGTGGCGGGAGAAGGTAAACATGTTGTAACCCGAAGCTTGCCGCGTGAGCCCCGAGGGGAACAGCTGTGGTTCCAGGGAGTCTCCAGTCAGCCCCTTCCCTGGGCAAGGACCCGCCACGGGAGACGCCCAAATAAGAGGCCTCTGCAGTCATTGGTGGAGGGGGGTGGGATCCATAATGATGGTATAGGGTAGTATATGAGGTTGAGGAGGTTTGGAAATAAACCTCAAATTATCAAGTAAAGACCATCTTCAGTTGTCTCAAAACTTCTCTTCTCAGGAGATTGGACCCTCCCTTGTTCTGCACGTTATGTTGCAGCTTGATACAATTATTTCTTTTAACCATAGACTGAACTTGATAATTGCTTTTTTTTTTTTTTCTTGTGCAAGAGATCTTTCTGATTTCCTCAAGCACTCATAAAGCTGAGGTTATTTATACCTTTTGCAGCTCATCGTGACTCATGTATTGTGACACCGGCAAGACACGCAGCCATATAGACGGGGTTGCAGCTTTATCTGCGGCTGGGATCCACTGACGCACAGCGAATGCAGGCCCCGGTCAGGGGAGGAGGAAGTGGCTTGCGCTCCCTAACTTGGCTGAGTAAACACCAGAGTGACACCAGTCAGAGTGAGAACGGCCTTGTGAAGTCATATCCCGAAGCTACAACTGATAGGGCATAAAGACACATGCGTGAGAATCACATCCACGAGAAAAAGCCAGGAGGGGGTTTTATTTTGGCGTACGTTTCACCAGCTGGTTACAAATTTGTATCAAGGAGTCGGGGTATTTGTAATGATACTTTTTGTGTTTATTTTTGCACTGCAGGCCACTGATGACTCTCTTGTCATTCAAGTGGCGCGCAACTACAGTCGAGGGCCGGTGAGGTCTGCTGTGTCATGTCCTTGTGTCAGGTTCAGTGTGTAGCCGGCTGCTGAGTGATACATGGACAAACCCAAACAGTGGTTTTGGATGTGGGATTCCACTGCAGCCTCTCACTGTTATTTCTGTCTCTGTGGTGTAGTTGTGCGATTAAGTCTTCTGCAGTTGAGGTAGGTAGTCCACCTCGAGCTGGGACTGGATCGCTTGGCAGCCCTGTGTGTGTGTGTGTGTTGTGTGTGTGTGTTTGTGTATGTGCGTGCGTGTGGGCGTTCTCATGCATGCATACACCCATACTTGTTTTTCTGCTTTTCACTGTTTCTCACTTCTCACTATCACACACTCTGATAGTCACCGCAACAACTCTGGCTCAATAATGTTTGTCTGTCTTCATTTCTGTCTTCTCCTGTCAGTAGATTATAGCCATCACGCAGTACAGCCACTTGTCCCTAAGCCATCCAAGCCTCTTTGACAGCCATCTTGTTGATGGACTCGGGAGCAATGTGGCTGCGAGTGCTTCTCCATGGGAGCCCCGTGGCCCCTGGCAAGGGATTAGGTAGCGGAGTAGTGCTGGGGGATGCTGACAGATAAATTGCTCCTCAGTCTGAGAGGGCTGGAGGGGACGCTGTAGTCCCCAGAGGAAGGCTGACATTAGCCGGCCTGCCATTTGAGACACGGCAATAATGACAGTCACAATGGCAGGAAGACGGCTCCAGTCTGCATAGGGCAAGGAGCAGAGTTGGGTTTCATCCCCGTGTTTTTTTAAGAGAGACTACTCCTAGTGCTTTCGATAGGTGTTGAAAGCAGGGTTGAATATCGCCTGCGTGTGTGTGTGTGTGTGTGTGTCTGTCTGTGTGTGTGTGTGTGTGTGTGTGTGCGTGCGTTTGTGGCTTTATCTTTGCACCGTTCCTTTGAGGGCACGGCACTCTCTCCTTTCAGCACTTGTGAAAGAGGGAGGAGTAGAGTTGCATTGGAAATGAAAATGCGAGGTGGTGTCTGGGCACTTGTTTTTCATACGTCGGTCGTGATGATTATTGTAGCGATAATGTCCATTTGTGCTTTTGTCTATCCTCTAATGTTACGGTTCTTTATTTGACTCTCCTTTGGCTCCTCCCTGATGTGACTAACTTAAGAGTTTCTGGCCACTGGGGCTGTTGGCTCAGGAGATAAAGCCTAGCCTCTGATTAGCTGGCCTGACAGACAGCTCACATGGGACACTGATAAAGCACATCAGGCTAGTGTTAGAGTGACGACACGGTGCATCTGGCTAGGCTCTGACTCTGTATGGTCGGCTAAATTTAGATAGACATTTTGACAGTTGGTGGCATGACTCATGACCATGTTGCGACAGGCCAGCCCACACCTCTCTGTCTCCTCTTCCTTACCCCCCCATCTGTCTCTCTCTCTCAGTGCGATAAAGAGGAGGGCAAAAGGTCACTGTCAGGAAATTTCTGCTGCTCTTTTTAGAGATTAGCGTTGCACTTGTTGCAAATACTCAACCTTGATCGTGTAAATCCCTCAGATGGTATGAGACCTGCACAAATCAGCTTCCCCCATCTAATGTTGATCTGATATCCAGCTCCCACTGAGACTCACTTCCCGACATACACATTTAATTACACACACACACTCATGACTGTCCTCTTTTGTAATAGCATAGATGGAACTGTTCGCCGTCTCTACTGTCATGGGGTTTTAAATGTAAAAGACTTGGGGCATGTCAGTATTTACTAAGTACAGCCCTGCTTCCACCAGAGCCTCAGATAGATCTTGGTGAACTCATCCAGTCTGTGCTGTATTGCCTGTTTATGAAGCAGACATGGATGTTGTTATAACATTTTTACCAAAAAACCCCAGGCAAGGTTTAGATATATGGTACAACAGAAAACTGTTTTTTATCAAGATTCTCAGCAGTCCCTCAAATAGCCGCTGGCACTTTCCGATTTCTTCTTTTTTTTTTTTCCCCTCTCCATTTTTCTCGTGAACAAAAAGCTGGTGAGTGAGATGTGTGCACATGTTGGTTGGAACCTGGCAAAGCTTATGCAACACTCTGCAATGTTCACCGCACTTTGACTGGAGTATTGAAACCCAGAGGCTTATCACAATGCCAGCTCTTGGCTGGTTGTAAATAGGTCAGTGTTTGGACACCACCTCAACATATGGGATATCTAATCTGTGCTGTCATATATTGAGGCTTTTGTAAACAATTGTCAAATGTCACCAAGAAGCAGTAGCGTGCCTTCGTGCATTGTCATGAAAAACTAATCTGAAGTCTTTTGTTGCTCGTCTTTAGTTTACGGCCCGTGTCTGAAAATAGCTGCGGCGTTATCAGGCGTGGTGGAGTCTGCCTTTCGTCTGCGGATGGGCTGTTGTTGTGCAGAGTTGAGCTACTGTACCCCCCTCTCATGCAGATATGTGTTTCCAGAGGCTCCCCGCCTCTCCTCAAGAGCTCCCTAATCCCATTTGGTGCAATTATCTTATCTCCCCTTCTCAATGGTGGAGATAGCATTATCCCTCTAATCGCACACAATCCAATTGGCTCGCAAAAACCAGAGAGAGAAAGAAGACTCCTCCTGAGCCGCTGCTGCTGGTCTCTGCCAGAAAGATTAGAAAGAGTATGACCGTATGATGAATGTGTTTATGGCTTGGAATGGGAGCCCAGAGTGTATAGGGATCCAGCACACGAGGAGAGGCCGCTAATAAGTATTGTTGGTGACAGAGGCAGAGTGTTGTGAAAATATCAATGTCTGGTTTTGACCCCTTTCACTCTGCTCGGTGTCAATCAGCACATATCGCAGCCAACACAAACCCCGAATCTCACACCAAAATACCCCAAATAGTAGCGACTAGTTCCAGCACTGTCTTCTGTGGTCGAGTTTCAGCGCGGCGGCTATCCGCATGGTCATGTGTTGCGCTAACTTGCACGTTGCTTCTTCTTTTTTTTTTTTGTTGTTGTTGTTGCAGTATCATCGAAACCAAAGGAACCAGGGGCCGCTGTGGTGGCGCCTGGCCTCGGCTCTGCTCAGCCTTCTGTTCGACAGAGGGGCCATCGCTGGAGGAGGTGGGGCAGGGCGGAGGTGAGAGGACCATTCCCCCCCTCACACCCCTTGCATCCATCTCTCTGAGGAATCGGACTCCTAATGGCAATGTCATTCTCTAACACGGGTCTGCTGGGGGGGGGAAAAAAAGAAAGAAAGGAGAGAGAGAAAAGGTCACCGCGGGACGGAGACAACCAACGTTTTTGTTTTTTTTACAAGGTCTTGTTTTTTTTCTTTCCAAGAAGATGCCATGTTGTTCCCTGAGATTCCTCCACAGGACAATGTTCATATTTTGGTAAAACGTGTGGTGTAGTAGTTTTGTACAGTACATTTTACTTGTTGAATTCGTTTGCACTTCAACATGCATCCATCTGGAATGACCTCCGTAGACCCTGGGAATGCCTTATTTGATGTGTCCTGCCGTAACAGAATGAGCGTTGAGCAAGTGTTATAGGCAAGGCACGACGGGAAGGACTTGAAAGGAAAATAAATGTGGTTGAGGGTTTTTCTTTTCTGAAGTTTTCCCAGGTAACCGGTCAACTTTTGACTAATTTCCAAAGAGGCAGTTTCTCAGAACAAAGCATTTTGCACCTCACCTTCCAATTCCTCAATGGAGTATATATCTGTTTTTGATATGTATTAATGTGTTGTGTGCTATGTCTTACTCTTCATTTTTATGGTATTGAGTTTGAACATGGCCCCCCCAGTGTCATTGAAACTATTGGGAACAAAGTAAAGTATCCATTGGCCCGTGAGGCCAAGTCCACCACAAGGTTCTCCATGTACCTGTCAGTCAGAACACCAGATGTTTGATTCCCTTCAATTTGATCTTGTTCCTAATTTCACTCTCCAACGTATCTGCCAGTATATTAGATCGTGTGCTTTTCATTTGATTCTTTTCAGACCTCCATGCCCTTGAAGTGGAGCTGTGGATCCACTGTTTTTGCACTAGAGTACACCCTTCAAGAGTTCAGATTGTGTTACCAAGCCAACCTCTGTGATGAATGAAGGTTTTCAGTTACATTTTTATTTTTTCTCGCTGCGTGATTTCAGACGCTTTCATTCACACGTCGAAGACAAATCATCACCGTTGAGACCTGACTGAACACAAGACCAGTATCGGTTCCACAAATTCGATGTACCAGTGTTGTTGGCTACGAAGGGTTAACATTCACAGTAGCGCTGCGTGCCTCAATTGAAACGTCAGTGTTTGTAAGTCCTCTTATCTGGTGTGCGTTTCGCTGCCCGTGTGTATTCTGAACACCAAACCAATACTGTTGCAAGTCAACCTGAGAAACAGAATATTCTCCTCTCAGGATACCTTTAGGGGGTTTTACACCATTTTATATTCTGCTGGGTGATCATGTATTGTTTTTGGTGCTCAGATCCTGAAGTGGGACCTTTTTTGATGTATCACCACTGAATCAGTAGACAGCCTGTCTCTGAATTGAAACAAAAATCACAGTTAAAAAGACTGTAATTATTGTTGAAATATTAATATGTTTGAAGACACTGTTGAAGATGCTGTTTGTTGTACTTTCCATTGCTGAACCTAGACTAACCTTTGGACCCAAGGAGCAGTACATATCAGGGGGTTGTAATTATTTGATCCTTACAATGTGTCATGTGCACACTGCAGAATTAGGGTTTCCTCTCATTGAAAAACATCTTGAAGATGTCTCAGGGATGAAGATATCTTGTAGGCTACTGGTAACCTTGAGAATCTGTTACACGGTAAAGAGGAAAAGCAGTGTTTTTACCCATTTTTGTTTTGATGATGCAACCTCTAGCCGGAGGTATAGTGAGGTTTTTTCCATTTTCAATTCAGTTCAAATCCATCTTGGCTAATATGACTCATACGCAAAGGTACAGTTTGACTGATGAGTCGGAGGCTGACTCGCTGACTGTGGTGGTGACAGGGGCTACTGAGCATGTAGTAGGAGGCATGTGAGGTGCACTGAATGTGGTCATGGTAAAAGTTTCCTGCGGATCCTGAACGCTGAGCCAGTCCCGTAGCCTCCCGTCTCACCATGGACTCTTGACTCGTGTGTCGTCCTCCTCCTCAGTCCTCCATGTGTGCTGCTCCTTCATTACTTAGGTATTGTTCATTTGTTCACTTTCTTTGTAATTTATTTTTTTTCCTTCTTATTTATTTTTGTATATTTGCCCATTTCTACTGTATACACTTGTGTGTGCAATTACTTCTTGTTTTCCCTTTTTCCTTTGGTCTTAAGTTTGTATATGGTCCAGTTGTTTGACTCTGTGCAGAGCGAGGGCTGCCTGCATTGTGCCTGGTATTCCTTAAGGGTTGTGATTTCCAGGGATGGGCCCAACCAATTCATCATCCGACACATCATCCACCACCCAATCCACCAGTCAAGGGTATATTCACAATGTTTGGTTTAGAAAGGCAGTAGCTTGGATGCAGTTTTGAGGTTTAACCATGTGACTTTTCCCTTAAATTTAACGACTCGTCACCCATCTCAGCTGCAGCTACATTCAATAGCACGTAGGAAACTATATTGATACAGGCGATGTTAGAAAGTGGAAAAAAGATACCGCTATATACTCATATTCTCAAATCACAGGGCATTGGTTTATGCATTCAACTCTTAAATCCTGATCATTGTTTTGTAATCAACATGCACTGGAAAGTACTTTGTTTCTGTAGATCCCATGGGTCCCTTATCTATTGTGTGTTATTGTATAGTATATACTCTGGATCTGGATTGTTCTCTCCGGGGTCTGTCACGGGACAATCTGGCCTAATGTGTCAGCCATATATCTGTCCATTGACCAGGTATGTCCTGAATGATGGCCTGTTTGATTTATTGGAAAGGGAAGCAAGCCACCGCGGTGCCCTGTTTAATTTGTTAGATGAGGTTCCCCGCTGCACCCACCACATTATGTGAGTGTAGAGAAACCCTTGAGTGGGATACGTATTTTATGGAAACCGTCAGTGTCTTGAATTTTGTAGTCCACTTTATATAAATTTAAAGGTTTGAGGAAGGTTTTGATTTTGATTCTTTTTTTAAAATTTTTTTATGAGAACATTTCTTGCTCATGGTCTTTCTTTTTAAAATGTATTTTCTTATGAAAAAGGGGTCTGTTTTTTATAAGGACAGTTCATGCTTGTAAAATCATTTTTAATACGAGTTGGATCCTTTGATGTCCAATGAGATCAAGGGCTGTTTTGTGTAAAAATGAACTTGCAACATTCCTTACACATCTCATTGTGGTGTAGAAACAAAACCAAAACGATTCAGTGTTGTGGTTGATTTGGCTCAAGAACTTAGATCATAGCTATGAAATAATTGCCCGTCTTTACAGAACAGATGAACTGTACGTGTATTACTGAAACCCTGGAAAATGCCTTTAATAACTGCTCAGTTTCAAAAAAGTCTTGATTATCACACACTCTCTGTATACCAAGAAATGAGACCCAGCGAAAATGTAGCATTTTTGTAAACATTGACTGTGTGTTTTCGAGACTGTACTGTGCACTCATTTTGTGTTCATATTTTTTTTGTTGTTGATATATGGAAGTAAAGACAATTTGTTATGTAGTGCAATATGCTGTACATAAGGAGCTTTGCTCTGCAAATCTTTTTTTCTGAATTTCTTGTTTATTGGTACTTTTTTCAATAAAATTTTATTGAACGTGTTTAAAACTTTTTCTCTCTCGTCTCTTTTTCTCGTGTGTCTTTGTTCAACCAAGCAGAAGTCATTATTAACATAGTGCACTTGCTCTCAGGCAAAATGCTGCTCTGTCTTACTCCTCTGAGACTAAGCTTGTAGTTTAAGGAGTTCTGTATTGTGAAAGTAAGCCACTGATGGATTAGCCAAGTGTCTGAGGCTAGCCAGGCATTTGAAACTGGCCAGGCGTTTGGCAGAAACTGTGCCCATCACATCCCTCCTGCTGTTAGGTCATTAATTTAAGGGGAGCAGCGGGGCTTTCAGACCTCTTTAATAACCCGACACACACACACACACACACACACACCCAAGAACACACATACAAGCAAGTGTAGCATGACAACTGGAATGCTTGACCTGTGTCCCATAGGTTAGCTAAGGGATATGCCCATGTATAGCGCAAATGAGAAAAGCTACCTCACACCGCGTTACTGTCACTTCCTGAAAAAGGTCAAGGCCAATGCCGCTGAGCCTGCAGATTAGTTACACTGTAGCACAGATGCTCTCGGGCCGCGGGGGTGATAGATTACTCATGGCAGATATAAACATGAAAGTTCAGTGTGTGTTACTGGCCTGTATGGGGGATACGAGTGTTTTATTCTTGCAGCGTCTACCACTTTTCTTCAGTGGTATGTAAGATGTATAGCAATGTGTAAGCAGCATAAACGATACTGTTCTTGTGAGCCAGCGGGAGCACACCCCAGTTTCTGTGGTTGTTCTCTCTCAATAGACCAGACAGGTCAAAGCAGTGCGGCGTCTAAAGTCACCTCCTCCGGGGCTGACGCGTGGCGCTGCTATTGTCCCAGATGCCAGGTATGGTTTCACGCTTCACTGACACCTGACTCACCTGTTTGGCCACTTGCAGCAGGAGAACTCCCTTGCCTGCGGGCCCCCCCCGGCACAAACACAGGCACACAATGTAGTGTGTGTCAGAGGATGTGGTCGAGGCACAGCTCGCATCTCAGTCAGAGTCGGTGAAGCAAGTGTTCAGCGTTTCGCTCCTAATCCTGCGGCTTAGAGAAGAAGTACAGGAATTTCAAGCCTTAATAGAGGCTAATCAACAGCAATATTTATACAGTTGTCAAAACATATAAAGATGATGTGACTACAGGCCTCAGTGTCATCTGTGCAGATGTTTTGATTGCTTTTGTGAGAGTTATTAGTATCCAAAATGTTTTAAACCGAATGTGTGGGAGGTATAAAACAGCTGTGTGGCAAGGATGTCCCCTGACTCCCTGGCTGTTTACCTCCTGGCTTAAGGTTCCTACGGTCCTCTCCTCTTGGCTCAGCACTTTAATGCGGAGAGCTTTGGCTTTCCCTGGCCTAAACAATGGCTCCTCTGTTTTCGCAGGCCCGGCCGCCCGCTGAAAGAGACACCCATTAGAGAAGCGTCTATCTCTGGGGTCAGGCCCAGGGGTCACTCACAAGTGCAGCTCTTGTTTATGTCTGCGAAGCCAATCAAAACACTGCAGCCTCCGCCGTTAACTCCTCCCTCGCCTGGATCTGGCCCGGGTACAGCGAGCTCCCAAAGAGCCTGCGCCTTCGAGTTGAGCCAAAGTAGCACAACAAATTCAGCCACACAGCTTCAAACCATCCCATTCACACTGATTAGTTCTGGGCGTCTGACTCTTGAGGGTAAAGTGGTGCCAAACTCCCTAGCCTCTGCGTGGTATCGCTAAGTGAATAAAATGGCTCCGAGAGAGAGAATACTAGCAAATTAGCGTTGACAGGCACCTCAGCACCTGCTCTGCATTAACCAGCCGCAGATTCCCCCCCCCCCCCCCAAGCACCGAGACCACTTAAAGTACCTCCTCACTCTGGCACACACAGGCAATTACTAAATTATCACCTGTAAGCTCACTCTCTTCATCAAGCTGTAATTTAACGCAGGCATGTTTTGAGGTGAGTCACTACAGCTCATTTTAGAACGTGTCTGCAGGGGGTTTCTGCTCTTCTGTGAGAAAGCACGTTGCTCAAGAGTTGGACGTGCAGGAATAAATATACACTTATCATATGAAATGTTTTCGAGGAAGTTCGCACAAAGTTTTATGTCTCACTTCCATCCAGTTTATCCGCTACTGGAACTAATGTGGTGGTTCCAGGCCAAATGGGGAGGAGACACGAACACTTTTTTTTGGGGGGGATGTGCGGCATGTTTACGCAGGAATCAGCGTCACTTGAAATGTGGAGGGTAATGTGACGTATAAGTGACACGTTTCGACTGAAAAATGTATCACTAAGCTGAACAATGAAGATGATAGATGTGCGCCACCAGCCCCACCACAACCACCACCACCCCCCTGCTTCACCCCCCCCCCCCCCCCCCCGATACAGTCAGCAGCAAAACACTGTGGTCAATCAATTGTCAATTGCAGAAGAAGAAACTCACAGTGAGACAACAGGCGGTTGTGCAGAAAACCCTGTGTGTTTTCTTCTGTCCCTTTCAGATATCAACTGTTTTGTTGTCTCACATGAAAAAAACAAACGCCTTGCTTCGGGGAACATTACTCAGCGGAAAACTTCACTGTGCATTTCAGAAGAGGTGTAGAGGTGCTTGACGTGCTCGAGCAGCGAGGATCTGACACCAAAACGAGCGGGGGTAACCACCTCGCGCTCGCCTTTAGTCGAGGCACATTAACACACGTCTTTTCGCTTTCAAACAAGCCTTAAGTTAGTATTTGAACACTTTCCCCTCCTTCTGTCTCCCTCTCTGCACACATCTGGTCATCTGGCGGACAGTTGTCATGGGAATAAGCAGCTAAGCCAATAGAGCGAGGGGAGAAGGGCTGAGGTTCAGCTGGGCATGCCTCGGGTGCAGCAACTCAGCAACCGTCCACAACGCCGCAAACCCCCCCCCCCCACCCTCTCCCCTCCGCTGTCCCCCTAACACAGCTGACCTCCTCTGGCAAAGACCAGCCCTCCCCTCCCACCCTCCTGCCTGCCCTGCTCAGCCACCCTATCACAGCTGGGAGGAGAGCAGTCATAAATTGATCTGTTAATACTTGGTAGCTGATAATCAAATAAACAGTTTTTTTCTGCTACTGCAACTGGGGCAGTGATAATAGGGTACAACTCCCTGTCACTCCCTGGCGCTCATATACTGTTTCCAACTTTGCAACTTTTTTAATCCTCTCTACTGCCCCCCCCCCCCCCTTCTTTCTTTACTTTCTCTCTTCAGGAGAGGTTGGGCAATCGCCATACTAGCACTGTGAGTTCCCTTTGTTTACCAAGAGCAACCCAGCAGAGCTCAGGGCTTTGTTGAGCGCCAGTCACTCCCAGCCTCACAGCTGTGTGACACACACACACACACACACACACACATACACATACACATGCACACACACGCACACACACGCACACACACAGAAATCTCTGACTCACAAACACTAGCAGTATCCTGCGGTCAGGGGGAGGGATTTAAAGCAGCACATGAACCTGCTGAACTTGCCTTCTCTGTCTCCTGCTGGCTATTGTTCCTCCCCCCCCCCCCCCCCCCTACTACATTTTCCAACTTTATCACTCTTCAAAAATCTTCAAATCTTTATCCACCGCCATTTGGACCCCAATTAAAAGATAAACCCCCGCAAGCCTCCGCACAGTGGGGGCAACTGTGTGTGAAAAAAAAAAACCATGCACTGGCACGTCGCTGGGAAGAGACACAAGCCCCGGCCCTAATTATGAGGGGGGTGTGTCACTCAATAGACAGTACATAAACAAACCGGGTCATTGTTGGGAACTAATTGGCAGGAAAAGGGTTCCTGTAGCCAGATTGAAAATAAGCAGTCGCTGTGGTTTCCTGAGGACACATGAGTCGGAGCCCTCCGCGCTGGCACCGCGTGAGGTGTGCAGTAATGAGAGGAGAGCTTCGCCTCGTGCCCAGTTACTAGCCTCCTGGCTAGTACCGGGGCCAGTTCAGTGGGTGCGTTTTTTTTTTTTGTGTGTTGGCCCGAGCCAGTTGGCAGGGCGCCAGAGACGTCAGGCAGCCTTGTCTTGTTAGTACACCTCACCTTGATAACAGGAGTGTGGAGAGAGGGATGAGGCCGAGGGAGGAAAACAACCGAGCGCTCCAGGGGTGGGGCTACCGGGAGAGGTTTGCTGTGTGTGTGTGTGTGTGTGTGTGTGTGTGTAGGTTTCGGTGCGTGTGTCTGCTCACGCAACGGACCCGCTCTGAACAGTAACAACTGCAAAAACATCGGGGAGAGTGTTAAACTCGGAGCAGTTTTTCCGAGCTCATGTTTCACAACAGAGCACCGGGTCCTCCCTCTCCCTCTCCCTCTCTCTCACTCTCTCACTTTTTCACTTGCCTCCCTTCCCCCACTTCCCACTCGTACTCTTTCCCTCCTTTTCTCTTGCTTATTGCCCCTGTTTTTCTGCACCCCCCCCCCTCCCAGCATGTCTCACAAATGCACACATACACACTTTCTCAACCCCCCTCCTTATAGGCATGCTATCCTTCCCCTGATCATGCCTCCCCCCCCCCCCCCCCCCCTCCCCCTCCCTCTCCCCCCTCTCCCCCCTCTCTTGCTAGCTGTTGTTGCTGACTGACAGTGCTGATTTACTCCAGGCTTGGCAGGCTGCCAGCTCATCTCAAACAATTGCATGAGCTACAGGGCCGGCCAGCGGAGCCAAGTTTGGATGGCAATAAACAAAGTAGTAGATTGGCTCCTCTCCTCTCCACTCCTCTCCTCTCCACTCCTCTCTTCTCCTCTCCTCTCCACTCCTCTCCTGTCTTTCTCCATGATTTGTACAGAACACTCTGAAAAGCTTTATTGTCTTTTGGATTTTATTGTTACCAAATGGTTTGCATCCCTTGGAGGGTTAAAGGGATTTGAGTGAGACGTCAATTGTACATGATATATCTGAATAGCCAATAGTTGTAAACAAAACAGACTTACTTACTTACAAGGTTTCTATATTGCACCTCGTCTGATTTAGACATCGACGGAGCATCAGCTGAGCATTTCTGACACTTGAGAGGAAAAGTCTCTGAAAGTTAAAAAGTCCATTACATTGTCTCAGTGTATCTGATGCTCTCTCTCTCTCTCTCTCTCTCTCTCTCTCTCTCTCTCTCTCAAGAGGTGGATTCACCCTAAGTCACCCAGGTTTGCACTGCTTCAAAGTATAAAGACAGGAAAGTCTGAGACAGTGTGACCAGACGGTGACCGGACCCGTTCCCTCCATCCCTTCGCTGCGCCGGTTGCCCCCCCCCCCCCCCCCTCCCCGCACACTGATTGGATATTGCAATCACCCAGTGGACCGCGGGTAAACTTGTGAACCCGCACTTCTCAAAGAGATGTGTGGGGACATCTGGAATCGGGAGCCACCGAGGACCGAAGCTCAGAGGACTCAACACATTCCCATCACTTCGGCGCTGGCTGCTCATCATTAACCTCTGGTCACCTTCCATCCTGCCGCGGGGAGGACATGAAAACCCTCGCCAAGACAAACAAAACAACAAATGCACCGTATCTCGTTAATAACTTTGGGGAGTTGGGATATTTTTGCGCGGGGATTATTATAATATCTGTAATGAAGCTGTGCATCAGTAATTATGCTCCTGTTTGGTTTTTTGTATCTGGTGTTTTTTCGGCGGGTATCGGCTCCATTAGAACTGGTGTTTTCTGGCAGGCGGTCCCCCAGCAGCGCCGCACCGGGGGAGCAACGGCAAAGCAAAACAAGACGAGCCATTCCAACGAACAGATTTGCTCATAAATAATTCTCTTCCAAGACAGATGAATGAATTTCAAATGGATGGCAAAGATGAGGGCGGGACGGGGGGAAAAAAACGAACTCAAGAGTGTAATGAGCAACATTTGTCTTTGACACTCTCGCGTGACAGCTGAATTGATTTAGTATAGATTGGATCCGTGAAAAAAAAAGCTCACCGAATCTATTCTAATGCTGTTTGTCGTGCGAGAGTTCACCTACAAATACTATTACGGCCTCGAGGCTTTGACCTTAATACCCCGCTGTTTCACTGAGTGCTCCATGTTGAGCTGTAAACCACCTCATGCTAACTGCATGCGATGTGGTTTACTTGACCCCGTGGCCCCTACGTCTACTCCTGTTGCAGATATAGCGCTCGTCTAAGAATGACCTCCCTCGCTTAAGCTGAGGCATTTGGTCTCGATCTTTCTGATTCTGAAGCGCGAGCCCCTACCAAAAAAAGTCGCGGATGTAACCCGACGCTAAAACACAAACTCATTTCTGTCGTTTTGACGGGGGCCCGACCCCACCCAGACGACGATGTGAAACTCCTGCGAGCATGTGAAACTCGCAACCTCGGCGTGTGTACTTTTTTGTGTTGCAGCAACACGAGTGCAGAACGTTGCGCTTTTACAGACTGAAGGGGTTGCGAAGGTTTCATGTGACTGTGTTGCGGTGTGGTGAGGTGTGGTGAGGAGAAAGAAAAAAAAAAAAAAAAGGGGGGGGGGCCCTGCCTACCAAACGGCTGCGACGCCGGAGCGAGACGGTGGTGAGCCTTTGTGGTCGCAGCAGACGGAGCGCGGCCGCCGAAACTCACCACACCGGGGCGAAAAGCAGGCAGGGGCCTTTTCGACTGGGAGTCCGACCGCTGCGAAAGCCACCAGCGCGCTATGTTATTACATCTTATTGAGCGTTATTACATGGGCTGATCACTGGGTCTGACAAGCAAAAGAAAAAAAAATGCCAGCTTGTCAGAATTGCTCTGTAGGGATGTGAGAGAACCGCGAGCTCCCGAGTCCCCTCTTATCCTATCCCCGTTGGCGATGTTTATATAAAAAGCCAGGTTTGTTTTCCCCGATGAGAAGGGGCCTCTGATACCGTTCTCAAGGTTTCCTGGGTAAAGCGGCGTGCTGATCTGGCACAAAGTAGATAACACAGACATAAATAATTGCTCTTCTGCAGCTTCGGTGACAACAAGAGGCATAACACCATTGTTTCTGGCACGCCGTGACCTATGATAAATCCTACGTTTGACAAGATCAGAGAGTTTCTGATAAACACCCGTAGGCACAGAAGTCGGACTTCTTCGCACTTGAAAACCCACCGAGTGAATCCTCTATCATCTCCCCCCCCCCCCTGTCGTTATCTCACCACCGGCATGTCCCCTAATGGGTTTACACTGGAAATCAAGCAGATTAATGGCATTAGGCTTAATAAATCCAGTCGCGGGGGTGATAAAGACGAGGTTGTGGGGAATCTAAGCTGCAGCCAGTCCCTCCCCTGCTGGGTTGTAGCATGGGAGCGCTGCACTAATCTGGTTACCAGCGGAGGGATTTCACGCCGGGGGAAAAATGACATCAGCTCCTATGCTCGCGCTGGTGAAGGTGAAAAATCAGATACAATAGTTCGACTTTGTGAATATGTAGAGAGATGTCGTAGAGAGAGCGCAAAGAGTCCTCAACGAAACGAAAAGATGCTACGACAGCGACGGGTCACGCACATGAAGGCCCCGGGGGGCACGGAAATCAGCGAGGACTCCGCCGCAAACTATCTCTTCCTCTTCGCCGACTGTTCTCGGCGAGTCCGCTCCCCATGGCAACGCTGTGCGTCGGTGTGATAATGCGGGAGGCCGTAATCTGTCTCATTTAGGCTGGTAGCCCGATTCAATGCGCCGAGGTGCGCTGTCACACTGTATCATTTAGCGGGCCTGTCTCGGACCGCTCGCTCAAAACACGCCGGTCTCTTCAAAAAAAAAACCACATTTGTTGTAAAGGCCGTTCCACCTCCGTAAATAGAGGGCACCCCGGGGATGAATGGTGACTGCTTTCTGCGGGCCCCCAGACAATACTGACTCCTACAATGCTGCTAGCTGGCACACAGACTTCAGCAATTAGACTGTGACTGTTGCTGGCAGGGGTCCAGGGTCGGAGCCAGAGGAAGGGGGTAATGGCAATGTTCCCTGGGTAAGGGTTAGGGTTAGCCCCCCCCCCCCCCAATGAACGCCCAGTGGTTTCTCCCCTCCTGCTGTCCTGCCATGTTTCCCCCTATAAGCAACTATCCCACAACCCCCTCAACCTCCACCCCCCCTATTCTCTTGTGCCATGTTTTTTATGGGTCTGAGTCAGGGTCCCGGGGTTTGTTGGGTTTGTTTACCACTTGGTAGTTTGGGACTTTTTAGGGGGGAGGGGTAATTACAATGGTGGGGAAAACAAACAGAGGATGGAGAGGAATGGGACTTGGCCCGTGGTCACATGGGATCTATTTATTCATTATTGGTCCAATGGGAACCTTTGTTTGCCTTGCTTTAGGATGTTTGGATGGGGAGGTGCAAACAACAAATACATTGTGGACCGGTAAATCTGCTGATTCATTACTGGGGGAATGAAAAAAAAAAAAAAAGTGGACCCTTTCTTTCCCATGATGTAGTAAATATGAAGAATTACTACGAGTGCGTACCCGTGCCTTGTTATTTCAGCGTCTTAAAACAGATCGGTGTGCAATGGAGGAGGAGCTGAAGAGTCTGGCGTGACGCTGTCGTTCCTCTCTCTCTCTCTCTCACACACTACCTCTGTAGGCCTGTGAACTCGGGCTGAACCGTCCCGTACTGCCGAGGTTTTATGATCTACGTATCATGGTCAGTCACCCCAAACCAGCGCTGGTTGGCAGAGTGGCGTCAAGTGGTTAGCAACACAAGACAAACTATCCAGATACGATCTTGAACTCTTGAACTTATCGCAAATATACAGCTAGAGAGAGGACGATCAGTCTCACTCTGTCTCTTTAAGTCATTCTCTGTCTCCTTTCCTTTCCCTCTCTCTCTCTCGCTCTCTCTCTCTCCCTCAAGCTTTCAGCAACTAAACTTGGCACTTGGTTTGGTATCGAGGCCCGGACAGACAACAAAGTTTCAGGGACTGGGATCCCTATGTTCCTGTGTTGTTACTATGATGTTTAGCTGTGAACAATAGCTCCTCATGGCTGTTGTTTTTTACGGGTATAAGCAGCAAGAGTCTGGACATTGTCTTACCCACTTCAGCCTAGTCTAGCTCCAAGGTTTCCACCCCCGGGAGAGGGGGGAGTGAGGGGCAGTGGGGGAGGGGGAGTTGGCAAAATCCCCTGCTCTCACGCATCCTGCAGATTAGAACATTAGAAATCACAAGTGAGGAACAAGAGAGACGTCGACCCTCTACGCCGACGGCCCCTCCTCCTCCTCCCTCCGTGACCCCCCCCCCCCGATCTCAGCTTGCAGGGATTGGCTCCTTGTGTCACCGGAGTTGTTTACGTACAGAGTGGATGAGCACAGCTTGTGCGTGGTTGGAATGAAAAATATGCACAAGGAAATCTGAGATATTAATCCGAGAAAAGAGTTGAGGGAAAACAATACAAGCACTGAGTTCAATTTGACGTAGACCAGTGACTCAACAAATTTTGCAATTTTGGCTTCACTGAACAGAGGAAAAGTTTCCCGTATGCTGACTATGTATAGCATCAAGTACAGGTTTTTGCTTGAACAATAACGCCGCAAGAAACGATGAAAATCAAAATATTGTTGACTTCTAGCAGTCAGAGTATCTTGTTCAGCCTCTGGGTAAACTGTGCCATGTAGTAACTGCTGATAGCGCTGGAAAGACTGTTATCAAACTGTATCTCGTTATCTCCTCCTCCAATCTCTCCTCCCCATTGCTCTCACAGCAGATCATTTAACTCGCTTATTTGAGTTGGCAACACAAGCCGAGTTAATGTTTGTGGCGCAGAACCTCATGCAGCAGTGTTTACCAGTGGCTCTATTACTTCAATGTCATGCTGCAGCATTTGAATAATGAAAGCTGCAGCAGCTGGGCCTCTGAGGGCACGAAACAAGGAACCTTGTCTCTCTTTCTCTCTGACTCACTCTCTTTCTCTGTGTTTTTTTTTTTTTTGTCCTCTCAGCAACTTCTCTCACGTGGTTCTCGCAGCCTGAAACCTCACGCTTTCAATCACGCCCATGAGGTTGGGAGCGCGACAATAGGCTCGCACCGATTCCCCGGAGTCTAGAGAGAGAGAGAGAGAGCCAAGTCATGCTGGTGTCGGTGGCAACAAGGAGGGTTTGTGTGTGAACTAATGTGATAACCTGCACAGAGAAAGCACATTATTATCTTAAACCCTATGACTCTGTTGATGTGCAGCAACGTATGTATTTAAAGCACAAGCATGTATGAGTTGCTTTACTTCCTGATGACGGACCATATACAGTGTGATTTGTTTACACGGGACACAGTGGTAACCCTGTTTATTGGGAGCGTCTGACTGTTTGGCAAAGTGTTGATGCCTGAGGGTTAAACTTCTGAGGACTATCAATAAAGGGTTAATGACTTGACCTTTGGCGACCCTCTGGGTAAATCATGCTTGGAAATCCCCTGCGCCGAGTGGCACTTCATCGGCACGGCTGAGATTAAATCCCCCTCCCCCGTCAACACTCAGTCAACCGCCAGCCAGCATCCATCCAACAACCTCCCCCCAAGTCAACTCCCTTATCAGCTGTAGCGCTACAAACACCTTTACGCCGGTTGGTTCGTGAATCAACCCCAAATCCTTCAATACCCAAAGGGCTTCAGAATATGAGGATGTGTCACCCAGAACTCAACTCAAATGTGTCTTTTGAACTGGTTCAGTACTATGATGAAATTCATGTGTGTGTTAAAGTTCAAGCAAATATCTCCAGCCTAGAAAGTACACCTAGAGCAGCTTGGGAAAGTGCCTCTTGATAACATTGCAGATTAGAGTATTTATCTTAGTTGTTCACAAGTGCTGATTCCACTCTTCAAGATCAACTAGTGGAATAAATATGACTTCTGTTTTAGGGTGAGTTTTCCCTTTGGGGTGGTCACTGAATTATGAGGTAGATTATTGAAATATGATGTTCCTAGTTGGGATTTAGGGCCACTGGATCTCCAGAAGCTTGGATTGATGATCCATGCCCGATCACACAGAGAGTGATCAGATTCCATAAACTCAGAACTCCTCCTCAGCCTTTTCTTCGTCACCTCTATCTTTAATCATTACATCCGCTTAGTGGAATTACTTTAAAACGCTTTGTGTCTTTCTCTCTGTCTGTCTCTCTCTTTCTCCACCCCTCTCTCTCTCTCTCTCTCTCTCATTGTTAACCTCTGGTGCGTCTGACCCTGATCTGTGGAGTTAAACTAAACAAGCTGATGTCTTCCTGGGCAGCGATTACTGGCGGAGGAAGCCAGCGGAGGAAGCCAGCGGAGGCTCCGGTCTGAGGTAATCACGCCACTGGGATAATTGCACAGTAAAACACTAACTGGATGTTTATGTCCCGACCCAGGGGGAAGTCATTAATGCCATCCTAATTAAGGGTAATAAAGCCCCTTTCTGCCTTTTGGGATGGAGTGACCCTGACTTGATCTCTGATGCACTATAAGCATCAATTAGCACAATCTATCATTCTCCAAACATGTTTTCACAGCTACACACAGCATTAGGTTCCATCAGCCCCGTGTCTTAATCCTTGGTAGGGAGGAAATAATAAGCTGATGGGTTTGTCTGTGGTTTAACAAGAGGTGTGTGTGTGTGTGTGTGTGTGTGTGTGTGTGTGTGTGTGTGTGTGTGCGTGCATGAGCGTGCACAGGCATGTGCATGATTGTTTGTGTTTTCATATACCGGTTAATCTTCTGCTTTCCCAAACCCCCAGCTGAGTACTCCACCCACACAAACGCACGCACACAAGCACACACACACACGCGCGCACACACAGGCTCTACTCAACTCCCAGTTTCTGATGTTTCACTATTGTGACATGTATAAACAATGAGTGCCTCTTTGGTTATGAACCATGAATAATTCATCAAAAGTTGAATACAACTCTGTAACTCTCTGAACAGTTGCATGCACAGTGATATTGGGAAATTATTAAGCGAGACAAGCATTTCAAGTTAGTGCTGCAACCACTGCAGAGGGAAAACAGTCACACATGGACTACACAGTCACACAGTGACTGTAGCTCTGGTGGCTTAGCAACAATAACACTGGGCCAGAGTGGGAGAGAAAGAGCACACATACTGATATGAGTAATGCTAAACAGCTGCTTGGGCCGTCCGCTAAAAATAAGCACACACATGTGGGACAGGTGTGTATGTGTGTATAAGCATGTGTGTATGATCGGCACAACGCTGTTTAAGAGTGTGAATCACAGTCAAGCTATAAAGAAAGTCTTCTTCTAAAGGATGTGCTACAGTGTTCATTCCATTGATGAATAGATGAAATACAGTAGATGAAAAAAATACTGGTTAGTACTTCAGAGTACTTCCACAAAGTTATCATGAAAGATTATGTTTCTTGTGATGCTTCATCATTTTCATTCACTCGTGTGGCTGCAGTTAAAAGCAAGCACTCAGTTTAAAATGATGTATATTATCTACTCAGTAGTCTCATGCGACATATGAAGTATCAAAATATCAGACTACAGCCCAGTATTTATACAGCTTTTAGCCAGTGAGGAACATAGTGGAGATTTGATACCCAATTGCTCAATGATCCAAAATGTATATATTTATATTTTATTTCTGAATTTAAACTGTTTTATTCAATTAATAAAACACCTGATATATCTCCTTCTATCTTATGGGAAACAAGCAAAGTATATGCTCGAGGACTGATTATTTCCTATGTTAAAAGCAAACAACGGAAATCACTTGCATCTCAGAGAGAATTAGAACTACAGCTCAATGAACAAAGGATTTGCAAGGCAAAGAATAAAATTTCTAAATATTGTACAGCTATCTCAATAAAAGTAGCTAAATAGTTTGGTTGTTAGCCTAGATAGGATGGGCTTTCCCTTTGGGGTGGTCACTGAATTATGACTAACGTGAGCCAGAGATGGATTATTGCAATATAATGTTCCTAGTTGGGATTTGGGGCCACTGGATCTCCAGAAGCATGGGTTGATGATCCATGCCTGATGACCATCTGATCACACAGAGAGCCTAGAGACATATTCAGACTGGGTGATACTTTCAATATTTGAGTTAAATTACTATATGATAAGTCATTAACTCGTCATTACTTTTCGCAGTGGCTATCGAAACCATTAGCAGAGGATATTTTCTGCAATGCCTCAATTTCTGGCATCTCAAATAACGGAAAACATCACAAAATCGCACTATATGCTGATGATGTTTTGCTTTTTCCCACCAATCCCGAACTATCTATACCAATAGTTCTAGATGTAATAATGGATGTAATCTATTCAGTGAGCTTTCAGGTTACAAAATACATTTTTCTAAGTCTGATCCTGATTCAGTATGGTTGGATCTGGAATCAATTAATTTTAAGGGCAACATTGCTAATATAATTATTAGCACAATATTGCATGGCAGTCAATAAGGAAGCTAGAAGGACGATCAAAAACTCTGTCTTCCCTTGTTCCCTCTGCCCACAATAAAGATTTCTCGCACCAAAACAAATATGTAAATTATGAAAGTCTTGGGTTTGGAGTGTAGGAGTTTCATCTCTCGGTCTCTCTCTGTCTCTCTCTGTCCATGTCCAACTCTCAGCAGGAACCCTCTGGAACAATCCACAGTCCCAGTAACAGGATCTGGAGAGGTAGGGCCTGAACCCCAGGCAGCAAAAACAATCATCTGGCTTCAACTGGGAGTTAGGAGCAGGACCTCCGCCAATAATAACAACTCTCTCATCAACCAGGAGAGAGAGAGAGAGAAAGAGGGTAGAGGGAGTAAAAGTGTTTATCTCTTGTGTGGTGTGTAGGTGGATATGAGCCTTCTCTGCGATGCCTCACTGAAACAGCGGAGTTTGTGTGACCACAAACCCAGCCTCATGACCTTTTGTTCTAATGGCACAAACACACACACACACACACACACACACACACACACACACTCAAATACCCACATAAACTGTCAAACTATAACTGCACCAACCTCAGATGCCTCTCACTGCCACCAACACAACACCTCCATCACAGACATACACACACACACGCACACAACGGTGAATGTTATGCTATAAAGCACGTAGCTTCTCCTCTACTGGTACTGTGAGGTTCACCATAGGATTGTATCCACCCCACACGACATCACACACCTCACACCAGCCTACACCCCAGACAACCACAAGCTTATCTGTCTGTCAATATCATAAAAGGGACGGTCAACATGACACGCAGGTTGTAAAAAAGCCACGAAAACACTGCTGTGTTTAGTTAAATCACCGTGCAGCGTTTGTGGACTTTTGTGTGCAGACTTTCTTGAATATACAATTGTTTTGGAAATTATGAAGTGGAAATATAAAGAGATACAAAGAGAAAAACAAACACGGACGCAATCAAGCAAACAAATTTAGGGAGATCCTGTTTTCCTCTGAAGCTCTTATTCTAAAAATAGTTTGTGTATGTTTATGTGTATTTGTGTGTGTGCGTGTGTACGTGTGTGCGTGTGTCCATGTGTGCGTGTGTGTGTGTGTGTGTGTGTGTGTGTGTGTGATTTCAGTTCTACTAAAGGGATTAAGGAGGCCTGTCTTATAATATATTCCGTCTGGCTTCCCCTGAGGCCTGCTGGTGAGGACAGATCCCTGTTGGAGACTGACTCTGTCTGCCTATGAATCACAGCGTGTGTGTGTGTGTGTGTGTGTGTATGTGTGCATGAGTGTGTGTATATGTGTGTATGTGCTCTTGCGTGTTTGTATGTGTCTGTGTTTGTGTCTGCCTCACTGTCCATCTCATCCCCATCCGCTCTCTGCCTTATCGTCATTTTCTGCCTGACAACTGCTGCCCCCCTGGACACCGCCCATAGGCTCTCATAATTGACATGACCTACATTAGTGTGCAACATTCTGCAATTACCCAACTCACTTGCACCAACACTGCTGACTGTCACATTGCCCTTGTATAGACTAAGTTCACATCGCACCACCGATGTTGTTTGCACCTATTTATAAAAAGGATTGCTCCGGTCCTCGGTTCTGATTGGCTGAGTCACACCTGTCACTGTGTAACTCATACCAGTACTAATGTCATTTAGCAACCACTGTTGAAGAACGAAGAATCACATTTAAAGCTGCACTTGGCAACTTTGCCCTTTAGTGTCCCCAAGTGGCAGCGAGAGATAACAGTTTTTTAACTGAATTTTTGAAAGTTTGAAGGACTTCATTACCCCCTTCATCACTAAACTGCGCACTCCTCAGTTCGATATTTTTTCTTCTTAGTGGCTGGCATGGGTGGCCATGGTGTAAAACGTTTTTTGGCAGCAGGCTAAGATGTTGTTGGTGAGTCCGGCTTTCTCTGGACAGAATGAGTGGTTTCAAGTCGTCACTATACCCAATACCTGAAATTAATTTGGACGATTAATGTTAAGGTGATGTGTGGGGTATGAATTATTATCAATCCAGTAGATTTAAGATCCTTTTATAAAAGCAATAAACTCTATTCTGTGCACCATAACACAGGGTTTCAGTCCACTTTGTGTCACTCTTATGTTCTCAACTCACTGTAGAGCATGGCCGCTCATGGCTTTCTGCTTAACTATAGCAAAGCAAACAAATCCTGACTGGGAGAGCAGTTCAGCAGTTCAGCAGGTCAGAGTCGCAGTGGTAGAACTGGGTGGTGCTGCGAAGTGTGTGTGCTTGTATGTGGTGTATGTACATGCCTGTGTTTGCACGCCCCTTGCACAGACAAGTGTGACCCAGTTTACATGCATCCTCCTGCGACAAGTCTCAGAAAGCCTGTTATCTCTTCTCAGCATCTGCGGGGTCTCTGATGAGAAGGTGAAGTCTGAGGTTGTTCCTGTGTTCCCACGTCATCTCAGCACCGACCTGTTGACCTGACGTTGACTCTGACGTTCCAAAGCTGCAATCTCACGGTTGAAGATCCAAGTAGTCCATACAGTAATGTTTATCATGAGTCACAGGCATGTGCAGCTGCCGGGCTGTGCTAAAGTATCACATTGTAATAAGGTCACAATGACAGTTACATAGTTTGCCAAGCGCAATAAATGTACAGGAATTTGTCTTGGTTACGTTGGTGCAGAAACTTACACCTCGCTTATTGACACTCTGACACACATGCAGTATGTTAGAGTTAAAGTGATAGACCTGCAATGCATTTAAGCAGTAAACCTCCATAACATGTTTGTTTTCCTTTTCTCTCTATTTTATTGTAATTGGTTGTGTTTTTATCCTTCGTGATTTTTAGGTAAAGCGTCTTTGAGTACTTAGAAAAACGCTATACAAATAAAATGTATTATTTTTATTTTATTTATTTTATTTTATTTTATTTTATTTTATTTTATTTTATTTTATTTTATTTTATTTTTTAAAATTTTATTTATTTATTTATTTATTTATTTATTTATTTATTTATTTATATATATTTTTATTTTTTTTATTTTATTATTATTATTATTATTATTATTTTTTTTTTTAATCCACTCAGACCTGCCGTTTAACAAAGACAGAGCCTCGTCGTACGTCTACCAATGGCCATACCCGAGGCAGGAGTGGATTGTGGATCCTGCTAAGAGTTGGAACGACACAGACCTTTCCTGTACAACACCTGGGGGCTGTTTCTGGTTCTTTCATAAGTTTCAGGTCACGGTGTTCCAGTTATGTCCATGACTGCTGAGAGGATTTGTCACCACGGCAGGGACACATCCTGCCGGCTGATTGGCTGTAGCTCAGAGGACTCATAGTATAATATTTTCACTGTGTCTGTCAATGAAACACTGTCTGCCAATATCCTTTAGGCATAGATAGTCCTCAGCAGTGTCAATATTTACACAAAGGCTGCATCGGGGTTACCGATCCAAATCAACTGACAATGAGTTTGATTGCTGCTTGGATTCACTTGTTTTCATCTATCATAAGCATGACTGTCACAGTTAAATGTTAAGCTGTGTGAATGTAGTCAGAAGGTTCATGTGGAATATGAGTAAATTAGTTGCAACCTAAGAAAACAGATTCTTAGGTTGCATGTGAAACTAATCACTGATGTTGTTGGTACTTGCACCACTTCAGGAGGTTGAAATAAAATGTAGTGAAGAAAATGCATGTCTGTATACGCTCATTAAACCTTGTAAAGAGTATTGTAGGTCATTTTTTTTCTCTCCTTTTCTTTCTCTCTCTCTCTCTCTCTCTCTCTCTCTCTCTCTCCTTCCTTCCGAGCCTGCAGGGGCTGCCCAGGCTGTTTTGATTTCACAGCGGGTGAGTGGCAGCCTCGACCCCACCTGACCCCCAGCCCGGCTTCTGCTGATGTCAGCATCTTGCAGCAGATTGGAGCGTGGAGTTTTTAAACAAAGCCCCAGTCTCAGCCCTGAGGGGGCTCATCCACTCCGCTCCTTAAAGGGGCCGTACACCAATTCAACTGGTGGTTGGGCCATGAAATATTTATGGCACACTTGCATCTCTTTAACGTTCTCATAGGAAGCATCTTGCCTGCCTGTGTTTTCCATTTCTGTATCACTTGGTTGATCCTTACAGATTCGACTTGAGTTAGTTGCACCGCTGATATTTTGTTATGTATGGTGATTTGTTGCACAACTTGTTGCTAGTATCATCTCGAGGCAAAACACAAAACACAGGCTAGCTTGATGCAGTGCCTGGTCAGGATATCCTGCCATGCCCTCTCCCTGTCTGAATGAGCTCTCTGTGTAGGAAGAACAGACAGCGTTATGAAACCTACTCATAACTTGTCCTCTTATCACCACTGTCTGTCTGCTCTCTCTCATCTTAGATACACTTCCCCATGCTAGACTCCACATTTATCAGATTTATTGGCTTTTTTTTACACTTCAAAGCCAGAGGCTTTAGCAAACATTTTCTTCTGAATAATGCCTTATCATTGTTTAATCTGAGGGCTGAAAAAGCCAGCGGCTGGTACAGTGACGGGCGGATGACCATGCCGTGAGTGAACTGCAAACCTGAAGCAATGCACGATCTGTGCAAGTTGTGTGTGCTTACAAGTGGGTGTTCTTTGCATGCTTCACTTCACGTCTGTGGTCAGCTCATGGTTGGAAAAATAGAAGAGAGCAACAGACACTGTTGGTGATTCATAACAGATATCAGTACATCAGATTTTGCAATAAGCCCGGAGTGGTATTTGAGAGTTTGACAGTTTGTACAGGAAAGTATCAGAAGGAGTGACTGAACAAAGAGGACATCAGCTTAGTTAGGCCAATGTAAACATCCCATACAAAAAGCCCTATACATCCACATTCTACACACACACACACACACACACACACACACACACACTCACTCAAGGCATAGTGCTGGCATGTCGCCTGCACCTGACCCAACTTTATTGCCCCAGTGTGCCCTCTTTGGCTGCATGTATTGTGTAAAAAAGGTTTTGTGTGAACAGCTGGGTTGAAGACTCCAGGCTCCAGAGCCCAGTCATCTAATATCTCCTGGCTGGCCCTGAGGTCTCCAGGCCTGGGGAAACACCATCCATAAAGAACGTCTTATCTGGAATGGGCCCCCTCCACATTGTGCTGTTAATAAAACACTGCAGAGGCTCTTTGACTGTATTTTAAATCCAACCCATATCTCAGATGACAACCCTAGATCAAATTAGAAAACTAGAGTGAATTTGTGGAACCTCTTTACTCCAACAACATAATCATCCGGGGCTCTGTTGCATGAGAAGCTGTTGTTTGTTTGGTGGGACCAACCTCCTACTTCTCCAAATAAAATCACACATGATGAATAGGTTGTTTTATGGACAACTGTCCTTCTCACTTACCCACGCAACACAACAAGGCCTTCACTAATCTATGATGGCGTCAGAGTTATTCAGAGCGTTTGAATACGGCCTGGAGTAGATTGGGCATATTAACCTTCACTTACTTTATGCCCTTTCTAATTCAATCAGTCAGCCAGTGCATAAGTGCAATGCTAATGTTTCCCAGACCTCTGAAAATAATACAAGTATCAAAGAAGTCATTATCTAACACTGGCGCCACTGTCATAGCGCCCTGCTGACCATCCCATCATGAGATTCCCATTAGTTTTTCATTAGAGCATTCAGGGTTAGTGTGCAGATCCATAACCTGAAGTGAAGGCGGGTTACCGAGCGTCATCGGCAGAGCATTAAGGTCAGAATACCTTCACCTCACACGAAGCCGTCTCTTTATTCCTCACTAATATTACTGAGCAGGTGTATGTTTGTAGCCTGTTCAGGATGTTAGTGTAATCCTTGCCTTAACACTTTTCAGTGGACTGTAATGATGAGACGGGTTCCTCTAGACTTGAAGGGTGTGTGGAACAACACTTGGATGTGAAAGGAAATGCTAGCAGCATAAAGGGACGCGATACACACTGATACTGAAACCCTCAACTCCAGCTTGACAAGATACGGTTGTAGCTCTCTCCTGTGCTACTATCTATAGTTTTATGTAAGTACTCCCTCAAGCCTTTAATAACATATTCTTCTTTACAGTAAAGACGTGAAGCAGAAGTTGCGGTGGAAGGGAAGGATACTCAGATACACTTACACACGGGAGTTACTCAGCGCAACCACTGTTGTTTACAGTTGACCGCTGAGGTCCCCCACTGGAGGACTTGGGGTTTAAACTCCCTCCATGACAGTAGTCGCTGAGCGAGCGGAGTGACACTCGACCTTGTGGTCATAGGCTTGCTTTTGCAGCCTTGGGGCCACTGCTGCCCCATGTACAATGCGTATCTCTTCTTCTGTCTCTGTCTGTCCTTCTCCCTCCTGGCATCCCTCCAGCGCCCAGAGCAGTCCTAATAGTCACAGGAGATGACTGCGTCTTCCAGACCAATCTCAGTGGAGTCTGGACAATTGTTGTAATCATAATGAGCTCCTTATGAAAGCAGCTTTCTTTCCTTGCCTCATTTTTACAACTGTACAGAGTCCAAAATCAATTCCACCAGACGAGTTTTCCACCCCCAACAAGGTTAAGGAAGAGCAAAGGAAATATGAAAAGATTCTTATGAAGTTATTGCTCTTTTCTTTTAAAACCACTCTTTTTAACCTCAATGATGTTCTCCTTGGATCTCTGATACTTCATGGGGCAATACCATAGAGCTCAAAGGGGAACACAGAGGTGGAGGAGTTGAGGGGAGTTTGTGAGGGGGGTGGGGTGGGCGTGGGGGAGGGAAGTTGCGCTTGGCACAGGCCAGAGAAATCTGATCCAAGATCACGAACGTGCCTTTGACAATAACACAGAGCCAAATGGGTCATTTCAGGATACAGGGACATTGAGTTCCCCTGAACACTGATACTGCTATTGTAAAGCTGGACTGTCTCACCTTACACTCACTATGGACAGTTTTGCAATGGTGCTCAATGAATCTGCACACGTCCCTTTTTCAGTTTCACTCCACTGGGGGGGATTCAGATGAGTTGTGAAGTTGCATGAGACTTGAGAACTTGACTTGGCTGCCATATCCTGATCCATAAGACTATAAACTGTATGTACTTTCTCAGATTTGTACCTTCTCTCCTGCTGCTGTGATGTTTTATGGGCTCAGTAAGCCGCTCTTAAAACAGCCTGTCATCGTCTGAGCACAATTAAAATAATAAGCATCTAATATTGAGAGTCATTACAAGGGGGCTCTTAAATGACAGAGCCGGTAACCACAATGTGACTCAGTACACACACACACACACACACACACACACACACACACACACACACTCACACACACAGGCGGGAGTAATTAAATCTCCCGGCTCAGTATAGTGAACAGTCCCACTGCTAGATTCATGTCCTGACATGTTCCCTGACCTCAGCATGAAGGGAAGCAGCTTGGGGCATGATTGCACACTTTAATAAGTTGTATCTGTGACTTAGTGTATGGGCTACAACGCGCTGCTGGCGGCATTTCATTTGAGTGTTTTTAGAAGGAAGAAGTCTAATTTTCGAAGGGTATCTTACCTTTAATAAAGTTTCAAACAGATACAACTTTTGCGAGGGGATTGGTGATTGACATAAGCTGCTTTTGAAATAAGCTTTTTTCCCTTTTCGGTGCTTGTGTTGCCCTCTCCTCCAGCTACAGCACAATGTGCAACATGAAAGCCAGCCACTTCAGAGAGCTTGTTGAGCTTTCAACTTCAACATGCGCCTCCTGAGACCTCCACTCACTGTCAGAGTCCTCAGAACAAAGCACACCATCCACACGGCTGCTGCTGGAAACAGTGGGCTGCAGCCTGTTTGTGTGTGTGTGTGTGTGTGAGAGAGAGAGAGAAAGAGAGGGAGAGATAGTTGGTGGGGAGGGCATAACGCATTAATGCATGGAGATATTGTTTCATAAGGTTGCTGTTTATCCTTGTTTGGCTTCCAACTTGACTGGCAAAGTTACTAGTAAAGTCACGTTGCCTTGGATGGCTGTGTTGCTGTGCAATTACCATTACACACAGTGTGTTAGTCATAGAGTTCATGAGAAAATACATCAAATACGAGGTTTATCCTGTCAAAATGGACTGAAAACTCATGGTATTGCAATAATGCATTGTATTACAAAGTACAACAACTCGGCCTCGACGAATGTGAACTGTATCAACTGTTGTGTTTGTTTATGAACTAACTAACTAACAGCATTCATGTAATTTTGTGTGTGTGTGTGTGTGTGTGTGTGTGTACAGTAGGCATGTGATATGTGGCCTGATTCTCCAGGGCCTGAGGGGGGGGGTTTGATTTAAACATGCACACACACCATGTCAAAAACACAGAATGACACTTTCAGAAGGACACACAGTCCCTCGGGACCACTTCCTCACATTTCAACACTGTACGTGTAGCAATGCACATCTGCGAGTACGAACCCGTGAGCACAGAAGCAAGCCCTCGCTCATGCACACACGCACATAAATAACATGCAATGTATATAATCACCCGCCCTTTGTTTAGTTTTCCTTCACATCATTGTCAGCAGTTCTGTCGGTCTATTGTTTGTACAAACTGCAAATCATATCCTGTAATGCAACTCAATCTGTGGGTAAAGTGGATCGCCGGGAAAAGGAAAATACTACGGCAGAGGTTGAAAGCAGAAATGACTAAGAGGATTATGAACACACCTAACAAAATTCATGCTCATTTACTCTAATTTTTCCCTTCCTTTTATGTTGTCCTTGGCTCGGACGCAAACACATCTTCAAAGAGAGCAGTTGACCCGTGTCCCGCTCCCTTCCACCCACCCACATAAACACGAGTCACCCTGTACCCCTGGCCAACACACTTTTTGTTTTGTTTGTAAATCTGAAGATGGACACATCAAAGCCCTTTGTTGGGCGAGCGTGACCTGGCCTGACCGCTATGCCTGGAACCCAAACCGCCACTTTAAACAAGCAGCCTCCAAGCTATGACTTTGGTCACCTGTCTCACCACAGCCTAAAGGGGGTGGCGGGGGGGGGGTGATGGAGAAGAGGTGGAGCTGGGAGAAGGTGGTCTCTCTTTTTTTTCCTCTTCTCACACACCTGCGGTTTCCTTTGCGCTCCTCGGGTTCCTGTCCTCCTGTCTCTTCTCATACATGTAGTCCTCTTCTCACCTCCTCTCTCCCCCCTCCCTCTTCCCCCCTCCATCCCTCTCTCCTCGCCTCATCTGGGCAGCATTAGCGGGGTCGGTGTCACGCATGGCTCTGATAGGCGAGCAGCAGTGTGGAGACATGCAAAGTGTGCCAGTGGAAAATTCTCCCCTCAACCCTAAACCCCAAGCCCCAAACCCAGACCACAACAATACTGCCACCTGGCTCTGCTTGGACTGGAAGACCGAGGAGCTGTCCAAGAAAGAGAGAGAGAGACATAGCGAGACAGAGAGAGAGAGATGCACGACTTTGCCGAACACAGAGTGCTGTGAGTGGTGGAGGGAGCCGAAAGGAGGCGGGTCCCGACCTGTCACTCAGGTTGATGCATTAATCTGTTGACAAGTCCAGCTGCTCCCCCAGCTCAAGCCTTCCCAGAGAGGCTCTGCTCACAGCAAATTGGCCGTCCTCTCCAGTCAGAGCTGGCTGACTCAGATCTATGGGCTTAGCTGTTACCTGAGGCAAGGCAGGCCAAGAGGCCGCCTCCCTTCCAGCCCGCTTCCCTAAATTATAGCCCTGCTTGGCTTCATAGCGCCCGAGGCCATGTGTGTACAAACGCACAGGCTAACTCACTGCTGTACACACTTGCTGTACACACATACATGCACACACACACACACAGACAGTGAAAAACAGAGAGAGAAAGAAAGAGAGCGAGAGAGCCCTTTTTTCGTCCACTTATCTTCGAACAGAGTGTCCTAGATTAGCAGTTCCAGTGGCCTTGGACGTCCTCCCCCTGAGACAAAGCTGTATGCTGTAATTATCCTGTAATGGCTGCTAGCAGTAAATGCTACACTGACAGAAAAAAAGGTACAGCCCCAGCAACAAACGCAGCAACTCTGTACCTTTTTTTCTGAGAGTGTACTGAGAGTGTACTTCAGAGACAGGCCTCTGGGCATTCCCACACACTGCCCACTAACAGTACAGCAACAACTGTTGTCCAGACTCTGAGGAAGCACAATGTGTGTAAAGCATGAGTGGATTGTAGAATAGATGGTGGTCTTTATTTATTCCTGATGTGTTTTCCCACCGATATGTCTCACAATATTAACATTTTTTACTCTGTAATGTCTTGTCTCTGTGTTGGAACTGCACTTGTGGAGTGATTTTAGCAAATATTAAAAATCATTCTGGTTTCTAAAATGAACAACAATCAAGTCAAATAAAGTTTTTCCTTCATTTAGAAAAGGAGGTGTGACGTAGATTTAAGCTGCCCGTCTGAACATCATAATTGTCTGTGTCTGTCTCAGTCTGTGTCTAAATTACATGTATTGTCTAGATGATGCTTGATTCTTTTTGTGTCTCATGATAAGTCAAATACATATAGGATAATTGGTTAAGATGGTGAGCAGTGGGCCCTGGGACAGCTGCAGCCCATCAGCAATCATCCTGGTGGTCTACAAAAGAAGCAGGGAAGACCACACAAGAGCTCACAGCCCATCTGACCCGAGTCACACAGGCACTACTTCTTAAATGCCCCCAGGAAGGGCCCAGATCCTTGCTCCCTTACTCACTGGCGGGACCCAGCAGGTCTACTACTCCCTGTCCATGGAAAAAGTCTCGGAATCCAACTTGACAGGTTACACCACTGGATTGGCCTCTCTGGCTCGGTCCTAATTGGCTCAGGTCCTACTTAACTGTCCGGGACCACGATATTGCGATATCATTTTTTCTCAGAATGACAGTTTTAGGTCCCCTTCTATTCAATTTGTTGTACATGCCATCTTCCACTTACATCTTCCACTTGCTGACATTATTAATAAATACAATATCTCCTTTCATCAATACGCTGATGACACACAGATATACGTATATGTCGCTTTCAATTACCTCATTACTACAGTGTGCTGATGAAATGACTCTGTGGATGTCTCAGAACTTCCTACAACAAAACAAAGGCAAGACTGAAATTCTGGTTACTGGAAACGAAACACAGAGGCAGAACGTATTGGTTCATCTTGACTCTCAATCATAAAAACCATGTCAAGAATCTCATTCATAGTGATCTCAGCACCACATCGGTAATATCTGTAAAACAGCATACTATGCGTAACGTCTCCAGAGTTCGGATGCTGTCCCCAGCTGACTTGGAGAAACTTGTCCATGCCTTTGTGTCATCAAGACTTGACTACTGTAACTCTACCAAAGGTCTACCAAAAGACTCTACAGCATCTCTACAACGCCAAGGTTCTCACTCTGGGACTCTCTTCCAGAAAACCTGAGAGCAATTGATTCAATTAATACCTTTAAAAACAACATAAAAACACACTTATTTAAATTGGCTTTTAAGTAGTCAATTGGCTTCTTCTGTGCTCTTTTTACTGCTCTCTCTGCTGCTGCTCTTTTTTTTTTTGCTCTATTTTTTAATGTATTGTTGCTCTTTTGATCTTTTCATGTTTTATTGTTTAATCCCGTCTGTATTCTTTTATTTTTATTGTTGTGAAGCACTTTGTGAACTTTGTCTGAAAAGCAGAGACATACAGTAGTAGCCCAGTAGATGGGACTCAATTCTATTTCTAGCCAAATTCTAACTTAAAAAGTCATTTCAACCCATGCAGGATCGAACTAACAGTCTCCATGCCTTTATGGTCATACGTTAGAGCTAATAGGATCAGTTATCTTATATTTACATTCATATTTATTCATATTTCATCCACCCTACTACTAAACCTCACAATTTAACATTCCTATTTCACCACAAGATGTGAATAAAATGTGTCAAATTCCTCAAATTGTGTATATAGCACAATTATAGGTACATATAAATGGTATAGAAACTATAAATGTCATCAGACATCACTGAGGAGAAAACGTGTTAAAGTTGCAGGTCAGTTGTGTGTGTAGCTGTGCAGAGGTATGTGAACAGTACTTCTTCCAGTGACACTGAGCAAAGTGGCACAGACATTTGCCTTTCATTAGAGTCTGATTGTTTCCCAAGCCCTGTCCGTTATTGTTCTCCAGCCACATCAAACGCGACCGCAGAGCTGTGTTCCTTTGCTTCTTATTCTTTAAAAGGAAAACAGCACAGGTTCAGAACATATTAGCGAGGTCTGTTTCCACCTCTCACAACAATAGCGCTATACGGAAAGATACTTTATGTATGAGCAATGTACCATATCAGAACTTCATGTTTTTTTTAAAACCTTTTCCCTACATCCCACCTCAACTGTACATAATCCATAGACCACCTCCCATTACTTTGATAACATGTACATTTGGGGCAGGGTATATTTAGACAGTGGTGGCTGCATGCTCTGTGATTTCTGGGCGCTGAAGTTCAAACTAGTTCAAACTGTTACCTCTTGTTGCCATTTGGAGCTGCCAACGTGTGAAGTTGCCGAGTGCAGCTTTAAAGAAAAGTTGCCTCATGCTTGATCACACTAGCTGTACACACTAGTACCAACTCAGTAAATGCTGCTTTGCGTTCACATAACACTAGAGACATGGTTTCTGTTCCAGTGCAAACTATTTTCTCCCTGCTATGAGCTTTGATTACAAATGTACCTACTTTCTGGGACCACAGTTCCAGTTATGGTCTGGAAAGAATAATGAATCTCTATTTCCCTACAGAAATTAAACACTGCTAAATTCCTGATGATAGATTACTGCTTCACATTCTGTCAGTGGACTTGATTGACCTTTAGCTGCAAGTATTGCATGGAGACCTTCACATCAACGGCGATAGCCAGCTCGACTCCAAATGTAATTATTTATCCGATTTTCTCAAGTGTGATGAGACAGGTCGACTTATCCTATTTCAGACCCGTTTCACAACCTATGATTTACAATTGGCCGGTTAGTAGATTTGGATGCGGCAGTAATTAAACTTTGCTATGCTTGTGAGCGTGTTGAGAAGGAGAGAGAGGGAGATAGAGACATGGAGGGGGCAGAGAGACAGACGCAGACAGACAGAGAATGTGTGTACAGTAGTGCTCCCGAGGTCTGGCGTCTTTGATGTCGGCCGAGTAGTGCCCACATGTCCAGCCCCTCTCTGCCAGGAAATTTCAATTCCGTCCCCCCGGAGCCCCGCTGACTGCTGGGAGAAACCGTCTCTTTTTGATGTTCTAAAGAGGGATCTCCAATGTAATTTAGCCTTTCATCTCTTCCCGTCTCTTTTGTCTGTGATTCATCCAGACTTTGGCGAAGTTACCAACCTTTTTTCGCGAGTCCAAAGTAATATTATGCAGCTTTTTTTAAAAGTAAACATCACCCGAGACGGAGCGGGAGAGATGTCTGAAACAATAGACGGAAGGCTAGGGCATATGTTTAGTCTCAATCCCTGCAATCATTTTATCCATCATCAGTGACGCATGGTCATTATTTCTTCTATTATTGTTTCTGAAAGAGGGATTGAAATCCTTCATATATGTTTATTGCAAAACAGAGATTTTGCGATTCTGTCATTATGGGTGTAAACAATGTGACCACACTGACCTTGAGGAAGCAAATACGCTACAAAAGTAATACTCCTTTCCCCCTCTCACTTTTTCAACAAGTGCAGCTCTGAGAACCCCTGTTTGGACCGTAACTGCGCTGCTTCTCGAGCTCCAACATCTGTCTTATTTCTTTTGTGCGGAGGGAGCGCTTGGCACCGCTCTGCCTTGGAGAACATACAGTTTCTGTTTTTATACGCTACCAAAAAAGAAACCAGCTTCTCGGGGATTCATAAGCAATTTGCCGTTGGGGCCAGGCACAAACAGCTGTTTTGTGTTGCCCTCCACTTGCTCTGTGTTTTATTAATCAGCCCTTGGTTCACCCTGGTGATTTATGGCCTGATACAGTCACAGTCCTGCATGGGACTGAACAGGAGAGAACACAAAGGGACAACAGGATTGGCTGGGGTGTTTGCTTTTGCACAAAGTTGGATTAATGTTCAACCGGCTGTTGTTTGGCTAAAGGGAAGATTGCTTTTCAAGTGTGCACCCCCACCACTGCCCTTCCACCCACCCATTACCACCACCACCATCCCTCTACCCCCCCCCCCCCCTTCTCTATAACTTATGTTAGCAACATTCGCGGAGTTGAGTGGGAGGTGCGGGCGGTAAAACCAGATCCAGCGCTCACTGTTTAAACGTGTTTTATGATTTGGTTTATTTCTTTATGGGCTCGGTGACTGGGTGAAATAGCTTCGCCAATGAGGCAAAATGAAGGAATCTAACCAAAAGAGATCGTCTGATTACTTTGGAGTCAAGTGGATTGTTGTGGTGTAACCGCAGCGTCCATGCATCTGTTGACAATGTTTTACTTTGTGTTATGTTTTTCCCTTAACCGCTAGTCCTGGGGGCAGGTTGTGAGGTGAACGACAAGTCTGGCTCTGGTTGACCCGGGTGTGCATTAGGCTCGTCACCTCTGACTCTCTCCACAGAGGAGGTTAAACAGCCTCTTTGTAACTCTACAACCCATAAAGTAGAATAGACCAGCCCTAATAACAGTGATGGACAACGCTTCAACAAAGCTTCTCCGGGGTGGGAGAGCTGCCCTTGACTTAAAATGCACTCTAAAAGATGCAGAGAGCATGAGCCGCCTGCTGCAACGCATAGTCACAACAAACAATGTGATTAACAGGTTTTGGAGGTCAGTGGAAAGCGATGATGAGTGATGATTGGATGGACTAGATTTGACAGTGTGCAGGTATGTCCTCATACCCTAAGCCAAATAACACCAGTCCATCCATCACTGAGTTGCGTTGCTCCTAATTGCGTACGATTGGACCGCGCAGTTGGGGGATTTGTTTTGAGTTAGCGTCAACCTGAAACATATGGAGGACTATAATTTCTTGGCAGGCTTATGCGGCGAGTGCCTGACCCCCTTCCTCTGGTTCTTTTGTTCGGAGGGCTCGGAGGTATCAGGGGATTGCTTATCACTCTGACACAGGATGCCAGCAGGGGTTCATGGTGCAAGAGGGGAAGTGACAGTGTGGCGCTCGCTTGTTTTTATAGGGAATGAGGCGGTGTTGTGACACATGGCTGTGCACCTCAACGAAAACAGGAACAGCAATGACGTCCCCAAAGATTGTTAACCGCATGAATTTGTATTATTTTCTGCAGTATGTCTGATAAACACGGTGATAGTGACAAGTTGTCCAAATCGTTGCGTCACTATAGAATAATAGTTATTTTTATATTGGCATTCTGGCTTTTTTCTTCGAAACTGTGCAGCAGAGCAAGAACTTCCAGAAAGATGAAGAGAGGTTGACGTAGTGGGCAGACACTAAGCGTAAGGGTTTTGGGTGTATGTGTCTGGTGAAGGGATGTGGTTCTCAGGTCAGGCTCAGGCGGGGGGGGGTGATAATCTCCCTCCATCACAGGTGCATTTCCCTCGAGTGTCTGTGGTTTTACACACGAATCACACAGCTGTGTGTGTTTGTGCTCACTCTGCAACAAAGAGAACAGACAGCTGCTGGAGCTTCAGTGAAAAGTGTGATTGCCGTTTTGCCAGGACAATGACCAAACTGATTTGTGTAAGATGTGAGGAAATGCACACCTGACTGAAATAGACTCGTGCATAGACGTACTACTGTGAACTGCAGATGGCCAAGAGGTCCTATCACTTGAGATCGTGGCTATATTAAGCAATAAGAGGTTAAAGTCCTAAATGTCTTGGATGCCAAGATGAAAACTAAATAAAAAGCTGTCCAGGAAGAAGCGTCTCATTTCATGTGCAAAAGTCTAGTAGCTCATAAATCACAGCTGAACATGTTTGTCTTGTGACTGGTCCCCGCAGAATGGAGGACAAGGGTTAGGGCTGGTCAAACGTCTCCACCCCCATGACCTCTTGACCTCTGATCCCTGTGACCTCTTAGACTTAAGGGGGGGTCAGGGGTTTGACCCCATCCGCTTTAGCTCAGCAGGCTAATGGCCTGCCACTGTCACTGGCTGCCATGGTCTGACAGCTCTATATGAGGCCTTATCACACCGGGCAAACTGGGGGGCTGAGCCAAGGGGCAGGCAGTCGGGTTTTCAGTGTGTGTGTGTGTGTGTGTGTGTGTGTGTGTGTACATGTATTATGCATGTCTGTACTCTGCGGCTCTGCATGCAGATACAGTAGCGTGGCGTAACAACAGTGATTTCTGTTCTGTTGGAACCACACATGAACACAGACGCCACAGTTACACACATGAACACAGAGGGCTTGTGTGATTATATTATATTGGGTGAACATGTGGAAGCGTGTAACCCACAGAATATTAAAACAAGGACCACTGTGGTGGTTGTTACATGAATGTCAACGCAGAAGGAGAATTGGGTGTTTGTGTGTGTGTGTGTGTGTGTGTGTGTGTGTGTGTGTGAAGAGGTCCTGTGATGCCCAACAATGGTTTCTCTTCATCTGGTCATGTGGCGTGTGTGTGTGTGTATGTGTGTGTTTGGAAGAGTGTTTGAGTGTGTCCCTTGCGGTGCAGCTTGGTCACATGAAAATAGTGCTAATGAGGGACCACTGTTCACAATGGACACCAGTGGTCAGACCTCTGCTGCACAGGCGCTGCCACGGAGAAGAAAGCCCGGGCCGAGGGGGAACAATGACAGCGGGGCAAGGTTTTCACCAGGTCCACGCACCCTGCCCCGTCATGTGAGAGAGGTCGCGGGGGTTCAACGCATCGAGAGACAGAGAGAGCGGGGGAGCCGAGCCGTGAGAGGGGATGAGCTCGGACTTGTGACTTTTCAAACCGTGGATGGACACCACTTGTTGATTTTAAAGTAATCTGTGAGATTCTTTGCTGCGGTGTTGTTGCGCTAACTTGGCGATCAAACGGCGTGACCGCTAACTAACGTGACGTCTTCTTGTCTTTCCTCGGATTTTCTGTTGACGAACGTTCGAGTTTCTGCAGGTACCGCTCTAATCTTTGTCCCGCTCAGCCATGGTGGTGGCTGGCGCTGCTCGTGCTAACCCACCCAGTTCTTCCTCTGTTTATTCCAAACACGCCCGCTGTTGCTGCTTCCAGTAAAGGCAAACCCATCACTTCCTGTGCACAAGGGTGTTTTAACTGTAAAGACCTACCGCACTAGCAAATGTAAAAAAAAACGTTCATGAACGGGGTAGAAGGTAGAATGTCCTGGATTATTAATGGGATTAGTCAACAGTGCAAGGAAGGGATGTTACCCACTTGTCATGCTGTCAAGGGCAACAGGATATCAGCTTTACCATGAAGCATGACTTTTCTGGTAACAGGTATATCTCCGTGTCAGAGAGGTAACACTGTATACTTCAGCTGGTAATCTCATGCCGTGTGTTAGGTCATTTGTCTTGAGACGGTGCACGGGGGCCAGACATAATGCCTCGGGGAATGCACAGGAACTGTCAAATCTAAGGTAAAGGGGGGTTTTTGTTGGAGGGGTACAATGGAAGAATACCAGAGTGTGAAACCAGAGGTCTTGGAAAGCGCACACGCAGTTACACACATGCACACACACACACACTCATAGACACAAACATACAGACAGTTCAGGCCCTGTTGAGTCAGCCAGTAATCACAGTCCCATTAGGAGTCTTTTGCCATAGGAGGGTTGTTTTAAAAACCCCTAATCCCTTGTCCCAGTGGGGGGCTTGTTCTGGCCACAGCCCAGGACCCAGGTGATACAATATAAGAGGGCAGTGCATGTTATTTGTGTCTGTGTGTGTGTGTGTGTGTGTGTGTGCGTGTGTGCGTGTGTGTGTGTGTCTGGTTGGCTCGCAAAGTTTCTCACTGGACCCGAGCCAGCTGACAGCGTTTGGCAGCGCCTGTCGAGTTTTTGTGTGAAAACTTTCCTCTGCCAGAGAAGCAAACACACTGTGTAATTGTTGTTCGTGTCAGACACAATCTACTACAATATACAATTATTGCAGCCAGATGAAGATTTTTTATTTTTTTTATTTTTTTTGTTCGAGTCATTTTTGAAAACAAACGGTCTCGGGGTATTTTGTCTCTTGTTTGCACTTTGCGGTGCCTAATTAGAGAGCCAGATTAAAGTGACCAGCATGACTCAAGAGGAGCCGTCTCATCCCCGGGTCCCCTTCGCGCTGGAGCAGATCCACTCACTTTAATTGCCAGTCTTCATTCATTCATTTTTTTTGTTTCACTCAAAGTGCTGCACGGTCACATGACGGGGGGATTAGCTGCTACTCACGGTCACGGTTGGAGCTGTAAAGATCACACGGGCTTCTGAAACACTGATAACACACACCACACACACACACACACACACACACACACACACACACACACCAAGCTCTTTCTCTCGTCTCGTTAACGCATCATCGTCCTGCCTGTCGCAACACTGAAACGAAGGCCGGTGAAGATGTTATTTTTTTAAATTTTTCAAACTGCATATTTATGAATCCCCGAGTCAATGTGGAGGGAATAGAAAATGCAAATGTTAAACAAAAGACAGTTGTGCGGAGGAGGAAATTGATATCATGCATATAGACTCATTCTGTTACTGACTCCCCTGAACCCTCCGACTCCTTCCCCGAGTCCAAGTGTGCACGCCTCCCCCCCCCCCCCCCCCCCCCCCCCCCTCTTTTTTTTTTTTTTTCCTGCTGTAACTCTGCTCTTCCGTATGAAACACCAGATCCTCCACGGAAACAGATGCAGTTAGTCCATAGCACACTGGTCAATACAGAAAGGAGACCTAAGAGAATGATTGCTCCTTGGCAGTATTTCTGCTAATGAAAACCATACAGAATTCCTCTGGCCAGGGGGAAGATGTGCAGTGGAAACAGTAGATGAGCCCGAGGCCATGAGTGATACATTACTGCCTAACCTTGGGGGGGGTGGGGGGGGTCGGGGGGGGGGGGGGGGGACTGCTTGGCTGACAGTGGGATCAGAATACTGCAATCAATGCCACATGCCACAAGGAGCGAACGCATGCACAGCGGGAATCCATCAAAGCCCCCTTCATGACAAGACAGTCGTAAAGTTTACGTTTGTGCCGAGAAACGTCTTGATACGAGGGGCTGGGGGGGGTTTGCTGCGTGTGAAGGCGGATGTATGCGCTGCAACAGAAGAAGAAAAAAAAAGAGCGGATAGAAAAAGGAGTGGGGTGAGAAGTTAGCTATTAAAACCATGTGCTTGGGGCAACGCCATGCAGCCGCGGGTGTGCCAGGAAGGAGGGATGGCAGAGGGGGGGGGAGGGGGGAAGGGGGGAGTTTGCCAGCCTGTGCGTTGGCAAGGCGCTCTGCAGAGACTGCCGGTTTCAATTAGGGAGAGAAGTGACAAAAAAAAAGCTGGGGGGGGGAGGCAAAGGAGGATGGAGGAGGGAGGAGGATGGCCTGGCAAACCTTGGTCATGGGGATGTGGAAATAAACTTTTACATCCCCAGCTGTTTCATAGTGCCATTTACTACAGAGCAGGTGCAAGGCTATTAAAATCTCCCTTTACTAGTAAAAAAATCGCATCAGAATGAAGAGCACAGCCGGTCCGCGTGACGACAAATAAGCAGCCGTAACAGGGCAGTAGCAGGCGAAGATGAGAAGCGAAAAGGGGGGGGGGGGAGGGAGGAGAGGTGTGGGGGAGTGGAGGAGTAATCTCCCAGGGTCGAGGGTCAGCGGCGCCAGAGGTGAATCACCCCGGGTTCGCGAAACATTTATCTGGTGTTTTAGAAAAAAAAGTTTTTGCGTCTTTATCAAGCGCTTCGATTGCGTGCAACGCGAGCAACGCACTTCATGCCCCTCATACACACACGTGAACACACACACACACACACACACACACAGAGAAAACACGCCAGGCACTCCCTCTCACGCAAAGAGGCGCGATTGTGTCAGCAGCAGCAGCAGCAGCAGCAGCAGCACCGGGCGTCCTGCCAACAGGAGTAGGGGGGGAGTGAAAGAGTTTGTGTGGGGGGGGGGAGGAGGTCCACAGGTGCTGAGCCTTAAGCCTGGAGGGGGAGGAGGAGGAGGAGTTGGTTGGGGGAGTAGAAAAATCTGAAAAAAAAAGGACACATTAGGAAAGAGGAGAAGAGAGCCAGCACCTCCCCTGACTAACCTTCCTCTGTGGGGATGGGCAAATGAGGGCCAGGCCCGGCAACACACACACACACACACACACACACACACACACACACACACTTTAATGAGTCCATAACAGAGAGTGGCCTCTAACAGGACACAGGGGCCACGGGCACGCCAGGGCCCATGACAGACGGAGCCGGAGGGGGATAGCGTGACATCCGAATGTGTCAACAAAAGGAACTGAAGCGTTTTCTAAAGACATCCGAGCCATGACATATGCTCGCCCGCTTGCATGATTAATGCTTTCCATGAGCTTTTCCAAAATGTGAGAGAGAGAGAGAGAGAGAGAGAGAGAGAGAGAAACAAGAGCAATTCAACACGGAACGTTTCGTGTATTTCGAAAAAACTCCAAGTGTGAAGATTCTCTTTATTTCAGCTGTTGACTTTCTTGAACGCCGTTGCCCTCCCCCCTTTTTCTCCCTCTCTCACACACACACACACACACACGTAAAATGTACCCCTTTCAGAAAGAGTGAGAGGGAAAAAAAAAAAAACACACATCGGTGGATTGTATTTGCTCAGCAGAATTTAATATGAGCGAGTTGGAGGTGCTTTTCTTCTGGGGCCAATTCCCTGGAGACACATCCATCTCTGGGAGATGGTTGGGAGGACAAAGGAGGACTGCCCCCGAGGCTCAGCCAAGGCGTGTGCACACACACACACACACACACACACACACACACACGCACATGCACACACACACACACACAAACACAGCCCTCAGACAGAGACCGCCTTGTCTGACAACAACTACAGACTTGGTCAAATAGAGGAAGGAGGAGGGAGGGAGGGAGTGAGGGAGGGAGGGAGGGAGGGATGAGGAGTGGGGGCAGAGAGAAAGAAAGAGAAAGAGTTGAAAGAGAGATAGAGAGAGTTAAACAGAGATACACTATAAAGTAAATCTCCGTCTCAAAGAGAAAGCATTTAATAGAGGGGGGACATGGACAGAGAGGGAGTTAAAAGCAGGGGGAGGTTTCTACTGGTGCTAGTGAGTGAACACAGAGTGGGAGAGCGAGCGAGAGAGAGAGAGAGAGAGAGAGAGAGAGAGGAGGAAGGAGGGGCTGTAGTAAGTGGTAATGTCCCATGACAGCCTTGTCAGATTGAGGACGCAGCATGAAGACATGTTTATATGTAGAGTTGTGGCAGGCTTGTGTTGCCTTTCTGCCACCGCTTCACTCAGCCACCGTCGACGGCTCCGATCCTCTCAGGCGTCTGTCCGCTGACCTCCCAGGTGAAGAGTGTTGCTCTTACCACGCCCCGCAGAAAACACGGGATGAATTCACTTTTTTCACCCCGAATGAAGAAGCAACATCTCAAGAAAACCGAACACGGAAACCCCTTGAAATACACCCAACCAGCTCCCCTCAGCATATCAGAACCAACTGCAAACTATTATACAAATGCAATATGTAGTTTGGGGAATTGGGTAATTGTGTTTTGGTTAGTTGGTATACAAAGTTGCGTAATCACTGTAGTGTGAACCCTTGGAGAATTGGTATCCTGGAACAGCCCCTAGCTCCGCTTAGCTCATTTCCTGTTCCTGGCGAAGGCAATGAGGGATAATAAGCTATACGCTACGCTTACTGCTCTTGATGATGCGGTCACATGATTCCTCTAATACGGCAATCAGAGGAGGGGAGAATTAGAGGAGAAAGGGAAAGACCGAGAACTGTCTCGCCATCTCAAGAGATGAACGTGACGGATACAGCGAGTTCCTCCGGAGGGAGGAACTAGAAAGACGGTGTGTTGAAAACATGTCATCAAGACTACAGAATGAGATTTGACCCAAAGGAGATCGCTCATCTTCCTGTCTGAAGTGACAGCTTGAGTGCAGCACTCCTCTGGTGTGGCACGCTGTGGCGTAGGAAAGCCAGTCAGATATAAAAGCAGCAGCACCCTGGGGAGAACTGGCAAGACGGGCCGCTCTCCGCACAAACTTAAAAGATCGTATTTCTAGCCGAGGGGATCTGCAGCGCTGTCAGAGAGTCACTGACGGGCTGCAAAGAAAGACGAGCAGGCAGTACGCACCGTGCAGCACCGACTCTTATGTCTTTGTCAGAAAGTTATGGGTATTACTGCATACAGGAACACATAGAAATACTACAGGGACTATTGAGTACAGCAAAAAAACCAACACAAAATCACAAAATATGATCACACAGAAACCAACTTGTTAAATCAGAGATGTGAGTCATTTGCAATCACTCTTACAGCTTGAACCAAATGTGAGTGTGATCCTACATCCCCCCCACCTCCCCCCCCTCCTCCCCCCCACGGCACTCCCAAATCATAAACAGATCCAGAGTTGCTCCGCGGGGCCCTGGTGCTGCATGGGTCACATTTACCCCGGGCCGGGGCCGCAGATACCCATGACCAACCACATTACACACTTACCCAATTACCTAGCGAGGCTCGCATCTGACCGGGCAGGTGGGTGTGGTGAGAGCGACGGGCACGCACACACACACACACACACACACACACACACAGTATGGGGTTAGCGTCCGGCTACAGGGGTCACCGAGTGCACAGTGAGTGTGAGTGGATACTGAGAAAGTGTGTGCTGACTTGCGTCCAGGGCCTGGCCCGATCCCAGCTGGGTCGTAGCCACGATACAGGTGCCACACTAGATCATCACCCTGCCCCCTCCTCCCCCTCCTCCTCCCCCTCCCTCCCCCCCTGCAGCCCCTTCATATCCCCAGCCTCAGCCTCAGCTAGTGTGAGCCTCTGCAACAGGTGCAGTAGGTTAGGCTGCAGGCCCCAACACGCGAGGAAACAGATTGTTATTGTGGGGCCTTCCTTCCATCATCTCCTCTTTTCACTTTTTTTTTTTTTTTTTCCACCTCTCCTCGACAGCCCCGGGGAGCAATCGAGAAGTCCAACCTGAACGTGTAACTCGACTCTCCGCTCGGGAGTCCTCCTCTCCTGTATTGTGCAAGACGGCTGAAAAGAGGAGAGAAAAAGGGAGGATATGTTGCACACAAAGAGGGCTGGGCGATTTGACGATTTGTGTGTGTGTGTGTGTGTGTGTGTGTGTGTGTGTGTGTGTGTGTGCGGCGTGTGTGCATCCAGTGTATTTTAGGGGCAGTAAATAAGTAATAGGACCGTGTAATGATAGATTGGCAACCCTAAGGCTGGTACTGGTGCAATCAGTCGCAGGATTAGACACACTGCATTTACTCTCTAACAGATAGATTACCATTCATCTGTTAGTCTGCCAATAGAGACGTAAACAGGGGGTTGTCAGCGCGTGTTCGTGCGCACACACACACACACACACACACACACTGTATGCATGCACCTATATGTGTTTGCATGTGTGCATATACCTGTACCGTATAGTTACAGTAGTAGCAGTGCTTCTCAGTGCAGCCTGCTCTCTCTACTGTACGTGCTGTGCAGAGGGGAGCTGCTGCAGCCGACTGGGTCTCGCTATGAGAAATCCAGATGTGCTCGCTGGCTGCCAGTGAATGTCTTCAGCTGTGTATGACACTGTTGTTGGCCTCCTCGCACCGAGTGTAGACAGAGAAACGACGCCTCGGGGCAAGACTTTCTGCCCCCCCCCCCTCCCTCTCTCTCTCTCTCTCTCTCTCTCTCTCTCTCTCTCTCTCTCTCGTTTTTTTCTTTCACCATCCTCCTTTAACCCTCACACTTTTACCTCCTCTTCTCATCCCTTCCTCACCTCTCTCCTTTTTTTTTCTCTCTCTCTCTCTCTGTACTGCATCGTCTCCAAAGTCGTCGGTCTGACCGGCTCCACGAAGTCTGCCCCTATACCTTCCTCAGCACTGTCCCGGTCTCCCTCTCTCCCTCTCTCCCTCTCTCTCTCTCTCCCAGTCTGTCTCTCTCTCCCAGACAACACAGACACAATCATTTGCAGCCTGCATGGGGGTGACGTCCTGTCAAATGTCAGCTAAGAAGTGAGTCAAAGGAGTCTTTAAGGTTCAAAGGGATGGAGGTGTTTTGTTAATATCCGTGGTGCCAGAGACTACATCAAGTTAGTCATTGTTTTGAATGAGTAACGTCCCCCAAGGCTTCAGCATTGACATTTAAGACCGTGTGCTATGAAGCAAATACGTTCATACTGGTACACTAGCACAGTGGTTCTCCATCTTGTTGGAGGCATACAAGGCATAATACACTTTCACTGTAAACCAAACGGACCTGCTTGAAAGTGTCACACAGTCTTGTATCACCCTATAAAAGACGAATTGATGCTGCATCTGGGCCCAAACTGCATCGAGGAAGAACCAGAAGTTTGGAGGAAAGTTTGATTGTGATGGAATTTTATTGAAATCAATGGGGTTTTTTCAGTGCTCTACACAAAAATTGGTTATACAACTCACTTCGCGCCATGCACACCTCTGAGCCATGCCACACCACTGGAGAACTGCTGCTGTTAGCCTGTGGGATGCAACACGCATCAGCCTTGTGATAAGTGATAAGACTTGGAGATTGGATAGTGTCATTCTGCCCTCTGTTGGCAGAGAGATGCCACTGCAGGCAGCAATGAATTTTTCTCTGAAGTTGATGTATTTCCAGTAACACTTTTGATCATTTCATTGATGTGTGTTTTACCAGAGGCTGTGGTCAACTGATCATTTTCATTGATCAGTGTAAAACCAGCCAGTGGCACATAAGGAAAGCGCACACAATGATAAGCAACATGCTACAGAAAAATGCACTGGCATATCTATATACAGGGTTTTCAGTTTACTCTTCACAGATACAAGGATGCACTAGAATCCACCCAAACCCAAATACACACAGTCTTAAAATCACCCGAGCCTCATCTCAGAAACCCCTATGACCTCCTCCAGTCAGGTCATTTGTCACAGCTGTTGTTGGGCTGCTGAACAAGCTGAGCGACTCACTGAGTCAGACCAGACACAGCCGGCAGAACACCGTCTAGACGGAGAGCAGAGCCCTTCCTAGTATTGTTTGTTGGTGGTTAGCAGTGGGAGAAAAACAGGAAGAGATATGTGACTCAGCCAATACAACTGCGGGCCCAGAAGGTAACGTGCAAGCCCACTGGCTTCCTGCCGATAGATTTTGCGTGAGGCGGCAGGCTCATGTTATTTGATAATATGAGTCTATACATCATGGGATGTCACGTATACCTGGCTAACCCCATCACACCTGTTGATTGGCTGATCTCAGCAGCATGCACTACCCATGATCGACCACATGGTGGCAGCACTGGATAAAGAAATAGAGAGGAAATTCCATAGAGCACACTTCTCTCTCTCTCTCTCTTCTTCTCTCTCATCCTCTCTTTCTGGCTTCAGGTAATGACAGAAACCCTCAACCGATCTGTATCTCTGACTTGCATCTTACGTGGAGATGAGTAAAGTTTATGGATTCCCAGAACTATTTATATGGCACCTAACTTACTCTCTCCCCCGTGTTTGACCTTTGTCTGTTCCTGTCAGATCCATGTGACGGCATGCACACACACGCTGTCCACGGTAATGATGTCAGCCTCGCTGCTTCACCTTCATAAAAGGTCAGAGAACTCACAACATTTCTCACATTCTTGTTTGCCGCCGCCCCATCCTTCCACCACAAAGACAGTGGTAAATCTGCGTCGCAGACATAACATTAAGCAGTGATCATTTTCCCCCGGCAAGGTGGTTGTTTCACCTCAATGTTTGAGTTAGTGGCACTGTAATTATGTCAGACTTTACAGCTGAAACACAGGCTGTGACATTCCTCTGCCAGCTGGAGGTCTGCCTGTAAATCTGGTACCTTTACCTGAGGGGGAGGCTCCTCCCCAGCGCACACAAACCGCTAGAAACATCCATGTAGAATCGCAGGTGTATGTGCGTACACAAGGAGTGGATGTGATACGATTTGGTCGATCCTGCTGAAAAAATGAAAATATGTATTCATTTATTTGTTTATTCAATCACACTGATGTAGCCACAGCAGGGGACTGAGTGCAGGCCATGCCACAGTCCAATACTGTGATGACACTGTTGCTTTTCTTCCAGTGAGCTCTTTGGAAATTGTGTCTTTTGTTCGGCTGTCACATTATAAAAGGCGGTTTGGCAACCAGTCATTTCAGAGACATCGGGTTTGTGCTGGTGAATCATGACACTTAGCAATTTAGAATTTTCCACTGGGTAAATGAAGGTGTGACGTTTGAGGTTTCAAGCAGATAGAACAAATTATAGTCATTCATGTGAATATAACTGGTAATAGGACTGACGGATCTCCTAAAGTATGAAGGACGGCCATGTGGGCAACCCTGTGGATGCTGCTGCTCCAGTTTTTCACACTCTGAACCAATGTTTGTTGTGAGGAGGAGGAGGAGGACAGCAGCTCCAAAAGGTTGAGGTGGTGGGAAGAGACATCAGTGACACTGAGAGTGATGACAAGTGAACCTAACAATGTGCTCCTCACATTAATAACATAATGATCATATAAGAATTTAATCTGTATCAGGAAATGGTGATCAAAATTATTAAATGAAATCATACAGCTGTTATAGTGATATGATCCAATACAATGCCATAAAATAACATATACAATATATACAATACAATATGATGCAATCATATCATTATGGTCTATTCACAACTTCATCATTATAGACTCTAGAAACATGGGATGGACCTTCTGGGGAAGCCATGATATTACATATGTTTTAGCACGATGAACTAACTTGACAAGACACCATAAACCACATTCCACCACCAAATGGAAATCTGAACCTTTACCTGGGGGTTTTCCTCTCCAAGCCCATAGGAACTACTAGAGTAAAACCACACAAGCACATACACATACACATACGCACGCACATGCACATGCACATGCACATGCACATACACAAGAGGTTTCTAGATCATCTACAAGATAAATGCCCCCAAGCCTACTCCAACCAGTTTATGACTAAGCAGAAAATCTAGGCTACAGCCGAGCCCTCTACTCTTCCACTGTAAACGTACACCCTCCATTGAACATAATTCAATGGTCTCAGTGATCCCCGCGTATGAAGGGGAAGATTACACCAGGCAGGTGTTGTGGGAATGGAGCACAAAGGTTCTTTTAAGTTCCAATCCACTGAGGAATTCGCCATCAACACACAGATTTGCAGATTAAAACTTCTGAGAAGGCCCACTTAACGTTCCCCTTGCAGCATGACAGGGGTGAGCAAGTATGCCACTTATAAACGTCAAACAAGCTGGTGGCCATTCCCCTCCTCAAGGTCACAGGATCTCCCCGGTGGACGGGATGGAGAGGGAGAGAGAGAGCGAGAGGCCCCCGGAGTTAGGCATGGTCTGGGGCCAGGGGATTTGAGCCATGACCGTGTGCGGGGTCTGCCTCTGAGTCATGAAGACTCGGGATGCCAATCGAACCCAGAAACCCGATGTGTCATTACAGCTCTATTAGAGTATGTTGATGTAGTTGGTAACGGAGAATGTTCTAGGTCTACAGTGTGTGGGGTGTAAAGCTCAGGGATATGCCATTACCGCACCACTCCTGCCCCGGACTGTAACTGTATCCAGGTGGATAGCATGGCCGATGTGCCCGCCGCCAACATGTCCCTTATAGGACATGCATTAGGAAGGATTACTCTGTCCGTCCTTCATTGCCTGAGTGATTTAGGTCGTAGTGTATTGATGGTCATACTAGCCTGCTGAAAATACCTCAGCAGGATTTCATGTACAACTTCACAACTATACAATCATACATCTACGGAATGAGATTGAATGTGATTATTATTGCATTTAACTGTTCCTGTCATCTGGTCAACTCTTTCACCAAGCGGGGAGAACAAGGCTGGATCACTGGCTGAGGAGATGAGCGCGGTACCGTGCCACGTGGCTGGCTAAGTGAAGAGTGTTAGCCGGCTGTTGGCAGCCTCGGAAGGAGGCGGCTGCCTTCCAGTCGACACTCAGGAAACAAATGTCCCTTGTGCTGGGATGAATCTCAATTATTAAATTATTAAAGGATTCAATTCCAAATCGTGGAATTCAAATACTCTGCTGGCACAAATCCTATAGAAAGCTTTGTGTACATAACCAAGACAATGAATAGGCTCATCCTCCATCCAACACTGTTCCGATCAGGTTTCCTCCACCTGGCCACCCCCAGGACAACAAGGAAGAAAATCTCCACATTACCTCACACAACAGTGTCAATATTTATGATGTACCGCTCGCTAGACGACTCGGGGTGTGCTTAGATTTACGTCCTCTCACCACTGTTCCACAGCAAACAGTCAATTCGCAGAGACTACAAAGCCAAAGTGGCGTGCCCAACCCTCAGGGCTGGTGGACCCACTGAACCCTTCAGCTCTGGAGCAGGAGCACTTAGCGCTGGAAAGAGGGGGCGACTCCACTGCTCTTAGTCCTGTATCGCTGCGCTGCTATTCTGCTGCCCTGATGTCTCTTGGGGTTCAGCGAGACAGAGAGAGGAAGACTGCAGGAGACCACGACGGTGTCAAAACACATTACTATAGCCGCGGCGAGGAAAACAGCCCTTAATCTTGCAACTGGACCGACTGGACCTCACAGAGAGAAAGAGAAAGGGAAAACAGAGAGTGAGTGGCAAAAGAGAAAGAAAAGAATAGAGACAAATTGTTTTGCCTATTGTTTTGACAGACAAACAGTGGCACGGGGGTTGAGAAATCTCTGATGCGCTCGGAGCGGAGCGTCGTTTTTCCTATTGGACTCCTCTGAATGTTTCCAAACCGAGGTCCAAACGAATGAAGAGTGCAAAGTGAGAAATGAAAGCTGCTCGTGAATCCCTCTGGATGGCAATTACAGCAAAGAAAAGCAATAATCTCCCGCCGTTATTACCTCAATATGCCGTACAGCTGTCTGTTTCAAGAGAAAAATCATGGTGTTGCATCCATTATCTTTCTGGCTTGATCAAAAAAACAAAAACACTGAAAGGATGTTTGTTTTGCTTCGTTCGCACCTCTTAGTCACGTATCTCTCCTGTTTTTTCGCTCATTCTGGCCGCGTGTCTAAAAGGCAGATGACCTCATGCGGTTTAAAACAGGCCATTCGACATGTGAATGGCTGGAAAACTCTTTCAACAGTCTGTATGCGTTGCCATCATGTCCCCCCCCCCCCGCCCCCACTCCTCCCCGGCACCCCTTGGCCTGGATCTGCAAAGCACGGCTCAACCCAGCACCCTGTTCTCGGAGATAAGCTAAGCAAAAGGGCGATAACCCGGCCTGTACGCTGATCCTCGGGGAGAAAGCCCCCCCCCGAGCACCCACCCCGGGGGAGCTTGTAATCAGGTGTGCTGCACGCCGATCCACTCGACATGCACTCGACACACGGACTACTCCACACATCCTCGATACACACGGTCAGCCTTGCGGCCGCCAGCAGCCATCACTCGCACTCACACATCCCAGCAACACCTCCTCAGACCGGCCCGACACCTCCACGGCGGCAAGGTGTAAATCCACTAGCTGCTGTGGTGGAGAGAGAGGAGCAGGCAACACACACACACACACACACACACACACACCGTGACCCCCCCTCCCGTCTGCAGGCCTTACGGGGATGGGAATGATGGGACGACCTGGAGCTGCGTCCACACCCTCAGGTTGCATCGGGGTGGTGACCTCAGCGCTATTGCCCCTATTGCCTTTTTTTCCAGAGATCCATGAGTCAGAACATCATCAGCACTGCACACTACACTACTGCTATTCAAGGCCTGCAAAACGTCTGCCACTGCCCCACCCTTTTTTCCCCCCCCTCCCCTGTTCAGGGACTCCTCACATACACAGGCAAAGCTGCAAACACCCAAACACACGGCGTGGTTGCTCTGGTTTTACAGGACAAAGCAACACAACACATCTAATTTGCTTTGTTTGGCACTTATTTTAAATTAAAAAAAATTAAAAAACACGACGCGATGGAAAGTTTCACTGTGACGTTTTGACATCTGACTTATCGACTAGGGGACGTTTTTCCAAAAGCCACAATCATGCAACATTTGACACGGGGGCACACGGCTCCGTCAGAGTGGGTCTAATGAGGGTGACCACAGCTTGGTCACACTCCTTCAGTTGGAGAAGACCAGACCTTAACGATCCCCTGGACGCCCTCGCGTGCAAGTCGTGGGTTTAAGGGTGACTGTTGTTCTGGCCCAATCACACATCTGATTTCTAGCGGCTCCTGCTGCACACTCATAGATAGAGAGGGAACCAGGAGTAGCTGTAGTGTCCCTTCAGCCGGCCAAAGCAAACCCCTGGTCCACGAGAGGAGGACCAGAGGCCTCTGAGAGTAGCCAGCTGGCCCCGTTTGAAAGCCCACTGCCCAGGCAAATAGGTCAGTGCAGCTGGGCCAGAATCTCCACAAGTGAATGGAAACCAAAGCTCTCCAAGGTCCCGGTCTGATCTGTCGTCAACGAGCAGTGGGTGTCCGGCCAGTGGTCAGTGGGTCGGCCCATTTGACAAGAGCTTTAAGGAGGGACGGAGGGCGGGAGGGTTGGAGGGAGAGATGGAGGACAAGAGCCGAGTTGTGTTGCAAGGCCTGATTATGCGTTCTGTGGGGCTGGTTTCCTGGACGCTGTGTTTGTGTTGGAGCCGGTGGCTCCAGGCAGATGTTGCAAATGAAGGAGGTGCTGTTGTGTGTTGACTTAGTGGATAAAATCATGCCGGATGACATCTGATTGGTGTTGTAAGATGAAATATTTCCCTTGACAGCGTGAAAAATCCCCTATATTTCACCATCATCAGATCTCAACTACTTAATAATAATTTAATTATTTTGAGTTGACAGCCTCATATTTATAAAGCATCCTGCATGAGACGTGATACTATGACTGCTTAGTAAGTAAATCTTCTCTCACCCTGAGAAAAAAAAAAGCTGTCTTGCTTTTCCTTTGCTCATTCAACCTGATCCTATTGTGTAGCTCAAAGAAGATGAACCCTCTGCGGTCTAATGTCACGCTTCCCAGGATCACATATGGCTTCTTTGTCAATTGGTGTTGACACTATTGGCTACTCTAGGTCTTCTGTTTATGTGGCATCTACAGCTCTGTCACATTCAGCCTCCAGCTCAGCCCACACACACACAGCATCCATCCATCTGCCAATGCAAGCACACACACACTGCTTCAGCAAACACAAGCTGACCTTTTACCTTCCCAAGCCCACCTGCATACACAATCAAACACCTACAGAAACAAATAAGCACACACGCACACGCACACGCACACAAACAGTAAACCTGTGGACTGATATATGGCACTGATAACAGTTATGTGTGATTACCAGGCTTTGATAGACATCGTGATTGTATAGTTGAACAATAAAGAGTGGGAATAATTTGGAAGCTGGTGACTAGAGCCTTACTGGCAATGCGCCCCATGACAAAGGAATGAATGAATCACTGTGGATAAAAGATATGAGCGAGTGAGCGAGTCTTGATGCTGGTCTACTGTATGGTCTAGCCAAAGAACCAGAGGTGTAGTGGAGAGTAAAGCCAGATAAACTCAAGTCTACTCACCTTTTTATCTACAGAATTGAGTTTAACCACCTTGTATCCTTATGATGTAAATCCATAGTAAATACATAAGGATAATTAGTTTTGTTAATATTTATACTATGACCACTGACTGGAGGTCAGTTTACCCACCTTTTTATTTATCACTACAGCAATTAACTACTCATGTTTAAACCTAGGCTAATTGCTTTTTAAAAGCACCAAAACGGTGTTGACTCTCATCAGGTTGAGGGAGAAAAGGAACTTGCATTCGCGTATTAAAAGTTGCATCATTGCGCAACGCACAGACGAGTTGCCGGGAGGGGATAATTCACTTGAAATCCTCCCTCCGTTCGCTTTTCGTGAGTGGTCGGTGGCTGTGTCAGTCAAGGGGAGGGGGCACCGCTAATTTCTATATGCCTGCATGTCAATTTAGGTCTCAGATTGCGTTCCCGTATCGCTGTCAGCAACACCAAGCCCCACTGGACGTCCTCTAGCCTCCGCCTGGAATACGTACACGTTTCTGATCAGACGAGACACCCTGGACGTGCGGCTACCTGCTCACATTGAAACCTTTTGGATATTGCTGCCACCCATAACTGCGTCCGTATACACTTTTTTATCTCGTGTTGTTCTGTGGAAGTGGCCTGTGCCTGCTGTGTAATAAACAGCGGGCTTGGGGAAAGGCGCACCGCACAACTTTTCCCCGTTCCTTTTTTTTTTTTTTTTTTTTTTTTTTTGAGGAAGAACTTTGGAAGTTTGGAGATACATCCAAATAGACATTGCGGAGATTTCATGTGGCTTCTCATTTGACAGGAAAGGAAACATTTCTTTTGGAAAAACTTAACAGAGGGTATCCACTTTTCCAAATATGTTCAGCAAGTGCGCGTTTGCGTTATTGAACGTCTTTATTCTGGTGCGGGCGCTTACGGCTCACGAGTGCACGCCGTGCGATCTCCGGACTTGTCCCGTGAAAGCCCCGCGCGGCTGCGACGGCGGCCGGACCTTGGCGAGGGACCCGTGCGGATGCTGTGACCAGTGTGCCCGGCTGGAGTGGGAGCCCTGCGGCGGACAGGACTGGGCGCACGGCTACTGCGCCCTGGGGCTGACCTGCGCCTCTGTCAACAAAACCGGAGCTGCGACAGTCCCTGAAATTGGAGTATGTAAAGGTGGGTAGTCGCTTATGTTCATTTCACAACTGGACGAAAACGATATCATGTTTATGGGATGACATGGGGAAATGTGTTCTGCTCCGCATTAACTGGAATAGGAGATAAACGTGGTTGGTGCATTCACTGACTGTTAGTGAGATGAAATTTGCCCATATCAAGAATCATAGACCGTCTAATTTCTGCCTATTCTTTTGGCAGACAATCTGTCCCATTCCTCTTGGTGGCTTGAGGGCATCACTATTCAATGTCAGTTAAGTCATGACAGCACTAACCGTGTCAGTGTTTACCTTGCCTCTGGCTGCCTGGAGCAGCTCCCCAGGTCTGATGGGCTCCTGACTGCCAGGAGAGAGGAGTCATGTTCAACTGCTCTTTCTTCTCCTTGAAGCTTTTGTTCACTCTCGGCTCACAAGCACAACAACACGTTTGGCAGCAGGGATTTGGCACCCGCTTACATGTCAGCTCTAGTCAAGTTCAGTTGTCTTCGCTACAACTCAAGCAGACGTTCCTAAAAAGGCAGAGAATTGAGATAAGGGCAAAATAAGCATTTACGCCCGTGTGAGTGAAAAAGCATGGACTGCCCACGGAGTAACACTGATGGTTGTATTTGTGGTTGTCGCTTGGATTGTATTTAATTCTGAAATAAACAAGCTGTCCCCTTGCTTTCAGGAATTGATTACACGATCAATAGGCTTCAGTGTGTGCCTCTCTGCTGAGGTCTGCCCAGCAGGTTTTCATTGGCAATCCAATGAATGCACAGTGCTATACTGTACTACAGTTCTTTACTATACTTCTGTTCATGCTTACTCTAACCAGATCTAGGCTGTTATGATGCTGTCAGATGTGTTTGTAACTCTCTGAACTTCAAAGCGACGCGCCTCGAGAGTTTACCTCCGTTAAACCGAGGTAATATAAGTGTAGGGTGTCGAGTTTCTCGCACGGCGAGTGAAGTAGCAGTGGCCCCCTCGCGGGACGAGGCGTTTCGAGGACCCCCCCCAGCCCCTCCACCTGCACTGTCTCCAGCCTGTTTCAGGATGATTGAAGGGGACTGACAGGACCAAAGGGGAGAGTAAGCAGCTCCTGCAGGGCGTCCGGATCCCCGTGACCCTGCCCTCCCATCATCCCCCTGTGGGGTGGTCCACGTCAGCGCTCCAGAGGGGTTTACAGGGGTCTCCGGCCCCAGGCCATCCCAGGAGACGCTGCTGCTGATTGAGCTTCACTTACAGGTTGGGCTAGGGTCTGTGGAGGACGTAATCCTCCACCTCTGTGCCCCGGCAACCCTTCTGCAAATTAACAGCTTTTGGAACGGCGAGGGAGTTAATGGCTCCTCTGATTGAGTCGTGCCAGTGGTCCTGTGGCTCCGGGGCCCTGGAGCATGCTGCTGACCCCTGATTCAGTCGCACATACACACACACACACACACACACACACACACACTGGCATACAGAAAGACAGACACACACACAGACACATTGACACCATCCCAGAGGGTCTAGGTGGGGGTAAATCAACACCTCTCAGTGTGTTTTCAGGGGCCACGCTCGGCAGGCTGCTGGCTAGCTGGAGGCTGATCCCAGATTTCCCTCCTCAAACTGGAGCTAGGGTGATTATGCTTCCAATCAGGAGTAGGGGGTAAATGTTTCCGCTCTCTGATCCCAGCTTTTCTGATGACAGCCTTTTCGTTTTTTTCTGGGTGGTCAATATCTTGTTGGTGTGACAACCAGCGTGCGGCACAGGTGACGTTAAGCATATTCTGTGAGAGGCATACAGGGGGAATGCTTTTTCACTCAGTCCTTAATCTGTTATTGTTTGCTGGCTGTGGTAATATATCATCCAGTAAACAGCAGGTTGGAATGCCAATCCAGTGTAAACACAGTTCAGGGCTCCTACGGTTGAGGAAAACCTGGAATACTCATTGAATTTGGAAATGTGTGTTTTTCAGGCCTGATAAACGTTATAGAAGACACCGATATCCAAGAGGATTTGGAAATGTCACGGAAATGTACTCTTAATCCTTTTGTAACTGGTCAACTGTTTAATGCCAAGCTCTGTTGCCAGTAGATCTCATTTATTTTGAAGGAGTAATTACCCAATATAATACATACCTGATTACATGAGTCCCATGACGTGGCGGTAGCGAGCCAAAAACAATACCTGGTATATCAGATGAGTTGTTCACACAGGATTTCACAATAAATCTGACATTTAAACATAGAAGCGGACACAATTCTGTCGTGGAAATTGCGTTTTAGGGCATGATGCAATAGGCATGAAAAGCCATGCAATAATTTGAAAAAAACCCAAAAGCTTCAGGTTACAGGCGGATCCCGCTGCCTTTCTCTTCCACGTGTTGTGACTACATGTACCTGCGCTCAGGGAAAGTTAATCTCTTGGCCTTCTGCCACATCATATCTGCTGCAGTGATCATCAGTCTGTCAGTCAGGTGAAATCCTTCAACCCTCTGCCAGATAAATATTTTGTTTTGACGTTCTCGCTGTGTTCCTGTCCCCTGTCCCTCCCACTCAACGTTTCTCCAGAGCCACTTAACATAACGGCTGTCTTGAAGGGACGCTGTGTCGGCTACGCTCCTTCACATGCCGTCCACTTCCCCCCCCCCCCTTCTTCCTCCGGTATTATCTAATATTTCAAAGACTTCCTTTTTAGCTCGCTATCAGTCAGAGGGCCTCCAGAGGTCAGCTTCCCCATCCCCGGCTCCTGGATGCCAAGACAAGCAGTCTCTGTGGCTGAGAGAGGAACCCCCCTGGGACAAAGCCGCTAGAGCCGCGCCAGGCCAGACCTGCTCGGAGCAAACCCAGACCACGGCTAACCAGGCCAGGCTAGACCATGACCAGACCAGACTAGGGTCAAGTCAAAGTGGACCAGATGAGAACAGACCAGCCGAATGGGATCAGGCTACGACTCCTACATCCTTATTCTGCGTGCCAGATTTAGCACGCCACACACACACCAACCAACACCACCATCTCAATGAAAACACCCCCCCAGGCACAGGAAGGCTTCTGGTTGGGAAAAAATGTGGAGTTGAGGATCATTTTAAGGTGAAAGGAAATCACGGGGAAGGTGGTGGTGGTGAGGTGGTGAGAGCTGGGCTGGTTTGAAAAGGCTGCTTGTGTCTTGGCTGACTGGGAGAGCCACCGACTACCCAGCTACCCTGATTGTGACGCATTCTCACCTAAATATGAGATTTCAAGGTTAAAGGTAATATTGTCATCCCTTTTTAAACACCCTCCTAACACCCAGGAGTTACTCTCATGTCTTCCCGGGAGTCACATCCAAACAACCTGGAATTGAACACCTTGGAAAAAAAGATTGTTGTTGTCGTCGTTCTGGTGAAAAGCCGTTCGGAGAGAAAAGTATTTTGCTGAGCTGCAATCACGCCTCCACCATGTTGATTGAGGCCCAGGAGCCAAGTCCAGTCCAAGTCCTGTTTACTCTGCTCTCCTCTAGCTGTTAGTGGTCCCCGACAACTATATAGGACTATCATTATAACATTTTTGTCCCAAGTGGGGACAAGCCTCGAGGTGCCATGTCGGGGGGGGGGGGTGCCACGCACTAGGCCAAGGGACAAGGAGGGTGGGTGAAGGGTACGGTGGAAGTGGCCTTGATAGAGGAGCTGCAGCAGCCAGCAGATGGAAACCCTGGGAGGGCCCCATGCTGTTGAACAAAAGCAAACAAATGGGGCTCAACGGCTGAAGTAGCGTGGCATGACTGGGGAGGGGAGGAGGGATGGCTGACGGAGGCCAGAAACACACCGGTCACTTCAACACCGCCTCTGCCAGTAGGACGTGTCGTGGCAGAGGTTGTAAGCTGGCTGACCCATTAGCACATAAATGCCGCCTGCGAGAGACAATAGCCGGCTTGCTGCGCTCCCTGACTCGCAAATTACTCGTCGCGTGTAATCCCCGTCTGATGTCTGTCTGGATCGGGGGGGGATCGGCGGAGCAGGCGAGCCGATCCGATGGGGAATTTGAAATTCACTAAAAGTCGTCTGTGCTCCCCCCCGCAGTGCTTCCCGACCACCCGGAGGCGGGCCTGGAGGACGAGCGTTGCCCCCTGATGACCGGCTGCGACAGAGCGGGAGGTCAGTGTGTGTGCGACGCCCGTCACTCCTGCCTGGGCTCCTTCGTCTACCCGGACCACGAGACGTGCGTGAAGGCCAGCAAGACAGGTGAGTCCCCTCCCCACACACACACACACACACACGTACCACATATTTAACCACAGATGCATGCACACACACACACTTCAAGTCAGAGGGAATAATGCTATCAATTGAGGGAAGCTAATCCATAACAGATGTGGCTCGTAGGTGACTAATGCTAGCTGCATATCGTAGTGATGACACATACGCTCAGGCTCGCTCTGGCGGTGCCCCACTCACTTGTGTGGTGCCATTGTCTGTGACTCATTGATGCCTGTGGTGTGTATGTGTGTGTGTGTGTGTGTGTGTGTGTGTGTGTGTCGCGGCTGGCTTTTTCAGAGAACCGGAGGCACGAGCACCGGGAAAGGCACAGGGAGAAGTTTCGTGGGACCGTCCAACCCGGCGTGCATGTTCTCCGGGTGCAACCTGACCGCCGAGGGCTGCGTGTGCGAGTCTCAGAGCTGCCACCACCGCTTCGCCTACATCAACCGCAGCCAGTGCCAGGAAGCCGCAGGTAACCTTCAAAAACCACCTGCACCTACCTGCAAACCCTTGCCCGACTAAGCAACTCGCTTTACTCAGCAAGAGCGTTGAGATACGGGGGATTTGTTGATATGAGAGTCTGAAATAGATTCACCAACGCTAAGTTTCCTTTACGTAACGGTGTTTTATCTCTCTCCGTTCGGGTCCCACGCTGAATATAAACATTGATATAAAGTGCAGTGCAGCGGAGAGGTTTTGCCCTTCTGCAGTACAAATCACCTTTGAGTGGAAAACAAGTCTGTTGTCCCAGCTCCTTGTGTGTGTGAAGGGAAGCACGTTGTCGCTGTCGAACGCAATCGCTACTATTCCAAATCTGGAATAGTACAGTACATAATATTACAGTAATATTAAATATTTTTATTATTACTTTTCACACCCCCTTTAAAGTCCTGTGAAAGTTTTAGTGCCCACGGACCAATGAAAAGCGTTGAAAATTGCCAGTGAACAAATCATCCGTTGGACGTCCAAGTGGTCTGTCAAGCCTGCTGTAATTACGTTTTTGCGCAAGAGAGAGAGAGAGATTGACGATTCAGGAAAGAGAAAGATATTAAGAGAGCGAAAGAGAGAAAGTGTGAGGAGACGGCAGAGACAAACAGCCGCAGAGAACGTCTCCATTCAAAACAGAGCGAGTTACCTAGACCGTTGATGGAAACATGGAGTGCTGGAGATCCTAATGCGCGGGGTCGCGGTCTCCGAGGTGTAACCGTATCGTCTGTGGGGTGAAGACCTATAGCGGGGAAACCCACCAACGAGGTGAGAGATGATGGAATACAAGAAATGTGTGTTTGCCCCACCGAATCCTCAGCCGTCTCCCTGAGTGACACCTGTAAGTGAAAAGAGGTTCGGGGGGTTTTGTCTCCCCCGGTTCGACGGGAGTGCGAGGGAGACGGACAGGCCCTGAACCGACGGCCGCCCCGTGAATGACATTCGCAGAATAGGACCGTGCTTGAAGAGTAAACTCACCCAACCTCTCTGTGTGTGTGTGTTGAGCAAATCTCATCTCCTTTCTTACTCAACAAGCCTTTTCTAGGCCAGAAAAAAAAACGCTTTATTGAAACCCGGAGGAAAAAAATTGCTCAACCGAAGCGTACGGCGATGCGTTACGAGTCCAAGGCGTCTTGACATGTGACCGATTGTGTTTTTGATTCACGTGTTTGCTTCTCCCTTTGATACTCAAGGTTCTCCCCTCCCTTTTTGCTGACGTTTCGTATGAAGAATGGTGCTTTGGATAGGCAGCGCTGCAGCTTCCTGGCAACGCGCCATGGAAAAAACATTTGAGATTATCAAGAGTGCAAAAACAACACAAAGGTTATTACGGGACGTGCACCATTACGTGGCTGCGTAGATGCTCGTGTTCAGCTATTTGCTTCCCTCAGGGACGTGTGTGCATAGTATATTACGGTGTTTCGACATACTATTACCGAAGTCTGGTGTCCCGATGAAAAATCTACTAGTCTGCTATGTTTTGTAACTCCCTCATCCCCAAGCTCACACCAGTGAAAACAGTAAACAACATTTTTCAGCAGCTTATGAGTTCTCACCGCCTCACATACCCACCCTTTCCGATGGCCCCTCATTAAGTAAGAGGCCACTGTGTGTGTGTGTGTGTGTGTGTGTGTGTGTGTGCTTGTGTGGGAAGACACGCTTGCATGTGATTCCATTTGTGTAAGTGCCCACATGCGTTATGGACTTGTGTGTGTGTGTGTGTGTGTGTGTGTGCATAGTGAGCCAGCAGTGTCTGCATCTGTGTTTGTGCATGTGTCTGTGTGTGATAATTATCTTGTTTGTCTAGATGTCTGGGCAGAGATTTTTTTTCCTTTGTCTTGTATTATCGGTATCGGAGCTTCCTCCATGACCCGACGGAGACTCGATCTTATTAGCTCAGAGGCTGCGAGCGTACCCCCCCCCCCTCCCCCCCACCCACCACCCCCCGTCTTTTTGTCTCTGGACGCAAGCGGTTATTAGCGTGCCCCCTTTTTTAGCGCGTGACAGCTAACACGTACTGTAAAACTGTCTTCTTCTTCAAACGCAGCGACACATGAAAGCAGACCTTGTGGGCCCCCGCCAGTTGTAAGAAAAACCTTCAGCCACGGATTGGAAAATAGCATCCCCTGTCTCCGCTTGATGCTTGTAAACACACACACATGGTTGTGGTTTGGCCTGGCTTTTCCCTCACTTTCACTCTGACTCACACACTTCTCAGTTCCGCCCTCCGACCGTGGCTTGTTGCGATCCGCCGTTTTTTTTTGTTTGTGAAAGACTCCAGACTTTCCTGCGTCAAGTGTTTGATCGCCCGAAGGATGTCTCTTGGACGTTTCCGCGGGATCCCTGCCGCTATTGGTTTGCACGAAGCTGATGTCAGTTTTTGGGCTTTCAAAGCGTTCGTCGGGGCAGAAGCGACATTGGCGAGCTGTTGGTCGTATTATCCAGATGTCAGGGAGGAAAGCGGATCTGATAAGTACAGGAGAGGGAGGAAGGGGGGGGGGAAGGGAGATACAGGAAGATAGCAAATCACCACTGAGGCATTTTGATGAGGTATTTGTGTCAAGCACAGGCCCCGGGGTCCCGCTGGGGTTGTGTTTGCTTCATGATAAGGACCCATAGCTGCTGTTTTGATGGAATTCCCCTGCTGCAGGTCTCTGAAAGCAACTTCTAAGGCTCGACTTTACACAATGCAACTTTGCTGCAATTAGCTGCAGGTTGCAACTAATACATGTACTGTTGTTATGTCACCAAACTCATCCTGAACATTCCAAATGATGAGAGAAACCCAATTCATAATTTTGCACAGAACTTATCAACCCTAAGCTTGCATCAGTCCACATTATTTGGTTATCTAAGAAGGTGGAAATGGGCTGGGAATTCTAAGAGGGACCTCTTAATAGAAAGTAATGAAGATATTCTTATGAAAGAAAAGGAAATTAAGTTATTTAAAAACATGTGAGGAAACCTAGAGCCAGACAACCCTTGAGAAACCAGCATCCATTATATGTTTTGTTAAAGGCTTTTAGCACATTTTATTTATTGTCTGAGCATCTACTTTATGTTTTTCTGTTTTAGGCTATTTAGATGTTTTGCTATTGTGCTGTGTATTAATGAAACACCCTTTACTCCTTGTATACGTATGTTTTATGTGTGTAATCAACACTCCTTATATGGGTTGTGGTACATTGTGCAGCTAGAAAGGAAGTGCAAAGCCAACCTACGTCTCAAGCGTATTTGAGTATTGGATTCATGTCACCGGCATCACCTAACGCATCCACATCTCTCAAAAGAAACTATGTTGATGCTCTCCAGCTGTTTCTAACAACTGCAGTGCATCACGCTACATGAATGCGCCTCAAACTCTAAACTATGTTGCTAGGCGGCACAGCCAACCTCCGGAGGTTAACCTGGGAGTGATGGGAGTGATGTTAAAGTGGAGCTGTAAATGTGGAAGTCAAGCAGGGGGAGCAGTGCCCACCGGTGATGCTGCGGTACAAACAGACCTCGCCACCGCAGAGCTGTTGGCCCACCTGTACCACCTCAGCCTGCCCGCCCTCTCTCTCTCTCTCTCTCTCTCTCTCTCTCTCTCTCTCTCTCTCTCTCTCTCTCCTCGCCCTGTGAAAGGATCATTAGTTCTGCTTGGCTGCAGCCTCTTTGTGGCAGGTCTATTACGGGTCGAGCCAGACCGCCGCTGGCTGGCAGGGGTGCGAGACATCTCAGCTCTGGGTGTTTGTGTGTTGTCTGCAGAGGCCGTGGGCCCCTGTTGTGCCCTGCGAGTTACTCATTTCCCCAGTGTGTGTGTGTGTGTGTGTGTGTGTGTGTGTGTGTGTGGGTAGTGATTTCAAAGAGGAAACAAAACACAGCTTGTGTGGCATTTGAGACAAAGAACTTCCCTGCGAGGCGTGTTGGGATCACTGTCAGCCCACTCACTGCTCTTGGTTCAGGCCGCTAACCGGGCCAGCCGGCATTAGGCGACGAGAAGCCAAGACACACACACACACGCACGATTACCGAGACTCAGACTCTTCCTGCAGCTCAGCCTTCCGCTCTAACCTAGGCCTAAAAATCGCCGCCCCAGCTGAACCGCAGTCTCAGCTCCATTAGCCATTAGCAAACTGAAGCCACCACAGCTGCAGCCTAAGCCAGCTCCTGTCATTGCCAGGCCCGCAGCTCCTATCAGCCATGTCTTTCCCTTTTTTCGCCTGAAAGGGAACGGATCGCTTCGTCCAAAAAATACTTACATAACTCCTCTTCCACAATCTATTCAGCAGCTGTCTGCGGCCCAGGTCTCTCGTAGACTTGTTTTGTACACGTGCTACCGGTGAGGGGCTTAAGTATTTCTTAAGGTACGGTATCCTCTGAGGGACGGTACGTGTCCGAGAACTGTTCGTCGCTCGTTTTCTTCGCGTTTCCTCTGCTCCCCGGTGACCCCTGCGTCCTGCATCTCGGATCCAGACCGCGTTCACCTTTGCCATCCCGTGCGTCGTGTGTCAGATCTACTTATAAGACAATGGCTGTTTGGCTGACATTGTCGGGGAGACGCCTTTTCAGCCCCGATACGAGATCAGTTTCATTGGCCTAATCTCACTGGACATCTGACAGCAAGGAAAAGGGTGTGTTTCCACGGAGAGCACACATGGACCCCTGTGTACACATATATGCACATGTACGCACACACACACACAGATAGAAGCACAAATGCACACCGACGCAGAATGTGCTCGCAAACACATATACACACACAGACCTGCACACACACACACACACACACACACACAAAAAGTACATACACTCAACATTACCTCATCCAAACAGACACGTTCACAACTCCAGCGGTCCTGCCGAGGACACCGAGATCACCTTTTTTTCATCTGCAAATATTTAGCCGAAGCGCGCGAGAGAGAGAGAGAGAGAGAGAGAGAGAGAGAGAGAACGAGGCTTGCAGACTTGACCGCGAAGGGCTGCCATCAGCTGCCTGCCTACGCCCCGGCTACCTCACCGCTCTAACCATCGTGTGAAGTTCCCACTGAGTGTTTCTCTCCCGGTGACCCCTGTCTGTGCCTTTTGGCCGGGACCCCCCCCCCCCCCCTCCATCCCAGACCGGCTCTGTGGTCCTCACACATATATACTCAACGCCGCACACTCATAAGTGAACAATACTTGGACTTTCTCAGCTGCGGCGGGCCGGCCGGCCGGTGGGCGGACGGCCAGGCCCCCACAGCTTTTATGCGAGAGACGGCCCTGATGTGTCCCTTTGCAGAGCAACTTTATAAAACCTGAGGACGGACCAGAAAACCCACGGAGGGCAGCTGGACTGAGACAGCTTTGTTCTCCGCTGACTTGCTTCCAAAGTCAGTCGGTGAACAGAACTCACATTGTGCACTTTTTTCCATGAGTAAACTCGGGCTGTCAACACAGCCTCCTCTGCCTAGCCGAGCCGCTCTGGTTCGGGTGGGGGTGGGGGGGTGGGGGGGGAAGACTGCGCTCCTTGTGCCCCGGCTCCAACGGAAGAAGAAGAAAAAAGACATTTACAAAGAGGTGTTTTTCTTTCTTCAATGAGCGGCTCAGATGCCAGAAATATGCATTGTTTACAAAAGAGCCCATTCTGTGGTTATGAAGCAATTTCCGTATTCCCACCTCTCTTCCAGACCGGCTTCGCGCCTCTCTCTGTGTGTGTGTGTGTGTGTGTGTGTGTGTGTGTGTGTGTGTGTGTGTGTATAATTGCACGTCGTACAGTGAGGTCAAGGGTTGCTAGGTTTTCGCGCTTTCTATGCTATCTCACCAGTCCCGCAGCAGCACATGTTGGCTAATCTGCGGAGTGGATTTATCAAGCATGGCAAATCAGGCCTTTGTGTTTGTGTTTGTGCGAGCTGGAGAATGGCCACCATTGTGATACCAAGTTTGCCGCTGTGGCCGCTGACTCACTAATTACAGTCATTTGTGCTCAGAGATAGAACACAAACAGAGCGGGATAAAAAATCCGTCCACCGCTGACTTTTTCCATCCTCTCCGTCCGCCTATTGTGCTCATAAATGTGCCCGCTAGAAAATGATATTAATTGGACCTCCAAGGGTTGGACCGTTTCCACAAATGGATACAATTCCGTTCATTTGAATGACAATGCTATGTCTGCCAGCTGCTTTTCCCAGCGCACTCTAACCCCATCCATTATCATAACTGAAAGAGTAATCAGCCTTCTCTGGGACACATTCAATACACAGAAAGTGTTATTCAGTGCAGAACATTGTGCAAGATCGTCCCAGGGCATTTTCTATGGTTTTAAACAGCTCAAGGTTTTCATATGCTAAACCGGTCTTCAACTGAGCAGCACCAGACGGCGTTAGACTTTATTGGAAGTAAAACATTCTCCAATCAGCGCGTCCAGCTGAAGTTTATTTAACTCCCGCATAGGAATTAGGCCAAGAAAACCGTTAAAAGGGTTGTACCTCCCTTAATTCAGGGGTTTTCCCCCCCCCCGTTTTCTATGACACTATTCAGCAACGAGGTTTATCAATGAGAGCTTTGTGGCGGCGCTCACTGTTCCCCGGTTCGCCCGAGCAAACAGTACAGTACAGATACCTCACACTCCTGCTCTATTTATCCAGGGCCGGAAAAGTCCAACGTTTCCTTCATCCTCAATTTCATCTGTCAGACACCCCCCCCCAAATACGGCTCTGACGCTCACAAGTCACACAGCTCCTCTTCTTCACATTTTATTTTTCTGGGTCAGGTAGACATCAAACGGCTGCTTAAACCCGCCAGATTAAAATGCCAGGAGAGCATCGGGTCAGACCGACGGGTTCAGCTGGTGGACTGGATGAGAATATACATACGACTCGGGGGGGGCGGCTAGCGCAGCAAGACCCGTCAGGAGTCTGGGTTCTGAACTGCTCACCCATGTTAGTTTCCCCATCTTGTGGCAAAGCCCGGAGGGATCCTCTTACAGGTCTTCAAATGTCAGGGATGAGGCACATCCTGTGAGAGACTCGTGTTGCACACCCGGAGCCGACCAACTGAGAGCGCGCCAGTCTGGGAAGGCCATCAACGAATCTCAGCTTCTGGACGGGCCACCAAAACCCCAAGCGCTGTTATGCAAACCCCCAGCCCGTTTAATTCCCTTTTCCTCAAAACCCAAATGCATGCAAAGATTGTCAAGTATTCCCCTCAACTAAATCATAAGCCATTTTCATTTTACTCTCTTATGAGGCCGTTAATTATTTATGACCTCCGTGGCGTTTCCTCTTGTACATGCCCCGGTGACGATCTGAACGAGATGTGTAATTACCACATTTTCCTCGTTCCCATCCATCATCTCTACGTTGGTGAAAGACCTTCCACACTCTCTTCCTCTCATCTTTCAAAGCGGTCCTACTGAGTGTGTGCGTGTGTGTGTCTACTGTGCTTTCAGCAGGGGATCTGCAAAATGACTTAGCGATTGACAATTATAGGACAGGACGTGAGTCTGCACTCTTCAATCCCTCCCTTCTGCCTGCACTGTATACATTACAGTGACATGGAGAACCAAAATAAACATGTCCCTAAGGTTCGGGGTAATCCAAGCTTTGTAAGGTAGCTACTGTTCTCGTACAATGTCGGTACAGAGGGGCGCACCACTTTTCTTTTCCTGAACAGGCTCCAAAATACACCCCTGAGCCCCTTGCCCAGACCCCCGGCACCCCAGCGCCCCCCCCCCCCCCCCCCCCCTAACAAGGGGTATCAGAGCTATTATGTTGGCTCTGGCAAATGAATAGACAAACACTTTCTGGTATGCTAAGTGAAGGGGAGATTCTGAACCAGGGAGAAGAAAAGCTCCGTTGAAGGTTGGCCGGTATTAATGGCTGGTTTTAGCGAGAGTGAGGGGCTGTTTGGATTGTGAGCCGGCCGAGCCCGGCTGGGTGGGATCAGAGGCCTACAGACAGGATGTGCAGAGAGCCTTGTCGTGTCTAGAGCGCCGCTCTCGCTGCTCTTGACAGGATGCTGTAAAGCTGTCACGGACTGAAGGGGGAGGGGGGGGGGGAGAGGGGGGATCTGATGACTGTGGACAGAGTTTGTGTTGGGTGACTGTGTGAACTCGGCTCTTAGACTGCAACACGAGTAGCACTGTTCCAAAGCTGCCCGCTGCTCAGCTAACACTGCGAGGAGGGGGCGCTCACACACACACACACACACATGCTCACACATGCACGTGCACTCACACACACGCACACAACAATAATCCCTCTCTCTCTTTTGGCTGCCCAGGGAACAGTGTGGGCACTGTTGGCGCCTAGAGCTGGTAGAAGGTGGCGTTATAGTATGCTTAGGTGTATGTGTGTGTGTGTGTGTGTGTGTGTGTGTGCGTGCATACCTTGGTGTCAGTATGTGTTTATCTGTGCATACTTTTTTTTTTTTTTTTTTTAACCTTAATGTCTTTATGTGCGTTTCAGAGGAGCTGAGGTGTGCCGGGGTGACGTGCCCCGCTCCGCCGGTGCCCTCCTGCCCCAAGGGCTCGGTCCTGACCCGGAGCTACACCCCCCCTGCCGGCTGCTGCCCCTCCGTACCGCCCCAGTGCACGTGCGACCTCCGCGCCTGCCGCAAGCCCCAGTGCCCCGGCGGGCAGCGTGTCGTGCCGGTCCGCCAGGCCGCCGGACAGCCGGGAGACTGCTGCGACGTGTTCGAGTGCCAGAGAGGTAATTGCTGTTGTGTTGTTACGGTTGAGGGGGAGGGGGGGGGATAGGGAGTCAATGTCGCAGTGGGTGTGAGATTCATCGCCTTTGAGGAGGCAATTATTTTCATCAGAGTAGCGCCTTTTTCTCCCCGCTGACCAAATGTCCGCAGATGAAAAGGAAAAGTTGCTGATTGGATGGTAATTGCTGTTGGGCTGTTTATCAGTCTGGGCCGCTGCCTCCCAGTGTCAGCACCACGCTTCAAAGACATTCTTCACAGGGGTGTATCCACAAATAATTAGATGGCCTCCAGGGATATTAACTGTAATGGGCTGATTGTTGGTTCTGAAGTAGGCTCTCACACCTCGAGGAGTGAGGAGAGACGAGAGAGAGAGAGAGAGAGAGAGAGAGAGAGAGAGAGAGAGAGAGAGAGAGAGAGAGAGAGCAGATGGTGATCACGCAGGCAGCTCCCATATTAGAGAGAGAGAGCGACTTCAACACTCTCAACACCCGGGGCAGCCAGGAGAGTCAGGCCAGTACAGGGAGGGGACCTGTGGTGTTGTGGTGTGTTTACTCTGCGCTCCCAGCAAATATTCACTGTTTTACCAACAGAACAAATTCCCATTCTGGCCACTCCACATCCATAAATGAGCGCCGTGTCCCGGAATTAATGGACTTAACGAGCCCAGTGACCAGAAAAGTGCTTAGGCTACGAATTTGCTCAACAGAAGTGCAGTGTCAAAGGGTTCCTGTCTGCTCACACGTCCAAAGGGAAAGGTTCAACAGTTCATTGATGGGAATGCTTTTTATGTGCTCCAGTCTGCCAGTGGGGAGGGTAATCGAGTCCGGCAGGCCGGCGGGGGCTGAATGGCAGCCGCAGGGGCCCGGGGATCAGTGTTTTGATAACAAGTGTCTGCTGCTCTTTGGGCCCGGGGCTTGATGCCTTTTGTGCTGCCCCCACCGTCCGTTAGGCCTGCATGACTGCGTGCCACATCAGAAAGCTCCACAGACGGGGAGATGGGCGAAGACACGGCACCGACCCCTAGTCACCTCTCCGGTCCTCTGGAAGACCCCCCCCCGCCCCCCAAAACCCCCCCCCCCCACAAAAACACACCTACCCTGGGTTCAGATGCCGACAAATACTGAACCTCGCACATATCAGACACCATACCTCTGGGTATCCTGTAATGGAACACAGTCTGACACGGCACCCCGTTGTTGTCTGCCAGTCCGGCCTGGGCTGATTAACTTGTTTCCACTGACCGCTTGGCCGCGGGCTGATATTTAGTCAGGCTCAGGGTGCTGTGTACGATGACAATGGGCCTGACCTGTGTGTTTTGGCCTTCATCGATGATAGAATGTTTCCAGCGCTGGCCCGGAGAACGAGCGGGGGTCTGGGCAGCGGGACAGAGCTGGCAACGTTCGCCCCCCGAAACCTGATGTCATCTAATATTTCAGATGATCCCGTTTGACCCTCGTTAACCGCGGTCTACTGTTGATCAACACTTTAGCTGGGCAAACAGATCTGCACTGTGTCCCATGTGGGCCAGCTCAGGACTGCACATGTTCCTTGGAGATACTGTTGAGCGGCAAGGCTGAGATCATGGAGCCCCGTGCTTCCCGATGAGCTCATAAGTTAAACTCATATTTACACATCATCATTAAGTGTTTTAGCAGAACCTGTGTAGTTAATAATACCATTGATATGGATGGAAAGTTGATACATGCTCCTTCTGCATGGATTTGGATTTTATTTTTTTATTTTTTTGCCTGTGGACCAGAAGGAGCACCATCACGACCATAAAGTCCATAATGAATCATTTAGAGAGGCTACGGGTCAAAGGTTTTACGGCCCACGTCCATCCTTACACTTCAATTTAGAGAAGGCTGAACATCACCAAGCATGACTGGAATTTAGACTCCAGAGCTGCGAGTTTGTTTTAGGGATTACCATTAACGATCACTCCGGAAATCACACGTGAGCGTCCCCTCGTGTGACTTCCTGTTGTTTCTGCGGAGTGTTTAAAAAAACCGCCGCCGCGCCTTTTGATTTTGGCCCGGCTAAAGTGCTTATTATTATTATTGCATTTTCTCTGCTTGGTTGTGCTGCACGCAAGGCAGGATGACAGGAAGAGAGAGAGAGAGAGAGAATGAAAGAGAAAGAAAGCAATAGAGAGAATAAGAAAAGAAGAACAAAAAAAAATGCCCGCTTTACTTTCAACTCAGTTGGTCCACCTGCTTTGTGTTAGGGTGCAGCGCTGGTTGTAAGGAGGCATGGGGTCATCGGCAAAGGCACTTTGAATCTGCACTCCGAGGTATGGCGTACAGATGCTGCCTTCACCTCCGCTCTGCATTATAAAGACCATAGGCCCGACATCTGCTTGCATCTGTTCAATACCTTTACTAGCTACTTCTCCATGAGGGTTGGGGGGGGGGGGGGTATGAGTTTCTTACATAACTGAAGTTCATTCCCTTCACGTTTGTGTTTGATGAGAAGATACTGCGTGGTTGGTTAAGATCTCATAATGTTGAGTCACACAAAATTGAGTGAGTAATCTGGTATTGCCGTTGAGATAATATCATGTAATCATCGAGATCCTTTGACCAGAAAACGAGGGGTGATTACAGTCATTTGTTTTAATGTATTTCTTTTGGAGGGGGTGAATATACGTCACAGTAGAGAGACAGGAAAGATCGGGAGAGTGTGACGGAGAGGTGAAGCACGTACCAGACTGGCTTCGAACCCAGGACGTTGTGGTTACGTGGTCAAGGGAGAAAGAAAGGGGAGCTGACAAAAAAATTCCTCTGTCTCTTTCTCCCACACATGTCGACAGACTCACACAGACACACACACACACACACTCGTAGACACTCCAGGGGAATAGTGTGCAGTGAGCGGCGGGCCTGTTATCACTCTATACTGATCCATACAGTAGCCATTGTGCGGTACTTACTCTTCCGGGCCTGTCTACTGTCTGCACACCAGATCAGAGCAGGGCAGGGCCGGGCTTTCCAAAGACAGTGGCGTTGTTTTGATCTCTGCATTAGTAGGTGAAAGGAACTGAGAGATGCTTCTGGGGAAAGCGGTCCGCCGGTGAGCCCAGATTTTGCCGCGGCCCCCCCCAAGACCCACCGCTGTTTTCTTTTTTACTCGGCGCTGCAAGAGCCCCGTCGCCTTTTCAAGACTTGATAGATCCCTGTGAAATTCCACCTCGGGGAGCTGGCTTCATTGTCTGATGAATGCCATTCCCTCTACAGGCGTAACCTCAGCCTTAAGTGTCTCGCTCAGCACCATTTGACTCGGATAAACAATGATTCTATCGATGGCAGATAATGAACGGCTGTTTAGAAATCGGTAATGAATTGTATACAGTAACAATAATCTCACTCGTACCCAGGCTGAACAGTTTGAGTTGCTCATATCATGTGGTCATGAGGGAAAAACTCTGGTGTTAATCCCTACCAAATGTGATGGACACCTGACAGAGCCCACGTGGCGCTCGGCTTCAGCTCGATCGGCATCTGTCCGCTGTCCTCTTCTCTCACCTCTCCCTTCTTCTTTCTTTCTGTCTTTCTTTCTCCCCAGTGTCTCCCAAGTGCGTCCACAACGGGAAGGAGTTCTCCGAGGGGGAGGTGTACCGCATGGACCCCTGCTGGCTGTGTCAGTGCCGGGGAGGGATCTCCTTCTGCTCCAAGGCCGAGTGCGCCGAGCTGGACTGCGAGAACTTCTACATCCCCGAGGGCGAGTGCTGCCCGGTCTGCTTAGGTACAATCAATTTCCCATCACCTTTCAGTGATACGTACAAACACAATCAAGTCTTAGAGAGTAAGACTAACTAGGGAAGTGTTTTTGAGGTGCATGGCTATTATCTAAACCCTCCTTGTTACCTTTGAAACCCAGTTGCTGCTATGTAGTGGTGATGTGGCACAGACTAAAAGGCCCCGTGTGGCCAGCTGGCAGACTGGAAGGTGGATGCAGGAAAGGTATAGGTGATACTAAACCCCTGACACTTACCTCTGGTGGCCCTACCTTAATGGCTTCCTCATAGGTCCAGCTGGATTCCACAGTTGTTAACATACCTGGCATACAAGAGACGCACTAAGGAGCCAGCCGGGGATTCGTTTCCACCGGAGTAACTTAGAACATAAAAACCCTCTTTCAGAGAGTACTGGCCTGGCTTTGTAATATCTGGCTCTGGCTTAATCGGGGGGTGGGGGGGGGGACCCTCTTGTGCATGACCCCCCTCGCAAAAACACATTCCCTCAAAAAAGCAGGTAGGGATACGTGCATTTGGGATTGTTAAGGGTAAAAACAGGGTTGCCGTTGCCATGTGGCAACCACATTAACCTGCCAGAACCCAGCGGCGGTGGCCCGCCCGGCGAGGCTGTAATCGATTGGGCACATGAGAAAGCAGGAAGGAGCAGGAAAAGGAGGAAAAAGAGCGGAGGCTGCGGGAGATTATAGTAGGTCAGTGTTAGAGGTACACCTGGAATGTGCAGGCATTTACATGGTAAGGAATGCTTTCATCTTCCTCTTATGGAGAGCTGCTCACTGAATGGCCCGCCGAGGAGGAGTGGTAATACTCCTAACCTGGGGGGGGGATTTAGAAAGAGTTACCTGGTTGTAACTGTACTTAATTAAAAAGCTCAACCCGATAGTCATCTGTGAATCATGTCAGGTCGGGTCAAGGTTCAAGTGAATTTTTTTTTTCTTTTTTTTTTTCATTGAAATGGGTCACCCTTATATTGAAACTTCATTATAAGGTGCGATATTTAGGTGATATTTAGTGCAAGAAGGGTGGAATGGAAGAGAGACAAGTAGATCCTGTAGGGTAATCACAGCCAGATGGACAGGCTAGGATCAGATAGGCCGGAATAGGACTCCTGTACGCTCGGGGAGATGAACACACAGCGCCCTTTCTCTCCCCGACACACGTTCAAGCTGGCTCAACAAACACATCACAGCACAACCCCAGACCACCTTCTAGCTCCCCTGTATTGCATTGCCTCATCCGCAGGCCCCGGTGCCTCTGTTACCAATAAACGGCGGAACAAAACCAATTAAAAGCGTTCATCGTTAAATGTTTTAAGACATGGATGCAGGTTTTTCCCAGAAGTGGGTTGCAGACGTGCTCATACATCACCTCAGACCGAGCAGAATGGCTTCCCGGACTCGCCTTTAAACTGTCGCAACCATTACGGTTCCTGCGCCAGACTTCAAACAAATGACTACAAACCTTGTGATACGCGTGTAATGTTCCTTCCCCTTGCTTCGGGGAGGGGGGAAAATTTATGGCGTCAAAATCCGACCCGGCCCTTTTGACCTCGGGGGTCGCAGCTGAAACAGTATCTGTGTGACGTTGCGCACGCATGGGGTTCAAACTCGTGTAGGGACAAGGAATTAGATTGCTGTGGTTCCAATTATGAAATCTCTCTCCAAATGACACAACCGCATCCCAAAGCTCCCCCATCTCCTTAAAGTCTCTGCATACGTTGTCCCTTCTGGTACATGTAGAGTAATCAATCTAAATTCAACAGTGTTCTCTCCCTAGTTCTTGGTGATGGGCCATTTCCTGCGCGCTTGCTAACGTCCCTCCTGGAGTATTCTGCTTCGTCCAACTCTGTCTCTCGGCTAACTCGATTACAGAAGGAGTACGTAGGATAACATACACGCTCCACTCATGGGAGCCAAACCATACTGCACACCTGACCGAGCAAAGATCGAGTCAGGGTTAAGGTGCAGAGTTCTCCTCGGTCGGTCACGTCACACAGAGGAGTCACGCTAACTGTGGGCCTTTGGGTTAGGGGTCATCTCCATCATCTCCAGGTCCAGCTCCCTAACCCTAACCCAGTGTATGTCTCGTCTCCCTCCCCGTCAGATGTGGAGCTATTGTCGATGGACAGCACCAAAGCCAGTTGCTGGGTGAACAACAAGCTGCGGGGCCACGAGGAGCAGTGGAAGGAGGACGACTGCACCTTCTGCCAGTGCGTGGACGGAGAGCCGCACTGCACGGCCATGGCCTGCAAGCAGAGCTGCCAGAACCCCGTGAAGATCCCCGGGGAGTGCTGCCCCTTCTGCGAAGGTACGGGGGGAGGATGTAGGGATTGTATCTGTATAGAACACCACTACTACTTTATGAACACAAAGACAGTGTATGATATATATTGAGCTTTAACCCACATACCACATGTAGGAGACTCCTGCGGGTCCTGCAGCTTTGCTACAGAGGCATTGTCGGCTCATTAAAGGGGAGGCCACGGAGCATTCTTGAAGCTGCAGGGTTCTTTGTGTTGCTTTATTACCCTCGCCCGCCAAAATGAGACCCACCTGTGTGCCGAGGCCGCGGCGCGCTCTCCGCACAGCTTAATTGGAGTGGATCCCCTTTTTTCTTTTTCTTTTTTGCGGGCGTAATTAGTTACAGCTCGTTGGGCCGCTCCTCCCACCGAACGTGGCAGGAGACGTTTGACGGGAATAGCGCGTGTGTGTGTGTGCGTATGTGCGTGCGTGTGTGTGAAGGAAGTTGTTCCAAACTATCAGTAACCACGTTGCTCCAGGTTAAAGTTGGCCCCGTTTCAAGATGCGTCTGCGCGGTGCCAAAGTCTGACTTCAGACCGGGGGGACACCCTGTTATCTCCACTGTTAGTCCTAGAGCCAAAACATCTTTACACAGATCCAACTCATTAATGGGAGACGAAGCAAGACAATAAGACAGAGAGGTATAATCCCTGTAACAGTGGGACCCACCCTGGTGTAATTGCCCCACATTTATCTATAATTACTGTTTACTGCTAAAAAAGAGCAGTGTAAATAGGTAACCATTACAGTTGGCACAGCCGGCATAGATGAGGTATTACACCCTCAGCGATCTGAGGACGCATATAATCCCTCCACAAACCAGTGATCATAATCTTTTTCATAATGGTTATCATCGTGTGTCTCTGCCGATCACTGATTGACCTGGGTTACATATATTTTGAATGCTGTTATCCTGACCCTCTTGTCTTTCCCCGGCTGCCCAGAGCCTTCGTATGAGACGGTGAGCCCCTTGTTGTGTCCTCGCCTGGAGAACTGCTCCCTGTCAGGGAACGACTGTCCCTACGGCTTCCAGCAAGACAAGAACGGATGTCTGCTCTGCCAGTGTCTCAACAGTGAGTGTACCTTCCTTCCTCGCCTCATCCAGGTACCCCGAAGGGTTAAAAATGTCATGCAGGAACTTGCAGAAGAGTTATGTAACATTCTTGGCATGATGAATTTCTTCCGGCATGCTGTTTCTTGCAGTTTTGCATTACGGTGCTGGCCGCATGATACTGTATTTGCCTCTTTGCTTGAGGAAGGCTGCTTGGTTCCAACAGCAGCATACACACCATCCATGTTCATCGCAGCTCATTTGTGTCCATGGCTACAGACTTTGCGAGGCGTTCTGTCACAGGAATGTTCCTATGAGCAGCCGTATGGTGACTCATGCTGTTGATGGATGGCGGTGCCCATGTTCAGACGACCTCTCTCTCTCTCTCTTTCAGATGACTCCTGCCCCGACCTGGGAAAATACTGCTCCCTGCAATGCCCGATGGGATATGAGAAGGATGACTTTGGCTGTGAGGTGTGCGAGTGCAGCATCCCCACGCCCAAGTGCCGACCTCTGACCTGTACTAAGACCTGCCCCTACGGATACGTGTAAGTGTACTCGGCGACCTAATGGGTTTCCCATCCCCCAGTCCACCACCGCTCATTTGTCATCTGTGTGTTCAGCCTGATCAAAGGCTGCTGTGGCTGTCGTTGATGTATCGTACTGATGTATGAGGAAACCATACACACACACACGTCAATGAAAAGTCTTCAGTCAGATGATGAACAATGTACAATGTGGAGCTCTCTTCACTAATGATACCAGAACTTCTGGAGGGTGGGAGGTAAAACATTGCTTTCTATTAATATCCCCCCCAAAAATGTGTTATCTCATATATCATCTTCATCCTTAACTACTAACTATATAAGGTAGAGGAGTTGAAACACCAATGTCATCAGGTGATGCCCAGAGGCCAGTGCCTGTTCAGTCCAGGTCAAGAGGAAATAGAGCAGGCTATTGCAACAGTGGCTTGGCAGCAGAGATCAAAGGGTCTTCCTTGGTGGCCAATCAAGGCCCGTAATTTGTGTGTGTGTGTGTGTGTGTGTGCACGTATGAGTGCGTGTATACCTACATATGTGCGAGCAATTCAGTGTGCGGTCCTCCCTCTCGGCCCCCCCTGCACCTCCTCTCCTCCTAATCCCATTTAACTCAATCAAACATCTGGAAGCGCTCTGCACCGGGACGCTCGCTCTCTCTCTCTCTCCCCCAGCACCACTCTCATTTCATAAATCATCTTTCCGTCTCAAAACAACGATCAAAAAAACGCACCGAAAACAAAAGCGTCCTTTATGAAACGTATACGGCCGGGATTCTTCTGGTATCTCAACCGTGCTCTCCGGAGCCACGGCTCAAGATGTGCCTGATATGTCTGCGCAGGATGCCAGCAGAGAGGAGAGTAAGGGAGAGAGGATGAGAGGCACCCTACGGGAAAAAAAGAGGAGCGGGAAGTCCTGCCTTCATCCTTCATAAGCGGCCTCAGAAGTCTGTGAAAGCCCTCCGAGAGCTAACCAGCCTCACAATGCAGATCTATCTTCTGGCGCAGGACCGCTGCATGCAGGCACCGCAAAGAGACAAAGGACACACAATGGAGCTCTCTGTTTACACTGGATGCATTCATGACATCCGCTGTGTACAGAAATGTACACATCCAAACCTGAAGGCGCAGACCTCCAAAGGCAGTCGGATGTAAACCATGCAAACTCTCCTTGACGCAGTGTTGAACACGGTGTCTTCTCTTGTGCTAACAGCGCAGATGAAGGGGAGAGGAGGCGAGACGAGGCCAGAAACGTGAGCAGAAGCTGTCAGAATAGGTCAGGGGGGGGGGGGCCCCGAAGGTGTGTTTACGTTGATATTTTGGCACAAGTTGGGCGCCTGAAGCGGGACACACAAAGCAGGACTTAGTGCGTTTCCCCCTCCTCAATGGCTCTAAATTATCAACGCAAACTGACAGGACATGCATGACATTCCCCTGCCTATCCCGGCTCTGCACGCCGGGAATTTGTGCCAAGCCAGCAGTCCCATGGAGGGCCCCGGTCCCCCCCCTCCCCCCCCACACAGCGCTTCCTCCAATCCCCGCCGGAGCCCAGAGCACTGCTTGGCATTCCACACGCCACCTTTAAACAAAGCCTCGCTCTAGGGTCGCAGCACTCTCGCTCTCTGTATTTGTACAGTGGGGTACTGGCCAACCTCTGCACCCTCGCAGTGAATCTCTCAATAGGTGTTACTGCTGTTTTAGCGTAGAGAGCGGTAGATGAGGTGTTCTGTTTGCCCTTGCCCTCTCTGCTCTTTGTCTCCTCTTCTGGACCTCTTTCATTTGTGCAGCTTTGGCAGACGGAGATTAATAGAGTAATAACTCCGGCTTAACTAGACCTCTGTTTAATAAAATAGGTATCATCACTTACCTGGAGGGAGAGAGAGAGAGAAAGAGGCTAGCCGGGTGGGAGAGGGAGAGGACAGAGGGAGAAGGTTAAACCGTGTAGCTACAGGTCGTTCTTTCATCTGGATTATCACAATTTATCAACCTGCTGCACATCCATGTTTTATTAGACACATAGTTGGATCCCACTGGATGCCAGGGTCTATTTCTAGCATCTGGAGCTTCTTCTGCAATTCATTCTGCTTTTTTTCTGTATGTGTGTGGGTGTGGGTGTGTGTGTGTGTATCCCATTAACTTTGAGTCACCCTCACAGATGGACTTAAGTTTTGTTTCTAGTCATTTCCTAAACAAGTGATGCCCTCATCCTTGTGTCTGCTCCACATTTGAACAAACCCCCTTTGTCCCTTCTGCCCTGTGTTCAAATATCACTTTATTTACAAATCCACCATCAGCAGAGGGGCTACTCTCTCTCTCTCTCACTCTCTCTCACTCTGTACTCCCTAATCAACTTGCCTGCATTAGGGCTGGCCCCGGCTCTTGGATGTTCTTACATGTCAGCCAAAGGCTTTCGGAGCAATAAGGATGGGAATAGGGTGAATTGAAAGCATGTGAATTGGCTTTAGATTGCTCTCTCTCTAGGGTCTTTGGGTTGGTATGATGTGCGCACCACAGGGATCTCACGTGTTGGCCTTTTATCTGGCCCTCTTCAAAGGCAGCTAATATAGTGAGGGGAAAGCAGGTCCAGATGTTGATTATACCAGGCTTGACCATCTGGCTTTCACTATACCACAATGCCATGCAGCTCCACAGACCTCTCTGCCTCTTGGAGATATCCCCAATGCACAACCTCAAATGCTTTTTCTGCGCTATTTGAGCTGCAATAGGCCTCGTTTACTTTGTGACATGTGTTCCTGGTAATGGATTTGTGCGTCAACATGTGTGTATTTTTACGCCCCCAACAGGAGGAACAAGCACGGCTGTGAGATGTGCCGCTGTGTCAAGTGTCCCCCCTTCACCTGCGACAAGCACTGCAGCGACGGCTACCACCAGAACAGGAAGGGCTGCTCCATCTGCATGTGTAAAGGTAATAGGGGTGGGCGATATGACTAAAAATCAATATCGTGATTATTTCAAACTTTTACCTCGATTACGATTAATGAACGATTATTTTATTTGTTTTGTTTTATTTTTGAAATTTGTTTTATTTTGAAATTGACCGGATGCTCTATGCCGTTCCTGTGTCTGACTTCCTGCCCGGCTTGACACATTCGCTCGCGGCTCGCAAAAAACGAACGGTCCAAACCTGTCTGAACACGGCGTTATTGGACGGGGCGGAGGGACGTGACTGAATACCACGTAGTATTTTTGAAGGGGACAGTTCATGAACGCAGCATTGGGGAAAGTATTTGGCCCATTCATTCGCGGGAAAGTGATGTTACGTCTGATGCGCGCGCACACACACACAGACACTCACATTGGTTGCTTTGCTAACTGGCGCTTCTAGACGTTACTCTTTCTTGTAGCCTAAATAACAATCGAAATGAACGATTTTGAACATTTGCCAGGATTACATAATTAAAATCACGATTACGATTATAAATACGATAATCGCCCACCCCTAATAGGTAACTGGGCCATCCCCCGGGGACGCCATCCCTACCCGTTACACGACTACAGCTCCACCACCACCACAGAGGATAGAAGGAATCAAGTGTCTGCCATGTGTTAGCAGCAGCTTCTGCCACTCTGCTGCAGATTTGATTTGACCTTTCGCTGCTCCACTGTGGAGACTTTTTATGTGTGCCTGTTTTGAGTCTTGTTTGTGTTTAGCTGGGTCTGTGTGTGCAACTCTAATTAGATTCCCCCAACCCCTGAAGTTTAAAGCAAAGTTTGCAGACGGGCCTATTTGCACTCCGCCACATTTGACATGATGTGTTTATGTTGCCGTTTTAGCTGCGTGGTAAACATTTCAGCTTAAAAATATACTTTTGTTTTCCTGGCACGGTGATGGTACCCGGTACAACCGGCTCCTCACCTCTACAAGGCGGACACACACACAGATGCACACACAGACTCATACCGACTCCAAAGAACCCATGTTTACCTGATTTTGAAACTCTTGGGTCAGTTTCCCCCGTGGGCTGGGAAAAATATTTATGGGGAGGAAAGTTTATTTTCTGGAAGCATGAGCATTTTTTTTCTTGTGTATTTTTAAAATTGAAATGAAAGAGAAGAGATGTATAAACATTTGTGGAACACGGCGCAATTCATCTGCATGCTCCACTTTGTTCCTCCGAGCTTTAGGAGCTCGGTTATTGGCAGCTCAGGCCCTTTATAAGCTCTATGTGTCCCTCAACCCAAACATAGGACCTTTGGGGTTTTGGGGTCAGGTGAGGAAAATCAGAGGGAAATGATTTAGCTTTATTTGTTTGCGGCTGGGCTGGAAATTGATTATTGGGGAATAAATGTACTGCAAAGAGAAGACCAGATATTCCTGCCTGGTGAGCGAGACACTTAGCAGAACTCTCATTATTGGCTCTAATGAAATTGGACCCAAGGCAATAACATAAGCCCATTTAACTGTAAATTGTAAGTAGTTGTTCTTAATGAAATTTCCACGTTGAGTTTACAGGGTTCCTCAGCCATTAATATCCATGCCCCTTGACGTCTGTGTTTTCTAGAAAGCGGCCACGTCCCGAGCACCACCGTCCCCGTCCCGATGCCCAGCTACTGCTACACCTCCAACGGGCACCGCTACGAGGAGGGCGAGAGCTGGCACGACGGCTGCCGCGACTGCTACTGCCACGCCGGACGGGAGATGTGCGTGCTCATCTCCTGCCCGGTGCCCAGCTGCTCCCAGCCGGTTGTCAGGCCCGACCAGTGCTGCCCCACGTGCGAAGGCAAGTCCCCGAACTACAACTTGAGTTATTTGATCTCATGTTCAGTCTCTGCCAGTGGTGGAAGAACAGTTGTTTTCAATGCGGTTTCATCTGCTTTGAGATTTCTCTTTTTTTTTTTTAAACAAGTGATAATACACTGAATGAAACCGGTCGCTAGGATCAAGATATGTTCCATACCAAATATAACTTAATTCAAGTAGTAGTAGAAGTTAAATACGATTCCCTCAAAGATTAAATGACTTGTTAAGATGGACATCACACACACACACACACTCACATCTGGCAATACACAGTACACAATCCCAACACACAGCTCATTCACCCAAGGGCTTTGCTCCATTAGCTAGCCTCGGGGCCTTCGACTCGCCGGCCACTTGAACTCAAACCACACACTCACTCTCTCTCTCTCCTTCTCTAAAAATGGAATGCACGCTGATCCACACCCACACCTTTTTTATCCACACCCCTCCGTCTCTTGCGGGGATATTTATGGAGGAGTGACTCAGTTGGCTGTTCAAATATTTAGGAGTGAAAGAATGTCTACAACTTTCAGAAGCTACACACACACACACACACACACACACACACACACACAGTTTGCAGTCAGGGGACAACAGACTAACTCTTTGCAGATGTGCGCTACTCTATTGGACAGAACGATGTTTTTTAACTGAATTAATGTCAAAACACAAGTCGGACACCACCCCGCGCCACCCTGGGCTTCACTTGAATGGATAGAGGTCTCTCACGCATCCGTTCATGTAACCAAAGTCCCTGTTTACGCCCACAAGATCATTGTGTCTACGGGTCCCACTGCACCCTGTTACTATTATGGTCTTTATGGATTGAATGAATATGTGTCGGGGTTGAAAACGACCCAGAATAGAGAATAGACGGATGACTTCCTGTTCTGTTCTATCCCATTCTCTTTTTACTGCAGATGAGTCAGGCAGCGGTCAGCCAGAGGGCATGGACATGGTGGTGTGCAGAGCCCCTGGGGGGGAACTCTACGTGGAGGGGGAGACCTGGAACCTGGACGAGTGCACGCGCTGCACCTGCAGGAAGGGACGTGTCCTGTGCGACACCGAAGTGTGTCCCCCCGCTCTCTGCCTGACGCCGACCAGGAACAAGGACACATGTTGCCACGTCTGTCCAGGTAAAAAAAACAAAAATCCTTTTCGGTCCCGCAAAAGATCAGGCTAATTTTCCGATTAACTTTCAAAAGCATTTTAGATCCAGAATAGAGGGGGAGACAGAGTTGGGTCTGTTATAAGCATGTGGTTGTGGAGGGTCTTGCATATGTGCTGGATAGTTTTATGTCAGGCGCACAGGCTCATAAAGAAAACCAGCCAAGACCGGTTGGGTTTACACGGGGATCCTCCAGGCGAGGTGGACTGCCCTCACCCAGCGGTCCACACCAGAGGCCTAGCTAGCTCTCTTACTGCTGGAAGGGCAAAGAGAGTGTAACTCCAATGGCTTCTCACTGATGTTCTCCTGGTTATGGGAATATACTTAGACACAGATGTACAGGCCGAGCGCAAAAAGAAAAAACCACACACATATTTTATTTACAGCTGCACCCAAACACTCTGACACACACTTGCAAACAACATATCCCCAGGGCTCCCAGACATGAGCCCCACAGATCAGAAATGCATGACTGAGCCTGAGAGCTGCTCCTCGAGAATGTGAGGCTGCCTCTTATCGCTGCATCTCAAAAGCAGATTGTCAGAGGGCAGCCTTTGATATATATATGGGCCTGGTCACCAGGAATGTGGGAATAACACACATCTGAGTGACAGGCCATATGATGTATGTGTACAGTAGTGGAGGGCTTTGTGTGCACTCTTAACTAAGGCTCTGGTCATGGGAAGGCCATTGATATTTAGGCCTCCGGGGCGTCTGATGAGAGAGAGCGATAAAGCCTGAGATTGAACTGACATCCGCCATGTGTTCCTCAGTTGGCGGGACTTCTGTTTGTGTTTAACATACAGTAAAGCACCTTATCTCGAACGCAGCCCTAAAGGCCCAATAACTGTTATGGATCAAGATGTTATACTACAGGAAGAAGCGAAGGAGCCATGTGGGAGGAGGCCTCAGCTTGTTAAACTTCAATGCGGCTCGGTCTCAATCAGGGTTGTTTTTTTTTTGCCTCAGAAACGAGGAAAGTTGTACAAGCTGTGCGAGAGGCTCGAGCTTAGGCCGTAGCCTTACATGGCCACGTCACCCTTAATGTTTTCTGATCATCATTGACCCCCGCAGAGGAGAAGCTGGACCCCTTGCTGCCGGTGAACAGCAGCCAACAGGAGTACTGCATAACCAACGATGGAGACGTGTTGTTGGCCGGAGACTCCTGGAGGGCCAACGCCTGCACCAGCTGCACCTGCAACAACGGCACCATTCAGTGTTTCTCTCAGCGCTGCCCCGCTGCCAACTGCAGGGTGCCCGTCCTACGCAAGGGCCAGTGCTGCCCACACTGTCTCGGTGAGTGTGTGTGTGTGTGTGTGTGTGTGTGTGGAAAACGTGCTTCGGTACATGACTCCAGTCTGGTTTGGTGTGTTTTGGTAAAGGGAAACTGCCAATTTGACATATTGCCACTTAACTGAATTCTGTATTTTTTTAACTCGATATTTTTTCAGTTTATTCATACTTAAATATGCATTTGCATTAAATTATATGTTATTTTATTATAGCTCTGTGTGTTTATGAGAAGAACTGCGGTTGTGCAAGAGTCCTGCATCACAGGACACAGCCTGTTGATGGGAAAACAGTAATTACAAATGCTACATGTCAAAAAAAGGGGGAGTAAATGAGAATATGTTGGTTTCCCGTCTGTGTGTGTGTGTGTGTGTGTGTGTGTGTGTGTGTGTGTGTGTGTGTGTGTGTGTGTGTGTGTGTGTATTCATTAGACCTAGCCACTCTGGCGCTACATGGGCAAACACAGTCAGTCGCAGCAACATTCCATGTGACATACACACAGTCCGCTCAGAATGAAAACATTCCTTGAGCATCCGCACATTCACACGTGTTTCCTGTCTCCGGCTGAACTAGCCCCGCGACACTCTCTCTCTCTCTCTCTCTCTCTATGTGGCGGCACAGGAAGGCAAAGCTCCATGTCAGCTTTTCCTATAGAGGAAAACCTCAGCATAGGCCGCCATTGTTCCCTCTTGATTTGTAGCCGTTTCACCGGGCCTTTGTTTTGGTTATTTGCCCAGTGGAAAACAGCTTTTTACGTAATGCCTTTACAAAGGGCCACGGTGGAAGTTCAGAGGACAGCTCCTATAAACACACCTTATCAACAGAGACGCTGGGGTCTATACTCACTGCTGTAATTGTTTGTCTAGCATGTTCTGCGTTACATAATTGTGATGGATGTGATTTTTTTTTCTTTTTGTATGGGTGTTGTGTGCAGAAATGACCACGACGTCAGTGCCAGTGATGGTGTCCACCAGCGCCCCCAAGACCAGCGCCACCACTACAGTGGACAGCGTAGTATGGATCACCACTGTCACCGTACCGCCCATCATCCCTGCTACAGGTGACAGACATCCCCTACACACACACACACACACACACACACACACACACATGGATGACAACACCACCACTCACTCAGCCCACTTCTCCACCCCTCCCTTCATTACGCCCGTCATTAAGTTGTGAAGTAATAACCCCTACCTAGTGATTTGGCATCATTGTGGATACTATCCCCGCCAACCCCTTGTGACTGTTTACATTGGCGGGGCGGCGATGGGGACGGCTCGATAAACGAGTGAAATGTATACTGACACATGGTGAAACAAAGTGATAAAGATAAATGGACATGGCCTAAACAATACAATCTGGGGACTCCCTGTGTTCATTCTTCTCTGTTACGTATTGGGCTACGGGATATCTGCCAAAACACTAAAGCGAGGACATAAGCTGCTTTTCATTTAGATCGCATAGATTGGGGAAACAGTAATGGAAATATTGGACGGGGGGAGCAGCCTTTTGTGGAGCCTGTGAAGGGGCGGGACACCCGATATTGATGCTTTCTGACTGTCTCCTACAGACACGCCAAGCTTGGGCGAGAACTACCCCAGCCAAACAGAGATGGCCCTCATCTACCAATCAGCGGCCTGGATACTGGCTGGTCTCCTCCTGGTCATCATCTTCCTCATCGTTGCGCTGCTCATCAACAAAAGGAAGAAGTGGGTGCAGATGTCCTGCTACAGTGCCCCCAAGAAGGTGAGGAGGTGTCATTTGTACATCGTCTAAATCGGCGCGCGGTGAGAAGACGGGTTCTGAAGCGCCGGCCTCTCTGGTGACCCGCAGAGCTAAACCCTGATCCTGTCATGACGTTGGGATTAATGTAGCTTCACACACTTAATTCTTGCCTAGCACTTTCAACCAAAGCTGTCAGGTCTGTCGTAAAAAACACCTGAAATGAGACTGGAGTGGCGCAGAAAATTGTAATGGGTCACATACAGTCATCTCTATTAGCCCTAACTAGGCTCAGTGCAAGCTAACGTGAAACCAGGAGCTTTCATCAGCCGCTAGCTGTCAAGACCTGTGTTACGAACGGATTCGAATCTAAATCCGAGGGATTATGTTTTTCCTTTTCTTCCCTTAGACGGTGATCCTGAAGAAGCACGTTAACAAGAACTCAGTGGTCTACATGGAGCCATCCAAGGAGAACAAGTTTCAGAACGTGAAGAACGACTGCGGCATCATCAACTTTTCCCCGGAGATGAGTTCTCCCTGCGGGGACAGGATGACCATCCCCAGGGCCAAGCTGATCATGGGCAATGACAGGAAGCCGCGTTAAAGACCCCCCCCCCCAGACTCTGTGGACCGGAGCTGCCCAGAACCTCCCAACTCTCTCTCTCTCTGATGTATCCAAGGTGATTTATTTAACAATGCACTGTAGCTAGCTACACACACCTTGGGTGCCTCTTTCCCATCCTTCTCTCTGTTTGACAGTAAAACTGAGGAGCCTCTGCAAGAGACAAAACAAGTGACCTCTATTCCTTTTACCTTGTGTCCATATTATTTTCTGTGCTTGGACCTTTACTGTGGCCACTGGGGTGGAGCGAGGAGAAGTTGGGAGATGAGGAAGGTGGGCGGCGAATGGACGGACGGAGAAAGGGACGCAGCCGGTCTGGGCTCTGCTTTACCACAGAGAACGACGAAGCCGGAGAGAGGCTACTCTGTCAGTTAGCCTTCGACTGTGAACGTTGTTATATCACCGCTTGTTATTGCCTCCTCAGAAATTGGGACTTTGAGCTGATAGGAGGAATATAAAAAGCTTTAGGACAGGGGTTTGGGCACAGTGGCTGCTGGTCCTCTTGAGTGCGGCAGTGCTCCGTGGATATAATCATTAAGAAAGGAGGCCAAAGGAACTGATGATCACATTGGTTTGGGACGGAAGTCATTACAACCAAATTCTCATTTATCACAAGAAGTCGTCAGCAGGCTTCACAGACCCACACCCCCAAACCCCTGCTTTAGAACGTGTGGTTTCCATCTTAGCTTTTTGTATATTTCTACAGTATTTGTACTAGTTGTAGTGTTATTCTTGGCCACCTATCGTTTTTATTATGGGTGTCTCTCCACGGTGGCCACATTGAAACATTTTGAAAAAGCCAGTCTAGACATTCCCCCCAAGCCTAGGAAGGACACACTTCCACTACTAGACTGGTTTCTACCTTCACGTGAACCGAGTCATTCCATTCAGAAAACTTCAACAGCAAAACCCCACAGTTCTGAGAGATGAAATATATGAATCGTACTCTGTCAACTTCTGTCTGTGATACAGTAGCCAATAGCCTTCATCCTTCCACTCGACCTCGTCCGACTTTGGCTCTCCCAGACGGAATCGGCCCATCGGTCATACTTCATCATCTCAGAACGGCAGACTTGAAGTTGAAGTGGAGTGATGTTCATCCACTGAGAATGTTATTTTATAGTCGGCGGAGAAGACAAAATGGTGCCAGATGGTTCATCTGGACCTATGAGGAATGTCTTTGATACCAAGCCTCATTTCATAACTTTATTTACAGCTGTGTGTGGAGCTACTGTTCCCACAGAATGTTAGCAGTGGTTAGTAATCACCCTTTTTTAAGCCTTAATTCCATAGCCTTAATGTATTTTCTTTGTCGATATCTCGTTTTCCATTTACTGACTTGTATGCTAGCCCATATCAAGAAATCTGAGAAAAAAATAATATATTTACTCATTCAGATGGACAGATTGTATGTATTGTACAGCATACAGTTGTCACTGATGGTTCTCATCAGCTCGGAGGCATGAAGTTCAAGGGGAGCTTGCTAAGAAGTGTAAATAATGGTACACGTTACAACATCAGAGCATGTGAAAGAGACATAGCACTTTTCTTTGGAGCCAGTGTTTTTTAGAAAGCCTACTGCGGGATTCTTGCAGGGATAAAGGCCCTAATCGGGGATTTGATAGGCATATTAAGCACATGGAGATGTTAAACCACTCAAGTGAACACGCTGTTGCAGCAAGACTCGGCTTTGTACCAATCTGATCAACCTAGGGAAAGATAGGATCTGAAACGCATTACGGAACAAACTGGGGTTTCATAGGAAAAAGTTGGGATCAGAGTTCTCAATTCCATTGCCAGTTCCTCAATACAAAGACCATCCTGATGCCAAAATTGGTTGGAGACCAATTTATATTGAAGTTTTTTTTTTTGTTTTTTTTAGTAACTCAGTAGATTTGTGTCTGTTTGGATCATGACCATGTGCTTTAAAATGAAGAGGTGGCTGTAAAAGCTTACGCAGTTCTTTATTCTTCTAAGTGTAAAAAAAAAAAGTAGTTTAAATTAGTAGACAGAAGAGTATCTTATTTATTTTTTCACATAGCTTTATTTATTAATACTAAACTATAGTTTGAGATGGGGTTTTTTTTTGGAACATGAACTTTGGTAGCCAAAGCTGCTGTACATTTTAGATATTGTAAACCATTTACCATTTCTGCTTTATTCTATACAAGCTTATTTATTTCACTGTTGCAAACCCTGTAAATATGTTTCCTAGATGATGAACTGTAACATTTACACTTATTTTGAAAAATAAAATGTGTGAACCAAAGCAAACTACAGTGATACTTCAACTGGGGGGGGTGGGTGGGGTGGGGAGGTTGCAATCCACTTAAGTGTCGTGATATCATCCAAGATGCTATCTGGTAGTGGTTTTAACCTCACTTGTAGATTCAGAGGATCACGGACATCTGGTGCTCCAAATGAGGATCACTTTTCTCTCAGTTCTCCTAAATCTAAGCATTTTCTCCTGCTTACCGTGGTTGTTCTTATCTCAGTTGCACAAGCACATGTGTTTAGCGGCAGGGGTGTTTTTGAGGGGCTTGAGTACTGAGTATGAGCAAGTGGATAACACAGACCTCTCATCCATCCAAATGGCCTTATAAAAAAAAACAAAAAAAACCCACCGGAAAACGCAGAGCCGTGCAGACCAGACCTGGCAACATGAGTAATCCTCGGTGCAGACTGTGCCGTTGTTTCGACTTGTCCGTCAAAAGCTTGCTCATAAACTTAAAAGGTGAGGAAGCTTCTCCGGAAGGATCAATAAAGCAAACAACAGGGTCAGTTTCCCAGGCCGTGACTGAGTCAAATATTGGACCACTAAGCCTGCTACTCCACACACACTAGCAAAAAGCAGCAATATTGGCATCCTAACTTTGAAGTGAACTTATCGCAGCATCAGTCTACGCTGAGCAGTAACTGGGGTCACAGGTATATTACAATAATAAGGCACTAGCTCATGAGCTTATGAGGTAGCATTCAATATACAGAAGCTAATCAGGGTCCTCAGCAGGGTCCAAAGGGCTGTGGGGTTTATAAATGCACTCATTCATTGTACTCACATGCACACTTACAAAAAAAAAACTCCATGAGGGAAACAAGCGATTTATATTTATTTTCACTGTTACAAAATGTTCAATTATTGTATTCATGACATGTGGTCTCCTTCAAATCCAATTGTTATATTAAGGCAAGTCCAAGTCACCGTCTTGTCTAATGTGAGGAAGAGCAGAAAAACACTGGAAGTCTGGGAGAAATCAAAGTATCAGTCAACATGAAAAAAATAAAAATAAAATACTTCTGTCTTTGGGGTTCACCCTTTCCAAAAGGGGAAGGTATGAAGGTATAACCGTTACGCTCCAGGATGAAATGAGCCACTGAGAGACAACTGAGCCCCGGAGCCTGGCTTTCAGACGAGGATCTTGTGGTAGTCGTCCTTATAGCTGTACAAGACCACCACGGCCACCCTGCAAGAACACAACATCTCAGTGGGTCAGTGAGTCTCAGTCGCAAGATGTAAAAGAACATTAAAACATGATGGAGAACGTCCAAATCTTCACATCAAGATGTCTCCGCCCAGCAGGGGGTATCAACTAATTGTCCACAATGTCGAATTCTTGACTTCATCGTCGCAATAGGAATGTTGTCATTTTTTTAATAACCAGTATTGTGTATTTTAAACAACAGTTCGCCATGGAAACAAAAGCATAATTGGTCTGCTTATGTCCATTAGCACTTAGATTATTGGGTTTTACAGCAGAGCATTGGAGATGGTGACCTAGCAGGCAGCAGCTTATGAGCCTGTTTTGCAGCCACACATGAAAGCCTGCCCACAGCAGTTTGGGTGAAAGCGAAGCTCAATCACCGAGACCCTTAAGGATACGTTTGGTTTATAGTCCTGGTGCAGCCAGGTGACTGCTGTCTACAGTGGCCTTTGGCCCACTCATCTGGCCTATGACGCCAGCGCGTTTCAATGAAAACAACCAAACAAACACATAAAAACACCCCGTGAATATACCCATTGTTAGCCAGCCTGCGTGACGCTCATTTATCAGTAAAGACTTTTCCCCTCGATGGCAAATCAAACACACAGCGCAGACAGGAAATTAAAACCAACTGCTCTGGAGCGGCGGACGGGAAGCCAGAGAGAGTGGCTTTGATTTCTTTTGTTGCCATCCCATTCATGAAAGAGCAAATCCAGTCGAATCCCCTCACAGGCTCTTCTCTCTGTGGGCATTCGCTAGCGTCACAACACTGGAAGCCCAAACGGAGAGTATTTAGCCTCGGCTTTGAAAAACGGTGCCGCTTGGGAGCTTGGGAATATTGACCGCTCCGCCCACAACCGCAGTAACGGCTGAAGCGTAATGTTAACCAACCCTCCCCAACTGCAATCTCCGCGTCAAATCAGCCGGGGTGTTAAGAGACAGACGTCAGAAGACCGAACGAGGCAAACCCTTTCCCAGATTTCACCTCAGGAAACGGGATCAGCGGAGGATTTGATGCGCTACAGGCAGTAGTTATCCCTCTAACAGCTCCTTTTGAAGAGCGGACTGTCACTTATACACCTGGGGTGGGTGGGTGGGCTCGGCCGGGGCTTTGGAGTGGCAGCTGCCCATAAAAGGTCGTTTTAAAAAAGGGGGGGTCTTTAATGCGTTCCACCGTTTGCCTCAGGTTTCAGAATTTTTTAATAAAAAGAGCAAGTCCGGGCTCGAACCGGGACATGTGGGAACACACTCCTCATCCCCTCTACAAGGGGTCCGACTGAGATGAGAAGCCCACGTCGGGTTTGTTTTTTTTGGGGAGTAAGCCTCGACCGGGCAACGCACCGACACGGCATCACGCACCTTTTAACGAATTTGAAACGGTGGATCTCCTCGCAGATGGACTTGAGGTAACGCTGCTTAGGGAGACGAGACAGCAGATGCTTGACGCTGACGTTGAACTGCTCCTCGCCGTCATACTGGTAGAGAGAGAGAGAGAGAGAGAGAGAGAGAGAGAGAGCAAAAGAGTTAAAGCTGGAGAACGACAAAGAGTAAAGACCAGATGACAAAGTGAAAAAAGCCACCGCAAAGACATTCACCAGATTCAACCGAGCCTCTCCGACATCTGTAATGAATGGCATTGGGTAAAAAAAAAAGAAAAAAAAAAAAGATTGATCTGCATGCTGTATATTTTGTCAAGGCTGTTACGTTAAGTTACGTTCAGAGTTCCTCCGTCCTCTAATGTGACCTGGGGTAATTAGCCACACTTGGAGCAGGCTTCCTGTCGGCCTGGCTGCACCCGCTGTGTATTGTCACGTGTTTTATATACTCAAAGTGTTTTCTTTGACACGTGTGTGTGTGTGTGTGTGTGTGTGTGTGCTGTGAGGCGGCCGCGCTGTATAGGTGGCCCATTCATGCGTGGCGGCGAGGCCCTTTGCTTATATAACAGTGGTGTTAAGAGCATTTTCATCTTTCCTTTGCGTTTCTTAACACCATGTAATTGACTGACTCTTTTGTGAACTCGCCCTGATAGAAGCCAGGGGGTTTTCTGTGAGCGCAGGGGTTTGGAATGTGAATATTAACACCTCTTCAGTGTGTATTTTGTTAACTGTGTGTGTGTGTGTGTGTGTGTGTGTGTGTGTGAGTGAGGCTAGCAAGAGGCCTGAGAGCGGCAGCAGGGCAGGTTGAGACTCTTTAGCAGGGGTGTTCCCTCGCTCCACTCCACCGCGGACGGGCCTGTAAGGAAGCAGACGGGATCCCCTCTTCCTGTCCAGGATCCTGACCTCTCCTTCCACCACTCCCTCCGCCCCCCCCCCCCTACTGCTTTAGGATGTGGCCTTTTATTGACTCTGCGGTGCTCGTGATAAGGCCAACAGGGGGGAACCAACCTCCAGAGACAGGAAGTTGATGAGCGTTTCCTTCTGCAGGTCCACCTGCAGGGGGGGGGGGAAAGAACAAGTAGGAGGAGGAGGGTTAGGATACACACAGAACACAATGGAGCCTGTACATAACACAACATACCACAGGAAATAGCAGCTTGTACATACGTTCTTAAAATACGTAGATAAAATATCAAAATATCCACTCCTGTTCCCACCGGCGGCACAAACCGAGGAAGTGGAACCAACACGCTCTTAACGGCAGGAAACGATAAGCTTGTAATTCCACTTTCATAACACTCTCACCAGGCCTGAAAGCACCAACGGTCCTCCGCATTTATCAAAAACAACTACTGTTCTGCTGCTTTCTGACAGGCCGGTATCAAAAAGGCGATTGCGCCTGTTACGTCTCAAAAACGTACCGACGCGACACAAACAGGGACAGGCAAATGTAGCGGACGGGGGTAAATAACAACCGACGGGGGACGAATTACTCGGAGAATGTCTCGCTATAAATTTACTACGAAACCGCAAATAAACGAAACATGCCTGTGTGTGCCGTTTTGGATCCCTCCCTCATTGCAACGCTGGCTGCCTTCTGGTTTGTGTTTACCGTTATGCAGCGACTGGAATGGATTCGCGGCAATCGGGACCTCCAGCAGGGGATTTCAGTGCCAGGCAAATAACTATAAAAAAAAGGGGGCTGGCTGCCATTGATGTTTGCTGTTTTAGCTATCAAAACCCCTTCCCTTTCGTTCTGCGATTTCACACATGAATTCAAGAGATAAGGTGGGAGAGCGAGGGGAGGGGCGGGGCTGAAAAGGGGGTAAACAAACAAATGACTTACAGCCAGAACTTCGATGTCGCTGCTCTTGTTCTGCAAATTGCTACCAAGATTCTGCAATCTGGTTTGGATCTGGAGAGAGAGAGAGAGAGAAAGAGAGAAAGAGAGAAAGAAAGTGAGAAAGAAAGAAAGAAAGAGTGGGAGAAGAGAATAATTGCTCCCATGGTTAAAATGAAACAGAACAAAAAAAATAAAAGAAATCATCACATGCAATCCTTCACTTTGTGTCAAATGCTTCAGTGCTTAAGACACGCGAAGCTACAGAGGGAGTCAGCAATAAAAAGCGACAGAGAGAAACAACAAAAAGAGAGAGAGAGAGAGAGAGAGAGAGAGTAACAGAGAGAGAAGGTGGTCGAGAAACACCAACAGTGAGCATAGATACTCTAATCAAGTTCCCACCTCAGACCAGAGACTGCACTACGCCTGTGGATCTCACACTACGTGACTAGGCCTGGTCTGAATATATGTGTGTGTGTGTGTGTGTGTGTGTGTGTGTGTGTGTGTGTGTGTGTGTGTGTGTGTGTGTGTGTGAGTGAGACAGTGTGTGTGTGTGTCACAGACTGACCTGAGTCTCATAGCGTCGTCTAGCGCTGGCAGAAACCTTCTCCGGGCTGATGACGTTCACATTCATGTTCATGGTGCTGCTGCTCCCATGTTGCTCTGATGAACCTGTGCACGCAAACGCACACGCACACACGCACACACACACACGCACGCACACACACACACACGCACACACAGTTCCAACAGGAATCACAGTGAGAGCCTGAGAGCCGCCCTCGTTCAACCATCACTTCCATTAATAAGAGCAGTTTGTTTTTAAGTGCGTGTGCCAGAAGCGGTGTGAAATCTAACACTTGAGGCTTATTCTTCTGTTGCACGTCATTCACTCAGCGGAGGTGTAACATGTTTGATGCTGCAGTAAACCTCTGAGGTCACCAGAGTAAAGACACTGTACACAGCTGACTTGTGTAAATACTACGGTGGCGACCAGCCAGGGTTTCCTGGGTGGGAAGAGCAGAAGACAGTACCTGAGGTGTTGAGGAGTGATCCCTTGGGGTTCTGCAGACAGATGCTTTCTGAGATTTCTCTAGGTGGGGGAGGGGGGGGCACATGGTCAACATTAATAAGAACAGCCAGTTCATCTCCAGATCATTTACAAGCCGACAGCAGACATTTGTGTACCTGATATTTCTCTCCTCCAAGTATTTGGTCCGACATTTCTGAACCGTGTGGTCCACCAGGTCCGACTCAGGAATTCGCTTCTCGGACTGTCTGTCCTTCTCGAAGGATTTGACCTGGAGACAAAACAATCGCTTTTTCCCATATGCTATTCTCTCTTATCCAAACAGTTTGGAAAGAGAGTGAACTCGCAGAGCAGGTGTTTTCTTGAGAAGAGAAGACCTCGCCAACTAAACATTACATTACAGTAAAGATAGCCCCGTTGCGATCTTCAATCAGATTGCAGTTCGACAGGCGCAGGTATGACTGGAACTTAACTGAACAACAACTATATCTCTGCCGTACTGTAAGGGTGGCGTACCTTGACATAGTTGCCCTCCTTATCAGACACCATGGCCATGCAGGTGATGCCGGCCTGTCTGCACTGCTCGAACAAGGTCTCCTGAGACTGAACACACAAGAACGACAAAGAGTTTTCTGGTGGGTGAAGGGTGTTAACACAGTCATGCCGGACGGACTGACGGATGCACGGTTCTCTAACACGCAACTAGCAATTACTGGCTATAGTGGCAGCGTGTTGTCACAGCGTACGAGACAAGTGAAGCTTTCACCGTGAGGATTCGGGTGTATTAGCTTGATGAGGTCTCTCTGGGCTCCGATGGTAAGGGGTCCAAGATGCTGACAAGAAGGACTGTGGTGGGGGGGGTGGTGCAGTTCAGTGGGAGGTGTTTAGTGAGCCGTCTGTGTTTCTGAGAACTGGAAACAGTCTGCTGATTTAGTGGCGTGCTGAAAGCTCGGCCGAGCTCAGACACGTTCCTCAGGGTAGTTTTCATTTTCCCATCACTCACTCAAAAGAGCCGTGAGTCGTGTTTGACAACAAGGGAGGAATTTCATAATAATAGCGGCCCGAGTCGCCCGTTTCACACTGTGACTGATGTGGCTGTTGAGAGAGTGGGGAGAGGGGATGGTTGAGATGCCACTTGGCCTGCAGCGTTAAGGTTGTAAAATAACGGACTGGACTCGTGGCCTCAAAAATCCTTTTGTAGTGGGAGTCGGGTCAGTTAGGGGGATGAAAGTTGGCCTGCACTGCCCTGGCACACAAAACCACGTGTACCCAGGTAGCACACTCAACCATGTCAATGTATGTGTAAGTACTTATTAGCCTTTTCTTAACTGAAATAAAGGATCTATATTTACCAATGTTTTTATAGCAAAAGGAAAATAGTTTAAAGGCAATTAGCGAACCTCCTCTTGCTAGTTAAATAATTGGGGATGAAGTTAACCAATCAAAAGGTCAGATTTTGTGTGGTGCTCCCATAAATCCAGGTGAGAACCCTGGTCAGTTTGGTGTTACCATGCAGGTGAAAGAGAAACACTATGCTGCGATCTAAGGAGACATCAGAGGACCTCAGGAAGAGAGTAGTGAGTGAGCATCAGTCTGGGAAAGGTTAGAAAGTCTTATCAAAGAGATTTGGACTCCATCAGCCCACCATGAGACAAACAGTATACACATGCAGAGCATTTAACGTGCTAACAACTCTGCCTAGAAGTAAACGTCCTTCTCAAATATCACCAAGAGCGTCAAGAAAAATATTAAAACTAATAAAAAACAACCCAAGGGATCTACAAGCCTCGATTGCTGCATCTGATGTCATTGTACATCTGTCAAGAATAAGAAGAAGACTGAGGAGAAATGGCTTACAAGGGAAGCCAGGAAGAAGAAAACAAAGCTGCCCGTCTTAAGTTCGCTAGAGACGACCTGGATAAACCTGGTCGTTCTTTGGACACAAGTCAAAAATGTAGCTGGTCACAATCAAAAATGCCATGTTTGGTGACGACCCAAAACTGTCTGACACCAAAAAAAAACCTTCTCCCTACGGTCAAGCACGGTGGTGGGAATGTCACGGTCTGGAGTGGTTTCTCTTCGTCTGGACGACTCGACGTCATTAAGAGAACCATAAATACTGAGGGAAACCAGAGAACCCAAGAACAGAACGTCAGACCGTCAGTCTGGGAACTGAAGCTGGGCCAAAAATGGCAAAGCATTTAAGCACGCTTTGTTAAATAAATAATGAAAGCATATATTTAATAGTGCATGTTCTTTATTTGGGATATCTTCATTAAGATTTGAGGTTTAGATATGGTATGACGTAATGACCACCCTCTGTAGGGCTCCCAAACTTTCAAGCTTGACTGCATGTGTGTGTGTGTGAACCTGATTTATTCTCATCAAATACAGCCAGACAGTTTCATCAGGCTCCTCAACCTGTGTGTGTGTGTGTGTGTGTGTGTGTGTGTGAGGCTTCCTCTTTTCTTACTTCTTTCACATTGAGAGAGAAAAGTAAGTCAAAGGCAAGCCATCACCTGAAGCCAGACGGGCAGCTTTGGGCCATATGCCTCTTAGCTGACCGCATGTGGAAGGGGTTTGCCATATTTGGCCAATAAAAGCTGAAAGAGTGGAACCGTCTCCAGAGGATGAATTAGAGCTTACTGCAGATTCAGTCTGTTAAAAGAGCAGCATGTGAAAGGTGTTAACATCAGACTAGCAGGGGGAGCGACGGCCGAGACGCTCTGAACAAGGTGTTCTCACCGTCAGGCCACTGGTCAAGGCACAAGCCTGCACGCACAGTTGCAAAGACACACATTAACACGCAACTGGCAGAGGAAGCCATAAGGCAACACTTTACAACTTCTGACATGTTGGAAGGCGATGCCCCTTGTTTCCAGCCAGGATAAACCAAACTGTTTTAACTGCTTTCAGGGCAGGGGAAGTGGAGTGGCCATTTATGTCCTGAGTCAGTAAGCAAGACAATGAAGACCGTTAAAACAAAGGAGAGCAGAAGACAATACCAAGGATATAACATAATGATATAACAACAGATATAACATGCACACCCGGTGGAGGAGTGGTGGAAAGTTAAACTAACAATAGGTTAGAGAGAGTGAGGGAGAAATGTGGAGTGAGATTAGGTGGGCACGGTGAGAGAGAAAAGCTACGGGGAAAGTGCTATGCCAGGTTGTGGGGGGAAAAGCCACTGGAACACCGACACGCACAAACACAGGCCTGAGATCAGTTTGTCACATAAACACGAAGAATGTGACAGAGGCATGGCATCGGGAGTTTGGGAACAGGAGCATAATGGCACTTCACCGGGGGAGATAAATAACGTTGCTTTGGGCAGGCTTAAGCTTGGCCACTCTCCAGTCATAGTGTGGTTTTTCCCCTAACAACAAACAGATAATCAATAAAAGTTTATTGCGACCTTGCCGAACAGATGATTGATGCTTGAGTGAACTATGACAGAAACGACTCCATACTGCTTTAATATGGGTTCCATCAAAGGCAACCACAGAATACAGCCTGTTCTCCAGGGTCTTGGCTATTTCAGATACTTCACTGATATGTCTGCTGCTGGCAGATGAGGGGCAGGTTCCCACCGGCAGGGGAAGAGCAGAATGTAAGTGTTGCCCTCTGTAGGAAGGATGTGGTTACTGCAGAACAACAAGTGGAAATCACCCTTTTCACACAAAAGGGCTAATTCCCTTAGATCAGGGACGAAATTCTCTAAACTCACTCAATTTGGTTGAGTTTAGAACTGCATCAGTTCAAAGATGGATCAGTGGATCCACAGGAGATCACTGAGATGCAGCCTTCTGCTTGAACGTCTAGTGGTACAGTGTTGCTCTATCTAATTCCTCTCTGGAGATTTCTTCCTAGCGCAATTCTGGAAGCAACGATGAAGAAAAAACTCAATGAGGAGCGGTCTGCCTCGCTGAACCAAGATACATTCAGGCTTAGTCCTTGATTCTTCTAGACTGCTATTGAACTACTAGGGTTTGAGCACTTGTATAATGAATTTTGTCTATCACCTTTATGTTTGTCATGATGTTGCTTTCTTGGCTAAGTCTCTAGAAAAGAAATTTTTTAATCTCAATGGGATTGCCTGGTAAATTGAGTTTAAATACAAATAAAGCCTGTATATGAGAGAACGGTGAACTTGTTTTCAATTCATTTCCATTGCAGGAGAGTTCATCTATTTTTGCAAATGCATGAATGTAGGCCTATTATGCAGGCCAGCGCAGCATGACGGCGGGTCACTCCCTACCACTGACCTGTGAGACATCATAGGCGATGTCCGCTGAGACGCCGGCGCTCCACAGCTTCTGGACAACTTTGACGGCTCTGGACATGGAGCTGTGGCCCACCGGGACCACCAGGACATCACAGGAACTCACTGACGGCTGACACAGAGAACAACAGAGATTAAGGTGCCACCGACAATGTGATGTACAACACTAACAAACACTCAAGAGAACTGCAGTAAATTAACTTTGCCCTGAGGGAAGTAATAAATCTCTACTAATGAGCCATTTGAATGCTCCTGTCTGTCTGTCTTCAGGCATCGATATTATGTGCAGTTTCCAGGGCATGAAATGATACCGAGGCTAGAAGTCACGTCATTCTGAAATATAAAAAAATGATGCGTCTCCAAGAATAACTCTGTGCAGTGAAGAGTCACAGTGATCATAGTTATTAACATGTTTCTAAAAGTGGCTGTGTGGCGGCTGACTGCAGTAATAAGGCATCATTAAATATGAAAGTCTGTCTGCTGCTCCTTCATTATAAATAATTATGAACGTCAGAACAGAGAGAGAGTGTGTGTGTCTCTCACTGGCTCCTCCATGTTGGCCATGGCAGCGCAGACTTTGTCCAGCGCCACACTGGCCCCGACGGCAGAGGGGACCGGGGCCGCGGAGGCCGGCCCTCGGACCTCCAGGATCTACCGGGATAAGAGGACAGGGTCACATACCAGCACATTTTGATCAATCAGTCAATTTATTTGTTGGTTCAAATGTAGTTTGGATGAAACAAGGTTGTACGGTTCAACCTACCAAGTGATCATAGCGCCCCCCTGCGGCCACGATGTCCGGCACGGTCCGCTTGCGTTTCCTGATGAAGGCCACAAACTGGAAGATGACCCCAGAGTGGTGCTGCACCTTGTACACTAGTCCTAGGTTGACCACCACCTATAAAAATCCAGTTATTACAGAAGTCAACAACATTGTGAGGCAAGATTTGGACCCAACGCAAAAGCACCCAGCAGCTCCCATTGGCCCCAAATGCCATCCAACCACCTCCACAGAATCCAAAATCACCTGCAGTTTAACTCCCAGTATGCGCAGCAGCGTCATGAGCTCCTCCAGGTCCTTGAGGCCCTGCTTGGCCAGCTGGGTGACGGCCGTCTTCTGTTTGGTGAGCGAGGTCAGCAATGGCGCCAGGTACTGCAGATCCCCCTTCTGCTCTATGTACTTGTACAGTGTCTGCAACTGGACACGACAAGAGGACGAAGAGATCCCGTCGTTGAAGTCAAGTTCGAGCGCCAATGTACCTCTGCGGGAATGATTGTTTTTACAGAAGGGTCATAAAACCAGTTGGGACACTTACGCTGGTGGTAGACAGCGTCAGGTTGCAGAACTTGGCCTCCACCTCGCGCTTGGTCAGCTTTTCGCTCTGGGACAAAATATGGAAACAGACTCCTGAACGGCCCGTAGACATGAAACCGTTGCTCTATTTGGTAACAGCACTACTGTATACGGCCATAGCGGGCTATATCAGCAACAGACACGCAATGTGGATAACATCTGTGATGCATGTGCGCGTTCTTGCACTGACCATGGCATCACACAGTATGCTGGAGGCCTGGCTCAGTTTGTCCTCGGGGACCCCGCTGTGCAGCAGGATGGCCTTCAGCAAGCTGGTGTGGTTCAGGTAAATGTGATAGTTCCTTTCCTGTGGTCACAAAACGCACACAAACACGCCATTAACCCTCTCCGCCGCAATGACAGCCCTCCCGTCTGAGAGCACTACTGTACAACGAGCGCTTCAGTGAATAATGACTGTTGTGTCCGGCTGCCCTCTCATTCAGTCTGACTCACATATTCTTAAAAGCTTTTGCACAAAAGAGGAGGAGGTGGTGGGGAGGATCAGAAACAGGATCTATGGAGGGATCAGCCAGGGGCCAAAACCCTGGGTTAACTGGGTTCACACGACTTACAGGGAGAACTGGGAAGGGAGACTGACGCAGGGACAGTGTGGACAGGAAATGGATTGTATGAGGTGCGAGGGAAGGAAGTGGACAGAGCTGCGTATAACAGATTTGCAGTGTAAATCTGTCATGGTGACACGCGGTGGCATGCGGTATGTTGGGAATGTGAGCGGAAAATAAAAAAAGGGACAAACCAAAACAGCGACACAGGGTGAGTGACGTCAGCAAAAAAAAAAAAAAAAAAAAGAACAATGAAAACGCATCCAGCCCCGTCAACAAACATCTGAACTTGAACAGCACAGTGCAGAGTGAAGACGTTCGCTTTGCACAACCTGCAGCGCGGGGAATTCCTGGACTACTTCGGAGATGGTGTAGATGGTCTCGGCGTCGGGCAGCAGGCTGTTGGTGATGGGCGTGATGATGTCGAAGGCACACTCCAGCAGCTCCCTGGGGTGCGCCCGGTCCAGCTTCCTGGGACGGAATACGCGCTCGATGCTGTACCTGGGAGACACACGGGGACACACAGCAGCATCACACTTATGAACACACATTTTGATGCTCTACCTCCAAACTTCATTTTCCGATTAGATGAAACAGGGAATACCAGTTATGGGCTACCAAAAAGATGGTATTATTGTTTTATCATTTGTAAAACACTTTGTAACACCATTTTGAAAAGTGCTTATTACACATATTATGAGTTATATTGGAATAAAGACGTGTTGAGTCCATTCAACTTACCTCTTCAAATGCATTACATTATTGCGGGCCACAAATCTCGCGAATGCCATCTGAAGTGGAAACAGAGTTGAGAAAACAACATTGGGTGCAGTTGTATAAGGACAGCCAGTTAGTGTACTACACAGTGCATGCCAGGCTGTAATAAATCAAAGTGTGGAAACAACCATTTAGTCCTCAGGGTTTCCTGAGGCAGCCGGGATCTCAGGGAGGCTGATGACTGCAGGCTCATTGTTATGTGAGCGCATGAGCGCATGTGCTGATACAAACGGTTGTATAATTAGTGTTTATGTATGAGCATAGACACGCATGCCTCTGTGTGTGTGTGTGTGTGTGTGTGTGTGTGCGCTTTGCTCACACGAAGGTCATAGGGCAGTGTAACCAGCATTCCGCTGTGGTCCATGAAGCACGCCAGCTCGCTGCCATCATACAGCTTCCTGTCTCTGGGTAGGAGCAGGGGGGTCTGGAGACGCACCGCACCTGAAGACACACACACACACACACACACACACACACACACACACACACACACACACACACACACACACACACACACACACACACACACACACACACACACACACACACACACACACACACACACACACACACACACACACACACACACACACACACACACACACACACACACCATAATGTATCACTGCAACATCCAACATCTACATAAGATAACATAACCCTCGCCCTAAGGGAACCGATGCAGATACAAGCGGAGCATAAACAAATATGTACAGCTGGACATCATCATCAGCGTGTACAAAAATAACCCTGGCACCTGCACAGAACCTCTGCTACCCAACAGTACATGTATTGTTCAGCGATCGCTCACTGGAGCAGATGGTAATGGTGGGGTTCCTAGAACGGGGCTCGCGACGGGTCAGGAGTCCAAGCGGTTTGCAGCGGAGAGTCAACGGGGCCTCGCGTTCACACGCACGCACACGCCAAACAAGCGCCAGTGTGCTCACCGTGCTTCTTGAAGATCCTGGTGATTGTTTCATACACATACTGCTGCAATTTGGCACTGTTGAAATTGAAGCTGCCCTGGAGGGAGACCAAACAAACAGGCTCTGTTAGGGATAGGGAGACATCGATTAAGCACTAACAGGCCCCTCTGCTGTTCTGTTACACAGACCAGATGAGTGAGGCGCCACAGAGGGTTTGCTACCAGTCATTCATATGTCTGCAGTGACATCTAAAGGTAGAGAGGGGAAATACGTGGGCGTTGGACATCTGGTTAGTATGTGTCCAATTCAATGTAAAACGGTGGGATATACAATGTAAAGACCCTGAGCCACATAAAACTCAATTAAGGCTCTGTCTAACCAACGGAAACAAGCAAATTTTTTTTATCTATTTTTCTATAAAACACACTTCTAGGCTCATCATATGAAGAAAAACAGAACATCAAATAAATGTCATTTCTATGTCTCCAGAGATCACAGTAGACGATTCTGTCCTACTTGTGGTGTATCACTGAACCTTCATGTTTCGATCGTTAATGGTAATGTACCCGACCATTAACTCTACACAGAAAGATCTTTGGCTTCTGGGTAAGGTTGGTGTGACCTTTCAATAGAATGCCGTTCAATGACATGAACATCAATTTGATTTATTAACATGTGATATTGCATGTCTTAGCAGATATTGTTATATACTGATATCTCGTAATTACCGTGATATTCATTTTGTCCGTATTGCCTCAAATCGGTAACAACGACCTTGTAGTCAATCCACCATCAAAAGCGTGGCCTAGTCCAGCAGTAGCCTTACCTTGTGTAGGTCTATGTCATAGGTGTAGTCCATGACGGGCGAGGTGTTCTGGGCGAACAGCTGGCCCACCATGGTGCGGTAGGCCTTGCCGTTGACATTGGCCATGGTGTGCTGCAGCACTTCGTGAAGCTCCGAGTCCTCCATCTGTGGAGGAGGCAGCAACTCGCTCTTCAGCAACTCCTGGGCGGTGGGCCGCAGGGCAGGGTCATGGTTCAGCAGCCACACTATCACCTCCCTCTGGGTGGGGGGGAAAGAGGATATGATAGAGGTACTTATTGTATCAGCTCTTAAACTGCGAACAGGAGAGGAAAAATCACATCTCAAACGCTGGCCCACCTGCGTTCCTGCCTCATACTCAGTAAAGTCCTCGGGGAAGTGGATGGCCTCCTGCAGAGCGAAGAGAGATGAGGTAAGCAACAATTTTCCTTTGGAGTTCCACGGGAACAACGCAAATTACTTCTCCTGATTGTTCCCAGTCCTGAGCCTGGACTTACTGTGCGTAGCTGGCTGAGGACAGAGATGCGCTCAGCCCCGGTGGTCATGGGCCGGTAGGACATCTCAAACAGGATGATCCCCAGACTGAACAAGTCCACTTTCTGGAGGACGGACAGAGGAGACGGGATGAAGACCAAGCAAAACTAAATGAGCACAGGGAACTTGGGATTTGGGGGCAGCACTGACAAACAGTGACAAGAGTCAGACGCCACTGCACAAGGTCACATTACACGTGGCCTGATAACTCGATGGCTACCAACTGTACTGGAGCAGATAATGATGTTGTACCTGGTTGTACGTGGCCTTGGTGTTTCCTTGAACCTCTGGGCTGACGTAGAGGGCGGTACCAACCATGCCAGTCATGTTGCCTGGAGTTGACAGCGATGCAAAAGCAACACAAGGTGTCAGCGAAAGAGAACACACACATCAGACAACACAGTGACCAACGTCATGCGAACAGGTTTACAACTCTCTGCACCTGTTGGGTCTGGTTTTGTCATCACGGCCGATCCGCTCTCCTCCACTTCGAATTTACCTGCAGCCTGCGACACATAAACGCAACGCGTGAACGCACGAGAAATCAGTGCTCCTCAGTCAGCAGGCCACGGGGCTGTTGACTGTTAGCGGACACTAATGCTTACCACGTTAGCGGGATGGTCTGTAGCCAGGCCAAAGTCTCCGATCTTCACGTGGTCCTGGGAGTCGAGGAAGATGTTGACAGGCTTCAAGTCTCTGTGAATCATTCCCTAGTGAGGAAGAGGATGGCGGAGAGGTCTGCTCAATTATCGGTAATTAAAAACATCGCTGAAATTGGGTCTCTAAGTGTGATCCCTGCTGTTAGAGGGGTTTAGTAGCTTTTAAAAAGGAGGCTGGAAGCACATCAAACTCTGACAGTAATAAAGTCCTTGAAGACACATCTGTGCAAACATGGTTTCGAAATACATAATTTCCTGATGAAAGATTGAAGGATGTTGAATAATTTCTGAAGGGAATATTATTTTATTATTTATTATTATTTCCACTTTGTACTGGCTAAAATGGGCTAGGACGTTAGAAGGTGAAGAATTGAGTTGACCTCCTCTGTTTGTTCTGCACTCGCTCTCACTAAACTGGACTTGACACCATAAATCATTTTCTCCCTCCACCTCTCTCAACCTTTTGCAGCATTGTCCCACACCCAGAAACAGACACTGAACTGCCCTTCACATTCTTGGGTATTACAAATGTTACAACACAAACACATCTGCTCCACACACACACACACAAACCTGCTCGTGGATGTAAGCAAGGCCATCCAGTATTTCCCTGAAGAGCCTCCATAACCGGCTGTTGTCCTGGTGCAGGCCTTGGTCTATGGTGTCTCTTAAAGTGCTCCTTTCACAGTATTCCATCTAAGGGGGAACAGAGTGCACTGGTTACATGTCGGACAGAGACCTCTAGTGGTGAAGTAGGAGCGTGGCAGTGAAGTTTATTTGTCCTTACTTGTATGTACAAGTAATGTGCTATGAGGAGAGACTGTTCTGAGTCGGTGGTCTCCGATGGGTCAGTCACTGGCCTTTTGCTTGGCTCAACCTGAAGGAGGACACACCACCCATTTCATGCACTGTGTAAAATACAGACACTAACACACGCAAAACGGTGAATACTGCAGATACTCTAACCTGGGATAGTTCGTCTGCGCTTTCATCGGCATTGTCAAAGATGACGTCACTCTCTGAGTCACTATCTGATGGCCTAGATGTGAATAAAGCAATGGCAGTGAATACACATAATTTTGTGCAGGAAAACAAATCCTGCTGCCCCCCCCCCCCCCCCCCCCCCCCCCCCCCGCACCCTTAAAAGAAACTCACAAAAAAGAGGCACAAAACACGTCCTCTTCATCATCTTCCTCATCGTCACTTGACTCGCGCCCGCCGCACTTGGCGCTCTCAATGGAGGTGGACCATTCCACCGAGCTGGCCAGGGCCGGGGGCGGCGCGTTGTCCTCCACGTTGTCCGGTAGGCCCAGCTCGTTGAGGCCCAGCGGAGGCCCTCTTCCTTGGGGCGGCTTGTCCGCTGTGCTTCGGGGCTCAGAGCTGTCGGTGAAGCTCAGCACCCCCGTGGTGGGCAACTCGTGCCTCTCAATCCAGGCGTTGTAGTAGCGGACGATGTTCTCGTGGTTGAGGCGCGAGAGCAGCGTCACCTCGCCCTTGATCCGTCTGAACTGCTTACTGGCGGGGTTGACCCGGATACGCTTCGCAGCATAGTAGCACCCGTCCAGTTTGTTCTGAACCTGTGGGAGCAAGAGAAGGCGGGCGGAGGACACGAAGATGGGCAAAGGAGAGAACGTGAGAGAAAATGGAAATCACAGCCAGCAGTATACCTACGCAATATCAAATCCAGATAAATGTGGCATGTACCTTAATAACGGCACCAAAGGCCCCTTTCCCCAACAGCTGGAGCTCCTCGAACTCATTGAAGTAACGGGAAAACTGCCTCTGCACCCCGGAGCCGAACGGAGCGTTGAGGATGTGGCTACGAGGGATGACGGATGACGCAAAGTCCTCAGCCAGGTCTGGGAGATCACCAAACAAAAACAAAAAAACCCCAAGAAAAACCTGGTGAGGCTCTTAAAATTGAGTTGAGCTTGAAGACGTCATTTGAGCGAGGACAAAGTCAATCTCCATCTCCAACTATCAAATGCAACCTCCACTTTTAGAAGAATGAAGCTTTTCCTATCGCTGTGGTAAAATGACTATACCACACCAAGGCATAGCAAGAAACCATAGAGACCAAGACAAAGTATGTGTATATGTGTATGTGTAGTGGTGGGGGTTATCACCTTCTGGACTAGTATCCTGGTACTGTGAGAAGGCTTTAGGTGATGGCGGGTTGAGGAAGGGGTGGTCCAAGAGCTGCTGGGTAGTCCAGCGATCAGCATCAATCAGGCACACACACCTGTAACACACCAACACATACAATGGAAAAGCGATATGGAAAGTTCCACAGTGCAGTAGTCTCTGCATCTCGAATACGCTTTTCACACGACACTTAACCCCGGGCTAACGTCTTTCTTAACCCTGGGTTAAGGACGCATTTAACCCCAGGCTAAGCAGCGTTTCACACTTGCATTTTTGAAAGAGGGTTAACAAACCCTGCTACAAAGCAGGGTTAGCACCGCTTTTGTGGTGCTATCCCCGAAACGCTGTGCTAAGAACAATAGTGTGAAACATTGTGGGGTTAGAATGTAACAGCGAGTTAAACATTAGCATTAAACGTTAACCCGGGGTCTACAAGCTTACAGTGTGAAATCCTGAACACTGAATACCCGGGGTCAATTGTTAGCCCAGGGTTAAAGAAAACTAGTGTGAAACGTGAGATAAGTTAACCCAGGGCTATTATAACCCAGGGTTAAAGTTAACCCTGGGCTAACATATTCAAGTGTGAAAAGCCTATAAAAAGGTGGCATTCCACTGGAACGATCCTGGCGTGGTCCAGTCTACCTCCGGCTAGTCAACATCTATATTGTGTTAGCGGAGGCAGACACATCAAAAGCCAGGGAAAGGTCAGAATGTCTGGTGAAAATGAAAACTCGTTCTCGTTGACCTATGAGGTTATGACTCACACTTTGAGAAGCGCACTTTCATGTAGCACGAAGGGAATAGAAAGAGATAATGAACTGTCACCGCTGAGAGAAAAATGAAAACAGCCAGGAATGGAGGTAGTGAAGCAGCCTAGCCAAGCTGATGGCTAAAGGCGGCGAGGCGGGCGTCCATCCATACCTGTTGAGGAAGTCCTGGAAGTCAGCGGGCAGGCTGGTGGGCACCGTCACCGGGTACTCCTTCACCTCCTTGCCCTGGCTCAGCGCCAGCAGCATCAGGCCCAGGCTCCAGACGTCACCCTTTTTGCCCGTTTTCGTTGGCATCGCCGTGTCCTCGCAGAAGTGCACGTGGGCCTGCTCAAAAATATCCTCCTTGCAGATGTCAGCCAATCTCTTTGACAAGCTGTAATCGGTCAGCCGAACATTGCCCTGGGGGTCCAGCAGCACGCTCGAGGCCCCTAGCTGCTTGTGGACCACAGAGTTGGAGTGAAGGTAGTCCAAAGCGGCCAGGAGCTGGGCGGTGTGCTGCCGGAGTCTGTCCAGAGGGATGGGGGTGTGGTTGACCAGGCTTTGGTTCAGATTGGTCCCGGCGACGTGCTCCGCCAGCAGGTTAACCACTAGGCAGTCCTCCCTCTCGCTGCAGCTCAGCGCCTGGTAGTGGACCAGGTTAGGGTGCTCCAGCTTCAGCAGGGAGTTGAACTCACTCTCTGCCCCGTGGATCTACAGAGCAGATACAGTATAATAAGTTTGAAGTGATTGAGTGATAGGGTATGTCTTTCAAAGGGTATTACTATTGATTCTACTGCTCTTTAACAGCGGCAAGACAAAAAAATGGTTCAACTTCTTCCTCATTACTTGCCTGCTTTTTACAGTTGTCAATCTTGCCCTTCTCCTGGCTGGTGAAGAACTTGCCCATGGTCTTGTTCCAGCGTAAGGACCACTCGTAGATCACGGCAAAGTCTCCCGAGTTGGCCTCAAATCCGTAATAGACATTACGACCGAGCCTCTCGCTTTCACCTGCCAGAACCATTAACGCAGACACAAAATGTAGAAACAGCTTGGTAGGGCAGACAAAAAACAACGGACTCCGCTGAGCAGTCAGGAATGCAGTGATTAAATCTTGTGTCAGCTCTTACCTATGCATTTCCCTCTGTGGACAACAAGCTCCCCAAGGGTGCTGTTGCAGAAGTGAAGGAGCTCCTGCGAGAGATGGTTGTCGTCGTTGGCCGTATCACGTCTGGTAAAACAGACAACTCAAATTTTTAAAAAATGATAATAATTTTATTGAAATATGTTTTCAGTGATATTTCATGTATAGAATCAGATACTTGCTTATTTAACTTGCTCGCTCACTCACTTATACTATAAATCGTTCAAATGTTATCGCTACAAAACGTTGCTGTTAGTTACTGATGTATCCCGTTAAAGACTATTTTCCCCCCAGCATTTGGTGCTTGGTGGCTGGTAGTTTTAGTGTTTTAGATGTCAGTATGTGTGTTCCAAACCTGTGGCGGGTATTCGAGGTGGTCCGCCGCCGGTTGCCGGCTCCTTTCTTAGGGTCAGTCAGTTCAGGCGGAGCTGCAGGCGAGTGTGGGGGGCTCTTCCCTAATACAGCGCTGGAGACTGGCTGCTCCATGCTCTCAAGGCGCTCCTGTGAAAAATATAAAGCCAGACGATAGGTACACTACAACATACTTCACTTCCCCACAAATGGTGTGGAGATCAGTAACTTACCAGTTTGGCCATTTCCTTTCTCCTCTTTTCCTCACGTTTCTCCTCCTCCCTTCTTTGGATTTCAGCCATAATCTCCTTTTCCTGAGAAGACGAAGGGGACCGTAGTGAATATTGTACTGAACTAGCACCTAGGCCATTAACAGCTGCAGCTGTGCACTCAGAGGTGTGTGTGTGCACGTGTCTGTGTCTTCCTAACCATGTCCTCCTCCTGCTTGCGCCGCTGGTCCAGCCTCTGCTGCTCCTCCAGGGCAAGTTTCTCCTGCTGCCTCCGCTGGTTCTTCAGCATCTCCTCATGGAAGGAGCGCGACGGAGGCTTGTTGTGCTCACTCAGAAAACCCTGGACAAAGTCTGCTAGCTCATAGATCATCACCTACGCGGACAAGGAAGTGTGTTACTGGTAGTCCGTGTGTGTGAATGTGTGAATGTGTATATGTGCGTGTGTGTGTGTCCTCACCTCCCCACATTGCTGTCTCGCCAGCTTGATGAGCTCAGTCTGCAGGCTCTGGAAGTTTTCATTTGAGAGACCTTTGGCGTTCTTCAGCTCCAGCTCTGGAGGCCTGTTGGTGTCACCCAGGAAGTGAACTTACAAACGGTAAATGAACGTAGCAGAGTAGCAGTACTAATCTAATGGCAGCCGCTGCAATAGTTATAGGCCAGTATGAGTGTGGATGCTTTGCAGTGCAGTGGCAATATTGGCCTATGAGAATACACTGCATGGGTCAAGGGCAACACTTACACATCGGGGTATGTGGGGGGGCATTTGACCTGCAAGTCCACAGTCACGTAGCATTCCTGCCCATTGCTCAGCCCGTTGGGTCGCAGACAGAGGTATACCTCTGGAGGCCTTTTAATCTGAAAATACAGTAAACGAACATCAGATTGATGGAAATGATCACTTTAGCTGACTATTAGTGGAGCTAACACCCATCTATTCACTAAGGACAGTGCTGGATGATAACGGTAATGCACCTCTACCTTCCAAGTATCCTTGTTCCGCAGATCCTTGAAATCATCTCCAAAAATAGATGCAAGAGCCTCTAGTTCATTTTCCTGCTGAACGGTGTAGTCATCTGTCCCGTCTGTCCGAGACTGCTGACTGCTCATTCTTCTGCCTGTACTACATGGCAGTCACGTCACACTCACACCCCTCGGAAACTACTGCTTCGGTCCTGGTCGTCCTCGGCTGGCTGGCTGGCTGGCCGGATACTTTGTAACCCCAAAAGCTTTTCCTTGGAAAATGTTACATTCGCTGTGCTATTTTATCCTACGACAAACTTTTTTTCGCGTTACACAGAGTCGATAAGCGATCATAACAACGTAGCGACTGGCGCATGGCAGTTGCGCCTCGTGTCGCAGGCGAGACGTCATCACGTTGCTGTTCCCAACGTCGCCTCTAGCAGGCAGTAATGTGCCTATGGACGCATACCTAGAAAGGCATGATCTAATGTCACTGTTTGACTCAAATGAAAGGCAAAATCAGTACAACATTGTACAAATGGCACTTGGTTGTCTTACTTAGGGAACTTATTAAAGTTGATTGTAAACCTAAGACCTTTGTTTGTAAAAGAAATAAAATAATAATAATTCTAATAATAATAAAATAGAAATTAACACATTTTAAGACTAAATCAAATCAAATTAAACCCTTCATATTTCCTTTGTGGGTGGCACGGTGGTGTAGTGGTTAGCACTGTCGCCTCACAGCAAGAAGGTTTTGGGTTCAATTCCACCTTCGGGGCCTTTCTGTGTGGAGTTTGCATGTTCTGCGTGGGTTCCCTCCAGGTTCTCCGGCTTCCTCCCACAGTCCAAAAACATGCGGCTTAGGATAATTGGTGAATCTAACATTGCCCGTAGGTATGAATGTGAGTGTGAACGGTTGTTTGTCTCTATGTGTTGGCCCTGTGATGGACTGGCGACCTGTCCAGGGTGTACCCCACCTTTTGCCCAATGTCGGCTGGGATAGGCTCCAGCCCCCCCGCGACCCTGAACAGGATAAGCGGTGATAGGTAATGATGATGATATTTCCTTTGTATTCTATGGGACATTTTCAATGTATTCTATGGGACAGTTGTTTGTCAGAAAAGCTGGATGATAAATCACTCCTCCTTTTTCTCATACAATATTAAAACAATATGAATCCAATACATGAAATCAATCTCCTCTGTCACATAAATATCTATGAGGTGCTTATGAGCTCCACAATCCAGAACATAGTGGGAGTGTGATGGTATGCTCACCCTCTGCATCCAGCACCTCTCTGTGGAAATATAGAGGAAATACAGCTATAATTAGGAGGCCCTGATGTCTAGGGGGCTGGCCTGGAGAAGAAGAATGCTCTCACATACCACCAGCTATGATATAACATATTACATACTGCTATCAACTCAGAGTCCCGCTGTCTGACCCAAGATTTCTCATAGCATCACAAAAACTTATGAATGGTGTCTGTATAGTTTTATTTGGGAATACTGGCGTATCAATAAATACAGTCAAAGTTTGCAGCATGCCTGTATAGGTGAGAGAATTGCCTCATAAGGTACAGTGTATGTACATCCAGGGAAATATACAGGAAAGTGGGTGGGACAAATATGCTCCATATTTGTCCCACAAACAGGATTTGCAAACAGGAGCTCCTCCTGGTTGCAAACTCACCACACCTCGGCGGCTGCACATTTATGACACTGTTGCTCACCATGACCCTACAAGGAGACGGCTGGGCCAATCAGGGCCGAGCACGGAGACCAGCAGGCCGGTCAGACAGCCAGATCAGACACAGAGCCCGACTGGCATTAACATCAGCTGTTCCACGCGTTAAGGGGGCTCAGCGCACATACCAACAGCATGGTCTACTGACATATACAATGTTTTCATCTCCTTAACAAGACACCAGCGTTGCTGTCCGGGTCTGTACTGGGTCATCATACATAGGCCGTGTAGGTGGTTATGAGTGGTGTGGTAAAGCCTCTCAGTGGATATAATATATGTGTTCCCACCTACAGTCTCCCAGTGACAGTTGCTCAGTGTGTGTCAGCGTAACTGAGAAAGAAAAATGTAAAAGACTGATTGCATGACATGCACCTTTGTATTAAATTTGACACAATGATATCATTTCATGGTCAAATAGAAATTCTTCTTCTGTTTATGCATGTTACTGAGGCATGAAGTTATATATTTCATGTGATATTATTGCATCTTGGAAACGTAATTACTCTTAATAGTGCTTCCAGAATTTTTCATTAGTGTTAATGTTATGTAATGTTGTTCTAGTTTATTATTTAATACAAATAAAAATGAGCATGGTGTTAGAATGAAGACAAAACGTGGATTGGATGAGAGCCTCCACCTTCATGCTAATAGCTACAGTGCCAATCATACTCCAATCACATTAGCAGCTAGCCTTTCTATCCTCTACCAATATTTCATTAAAAGTGTGTCAGTCTTGTGATTTTCAACAAAGCATCTCTCCATTGCGAAGGTGCCCCATCCCTCTTTATCAGACGTTTTCCTCTAGCTCGTTGATTTTTGCTGGCAGCTCTTATTTGGACTTGTGTGAACTCTAAGCCCCGCCCCTGGTCCTTAGGACCCAGTCTGGGTCTTATTTAAGGGCTCTTCTCACCCTCACCCTTTGTCCCAGTGGAAGCATCAGTCTACCAGTGCAACTTGGTGAGTACATTTCAAAACTTGTTTCTCTGGAACAGTGGATCTCTTTTGTACATTAGTTGAGATTTTATGTGGACTTCTTTTCATGAGGTTCTTTGGTTGTAGTTTAAAACTGGTGGTGATTTGATCAATGAACGGATGATGACATTTCAACTTCTTAATGTGTTTCTCAACTGGAACTCAATCTCTAGCGGGACTCACGTACTCTCTCTTAAAACTGGGGTCAATTGGATGATGAGATGAACATTGGTAAATGAGATGTTCCTTCACATATATAGTATTAAGGGTTCTGTGGGATAGGCTAGATGATGCTGTCAGTGAGTGGCCATTTTGCAAATATATCATATATTGGCATTTTTGAACAGTGCACAAAAAGTGAGAAAAAGTTGGCCAGATGTACCTATGGTCTAATGAATGAAGCTCTGAAGCAGCTGGGGCAATGGGCCATGTAGTAAAACAAAAGTGTCACAAGTGCTGACAGATGGGTGCTGGCCTGGCTCTGCTACAAGCTCCCCCAGACTTGAAATAGCTGCAGATAGAGACTCTGCGGGAGATCCATGTGTCACTTGTTTCGCCCTGTTAGGTACAGTGGGGGTGGGTGGGCTGGTGGGGGGGTGCCAAGCCTAAAATAGATCACAGGTCTCTCTGTTATGCCCCTTTTTGGTGCTACCTCAGCAGCCTTGAGATGTCCCAGGAACAATCATGGCTGTGGAGATATAGTATCAGTAGTTGTTCAACAGGGTTGGGACCAAAATAGCACCCAAAGGCATGTCTAATTAGCACTCCATAGATAGCATCCATTGAAGTGGCTTGCATTAGTCTTTGCAAGCCACTGTGATAAGTGGTAATACTTCCAGAGTAGTTATGGGATAGCTCTGGCCCTGAGGGTCACAGCAAATACATATCTGAGTCATATGTTTGATTATGTCACTCACTTATCTTGTCACTTCATCACTCAAGCCACTCCAGACATAAAGTGTCTGCAGTTGTTTAGTGAGCACAGGCCTTCATGCTATGCATCCAGCGAGAGTGTGAGTTTAGACAGCTGCTCCTAACACTCAGCCTGACTCTTCTCTTCTCCCCCCTGTCTGTCCACCCACCCCCTTTTTAGACCATCCCAGTGAAGCCTAATCATGTGCGACGACGACGAGACTACCGCCCTCGTGTGCGACAACGGCTCTGGCTTGGTCAAGGCTGGATTTGCCGGAGATGACGCTCCCCGTGCTGTCTTCCCTTCCATTGTTGGAAGGCCCCGCCACCAGGTACACCCAAAGTGAGAGGGAAATCACGAGCGGTATCGAGACGTACAAGACGTGTGGTTGAACAGTATTTTCTAAACAGTACTCAACCTTTATAGTGAGTGGCATCTTCCTGATGTCTCCTCTCTCTTGTCTTCCTCAGGGTGTGATGGTGGGTATGGGTCAGAAGGACAGCTACGTAGGTGATGAGGCTCAGAGCAAAAGGGGTATCCTGACCCTGAAGTACCCCATCGAGCACGGTATCATCACCAACTGGGACGATATGGAGAAGGTGTGTGTTGACAGTGATACGCATTTTCGACATTCTCGGCAGCTGTTATTCCACATCCTGGACACACCTATTTATTTTGAAAATCTGGCTTGTTATTTAGTCTGTGACGGGATGTGTTTTGAGCTTGTCCTGACATCAGCTGTTATTTCTCCTCCGTCAGATCTGGCACCACACCTTCTACAACGAGCTGCGCGTGGCCCCCGAGGAGCACCCCACCCTGCTCACTGAAGCCCCCCTGAACCCCAAGGCCAACAGGGAAAAGATGACCCAGGTACTCCATCGTCGGTGTTTCACGTCATCCTCCGGGCAGTTTCATCTGAAATTTGTTCTTGGGTTGATCGATTGATTTCACTCTTCCGCCTTGCTCTGTCTTGCAGATCATGTTCGAGACCTTCAACGTCCCCGCCATGTACGTGGCCATCCAGGCTGTGCTGTCCCTGTACGCCTCTGGCCGTACCACCGGTCAGTACACTACCGATTTACGCTCCTCTTCAGCTTTGCCAAACGTACCCAATTTAAAATTTCGTGTGAGGGCAAGTGTTGAACATACACACACCGAGGGTGTCAATCAGTTTGATGAATCCCTCCCTCGTTGTCAAGGGCGGATGTTAATCCCTCCCTGGCAGGGTGTAAGGGTGTATGTGTCTATTGATGTCAGCACCATTGTATAGTTTATGATGTGAGACATACTTGACGAGGGCAGACTTGTGTTTGGCTGCCAATTGCTCACCCTCACAGGCATGCGTGTCTGACCGCGGGCCTAATCTGTCTGCTATAGGTATTGTGCTGGACTCCGGTGACGGTGTGACCCACAATGTCCCCATCTACGAGGGTTATGCTCTGCCCCACGCCATCATGCGTCTGGATCTGGCCGGTCGCGACCTGACTGACTACCTGATGAAGATCCTGACTGAGCGTGGCTACTCTTTCGTCACAACTGGTATGTTCAGGAGAGCATAACTTTATGCAATGATGCTTCATTTTTTCTTTTCTATGAGAGGTCTACAATTGCCTAAATGTTCTTTCCTAATACTTCTACTAATACTTCTAAAACTTCTGGTCCTTAGCCGAGCGTGAGATTGTGCGTGACATCAAGGAGAAGCTCTGCTACGTGGCTCTTGACTTTGAGAATGAGATGGCCACCGCTGCCTCCTCCTCCTCCCTGGAAAAGAGCTATGAGCTGCCCGACGGTCAGGTCATCACCATCGGTAACGAGCGTTTCCGTTGCCCAGAGACCCTCTTCCAGCCTTCCTTCATTGGTGAGTCATGTTCACTACCCAGATCTGGATCGGTTGCCCTGCGGTTCTCAATGGGTCTAAGACATTTTTTTGTCTGTGTTGCAAAACTAATCTTTTATGCCTATCCCCGACCAGGTATGGAGTCTGCTGGTATCCATGAGACCGCCTACAACAGCATCATGAAGTGTGACATTGACATCCGTAAGGACCTGTACGCCAACAATGTGCTGTCTGGAGGTACCACCATGTACCCTGGTATCGCTGATCGTATGCAAAAGGAGATTACAGCCCTGGCCCCCAGCACCATGAAGATCAAGGTGAGGGAACAGCAAAGGGTTTAATCCATCAATTAATTTCTGCTTTGGTTGAATGATATAGTGAGCTAACATTCAATTCAATGGTCTTTGTCCCTTGTCTAGATCATCGCTCCACCTGAGAGGAAGTACTCCGTCTGGATCGGCGGCTCCATCCTGGCTTCCCTGTCCACCTTCCAGCAGATGTGGATCAGCAAGCAGGAGTACGATGAGGCTGGCCCCTCCATTGTCCACAGGAAGTGCTTCTAAACACACAACCAACCTCCTTGTTGTTGTCTACTGTATATATATATATGTGTTCTATTGTAATAAAGATAAGTCCTTGTAACAGTATCCCCTGTAATGTCTCTGTGACTGTTAAACAGGAACAGTAGTTACATCCTATATTGTGCACTGCTACCACGTTCATTCCCTCAACTATGGTGACTGGTAGTAACCACACCAGTAATGGAGATCATTTTGGTAAAGCTGTGAGAATATACATCCATGAGGTGATTAGAGGACAAATTATGAAAGCATCTCCATTCTTTACTATAGATCAGGGGGTCTTAAACTTGTTCAACCATGCAAGAAATTCAGGTTCACTGAGACATATTACTACATGTGAGGACCCACCAGAAGTCAAGCCACAACCCAGTTTGGGTCCAGGCTGTACCAGATATTTGTGAAACCTAAGACAGTACTTGCCCTCTGCATCCTTCCCTTTAATATGTTTAAATCATACCACAGTCTTCTGGCAGCAGAGGAGCTCTCTTGGGACGACATACACCCACTCAGTCTGGTTCAAGTACTGCAGTTATACGAGTGAACTTTTGAGGGCGGTTCACAGACATGGATTCAGGCTTTTCTCAAGGCAATGATACAGTATATGTCAAATATTCAGGAGGGATGGGGAAACGAGACAAAATCTACGTGGATATTTAGTAATATGTAAGGAACAAAAGTATTGTGACAAAGCATTGTGAGTCCATCTGTCTGCCAGTGTGTCCTTGGCTTCCTGTCTTTATGTCCATGGCTGTTTAAGAGGGGCCACCAAAAGATGATCAAAACAAACAGAAACAGTGATGATGATTTGGTTCCACCTAGTGGTTGGAAGGTGTATTGGTTTGGAAACAGCAGTGATTTACTTGAGACATTCTCTGGACAAAGTTGACTTTAGTAAACTCAAACTAAAGTAACAGTATGCCAACTTGAGTAAATTATTTCAGAACTCTTTCTATGGAGCTAGAACAGTGACTTTAAATCTCCACCTGTAATGGGAAATGATACAATAAGATACATTAGAGTCACAAGTTGAATGAATTTCTCTCAGGTTAGATTCTGTAAAATGTCGGCTGTAACAAGATATCAGCTTAATACAGGCACATTATCCCAACATAATTGCAATTCCTGTAACTATCAAGTGTAATCAAATACCACATACTTGTCACTTGAATACTAAATCATCCCTTGGTGTTTTCTTCTGTAAATTCCAGGCTTCTTTGTCAGAGAATAGCATGTTGTGATTTTGAACCAGCAATAACACAGGCGTATTGGCAATGTGTTTTCCCATGTGGCATACGAACCTTGCTCTTAAGGTCCCCCACCATGTAACTGATGTAACCGTTGGAAAACTTAGAAAGGCTACTTTTACATCTACGGCAGTCACTAACAGCATTGTTTAGTAAAGATGAGGACAGAGAACGCCCCCTGGGCTCAGGCAGCTTTTGCAGGGCAAAAGGCCTTCACCTTAATGAACAAGGAAATGAAGAGATTAGTATAAAATTATTTTGCCTGTTTTGAACCTCTGTTCTTTCCCACAACCTGACCAAGCTGACGCTTTGGTGATGTGGTTAAACCAGATCAGGTCTTTAACTTTTATAAAATACCAGCCACTGCCGCATTGGCACACAGAGGTGATGAATGGCCACAGAAACTGTTCCGACAGCTCTGCCACTGGTAGCTGAACCAAAAATTACATTCCTCTTACAAGCCCAGCTCAGAAAGCTCTCACTCACAGCATAAGCAGCTGTGAAAGGACTCCCACATAAGTTTGTCTAGGAATTCTGTTTCCAGAGCAGAAACTGAAGTCTCACTGAGATCCTTGTTCATGTCCTCACACGATATGTGTCCCTGAGTTTTGAGAACCAGTTCCTTCTGTAATAAATGGAAATCCTAAATGTAATGGTATTCCAATTTAATTCAAACAGTAAATTTGACTATCCTTACTACTGTGTCTACTGTATATTCTATCCAAGGGTAATCATTCTGTGACTAGACTGCCAGTGTGACAAAGTCCATGTTTCAGAAGACTTTGGGCAGTTGAATTTTTTTTACTCTTGATTTCATTTTCACTGCCTATTCAATCAAGCAAGCTTTTCTTTTTTAACTACCAGGAAGAGGATGATACTTTCTTTACATGATCATGCGCCACTAATCTACCACGGTAGCACAATCATGCAGAATGCTCATTCCAACAAATACACCCTCAGATATAACCTGAAGACGAACCGTTGTGCATAAAAACGGGTCAGATAAAGGGAGAGCGTTTACCTGGTACATCTCCAACATTAAACATGTTATTTGTCCATCCTAATAGATATGAAAGTATAATGACAATTCTGTATATTAAATACTGCAGTTGTGTATTGAGGACTACTGTAATTCTTAGCACAACATCTGTTAACCTGAATTTGAGCCTAAATATTATAAACTTAATAACAAAACACAGTACAGTTGTGTGCATTTTCCAGTGCATTTTCCATTTTGAAGGGGTGAACGTTTTGTAGTACAGCGTTAACCGGTTGAATGGGAATTTGAACATTCAGTGGCCCAAAGGGTGAAGCACCGCCCAGCCAGGCTATGCTGGACTTAAAAAAACACACGTCGTAGTCATTGATATTCGAACCGTTTGTAGCCAATCACGGCGCAGTTTGTAGGGAGCGCTGCCATTTGAATGCTCTGCGGAAACAGCCTCAGAAGCGATTAGACTGGCCCTTGCACAATGCAGTTAGGAAGTTAACGTAACCATTTCCAAGCGATTGGAATAGAGTAAAACAGTAGAAATTAAACAGTTCGCTGTTTGAGAAGAGGTACATATTAGCTTCAGGTTGTATGGCAGCCAGAAGCGCTTTTGTTTTCGAGCGAAGCTTGTGAGGTAACGTAACTAGCTAGGTTAGCTAACTGCTTTGCAGCCCGCAGTGAGCGTGGAGCCAGCCATTAACGTATAGTTTTTACTCGCTCGACATGAAGACAACTACTAACGGGGTAGTTGGTAGTTGTTTTCATGGTTAAGGTTTAAGTTAGTAGACGGGGTCTTGATCAAGCGTTTTTTTGTACAGCTAATAATTTAGGTTGAAATCTAAGAGAAAGTGATCGAGTCTCGGGTCAGGACAGGAAAGTAGCAGACTTTGCCATCGGACAAGGGTCGTTTGTTTTGGTCCTGACAGAAGAGGGTGGATGATTTGGGACGAATCGTCTTGCAACGTAAATTTTAAAACGTACTGAGGTGACTAGTGTGAAGTGAGAAATGAAGGTCATGGAGAAAAATGTGACGCGTTTGATGGCTGTGCAACACCTACGCACAGCGTATGGGATAAAGACAAAGAACTGGAACAAAAACAAAGCAGTCAGCTGCAAGTTAACAGCTAGCCACTCGGTAAGTTTGAAGAGTATTAATTACCAGAATCTAGTACGCATTGGCATTTTATTTGCAGTGACTTGAAAACTTCACATCTGACAGTTTGTTATTGTAAGTGACGAATAAACAAACTAAGCCCTGAACAGACTTTCCCATTGTTATTAGTGTTGGCTCTAATTTCCATATGGTTGAAAGCATTCCCCCCCTCCCCTTTTGAGACATCTGTTTGCATGTCATTGTCACGCATGTCACTTATTGTAGATTCTACTTTGTTGGTAACTTTGCCACGAATCTTCACAGCTAATAAATCACTAGCATTAGAATACCCAATCCAATAAGAAAAAGACCGAATACTCTAAGGACAGTACTGTAAGAGTCAGGAATGTTGTAATATTGTGTAAGACATGGGCAATAGACAATGTAATTTTGAGCCACAGAATTTTTCCTCTAAAAGATTTAATTTAATAAGTCAGTTTGGAAAGGGGGAAAAATGAGGACAATTGAGGACCTGTTTTTACCTTGTGTGGTTACTGCAGTTAGCAAACCTTGTGACAAGAGTCACAAGGTTGTTGCAAGAGAACCTGTTGCTTTTCAAATATGCATTGAACTTCCTCTATTTCAGGTCAAGTGCCTTAAAATGTTTTGAAAAAAACTGTCACAGCCTTGCAGCTCCAACAAGTTAGATGAAGTGAAATGAAAGAATCCTCTTGGAGAATACTAGACAAAGATTTAAGGTTAAAAAAACAAGTTTTGGCTGTAATGGCTTTCATCTGCGTTCTCTAAAACGGCTAGGAATGTTTGGCACACACTTTCAGATCTAGAGAAGCATAAGCCTGTACCTGCACTGGAATGCCTGATAACCACGAAGAAAAAAAAAAGATCCTGTTTTTGAATGCCTCAAAACTTCTGACATAAATTTAAGTGACAGGTTTGATGCCGTTGAGAACTTATTAGGTTGCCACATGGGTGATTGGGCTGTTTCAGCAATGTTTAGCCTTCCCATTGGAAATCTGACATGGAGTAAAATTTGTATTTTATTTTGTCTTCCCCCAGGTGAAGGTTTTTGGGGTACCGCTGGAGAACTTGCCACACTATAATATGGAATGTGGGAGTGTACCAAGGCAAGTGGCAGAAGTTAGTTTCAAAGGCATGTAGTAGGCCAGTTGTTTTATGTTCCCATTTCATTAATTTTATGCTCATCTCTTCTCAGCTTTCTGGTTGACGCATGTATGAAACTGCTCGCACATGTAGACACAGAGGGCCTGTTCAGAAAATCGGGTTCCATTGTTCGCCTGAAAACTCTCAGGGTGAGTGATAGCTTAAGTTGACCTTGCTTTGTGGGGGACCTTGACCCTGGGAAAGGTCTAACACAGTGGAGCCTTGTTTTGTCTGTCTAGGCAAAATTGGATGAGGGTGAGGAGTGCCTGTCCTCTGCGCTTCCCTGTGATGTGGCTGGCCTGGTGAAGCAGTTCTTCAGGGAGCTGCCAGAGCCTCTGCTGCCCACAGAGCTGCACGAGGCCTTTCTCAAGGCCCAGCAGCTGCCCACTGAGGAGGGGAGGACCTCCGCCACCATGCTGCTGTCGTGTGTACTGCCTGACAGAAATCTCAGCATCCTGCGTCACTTTTTCGACTTCCTCCACAATGTCTCTCAGAGGTATTTTCAGTTGGACTAAATTCATTTGTGCATTATTTCTATGAATTATTTACAAACATCCATCAACATAATTGTGGCACAGGCTGACTTTGAGTTACTGTTTTTGTATTTGGATAACCTCATACTTATTTGACTGTTCTGTTTGTCTTTTTTTCCCTGCTTACTCCAGGAGTGCAGAGAATAAGATGGACAGTAGTAACTTGTCTGTGATCTTGGCTCCCAACCTCCTCCACTCTGGGGACGGTACAGAGAAGATGAACACCAGTACAGAAAAGCGCCTGAAGCTACAGGCAGCAGTTGTCCACTGCTTCATAGAGAATGCCCAGAACTTTGGTATGACTCAAGACCCCTCACCGACAGCTCATCTGAGTGTCAATCTAAACTGCACCTTTATACCTCTAAGGCTGTATCTTTTGTGCGATAGGTGTGTTACCGCAGTTCCTCATGGAGAAGGTTCCAGCCATGATGGGCTATGAGGCTGGTGTTCTGTCTCCCGCTCATGATGGACTTGAGGAGCTGGACACAAACTCAGGGATGAAGAAAAGACGCAGGCGCAGCTTAGGAGGTAAGACTACTTATTTATAATATTGGAGATTTGATACATTTTTATTAAAGCTGTGATATGCAACGTTTTACCTTAAGGCAGGAAGTGTATTGTTACTCTGGCCCTCCCCATCAGCTGATCAAGTTGTCACTCATCTTGATGACCTGTCTACCATGACTATCTAAGCTGAGGCTGAGCTAACCGGCCTCCATAAAGCCCACAATCGGCCTTGAAAAAGCAGACAATAAACCTAGAGAATTTACTACTTAAAAAGCAATGTTCAGCCGTGTTTTTCAATGGTTCTTGTCCACCATTGTTGTTGCTATGACTTCCCGGTGCTTAATAGCCACAACCCAGCTCACCGCTGGCCTCGGCCAAAGGTATATCAAAGGATTGAAAATGGGGGAGTTAAGCATGTACACGCAGGGTCACAGACTGATATGGTATCATACAGCCTATTCATTTATTGATATGTTGTGTATTGTAGCTTTAAATGCATCATGTGGTTATTTCTAAGTAGCTTCAGTCAGTGGATACTGTATATGGTTTGGTTTGTCTCACGTTTCAGATATGGTCAGTGGTGCTCTGACTAAGTTAAAAACTAACAGAACGCCCACAAATACCCCCCAGTCAGACAGTCTTGGTAGGTATTGAGGTCCGATTGTGTTTCCTGTCATGAAGCATGATATTGGCAATCCATCTCATCTACCTTGCACATCAAGAAATAAGCTTCATCTTCAAGCAGAAATCAAACTCTTTATTTCACCTCAGATTTAATTTTCGAATGTGCTTGTATTGATATGGATTCACAGCTGCCTTAACGGTGAACAATGAGTGATTTGAATGACATGAAATAATGCCTGTCTGAATCAGCCTTCCTCGTCTTTGCCTGCCTGCCTGCCATTTGTCATTTGCGCTAATCTACAAGCTTCACTCAAGACCTACTAATTCTTCAAAGTGACTTGATTCAGAGTTTTTCAAAATAATTGTGCAAATGGTGTACATTTTTCATTCATTAGTCCTTTTTATGATTTTGCCAGTCTTTTCTTCTGCAACTCCTGTGATTGCAACACCAAGCACCAAGCGAAAACTACCTTTGGAATCTGGTCAGAGTTTTGGATTCTCAAACAAGAAACGTAGATCCATCAAAAAGAACCTTGGTATAGACTTACTTCCCAATACTTTGTTCAGCGGAACCTCCACTCCCGGATCAGGTATTGACTATTATCTAATGGCTAGCAACTATTATGTTTCTTCATATCTTGTTCTTAAGTTTCACAAGGTCTTTCACAAGGTCTCTTTTAAGTTTCACTTTTATCTCTACATATATTATAGCATACAGTGCATCAGGAGTCTTGGACTCTTCCCAAAATGGCCTGGCCTCAGCAGGGAGGTCTAGTAGGAAATCGGTTACCTCTGCAAGGAGGAAGAGCCGTCGACTGAGCAACAGGCATGCTGTCAACAGGTACAACTTCCTTTTGTCTTTTAGCGTGATCATACAAACTCAAAGCTATATTTGCATTCTTGGATTTACATTACATGAGATAATTGTATATTTATTGTGTTTTAATTCATTTTCAGAGTTGAATCTGGAAAGGCTGGTTGTTTTTCTCCTAAAGTCAGCAAAAAAGAAGCACCTCGCAAGTCTCTGCGTTTGCGCTTTAGCCTGGGGAAGAGCAGCAAAGATGCTGTAAGTGTGGTTGCCAGAAAGACATCACATTCTGATTATCTGGTTCCCCGATAAATGAAATCACTGCCTTTAGGCATCTTGTGTTTGAACTAATTGTAATAATAAAAAATAATCCCTTTGCTATGCATGCGCGGTGTAATTTTAGGGTAAATTGTTGCACAGTGGCACTTTTATTATGGTGCGATAATGTAAGTTTCCTATTTGTTAGGTAGCTAACATGTTTAAAATAATGCATGCATGGTTTTGAGGTTGCTCTGATGTGAACAGCTTCACATTTCTAATCTTACAAAATAATCGTTGGAAAGATATTATGAAATGCTCATACTTTGGTTAGCTAGCCATAGGATGTTTGATGTCAAACCCAATTTTTAATGATTTGACGTGCAACATTCAGAAGAAAGAATGCAACATGCATATATGACTAAAGGATCCTAACCTGACGTGTAACCTGGTTTGGGCATTCACATTGGGTGAGGTGTTAAAGGTTTATGAAATGCATTATTTTCTAATGCATTATACTTATGTGTAATACTTTTTAAATAAAGTTTTGTTGAGCAACAAGTCCATAATCTTCTGAGTGAATTGTATCATCCTCTGAAGAACTAACCACAAAAGTCACTGAATTAATATATTTAACGTTCCATTTTGGTTCACATCTTTTGGGCTCTTTTAACACAATAATCCTTAACACCTTTAAAGCTTAATCATCTGTGAGGTCTAAGTAGATTCCTTCATTTCTCATTCCATGCTGGTGATTAAGGGATCTGAGTCCATTGGCTGGCGACTTGCCACTCAGGAGAGCACCACCAGTTTTCAATTCACCAAAGACGCAGAGTCCAGCCCGTCTGTTCTGCATAACAAAAGTGAGTCCAAGAGTGAGTATCCATCAAGAAATCCAATCAGCTGTTTCCTAGTAATAGAAAATATTTTAAATTTCAACCTTCAATGCTACAAATAATCTAGTCTTTTAAGTAGTGATGCCAGCTAATATCCCACTTAACTTTCATAGGCTGTAAGTACATCAGTAAGTCTGAAGACAACTTGCTGACCCCTCAGTGTCACTCAAGTACCCACCGGACCCCATGGAGTGGGGAGACTCCCAGTGGAGCCCAGGCTTTCAGCGGAGGGTCTTTCACAGATACCCCCATGAGCATGTGCCTTAAGAGCACCTACTTCTCGGAGCCTGCCATCGTTGTATCCAAGCCCCCGATGGGGGCCAGCCTTCCCAAGAAGCTGTGTTGTGCCTCCAGTGCTGAGAGCCTGGAGAATGAGGGCTCCCTCTCTGAACCCCAGTCCCAAACCGGCCCCACCCTGCTGAAGATCAAGGCCTTTGCAGAATCTAGCAGTGACCACCAGGCTGCCAGACAGGGCCACAGCAGCTCCACAGGAGAGAACCTACCAAGACCTTCTGATGACACCCTGATGCCTCCACCAGAGACTCCTATACTCAAAGCTCTTTCTGTAGACATAGAGACATCCAGCTTCTCAACCCAACAGAGGCAGCTGGCTAATGACCAAAACATCACCTTTGGCCAGATTGAAATCTCGCCTTTGTCTCCTTTGTATATTGACAGTGCGTTGTTTGAGACTGGTGTATATTGTAGCCCAGTAGTAAAGGCTGTTGACAGTTCCCTTTATGCTGCTGCTGTCAGCAGCCATAATGGCTCTGTGGTTGGAAAAACTGAGATGGAGGCTGAGCAGGTGAATTGCAGCAGGCTGATCGATGCCCTCGACATCCAGAGTCCTGCTCATTTCAAACTTGGTGTCTCATCTGGGCTGCAGTCCACTCCATACAGGTCAGGCCTTGTATTTAGCGATGAGCTCAGCACACCTCCTAGAGTCTGTATCAGTACAGTCCATGACAAAGTTGCATTCTCCCCAGACATTGGTACCAAAGCCCAAATCCAACAGCCGGTCTTATCAGAGAGCCTGGAAATTCGAAGTCTTCGGGTGTCAGAACACATTCAACACTTCAACAAGCTCACCCTTTATTCTCCCAAAGCCCCTAAGGCCAAACAAGTCAGGTCACCGCTCAGGTTCGAGCGCACCCCTGTCCGTCAGTCTATCCGCAGGATCAACTCACTTCTGGGGGAGAGCAGGAAACCCACTAGAGATGTGGAGCTCCCCACCAGCCAGAGTGGCTCTGTGGTGAAGGCAGTGAGTCTGGAGAGTGGCCTTTCCAGTCGTCCTCAGCTCCAGCCTTATCAAGGAGAAGCACCAATGGGACCATCAAATGACAACATTCGTGCCATAAAGAAACCGCCTCCAGTCCCACCCAAAAAGCCGAGCACCTTAGCCCGTAAACCCAAGGCTTGTGCTCTGGGTGATGTCACCAACAAGGTCCAACCCAAGGCCAAAGCAGACTCCTCTGTCCCTGCCAGTAAGACGGATCCAGCAGGAGCTCAGAAATATCGTGTGCAGCAGGTAGCAGAGAAGGATGTGTCCTATTACAGAGGTTCTCCTAGAAACCCTCTCAACCAAGGACGACTGTTGTCTGCCACCAAGCCAATAGATTTATAGTAGATTCATTCTCTCCTTTTGCCTTCTATGTTGGCTCTTTTCTATGCAGGCGTCTTTGTCTGGTAAGACTGTATATCTTAAAAATTCCCACTTTGATTATCTGTAGTTTTCAGGGGTTTAATTTATTTTAACTTGTTTTTGTTATTTTATGGTCTAATGGGAGATGTTCTTATGCTGTTGCCTTAAACGTGTATTACTCTAGATTTGGTTTAAGTGAAGTTTAGCAATATCGACACATATCAGCCTACAAGATTGTTGGTTTACATTGTAGTGAGCAGGCCAAATGGTGTACGTTTGATGGTATGACTGGAAATCTTTAGGTATGTCTTAGGGTTTTATTTATACCTTTTTATGATCCTTAGTTGGATATATATCGAAAGTATTAACTGGGGGAGAAAGATAAAGCTATGTCTTCTTTTTTTTTATTATGACAGAATATTTTCTTAATGTGTTCTTTGCGCCATGTACAAAATGTTTTTAAAAAAAAAAAAGCACCTTTTTTTTTTTTTTGATTTTACAACCCTATGTTGACAAGCAGTATTGATTCAAATAACCTACCTGTCTATCCCAGTCCCTTAATTTCAAAACCATCAATGACTACATTGCCGTGTTAACTGTATCTGACAAATAAAGTCAAACTTCATTTAAATTTCTGCTCATTTCATCTTTTTCGGAGAAATTAGAGATTTATTAGTATGTCAGTAAGTGTTTAAGGCCACAAGGGGGCGTCCCACCATCACTCTTTAGATGGCATCACCCTGACATGCTCAGTTGTAATGGATTCTCCTGCCGATACAGTCTCTGGGTTCATTACTTTATTCCAGCAGAAAGCTAAACTCCATGTGACTGTTTGACAAGGTATAAATCTGCTTTGTTGACACTGCAGTAATTTATGTTGTACTTAGAGTATTGGTTGCTACCTGTTTGGCCATTAAGAACATTTATTCAATACACTGAAACAAGAGGGTTAGATTGAGTGGTTGGAGCAGAATTAATTTAGACGAAGTTGTGCTAGACCTGAGAAGATTGTGATATATGTGACACTTCAGATAATTTTGACATGGACATCGACTCATGGTGTCTGGAAGATATTTACACTTGCGGCCAATAGGTAAACCAAAATACATTTGGCGCAAAACTAATTTTGGTCCACCAATTTAAACATTATGGGGCCCTGAGCAGGTACTAACCTTCATTTCAATGAATAAAATGTAGCCTAGACATTTTTCATTTTGGAAAAAAGTGTGAACAGTGACAGGGTGGAAGGTCAAATTCATTGCATGAGATTTATTCTGCACACCCTATTGAGAAGGTTACATGCTTACTACCTGTAGGATTGATTGAAATGGGCCGAAGTCTCATGTCAACAGCGCGGCTGTTCCTGCAGTAGCTATTAACTACAGTGACAGTATTGCCGTACTACACTAGCGAGAGCATGCATTTGGTTTCATTGTCTAACTTACCTCTTAAGGCTTTTGCGTTATGATGCCGTGAATATTGCAGGCGGGACGGTTGGGCCGCGGCCATGTGTTAAGCAGATGGGTAGCACGGCGAGTCTTTCTAATGCTGGCCTTGATGGAGAGGATGTTTAAGTGCAAGTGTCAGGTCACCAAATTTTCACTTTTCTAAAAACCAAAACATAATATGAAATTTAATGTTATCCGTCGGAAAGGTCGACAGAAAGTGTAGTAGGTCTAACAGACGTGCTGCTGATCCTACAGAACCCGTAGAAACGTTTAATCGAAATGACATTCGATAGAAAAACTTTGCAGAGCCGCATGACTTCATTTTTTAAATCCTGAATTAGAGGAAAATATGTATCTCCTAAACCAGCTGCAGGTATACAATATTTAAAATATAAATTAGTTTGGGTGTGATGTTTTCCAGAAGATAGGATAGGATTGATACGGCTGAAAGTCCCCTCACCATCATCCACAGGAGCCTGAAAATAAAAGCCCCAATTTTCACTTGACATTTAGGGGGAAAAATTAGATTTGACAAATGTTTTCCTGAATTAATTTGATCGTAACAGGATGCTTTCGTTTTGTTTGAAATGACTCAACATTGACTCCTCACTCATAACTGCATACTTAAAATAATCTCAAATTTGGGCACGCATTGCAAATCAATAATTACATATTTTGGCAACGAAACTAAACAATACGGCTACCAATTTAAATGGGACCATTTTGTCGAAATGCTGTATCCCTATTTGCTAAACCTGTAAGGTCTCGTTTTGTACTCATGCATTATTGCTCAATATAAGGGTTATTAGATAGCCCACAGATTCAGGTATATAAATAGGCCCATATGTCCTATCTTGAAGTACATCTTTAGATTGTACTTGAATACAGATCATTCGCAGGCATGTTTTTTTATGAGTTTTAGAAAAACCACAATTGCAGGATTATTAAAAGTAAAAGTTCCTGGATAAACAGCTAATGACCGACTGCTGACTAACTACAGTCTTTCTGTGGTACTCAGTAGTTAGTTTATACTGACCTTGTCTTACTTTATGGTATTTATTTATTTCCTGTAGTGTCAGTATAATATTCCTATAGTATTCGTTTGGGGACTTATAGGTGTGTGGTAGTTGTATAGTATCCTTATCCTTATTTTCCAAGATTTCCAAGATTACTTGGAAAGAGTTCTTTTTCATAAGGGCCGTGACATTTGGTTTGCCCATATATGAACGTTTCCTGTGAATTTGTAATATTGGTTGCTGTATTATAAACATCCCCCCAGTGTATTCAAATATTTGTGAAATGCAAAATTCCTCCAAATGTGTGCGCACAGGCTATGTCTCCATGAAACCCTGCACGGTCTCGTCCTGCCTCCCCCCAGCCCTGCCCTCGCTATTCCTCGGTTGTCTGTTCTTGAAGTGGGTTCAGGGAAGTGTTGAGGGGGCGGATAGTTTTGATTTTCTCTACATCGTGCTTAGCCAATAATGTAGAGGGAACTGTTGTGCACATCTCAGCTGGCAGACATTTAAAAAGGAGACAGTCCGGCGCTGGAGCAATTTGTATTAACCCCCCCCTCCCTCCCCGCACACACACACACACACACACACACACACACACACACACACACACACACACACACACCACCCCCCACACCCCCAGCCCCTGTCTATGGAGTGGTTAGTCTCCCACCCATCCAGAGTCCCAGCAGTGTACAGTCGACATTATTAGGTGCCTATCACCTCAGAAGGTGCCATAAAGGACCCACAGGATCGGATCATCTCACTTGTGGCTACGTGGAGTTTTACACAGGTGAGTGAATTTGGACGATTTCAAACGATATTATTCATGCGTAATGTTATCCATCACTTCATATTTGCTAGTATAGGGAGTTGCTAGTTAACTCCATTAGGCTTATTGAAAAAGCTCCATGTTTCCATTTTATGCAGACTTGGCCATGGTAACGTTTCGTCAACATGTTTGAAACAGACTTTGATATTTAATGTCTCTACCTCAAATATTCAGAGATAATATTGTTTTTGCACATCTGTCTCGTTCTGTGTGTAATTGCAAAAAGCTCATTCTAACCGTGCGTATTTACGCAGCGTAAAATCGTTGGCTGCTGTGCGTAACCCGCACAATGTTGATACGGTATAGGTGATGAATCTTTTCTTCTCCCTCCTAAGGATGGCCAGCTCGACGCGCATCTTCTGCGGTATGGTTTTCATCATGGGGTTGCTCTCCTCTCCCGTGGATTCAAAAAGAAACCGGGGTTCACAAGGCGCCATTCCTCATCCTGACAAAAACAACCCAAACGAATCGGAGCAGCAACAGCAGCCACCGCAGGCGGGCTCCGGGTCCCGGCGGAGGCAGGGCTCACCCGCGCCTGCCGAGGAGGTGCTGGAGTCCAGCCAGGAAGCCTTACATGTGACGGAGCGCCGGTATTTGAAACGGGACTGGTGCAAGACGCAGCCCCTCAAACAAACCATCCACGAGGAGGGCTGCATCAGCCGCACCATCATCAACCGCTTCTGCTACGGACAGTGCAACTCCTTCTACATCCCCAGGCACGTCCGCAGGGAGGAGGGGGCCTTCCAGTCCTGTTCGTTTTGCAAGCCGAAACGATTCACCACCATGACTTTCACTTTGAACTGCCCGGACCAGCAGCCGTCCACCAAGAAGAAACGCATCCAGCGCGTCAAACAGTGCCGCTGTATATCCATAGACCTGGACTAGAGACAAGCACGACTAATGATGAGTTGTGTATTTTTATTTTTTTTTGGTTTACTATTCTTACTATTCAGCAGCTGGATAGTTCAGAGAAAAGACGAAAGGTTGCCCTACAGCCAAGAAAACACACATCTCCATGTGGGGATGTGCTCCGCTTGCGAGGACAATTACCAAACAGATTGTCTACATGTATCATTCTCCTCTTACACAGTAGCTATGTGAACAAATATGGACATGCAATTCCTCACCAATTTGCCATGGTAGAAAATAAGCAGCACTGCACGGGAACCTTAACTTGGAATGGGCACGTTTTACGCACGGCTTTCACACCCCAGTAATTAGGACTGCATTGACCCAGGTTTATTTAAGTCTGTAGTTTACTGTTCAGGACAGACCGGACATAACCCCACTCATTGTGTCAGGGAACCATTCCCGTCGAGACAACTAATTTTGTAGTTTTAATGTGTTTGTTTAATTGGGTGTTTCCACTATGTGGAATGTGATGGTTGAGTGGCGGTATTAGTCAGTGTGATGAGATGCTTATTACAACATTTCAAGAATCCTTGGGTTCATTGATTTCTGTGAATGTGGGACATCCATCAGTAAAGATATTTTTTGTGAGTTGAGTGCCTACTCGATTACAGAAATCGACACCAGGCTTCTGTGTTAGTTAAAAAACGTACGATGTACAGCATTAGTTTATAAACTATCGAGATTTAATAATTGTAAAATGTAAAGCCATCAGTAATGTAACCGGTTTGTTTATTTTCTTGGATCACGTTATCCATAAAAGCATAAAATAAACTGACATTGACATTTTGTACTTTTTTTTTTTGTAACCCGGAAGATAAATGGTGTGAACTAGATAAAGGATACAGATAAATGATCCCACGTCATCACCCGCAACACCATCTAACTAAAACCAGTCTACTCTCCCACGAGGAGCTGGCCTCGTCCTGCTTGGAGCCAACCTCTTGCCGAGACGTTCATACTTACACATTTCCTCGTAAAAGGTAGCCAAAGGGAGGAGGAGAGACACAAAACCCGCGATTAATTGTCAGTGGCATCAACTTCAGCTCCAATATCCGCTTCAGACATATTTGTGCATGTCCCAGGATTCAGGGGGATCCGGGGTTGAAATGGCAGTTGAGCGAGAATGAGTTTTTGGGATTTTCTAAACGGCGGCAACACTCATTGTAATAAAAAAGATCGGAAATGTTCAAGAAATATTGTATTTTTTAATCAATAATAATTAAATGTCATTCTCCCGCCAAGCATTCTTGAATAGCAGCTAAACAACGTGGCATATTAGATTTCAACCTTACAGCCAAATAGACCAACACACTGTAGGTTCATTTAGTCTTAAAATATTCTGCCAGTGGAGATAATTCCGCTGGTTTCAAATACAATTCACCTTCAGGTATTTCCTAGAAACAAGTGTTAATATCTTGAAACAAGGCAGAGGAATGAGGCAGGACACTCCACTAGTTTCTACAAAATGTGTCATGATTCAAGAAAAAACATGAAACTATTTGATTTGGAAACGAGTGGAATTGTCTCAAGCCACTGACATTTATTCACTTGTAAGAAAATGATTGTAAGAGTCAATACATTAAATGGCTTTAGAGATTTTTTTGCAGTGCACACACAAACCACCAGTGTAAGATTTATGATTTAATAGTGGAATTACTACTACTGATGACTAGTATTGCTAAAATAAATATAACATGCATTTAGTTATACTGCATTGCTCTGCTCCTGAATGTAGGTCTAAGTGTTGGAAGTAGACCAATTAGAGAAAGTGGGTGAACACTTGTTTTTGAGGTGGGAGAGTCTTCACCTGAATTCTCCCTTCATGAGTCATAGATCTGCATCCATGGCTTTGGTCTTGAAACGACAGAGCACCTATATGAGAGCTAGTGAAGGCTACATGAACCAACAGTCAGAGATAGAGACTGTAACTATAGCTCAGTGTCAGCTCACGTTCTTTTTCAAACCCTTTGAAGTAAAACAATACAATTTAAAGTTAGGAAATATTTTGTTTATATACAAAATGAATGGCACACGGGAAAGATTTTGGAGGGTAAAAAAAAAGTAATTCAAGGTGCAGTTTGACTACTCTGATAATGGAACCTGTCTGAGGTATAACAACTCACATGGCTTCAGGTGATATGCTTTAAACGTTCCAACTTGCACCAAATAAATAAAACCCTTTGCTCACGTCGAGATCAAACAGAAAAGGCAACTGTCATCATTTCGTGCAAATTGCTCAACTTCCAGGTAGGGTCAAGTGTACTGTAAATCAGTGGGCATACGTCTTGGCTCAACATAAAAGTAACATTCATATGAAAGTATATCTTTCATCCAACTGACCTATCAAGCAGAAGTCGGTTAAATTACAACTCATATAAAAATACAGCCTCAAAGGGAGAAAGCTGATGTTTTTTGGCATAAAATAAACCTTTCATTACATAAATAGAGGCTTATCCTGACTGATGCAGGAGCATAGTTACTTTCTCCTCTAATGTTTACATGTTACATTTGTGAAAATAAAATATATTTAAGTCCATACATATACTATTAGCTCTTTTCAAAATAAAATACAAACAAATCAAAGTGGATGCTTTCATTGTGATGCAGTACAAGTCATAAATCTTATCGTCATAACAAGGAAACCATATTATTGCATAGGACAAGAGGTGCAAAAAAGTGCAATACATTTGAAATACGCACAGTTACCATAACAGGGGGAATGCGGCATAGCAAGCTACTACATACAGTTGTTACAAGCAGGAAAGTGCTTCAAACTGTGCCAGACAGAACAAGTGTCATTAAGAGACTAACAATTCTGTAATATACATTTAATATGTTGGGTAGACGGGTGCAGGGTCGAGACCTGTTGCCTTCTTCCTAGTCATTTTGTTAATCTTGGCTTTTTTGAGTGCATGTGTGTGTATGTGTTGGGGGGGGGGGCAAGGCTAGCGGCCAGACTTGCTTCTATAGGGTCTACTACTCTCTGGCCCTCACCCAGGAGAGGTCAGTCTGGTGCAATGCAACAGAATACAGTGAAACCTCCAACTACTGATTAGTACGCACATGAGTTTATATACAATGTCTTCATCTGGACCTTCAGCCCAGCACAGATCACATGTCATACTCCTTATACGGCTATATCAGCAGTACACGCTGCGTGGTCCCTGCTCTAAAACACAAAATGCATTTGCAAGACTTGTTATAAGCTGTAGTGAATGGAAAGCTCTTCTCTAACGTGAAGTACAATGGATACTGCTTTCTTATTCCTTGTCATTCTTGGAATACCGCCCTCTGAGGTATCTGTTCTGTCAACAGTGACTTTCCTCTGAGCAAACATCACTAGGCAGCCATATTTGTTCATACAGCACAGCGACAACAGACTAGTATGGAGTATTAGCATGATCTATCTCTAACATTGTGACTATATTTGAGCATAACTGTCCTCTATACCATCTGCAGTATAGGAGGAATAGGATCTCAGCGCCTGTAGACCTAAGAGGAGCTTGTGCAGGGTCACCAATGTGGATGTGTCAGCTGGCATTGTTGTGAATCCCACTGACCCCTTGTGACCCTTCACAAGCTGGGCACCCAGAGGTCACGCCAGGCTGGATGAATGAGGTCAACCTTTGACCTTTAGGACTCTCATCACTTTGGCTGTGTCAGCCGTGCATCCTCGGTGCAGGCCAAGCTGTAGCTCTGCAGAGGGGTCGCCCCTCTTCCTTGACACGGTCCACCTCTCCAGGGTGGTGGTCCCACCGTTGGGGAGTAGCTCATTCAAAGTGCATGTTTCAGAGGGGAAAAGGGGGTGGGGGGGGAATGGGGGGGGGGGTGTTGTGGGCTAGGCACTGCTAGTCAGAGCCAGAGTGATTGTGTCCAGTGCTGTTAGTGGGACAGAGGAATGGCAGTGGGTCTAGTGAGGGTCTGCCAAGGTTTGGTTGAAAGTCCATAAGGGCGGTACACCATGAGGTGTGATGTTGGGTCAGAGGCAGGTGGTGAATGCTGGAAGGGATGAACGCTTTCTCATCTGCTATCTCCTCTCCTTCTCTTTCTGCTAACAGTTCTCATCCACTCATCTCTTCCCTCAGCTGGAGGACACACTGGCTTCCTTCTGGCGCAGTCTCTCTTTCTGTTGGTGAGACCCAAAGAAAGATTCACTGTGACGTGAAACATGGAGCATCGGGGAACTGCATTTCTCTACGTGGATCAGATCTTACCAGACTGTTGGCGTTGATCTTCTTGGTTTCGACTCTCTTCTCCGCTGTGATCTTCTTGATGTTCTCCTGAGCTTCTTTCATCCTATGAAAAATAAACAAGACCTTTAGCTTGAAATCTAAAAGGACTTGATATATCTAGGCCCTTTAACCTAGTCCTAACCTGACCGTAGTCATAAACTGGAACTACACACTGCGAGTACCAGTACTAAACCACGAGAGTTGTACTGATGTAACTTGTTAATATGATGTAGAGACAGTGGCCTCTCGTCATCCTGTCCTTGCTGAAGTTGTTTGGAAGAGCACACACACTGCGGCGGTATCCCCCTTAGGGCTCTCTCTCTCTCTCTCTCTCTCTCTCTCTCTCTCTCTCTCTCTCTCTCTCTCTCTCTCTCTCTCTCTCTCTCTCTCTCTCTCTCTCTCTCTCTCTCTCTCTCTCTCTCTCTCTCTCTCTCTCTCTCTCTCTCTCTCTCTCTCTCTCTCTCTCTCTCTCTCTCTCTCTCTCTCTCTCTCTCTCTCTCTCTCTCTCTCTCTCTCTCTCTCACACACACACACACACACACACACACACAGATCCTCTCTGGAGTTTGCGGCGAGTGAAAGCCGCACAAGTGTGAAGCGGGGCAGAATGACAGTCGGTCGATGAGATAATGAGGCAAGTCTTTAAAAACACTTGGACTTTTATGAGTGTGCAAACAGTATTTAAAATAAAGTTAATTGTATGTAAGCACAATCAGCTGCGGGCGACGCGAGACACCGTTACCTAGCGCGGGATTAAGAGAGGAGAGCACACGGATGCGTGGCAGGGCTCCTCCACAGAGGGTTAGCGTCTCACGGGGGGAGGGAAGGAAGCTGCAGTGTAGCGACTCTCCGTCTGAGTCCTCCTGCCCTCTGGGCTGCGTCACGACAGCGTTTAACAGTTCTCCCATAACGCTCGGCCTTTAACGGCCACGGGCCCCTGTCCCCTCGCTAGTAAAGCCGAGCGGCCGCCAGGAGGGTCTGCTGTCCCTCGGTGGGATGCCTCTCCCCCCCCTCCCAACCCCCCCCGACACGACGCCTCAGGTCAGGGGGGGGGGGGGGGACATCATAAATTCAACCCCGCCCTTTTCAGACATATAGGAGCGAGGGCCCTCGACCGTGCCCGTTCGCCGCCTCCTCCTCTTTGATGGGCCCCGCCGCCGGGCACGCCTCCCACGTACCATCAGCAGCATCAATTAGACGTGACGCGAAGGTGAGGGAGACGAGCAGTCTAGTCCGAGGGGTTTCACTCTGGTAGTTAAGTGTGCGTTTCAAACAAAGCCGTTGTTTTCAAACAAATCTCTCCCCCGGACACTAACCAGATCTCGCTCACCAAGGACGTTCACTGGGAAATGGGAATTGGGAAATGGAGCGACTCCGCCAGACTGCGACTCACCTCTCCTTGGAGATGTTCTTGCTCTCTCGTTTCCAGGTATTCTTGAAGTCATTGCAGAACTCGTACCAGAGCATAAAGACGTAACCGGGGGCCACCTCCTTCTCCCCGGACTTTGGCTTGAGCCCAAAGTAGCTCACCATGTCCTGGAACCTGTGGGGAAATGGGGATGGTGCAAATACATCTGCTATTATATTTCATTAAACTACTCTAGAGTTATTTCCATTACACAATTAACAGCAAAATGAAGAGGAGCGTGAAGGAAGTGTGTGTGTGTGTATCAGAATTACAAACAGAAATAAAGGACAACAACAAAGAGACCAGTCCAGACATGGCACACGCAGAAAACGAGGGATACAAATGTCAGAGAAAGAGAGAGAAAGCGAGAGAAAGCGAGAGCTAGAAGGAGAGAGTCCACCCCGCTGGGCCACAGCAGAGAGCCAGTAGCAGCGGCTCCATTATCACATTGACCTCCACAGCCTGCAGAGGAAGACTGCCAGAGGAGACAGAGACAGCCAGGAACAGGCTGCTGGTCACACACACACACACACACACACACACACACACACACACACTAATGTGAAACTCACACATACAGCACTTTCAGGAAGGTATTTAATTTATTGGCAGACAATCAAAGATGTAAATATATGACATATGAGCACACACACACACACACACACACACACACACACACACACACACACACACACACACACACACACACACACACACACACACACACACACACACACACACACACACACACACACACACAATAGTAGAGACTGCAGCTTGTGGACACATGACACAGTACATACATATACTGGATTCTCCATTTCCACTCTGCAGCCTGTTGCAGGCCAGATCCTCAGACTAATTCAATTGTAACCAAATCTGAGTTCTTTGCGAGGCTCTCAGCAGCACTCAAGCGGCATGAAAAGCAGCCCGCTGCTCCAGACCCCCCCCCCCCCACTGCCCCCCCCCCCAACCCAAACATTAAAGACATTTTCTAGCCCTGCCTGTCAGAGAGTTGATAAAGAGGGGGCATGATTCAGGAGATGCTCCCTGTCCCACTGACACCAAAAGAGACTCTGACCTCCAGATGCTAGGTGGCTCTTGCGACGCTAATCTAAGGCATGTTGGCACGTTGTGAAATGAGGCAATGTGCTGCGCAGACGGCTAGCTGACGGAGGAAAAAAAAAAAAAGGGGTGAGCTTCTGCGTGAGCTTGCCTCCCATTTCCCGATGATGCGTCATGTTGCTGGGATGCTCCGGAGAAATGGGGAGGAGAGCGCATAGATCATCCGCTGCTCCACAAAAGAAATCAGGGGAACAAGGGTCTGGGGAGTTTTGATTTACCAAATATATGTGCCGTCCAGGTACCTTTTGTTGCGGCCCGCATTGGTCTGGCATGATGAATAGGGTCTCCTCTCCACCGACTCCTTCCCTGACCCTGGGTCATCATGTCAGAGCAAGCACAAATCAAATAACGTCCCGGTCCGTGGCAAGCTTAGCGCCTTTTCCTCTTCCCCTCTCAAGCACATGCAACAAATAAATACACAAGCCTTCATTCAAAACAGATGCAAACACACGAACACATGCAAGTATACCTACAAAACATAAACAAAATCAAGCGTAACTCAATTCATTTGTGGACGCGTAACGTCTCGCACACTCACTCACACAAACACACACACACACACACACACACACACACACACACACGCTATGATGCGATTGCCATGAGGGTTTACTGTAGTACCAGCAGCCAGCATTCCTCACTGACAGCCATAAAAAAAAAGACCCATTGCAAAACTGTGAGCAACTGTGAATATTTGGGAAATATTTGGACAACCGAGTCGACATTCCTCTGTTTCCCCAGTAAATAGATTAGAGACGTAAACTCGAATGTTCGGCTGATTCAGCAGAAACAAGATGTCATTTTGTGCCTTCGTATCACGGCTGAGTGAAGTAAAACACCAACTAGCATTAACAAAGCCATAACTGCGTCGTGGCTGTAGAGAGGCAGCAGTTGCGCCATATGAAATTGAGCATGATGTGGGAGTAGGGAACTTAATGGGCCGGAACTGTGGACAGAACCAGGAAACCTCAGTTGGAACCCAAACATGAACCAGACAAATTAGGACTGCATGTTGAGGAAAGGGCCTCGTCGCTCACACTGGATAGGCCGTACCTCCCAAACGACGTTAAAAAAAAACAAAAAAAACATCAAGCAATGAACCAGTTAGAGATGTCAGCCGTATTAACGTCAAATTCCTGTTCCACACTCGCCAATTAAGCTCGGGGGGAAAATTCACCCCATACGTCACAGAAGCAACCGGAGAGTGATTGCTCATCTAAACTCAGTGACTCCTCGTGGGGCCGGGGCCGAGGTATTAGGTAGCACTGGGGATGTGGTGTCTATTGCCTTTATTAACACCGAGTCATAATGTTGTGGCCACTGCTGCCGCTGCGGCGTGTGTTTATGTGCCAGTGATAGTGTGTGGATCTCTCATCCAGCACAGATGTGAGAGCCCACCCAGGGCCCGGCGAGCCCACCGACGCCCATATTCATCAACGGCGTGTCACTTTTACGAGGTGGCTCTGTGGGAACCTGAGAGAGAGAGCCCCCGCTCTGCCTAGCGCCAGGCCGCCAGCCCCCTCTTTAGATGAAATTAAAGGAAAACTTCATTAAAAGGCAAAAGGTGCTGTCAGCCGCGGAGCCCTTTTGATCAATATGCCCCTCCGAGTTCAACACCTTCATTACAGTGGTGTCACTCACACACACACACACACACACCCATACCTACACACAGCTCAGCAGATAGAGATATCGCTATTCCACCAAGGACCAAGGAGGAGAAAAAGAGAGTGAGAGAGAGAGAGAGAGAGAGAGAGAGAGAGGTGTAGTCATTCCTTGGTGGTTCTCTTGGCTTATAAACAGCAACATGAAAGCAACATGGAACAGAACTGTTTGGAACCATTAGCTGAGTTATAGTATTGTCCAAAGCAATCAACCTCCTAATTGTTTATAGTTTCCATTTTCTAGCGTCCGGCATCTTTCACTTTCTCCTTTATGTGCTTTCATGATTTATTTTGGAAGTGGGAGAGTTACGATTTAAAGCAAACAACTCTGCTCTCTATCCAAACAAGGCAAACATAATCTATTTGCTTTGTTTGTCCATTCCACCATCTTTTTCCGATATGAAATGTTCCAGATATGATTTCGCTCGAAACACAAGCGAAAGCGTCTGCCAGTATGTCTTTACGCCTATAAATCAGACGCCTCAGAGGACTCTCGGGAGTTTTCTGCATGAAACATGGCAGATAAGAATGATAGGAACTGCAGGGGAGGAAGCACAGGGCGTTCGGCGCTAACGTACAGTGGGCTGCATGCGTATAGAAACCCCGGTGCCGGTGCTTGTGGTGGGCGTGGACGTTGTTTATTTGTGGATGTGTGTGTGTGTGTGTGTGAAGATGTCACACACACACACACACACTTCACACATTTCCCCCAATCCCCGTCTAGTGTTCTCGAAGTTGGCTTTCTCACCGAGACAGAGGAGCCTGGATACTGAAGGGGGGGGCCCCCTGTGTCTTCACCAGACCCCTTATCAGCTGGTGCTAATAACTACACGCAACGATACAAATGGCTGAGCATTACCGCTATCAGATGCCCGCCGCGCTATCTGTGCGAAACGCGCTAAATAACCGACGACTGCTGCGTGACGCTCGCCATCCATAACACTTGGCAGCGTTCCCTCGCGTTTTTCAGGAAGCTCGGCGTTGAGATAGGATGAGGGATGGAATCCACCGAAAACATAAAGATCCTCTATCCAAACACAAACTCGGGCTCATAAGTTTAAATGCGTTTTGGCCGGGGATGGGTAGGGAGGGTCTCCTACCTTTTCTCTGCTGCTTTTAGCCGGCCGTCTTCTGCTGCCTGCTCCTTTTGTGCTGTAAAGAAATGAAACAATGACTTAACATCACATCATGGGACAGGTTATGGGGCATTCAGTGGCCACAGGTAACCATAGGAAAAAGCATCTCCACTATGCAGGTAAATCGATGATTGATGATCACTGGTTTTACTGTCCGGGTGGAGTCCAGAGGGGGGCGCTGTGTTCATCAGCGCTGCCCTGCCTCGTCGTCTGAGGAGCGCAGAGGAAGAGGGTCTCTGGGTTGAGATGTCAGTGATACCGGGAGCGTGTTATGGAGGTGTCACTTAAGCGCATTGTAAACTTTGACATGCTTCTGTGCGAGTGTGTGTTGACGCCGGGGAGTGTGATTTTGCGATGCCTGGGGTTGGGGTGGGCTGCGGTGGAGGTGTGTGTGTGTGTGTGTGTGTGTGTGTGTGTGTGTGCGTGTGTGCGTTCGCGTCTGCATGTGCATGTTTCTGAGGGGAGCCGGAGCAGGGGCGCAGGGCTGAGCAGCGAGGCTCTGGGAACTGGAGGCTCCTGTGGACTCCTGCCATGTAAAAGTGTCTAAATGCAAGGCAGATGTGTGCGGCGGGCCAGGCCGAGGTGCAAGAATTTATCTAGGGCCAGAGAGTGCCTGTGATCTCAGATTTATTGCATTTTTCCAGATTCATCCTTTTTACAATGATGGGGGACCTTTCCCACTTGAAGATTTAAGAGGGGGAAGTCTCCAAAAAATTGTTCAAAGGCAGGTTTGGGGGTCTTTTGGGAGAGGGTGAGCTTAAGCCTCTAACCAACCACCCCTCTTACTTTTACTCTTTTTTACATGTATATGGGCAAGGGGCTGAGGTAAACCTAATGAAGGGGGGTGGCCGTGGCTCGGAATGGGGGGAGGAGGGGGGGAGAGAGGAGGAGGGAGCAGAGGAGAGGGGCCGTGACCAATGGCGTTAGTCTCAGTGGGGGTCAGGCTGGCGCCTGAGGTACCCCTCTGGTGCGACTGTGTGCAGAGGTGGCACTGGTGCCTGAGAGACCGAGGGAAAGAGAGAGCGAGCGACAGAGAGAGAGAGAGAGAGAGAGAGAGAGGGGGAGAGAGAGAGAGTGGCCCAGAGTGAGAGGATGTGTGAAGTTTCTCTTCCTCCGCTCCCTGTGTAAACATGAAACCAGTAGTGGCTAACTAGAAAGTTATGAGACGCGCATGCTGAGAGGGACAATAAATTAGGGCTTTAAAACTCTGACACACTTTTCCAAACCACCGCTTCACCTAGCAGCCAGATAACAAAGGAGATGGAGAGTGTTGGAGGAGAGATGCTTAGGAACCTCTCAGTCTCACCTCCACCCCATCGGACAAACAGCAGTATAGTCGGAGACGTCGCAAAGACTTCAAAGCGCCTGGTTAGACCGGTATCCATAACCCGCCTACTTGATTCACCGTTATCTGGACAAGTGGAACTTCGTGGGGTTCTGATTCACCGACAACAAAGAAAGTGCGAGGATGAGGACAGGCACGCATTTCCTAAGAAAAGCTAGACAAATTAAACTTACACAACCGAAGATTAAAGACAGGAATTTGTTTTCAATTAGTCATGGCGTGTATTCGGCACTGAAACACATGCCCCTCAGAATATCCCCAGAGGTTTCAAAGGGCTTCTATTAAAGGGGAAACAGAAAGGTGGTCGATCGGCGATGTCGAAGCCAAAATGTGTTTTTTTTTTTCAGTTCTGGAGGAGAGGAAGAATCACGTCTCTCAAGAAGAAGAATAAACTGCAGAGGGAAACACTGCAGAAATCAAATTAACACTACACTCCGTTAAAATCCAGAGTAGCCACACTTCATAAATCATTCTTCAAATGTCTATAATGTAGTGCAAAAAAAAAAAAAAAAGAGGGTGACGCCTTACAAGAGAATGGATCAATGAATTTTTGGAGGTGCCCCCTGTAAGATCTGGGGGAGATTACACGAGGCCGGTTTAAGAGGCAGAGCGCAGGGCGTCTGGGTTCACCTGCAAGGCCCTGCTGTGAGCTTCTCGGCAGGCTGTGGGGGTTAGGGCCGGGTTATGGGTCAGCGCTGCACGGAAACACAACTCTCACAGGGACGCGGTACAAAGTTGTATCTCGTCTTGGTATCCTCTCGTACAGGGGGAAGAACCTACCTACCTACTTACACAGAATTCCCCCCGACACCGTTTCTTGTTCACTTCAATGTAAAAAAAAAAAAAAAGTGACATTTGGAATCTTAAATATGTCTTACACGATACACACACATTCCTCTGCGGTCAGCTGCGTGAGCATTTTTTACCCCGAGTGAGAAATCCACTTTTGGGGTGACGGGTGGACGTTTAAGAGCGTGGAGCGACTCTTTGATGTGAGAGCTGTTGCTTTGTTTTGCCGCTCGAAGTCATGGCATCATCACGCACAATGATTAAACACCACTCCTTCCAAAGCACGGGCAACTGCTGGAGGAATTCTGTTTATGAAAGAAAGGTTTACAAGTATTCCACTGGAAAGTTTATGTTCAAGATGTGTTTTTGTTAACCGATGCCATTTCGTAGCCAGTGGCAACCACAGCGGTTTTAAAACCTTTCAAATATTCTGTGATACTGACCAAGGCTCGAGGGAGGGTCGGAGCACTCGGAATAGTTAAGGTGGATAAACTATCTAGAACAATGTCGTGGCAGATTTCCTACTTGCTGCAGCGACCGCTAGACAAATACATGATGCCAACAGAGACTTGGCATGTAGTAACAAACATCTTTTTAAGAATTGTACTGCAAACATGGCCTGCCCTCAAATTTTCACTCCGCGCCGCAAACATATGGCTACAATCTCCTTGTGAGATACCTCATCTGAATGTTTTATAGAAAGAGCCTATTGTTTCACCATTTCCTGCTGCAAGTAATGCCGGCAATTAGCCCTTTAATGCAGTCAAAATGTAGACCTCCTTGTGTGACGCTGGCACTTCTGGTCTGTCACAAAGATGGAAAGATAAAAAAGGTGTCGCCGTGTCGGCCGGAGACAGGTAGCTTCCCTTTACCGGCCTGTACCCTGATGTCCGGTCGGACCCCACAGGCTGATGTATGTTGTGTTGGTTCCTCGCCCTGCGGCATCTATGCAAAACCGCGAGGAAAGAGATTGCAAGCAGGTGGCTGCGGAATTGGCACCCAGGGCTTCGAGTCCGTCCGACTGTTTTTTGGTTTGCGCGTACATTGTTTATCCAGTGCCAGAGATGGTGAGAGCTTGATTGTTGCAAGAGGCCCTACTGGACAGACCGATGTGACAACCGGGGGGGGGGGAAACAAAAGGAGCCCTGTGTGACAAAATGAGATGCCCTTGATGACATGCACTCAAATGGAGGGAGTTTCTGAAGACACAAGCATGTGGAGCCTGGTACGTTCAGCTATAGACTAACACATAGCTTCTCTCCATGTCTGAAGCATGTGAATGTGCAGCATGGACTACAACTTCTGTGATATGTGAACCCTAGATCATGGAGATATGTACACAGTCACCTCCAATAATCTATCAACCAAATAATTACTCTACCTCTCAGTTCCTAATGAACAAAAGCGATCATGGTTGAATTTGCTGGCCCTTTGAAAGTGACTTGGTATCGTGGTGGGATTCTGTGTTCCTTCCTTTCCTTTCTGTTTGTTTCCTCATCATCCTAAGGTGCAGTGTGTAGGTTCTATTCTTTCCATAACACAAGGCACAAAGTTCCTGCAGCCTAAAGGTATAGGATATATCACCAATAAGTTAAAGCTTGGGAACTACTATCACAAAGCTGCCGAACTGGGAGGTGGGTTAATCCATCAGTAATACCCTTACGCGGTGGCTACTGCACCTATAATAAAGGGTGGGAGGGGAGAGAGGTGAGCGCCAAGAGGGGACAGAGGGCAAGATGATCACAGAGTGTTGGGGTAACTTTTGCCCCTGTCACGGTGGTCCGCAGCCCGGTTCCACTGAGGCCGGCCTGCCTTTACAAGGCCGCAGCCAGGGATGTCCTGCCAGCTTTATGGCAGCCCGGAGTACATGAGAACCATGTTAGGGGCAATGTGATCCCTTCTACAGGCCTGTAGACTCCTGTCCTCGTGCTGTCTTACAGTGCACCGAGACGCCCTCTCCCAGCAAGAACAAACACACACGCACGCGCGCGCGGACACACACAAGTACAAGCGCACACGTGCGTACATGTGCACATGCAGAAATACACATGCGTACACGCTCTCTCTGCACCACTCAACTGACTGCCTGACAAAGCAAAAAGCTTAATTATACCTTTGCACTTTTAAAAGGTCCCATGCTGTGTTTTGGGAGGAAGACAGGGCTTTTCTAGCTCTGTAAGCTTGGTTTCATGACGATCTCCTCAGCTGTAAATTGTGAGAATGAAAGAATGTTTCATCTTTGAAGACAGCTTATGAGCACGACTGAGGGCAAAGATCCATTATCACTGTCTAGCAGCAAGGGTTTGAATGTGTCATCGGGCATGATTTGGGAGTGGGAGAGGAAATCATCCCTAACGTCGACTGACAAGACTCCGACTGTCTGATGGGGGCGAGGTAGAAAATATTTTGTAATTATAATCAGCGGAGCACTACTTCATAACTACCAAAGATTACATGAACACATTTAATATCATGTCTAGCTCCATGGAGCAGAACGTCCTTATTCTTTCACAATGAGTTACAGAGACACAGAGAGATCATTCATTAATTGCATAGTGTTTAGGTGGTAATCTGCAAGTTCCTCGTGTTTTTTATTTTGATAAGCGGTCTTTGCTGTGGTGTTTTCCAGAGATCTGTCGGTACCAGTCTTTTCTTTGTCTGTGCAGCCTGGCGGTTATCGCTGCTCTTGCCAAACACCCAGTTCTTTTTCTTTCTATTCCAAACAAACTGCTGGAAACGTAAAAATACATCACTTCCTGTGCGGCAGTGTGTTTTTCCCAGGAAAGCCCTACCTAAGACCGGATGCTGAGAGGATCTAAAAGCTTTCATGGACTGGGAAGGTTGAATTACTATTGTGTTATATCACAACATTTCTGAAAACACACTGCTGCTCCTATAACATGTAATTACAAAATAAAGTACCACATTATGACCACCATACCATGTCAGTACAATGTTTCTGCAGTTTTGGGGACTCTCAGCTTCACTCACCAGTAGAGACGAAGGCTTCCATCTTCCTCTTGAAGGGCTGGAGGTTTTCCTCTGAGGAGTTAGCACACACCTTCTGCACATCCTTCTCACAAGCTGGAGGGAGAGAGCAGAGAAGAGAAAAGGTTGTGAAATGTTAAATAATCAAACACTACTCAGCAGAAATGAATTACTGCCTCCCGCCTGAGGGGAGGAAAAAGAAACAAAAAAATAAAAAAAAGTGTATGGAGAGTGTGCTTTAGATTTGTGTGTTTTTTCTTCAGCATTTGGTCGGGGATGTAAAACAATAACAAGCACACCTCAAAGTGAGGCAAATTAATGAATCACATATGATACGGGGCATCGCGTTTCCAACACGATGTGAAGTTGCCCAGAGTGTGGTGAGAGAAAACATACGATACAGAGGTTATGAGTTATAAATCTCTCACCTAAAAAACCTACGATAAAATGTCACGATGACACATGACAAGCCTCAGACACACCCACACCCCCCCCGATCCAATGAACCTGAAGACGGGAATAGCAGGACGAAACTGTGGTGGACACAATGACAATGAGTGAAAAGGTAACTTTTAGGTGTAAAACGACAAACCTAGGCACCACCAATAACACTTCAGGAGGAAGTTGCCTTCAGAGTTGCCTGTACATGCGAGCGTACGGCTCTGGGCACTGCAGCAGATCTGTTTGCTGTTTGTGGATGGGATTTGTTCGGGGGTGCCAAATGACCCAACTCACACGAGCTCAGAGGAAACAGCTGTGACTGAGCCCGTTCCAGCCAAACCTTTTCCATTTCCTCTCGTCTATTAGCCCGGGATGCTATACTCCGAGACGCCTGGTGAAATAACTTTGGCGCATTCCTCCAACCTGTAAGTCATTAATGGATGCAGTAAATACCTTGACTTGCTTATGACTGCACTGCTAAGTAGTAGTCCGCAACACAACAAGAACATTACTGGGTCTAGCCGGAGTCTCGGTTCACCGCTTTGCCGCTTTTTCCATCTGTGTTTGGTTCTCACATCTTTGCAGCGGAGCCGTTACACCTGCAGCTTGGTAAAACGCACGTCTCGCACAGGCACACCTTTCATGTACTGGCTAATCTTGAGAAATGGAATACGTGAACACAATAGGCGCTCGTTCAAAGTGTGGAATCGCAGGGCCTTAACAGTCGGTGTCCCGGGACGGAGTGAGGCCGAGGGGTTATCGATAGAGGAAAAACAGATAAGCAACCGTACAAACGTGACAAACAAAATATCCTGTTTAGACAAACCCACGTTTCCTTACCAGAAATCCCCCAACTCAAAAGGGCCCATTAAAACAGTGTTCAAAACAGCAAGTCTACAATTTAGAGGCGGCTCTCCTCCAAATGTGGTCCAGACAGCAAAGGCCGCAAGGAGGAAGCCCACAAAAAAACAGCAGCTGCAAAGAATAAAAACTAAAGGCTCTAGTTTGGGAAATTGTCTTAGAGTGATAATACATTTGGTGGAGGAGTGCATTCAAAAAGGAGTGAACGACTGTGTGTGTCAGGCCAGAAGGTATAGACTTCACAACCCAGCAATTTCAACTTCTCCTTTGACCACAAATAAAGCCATGCTGTTTTTTTAATGGACCGGTGGGTGTTAATCTGTGCTTCTTCTGCCCAAACAACCCCACAAACGTCTCTGTGACAAGCAGAAGGAAACCAGGGGCAGGAGAAGAGAAAGTTCTGGTATTACACTGAGACTTTTTAACGTCTTGTAGAATAAAAACTATTCTTTTTTTCCAAGAACATGTGAAGTAATTTCTGCTTTAGTTGAACACGAAATACAGAAGGAATAAAGGGAATAATATGCAACAAAGGTGCAGGCATTGCAGGTACACGGTATGTGTCTTAGGGTGCCAAGCCATCACGACGCCTCAAGTGAACACAGTCCTGACTACATTCATCAACACTGATTGGTGGACTCAGCATCTTTTGACCTGGGCTGCTGATGTGTGATGTAGTCCAAACATTATTTATGAACAAGACAGATTCATTTATTAAGTTGTTTGTTTGTTCACTGGTATATTTAAAGAGACAGCACAGCAAAAACACAGATTGATTACCAGTCACAGCATAAGATGCATTGTGAAATATGGAATGGTTGGAGGTAACTTCCAACACCAGTGTCTATATGGGCATTGATTGACTAGTTGGTTGATTGATTGATTGATTGATAGATAGATAGATATTCTAAACACTTGTATCTTAACATGTAGGGGAACCCTGTACAATCCATCTCATTTGATGGGACATTGTAGACTAGCATGAAGATTGCATCACATGAGGTAACGTGACAACAGCTGTGGGTAAAGGGGGCATTAAAAAACATCTGACTTCTCCTCCAGGATTTGTTCTATGGCTGACTTTGATGTCAATATGTGCTTACTATTTTACCACAGTAACCGACAGCCCTCACTACAGCTACCAGGAAATCACAACACACCAAGACAATGCATAATTGTAGTGTGGGCCCCAGAAAATGTTTTACACAAACAGTGGATGGAGAGGCTGCGGAGCACCACAAGATGGTGGGACTGGCTGATTGATGAATGTTTCTGCCTCAGAAATGCTGCCATGCCGCACCCCCCAAGCCCCCCCCCCTCGTCTCTGTAGGTTTGGATTGTGATAAAGCAGCGTAAACACAGAGAGAGGGAACGAGTGAGAGCAACAACAAGGAGAGGGAGAGAGAGAGACATAGCAACCAGCCGAGAATACACAGTAGTCTGATATCCACCGCTGGGTCAGACGGGGCTTATTCACATCACTCAATTCCCAAAGATTTGTGTGATTCATTTCCCCCCACATTGCTGCTAAAAACATAAATTGTTAGTTGAACTTCAGTTTGAAATAATCCAATAATTATTTCCTTATAAATATGTGGCATTGGCCCTTGTAAGGCTCACTGTAGACCTCCTCGGCCCTGCTGGGAGAAACCTTCTTCATACTTTTGGAAGTGCTTTGGAAAATATTTTACAGTCTTTGTACATTTCATCAGAGGTCAAACCTCCTCTGTACTCCAGCCCTGGTATATCACTGTTATTTATACCTGGGATGTGGAATTTTCTCACTAATCCCCAATTATATACACTCCCGGTGGACTGTCAGACCTCCGGCTCCCCTCTCTCTGGGATGGAGCCTGCTATTCCCCCTCGGTGAGGCCAGCCAGGAGCCTGCCTCGGTAGGGAAAGGTAAGACCCTCTCTCCCCTTTCCACTCCCCATAAATCAAGCTGTATCAGTCCGGGCCCATCAAACCCTAGCCCGCCTCCTACATGCTGCTGAGAACACTGTGTTGACAGGTAGAAACATCAGCGAGGACTTATGAGATGGCACATTAACCCTTGCTCGGGTTTGGAGGCGGGGACCATCAAAACGTCTCTGGCGTGACATGAGAGAACGGCTTACGCTAGGACTGTTGCATTTGTCTGTACCGGCCCAGCATCTGAATGGCAAAGTCTAGTTTGGTGTGAGAGGAGATTCAAGTGTGTTTTACTCTTAAATAGAGATTTGATTAGAATTAAAAACATTCAATCTCAGTGACATGAAAGGATTTGACAGTCATGACAACCTTTTCTAAATCACACTGGACATCATTTGCAGCCCATCCATGAGAGATACTTCCCAACATGGATAAGCAGGACTTGTTGGATCGGAGCGGCGGTGACGGCGCTTCAACGCGGCCGACTTCACACATGGAAGTCTGAGCCCGAGCCTCCGTCGTAAAACAGACCTCAGGCTAAAGGCCCTGCCTGGACCTGACATTAAAGGCCATTTAAAATCAAGACACTGTCTGATTTGCCACAGTGATGAATGCCTAACCCGGGCCAGGCCTTCTGTGAAACACTAAACTCCCCTGAGCAGCAAATGAGCTCTGACTGTTCCTTTTTATTTGATACTATTTCATCCAGTAGCGTCCCTGCCTCGCTGTCCAGGCCAATTACCTGGCAGTTAAAGGGATCTTTATGTATGCTCGTCGTGGGTCTCGCTGAATCAACGTGGAAAACGGAGAGCTTTTGGTGAATACTGTACGGCTGAGATAGTTACCACCACTTACTGAGTACGACTGTCATAATTTCTCATCTTCATCATTGTGGCAGAAATTGAATGGAAGATATTCCTCTCTGTGGGAGTTGAGTCTGCAGCCTACAGTAGGCTCAGATCCCCGTGGCCTCCCACTCATCCCTCTCCCCGAGAGGAGCACAGAGAGAGGTCATCACCCTCTCCCCAAACAGGAAGCCCCATCAAAAGAGGATCATGTTTCTGCACAAGCCAGTGAAGGAGAGGGCAGCCAAGCGGACGGGGACTCTGACCCGCTCCCGAGCATCGCCTCTGACTAGACACTGCACACACACACACACACACACACACACACACATGCATGCACAGACACAAGCGATTATGCTAACACACACACACACACACACACACACGCGCCCGTGCATGCAAAGATGCGTACGCAAGCACAAACACGCACGTGCACGTTCACACACATAAATACTTGTTGACGGCTAGGACCTGGAGGGGTGCTGAGCAGGAAGAGATGGATTTCTGACTGGTGTCCCACCGCCAAGTCTCCTGACCCCCTGACCGCAGGCCCGTCTCCACCTCTGGATCAGGTGAGGGGCAGGGAGCCTCACTCTCGGTCAAATAGACGGCGTGAACCGAGGTGTGATTCAGTGTCGGCTGCTCGGTGTCAGACACCATTCGGAGTGGATGGAAGTCATCTGTGCGAGCTTCATAATTAAGACCAGTTGCTTTCTTTAGGCTGGTTTATAATAGCTGGGCATAAATATTTATTCCTGGCGGCTGGCGGAGAGGATAAAAATGGTGAGAGTCATAGGTGGAGCTCACCAAACACCCAGCGCTCAACGCTCACCCTGTACCGCTAATACCCCCGAGGACTACCGTGCCAGACTTTGCTGTGGTAGAGATCAAATACGAGGGCCCTTATGTTGCATTTATTGTCTTCAAGTCTTCCATTTTTCCTAATAAATGAGTGACAGCTTGAGGTGGGTCTGGGTACTTTAGTAGACTCTTTGTATTTTTCCCCCAGGTCAGAGAGGAGAGGGCTTTAACAGCGATCTAAAAAACGTTGCGGAGCATATCTAATTGCTTTCATATGCCGTATTATTGGTTGATTTAAATAACGACAGACACCAGGGGCGCTGGGGGGCATCGCCTTTAACCCCCGCGTGGCCCTGGCCAAGACTGACTGACTGGCTGGCCAACTGGCTCGGTTATTGAGTGGCTAGGCGCCCGTGAGAGCTTACCCCCTGACACAATCAGCGTGGAACCCCAAAACAACGTCTGCCTATTTACCCCCCAATTGTCCTTCTGATCTTTCGTCGTTGGAATTTGCTTTTTTTTTTTTTTTTTGGACTTCACCCCCGCTCCGAGCGCTCCGGAGACAGACAGAATGAAGATGCTGCTCGCACCGGCTGCTCCTTCATCGGTCTTGAAAGGGGAGAGATTGCGGTGTTATGATGATACGTCTGTTAAGGCATGATACAATGTCTGGAAACTGGGAAAAGCTGCTTCGGGCCATCCGAGGTCCCGAGTACACCCGCAAACCTCTCTCTGCATACTGGGGGGAAAAGTACACGGGATGTGCATTTACATTTAAACTGCTCTGGTGAAAGAAGACATCGTACAGTACATAATTAGACTGATTTACAATGAAACGATGACCTAAGCGCTGGAAAACCCGGCCACGTAGCGTGCAGGTTAACCCTTCATACCCACACCCGAAATTAATGCACCGGCAGATAAAAGAGGGCGTGTCCTACCGGTCAGATCTCTCTTCAGCTTCCTGATGTCCTTGGCGAGGTCATCAAACTTGACCTGGGCAGCCAGGAAGACGTCTTGAGGCTCAAGCAGAGGGAACACACTCTTGTCTGTGCCGGCATGCTGGGGCAGGGGAACGAGTGGAAAACAATATCGGCATCCATTCAGTCACGTATGCCTGAGTAGCAGATTAAGACTGTAATATACCACACCTGATCGAAGTTACGCAGGTAGTAGGACACCACGTAATCCACCAGACTGAGGCGATTGTCCTGAGGGAGAAATGACCACCGATTAAGAATGGATTGCTTTGCTTTACACGTGTGTATCATAGTGATTTTATGGTATGGGTCTACCCAACATCGAGTGTAAAGACGTGGGCTACCCTGCTCTTGACATCCTTCAGTTTGGGGAGGATCTCCAGTCCGAAGCCATCTGCCTGGCCTCTGGTCCTGTTCCCTCCATTCATGTAGTTCCCAAAAGCCAGAACCAGACCGATCACTTCCCGCAAGCTATTGCCCTCTAGCAGCTCCTGACACACACACACACAAGCACACACACAAGCACACACACATGGCCTCTGGGTTAGCTACATCTCTAGGCAGCGTGGTGACACTTCTCGTCTGAATCAAGAATGCGACGCGGCGGCGGCGGCCTTACTTTGCAGACATTGGAGGCAATCTCCACCTTGCGACGGATGGAGGAGATGCTATCGAGGAATACCGACTGGAAGATGATGCAGTGGGCCCGGCCTGAGAAGTCGGGAATCTGGGAGAGCTCATAGAGGAACCTGGAAAACAGGAGGGGAGGAGGAGCAGGAGGAGGAGGAGGAGGGGAGGGGGTCGAAGAGAATGGGGTGTGATGTGTTATGACAGAATTAAACAAAATGTCCAACAGGAAGAACTATTTTGGGTCCTTGGCAGGCTGCGCTTCCCCATGCAGGGCGGCTGAGTCAGTGTTGCTGTTCGCAGGCAGGCGGGCAGGCAGCTGATAGTCATGAGCGGTGCTGCTCGGCTGGGTTTGAAAGGTCCACGGGGTCGGGGAGAGGGAAAGCAGTGAGCGGCGCACAGTGATTGATCAAAGGTAGCTCTGGCCTGATGCGGGACGACTCGTGTAAACAGTGCCGTGTCGGAGGGGAGCGGAGCGGTAACATCCTGTGTGATTAGGCCCGTTGATGGAGGTAGACACTGAGTAGGGATGACTCAGGCAGCGGTAGTGACAGCTCTGGTCAAACATGGAAACAGGCAGGCCAGGCTAAGCGGCACCGCTGGGACCGGGCCTCGTTAACTGGCCCGGACTACTTAACCCTGACAGGATGGGGAACTATGGAGAGACCCGACGTCAGCGCATGTGCACGGACATGTTTGCGCACACATACACGCACAAACTAGTTTATGAGGACATTTATATATATATATATATCCTTAGCACTGTGAAGATTGTTTTATCTATATCTTGAGGAAAGGAAATCCGAGAGCATTCGTGAGGGAAGTAATACAACCGGAGGTACGAAGAGGTAAAACAGGCTGTGGGTAAATATTTACAACCGCATTAGAGCTCGGATTATTTGTTTTGCGAGAGTGCAAATAAATAGACGGGCGATGCCAGCAACTCTCAATGTTTTCTATTTCCAGTATAACCTCAGTATGGTTTCGCTGTGAGGAACAATCAAATTAAAAGGATTGCAGAAAACCTCAAAATAAAAATGTTTGTCTCTGTCAGACATAATAAACTCCTACCTGAATGATGTCATGCTGTTTCCTAGAATATTATAAAACTAACCACTAATTCTGCTTTCTGCGGTGAAATTATTTAATTAATTTAATTGGGCTAATTTTATGGGTCATTAAGACTGATATCTACATGCAGTTAAATGTATATCATGATGATTTCACTTTTGAATCCATTGTGTCTGTATGAACGTCTATTTTTCTATCTAGTTTCTGTATATAGTATATATATATATATGTATGATATATGTGTATATATGTTGAAGTGCTCTTACTGTTCGGGTTTGTCCAGCAGCTTCACCTCATCCTCTTTGGAAGTCTCATAATGTCTCTTTATCCTCTCCATCTCGTCACTGGTGGCCCTCTATAATAAGACACAAGACACAATAAGGCATATATGGACAGCGCTACATATGTTCAGTGAGCATGAGAGGATTACATATGAATCTGTACAGGATTTGCAATTGTTGCCGTGCAAGAACAAAAAGCTGGCATCATTTAAAATAAGCTACAGGCGAAGGAGGTGAAAGACTTGTTGTTAGAAATAAAACATAATTTGGCTTTTTTGGCTCGAGCCGTCAGATAACTTTACTACCTCATTTCCTCATACTTACATTTTCATATAAAGCCTCAATGGTCTCCAAATCCACCACAGAGTTGTCCACAGTAAGAACAGCTGGAACAGTAAAGATATTTATTATAAGCATTCAGTCTAATAAATGGATAAGAGCTTGGCCACGGCATGCTGCCTTTTAACTGCTGCCAGTGTTAAACACATTTATTTTTCCGATCAGGGATATAAACATACGATACCCCTATAATTCTGTAAAATGTAAAATGTTGGGTTATAACCAATTATACTTGTAGTAACCCCTATGGTGTTAAAGTATATAGTAGGAGGATGTACTGGCAGCAAGACAGAAGCTGCCAAGACAGAAAAAAAACCTGAACGTGAGAGCAATATTGCTAAATCAAGGTGGTGCAATGAAGGTAGGGAGATACCAACTGGAGTTTGGTGGAGGCCCGCTACTGCGCCACACCTGCATAACAACCCGTTACCACGCAGTTGAATTACACATCTATCAGAGTGAGTAATTGGGAGTATTGTCTGGAGGTGGTGAAGCCGGGAGCGTGGTCGGGGGCAGGCGGGGTACGAGTCCCCAGACGCCAGGCTCACGCTCCCTCTCCTCTGGGGCCGGCGGGCTGGGGGGGTGGGGGGGGTGGGGGGGGACACAAGCCTCCCCGACCACAGTTCACAGCAGAAAACCTGTAACTGCTTAACCCCTGGGCCCACGGCTAGAACCACCACAGCTAAACGGTAATGGTTTTTAGAGTGGGGGGCAGCAGAGGGAGAGGAGAGAAGAGGGAGACGGAGTGGTAGAATGGATGAAAGGATCGATCGACGGCACGAGCACGTTTTTTCTTCACCTTCTTGGTTCAGCTTGACTCGACGAGTAAAGGAAGGCGGAAAGTAAAAGCCTGCACGAAAAGAGAAAGTGACTCCTGCTCTGTGTCTGAGAGGTGTCACCGGTTTACGGCCTGGTGGGGGAGGAGGGGAGGAGGGGAGGAGGGGAGGAGGGGGGGGGGGGGGGAGAACATGATAGGAGGGATGGCTCCAGTGCTGCCAGATCAGCTGGCAGTCATCTGGTTGGTGTCAGCTCAGGAGGTCTGCGCGCCACCTACCGCTCTCATATCAGTCACTGAACGTGATGCTGCACGTCCAACCAAGACCACTCACGCTTAGTTTTTTTTCTCCAGAAAATAAAAGCCAAACGTACGAGGCTGGAATTCACGCGGCGGCAGCTTCAGATTTATTGAGTCTGACACCGTGCTTCCGAATACGAAGGTAGCGCTTTGCCCCGCAGGTTTCCCGGCCGGTATTGTGGAGAAGCCGTCAATGTGGTCCCAACGTCTGGATCAGAGAGAGAGAGAGCGCTGGAGGTCCACTTCCTACATCTTATTAGAGTGGATTATTCAGTCCCTCAGCCATGCAGCCGTCAATCACAGACCAAAGGGGGGCCTGGTCCGGTGTTGCTAAGGAGCGCTCTGATCCGAGGGGAGCCGGATATCTCTCCACACCGGCAGATCAAAGCCTGGCTGCCAACCGCCTCACACCCTCTCCTTCCACTTTTCACTCATCAGCTTCAGTGTGTAGTTTAAGTGGGGCATGTGTGATTTTTGTGTGTGTGAACATGTGTATGTGTGTGTGTGTGTGTGTGCGGTGAAGTGATGTGTGGGGGGAGAGCCTCCCTTCGCCCTTGAACCATGGTGGCCCTTGAGGTCCCCCAGTCACTTGGGTGGGGGCAGCCGACCCCCTCCCTCCCCTCCCTCCCTTAACCAGAGTGCTACCTCCTCTGCCTCCCCCTTCCCCTGCTCTCTCTCTCCGCACCCTCTCTCCCTCCCTAGTAGCTCTAATTACATTACATGTCCCATGTCCTTTTAATTTGGCAACAAAGGGCAGGCGAGCAGGCGAGGCCGGGGACCAGGGCCCTTAGAAGTGCTTATTAAGGCGCTGTCCCTCATTGTCAGATTCAAATTGTCCACTTCACCTACACCTCCCATTAAGGCGCGAGGAAGCAGCCTCACACTGGGAGAGAGCGGGCCCTTTTATTGGGCCTTTTCCACCTCTACACCCCGACATAGGGACATGGGGGGAAAAAAAACAAAAACAAAAAACAGGGGCGGCCTGGTCCTGCGCGCCGCTCGGCTTGCATTTGAGGTGGTTTTATGTGGCAGTGCAGTGTCTGTTAACTGTGGAAGGTGGGTTTATACACACTCAGATCATTAGCGGGGTGTCGCTCCCATTAGGCTTGTGGAAACCGTCACTGGCTACAATAAACAGATCTGTTGGCCGCATGCTCAGACTAGCAGGCGGCAGGCGCTCTCAGCCACAGTTCCAGGCTCAGACCGTCTACGCTGTCCCCAACACACATATTATGTGTTTACACCGCACGGCGTCGCGCACACACACACACACACACACACACACGCACGCACGCGCGCATGCCTGCATTTTCCACAGGGACACACAAGCATACAATCATTCCACGCAGTTCTGCCACTGCTCATGTTCAGACGGGAGATTGCAATTTGATTTTAACCAGCACAGGAAGGATTTCAACCCGACTGACAGACATACTGAAAGGCTGATTTTATCCCAGTGTTGCTGTCTCACATTTTGACAAATCGAGGCATTTCCTGTCCCACCGGGGTAACTGGGAAAAAAAACAACCAAAATTAATCCGTAGCTACAAATTAGCGGCTGTCAAGGAGGCAGGAAATTATTTTGTGCTGCAAGGTTTAGTGTCTCATCTCCAAAAATAACTCATCTGCATTTCATCAAGAGTCATCCCTAATTTACTGTTAAACGCGACTGTAAATTCACTTTATTACTGTTGAATCCAAATACGAGCGTCTTCCTAGAAAGAGATTAAAATGATATCCTACCGTGCCTATGCTGCCAGACAGTCCAGCTGAGAAACAGATATCGGTGTCAGAAGGTATTCCTCACCTTGCTGAATGTCCTTCATCTCCAGATGCAGGCTGGATATGAGGATGCCAACTGCCTGCGAGCGCTTCCCGTCCAACAGCTTGATAATCTGGGAAGAGAGAAGTCAAACGCATTTCTATTGTGCAAGTGGTGATGGGGTGAGTGGGATTCACTGTAGAAACGGTTAAAAAAACCATTTGTGCAGAAAATGTATTTAATTCTCAATACCTTTTAGGACAACAGGAAAAAGACTTTATTAAAAAAACAACCATTTATGTACAGTAGATAGACTTACCCTTATCATGTAGCTTTCTAAATTTCAGCTAATCATATTTAACACACATGAATTAAACTGGCTTTTAATCACACAAACACTCCATCTTCAATTCAATTTTTCAAGCAACGACATGAAACAAATGGAGGAACAGATTGGGAATTAAGAGTTATTTTCTGCTCCGAGAGGCCGGGGGGGTTGGCGGAGCGAGCAGATGATAGACGACGAGGGAGACGGTCACTCCACCTCCTCTGTGAATCTTCTGGACTGCCCCCTAATGACCACACTAATCAACCGACGTTGTCATAACCCATCACCGTGACGCAAAAGACTGGGAAACACACACACACACACACACACACACACACACACACACACACGGCTGAGACACACTTTGTCAAGTTACATCAATCAGGGGGGCAATGTTCAACAGAAAAAACACCCCCCCTGCCCCCCGTCCAGTTCCCCAAAGAGCATGTGTGTGATATAATCAAAAAATATCAAGTCGCAGTGAAAGTACAAAGGCAAAAATGGCACCATAAAAGGACAGTCTAGAAGAGCAAGGCAAAAAGAAGCAGGGCTTTTATAACAAACTATAAATTCACAGGATTTTTATTTGTGCCTACACATGGTCACAATTACTTATGACTGAATTAACCATAAAGCCAGAGAGAGTTTTGGCAAGGTAAAGCCCCGCTCTAAAAGTTAATGTGTCAGGCTTCTTCATTAGGTATTACGGCGTGGCCGGCTACTGGGCTGTCCAGTGGGAACCGGGGAGCAGAAGCCTTAGAAGTGGGTATTGCATTACAGGGCCTTAGTGGGTGCCATGCTGCTTCCAGCTCTATTACCTGGATCACTGGGGATCTCCCACTCTGGGGACTTGAGACGGCTGCCCAGAGTACCAGGCTTTCCCAACACCTCTAATTAACCACTTTGGATGGGCCACACTAAAAGCGAACCCAGGAACCTTTCCCCGCTCGCCGTGGCTCCAGAACTCGCCAATTAGCCCGAATAGCTGACTTAATGAGAAAAGACAACTGATGCTGGATGCTTGGTGTCGGACACGCAAAAGAGCCAGGGAGCCAGCGGTTCCGCCTCGCGATGCTGATGCTGAGACTGCTGTCAGGTAGACATCAATAGCTAACAGCTCCCTCCTGTGTACAACAGGAGAACTGCCCGTCTCCTCTCCCTCCCCCCCCGAACTGCTTACTCGAGCCGATTTCACGTGAGAGAGCAACGGAGACGATAATATACACAGGTCAACGAGAGAGAGAGGGGAGAAGGTGAGAAGAAGAGAAGAGAAAGGAAGGGAGATAGATGGGAGAGAAGTGACCAAAGCAAATAAAAGGAGAGATGGGAGGAGACACTCGGCGGTTTGAGTTGCAGCAGGTGGCTGATGTCAGGCGAGGTGGGCAGGGACGCTTCAGGTTCAGAGCGGATAGTTTACACAGCTACACGGCTGAGCGGCCAGCCTGCCTCGCGGTGACTGTCTGTCTGGCGATCTGTCCGGCATCACCCGGAGGGGGAAATGTTACAATAACAGATGGATCAAGACTTCCCATCAATAACCGACTGATGATACACTCAAGATCTTCCACCTCGGCCGCCGGTGTTAATCTTACACCCACTCGCCCACGTCATAGCCAATGCGTCAAGTATGCCTTTGATAAACCCTCTATGATTGCCGGGTGAGTTATTCCCCAAGAGCGGCGACTCTAAACCAGTTAAAGCCACTGTTTGTGTAAGGAGATATGCGGTGTGTAAACTTGATAGACTTGATTTACGTGCGCCGAGGAAATTGCCGTTTTGTGTTTACTGTATTACTGGTGTGCGCATGTGTCCGCACAGCCCCCATAGCTCACTTGATTTCTTCATCTCCGTTATTACCCCATATCCATCTGTCCCTCCATCCATCCATCTCTCCCCCACCCCTCATCCTCCCACCCTGAATGCACCGACACGCGCATCCCTCCCCCCCCACAGGTGCCCCTTCTTCATTGCCAGTGGAGTGAAGCCACATGCGTGCAATTATACCCTTGGTCTGGTCTGGTCTGGGCTGGTCTGGTCTGGTCTGGGCTGGGCGGGAGAGCGAAGGGAGATTTTAAGGCTTCTCTTCCATGTCATCCCCTCGGCTTTGATATGGTAATCAGCGGAGAGAAAGGGCTCCAGAGTAAACAAGCGCTTTGATTTTTTTTGTATGGCACACATGATAGAGATTAAGTCACTCATGTAGGCATCAGATACATCCCCCAAGTTTAAACTCTGGTGTGCAGAGTTGTTGGAATGTGGGGAAATGGCTCATATACATAATGTACACACACACACACACATACACACACACACACACACACACACACACACACACACACACACACACACACACACACACACACACACACACACACACACACGCCATTCTCCTCCACTCGTCTCCTGCCGCTGAACAAAGCCCCGGGCTGCGGGCGCTGACCATGATCTGGCAACACTTTCTGAGCACCAGCGCACTTGTGAGGACGCACTGTCATCTGTCACACGTGCACTCAAGCATGCGCACACACACACACACACACACACATAAACACATGCATATGTCTGTGCAAAAAAAACACACATGGATGGATGCATGGATGCAAACACACGCAGATCCGCTAACATAAGTAGAGTAGAGTGTGTGCTCTTCGTGAGGCCGACACAGACAGGAGGCAGGGAGTCTGTGTGTGTGTGTGTGTGTGTGTGTGTGTGTGTGTGTGTCGACTGGTATTGGTAGTGATGCAGAGGGACCGTTGGCTGGTCAGATTCTGCAGAGTAAGTTAAGACGGCCACGTTGAAGCCCTCGTCGTCTCCTCTCCTGTGTCCGGACCGATGGCCCGGTCTGGGCTTGGTGGCTGGATGACAACATGGTCGGTTTTTCTTCTCTCTCATCCCCCTCTCCATTTTCACCATCATCTTTTCTCAGTCCTGCTTTACTCAGCATCCATACCACACAATCCGTCACTATCGTCCATTTCTCCCCCTCAACGCAGTGACATTTAGTCTTCTTCCCCACTTGTATCTCTTCCTCCCCAAATATCTTCTCTCTCTCTCTCCTCCCCCCTCCAGATGAACTTCTGGGAAGTAATCATCGGTTGATGATTCAGATAATTTCTCTTTGACTCAGAGTATAAACCTTTGGGGATAAAAAATTGAAGCAGTAAACAAGTTACGTTTATTTTGACGACCTTTCTGATGAGCTGCACTGCCAAGTGGGATGAAAGCAGCCCCGCCTCTGCATATTCACTTTCACAGTGCCGTCTCCCTCTAATCGTAGAGCTGGATTGCGACCGCTCTCACAAAATGTATAAACATAGATACCCAATCATGGATATCCAACCAGCCAATATAGGAGATCTATACCAAAGACCATACAAGGTCTTCTCTCAAAATAAAACCAGCAAAACAAATTGTACAGCAAGTTTCCTGACTGACATGAATTTGTTTCACTACTGGGGTCAAAGCTCTTAGGAGGTTGAGGTAAGGCCTAGACAGGAGACAGATGGCAGGATTTGTGTCTGGATGTGGCTGTCTGAGTTGGATCAAATGTTGGACAGATTGCCGCTACAGAGTGACCAGGGATGGGAGTGATGGAGACATAGGATAGAAGAACGCCTGGACACTAACACACACACACACACACACACACACACACACACACACACACACACACTGAAGCCCTCTGGAGTGGACTGGAGCCTTGACAAATTGATCAGAATAGGGGAAGAGTATGGATTTAGAGGGGACGGTCTGGGCCAGTGGGAGATTTTTAACCGCTTGGACGCCACAGTGAGGACCACGAGGCAGCCAGGATGCTGACACAGCTCTGGCTGCAGCAGAAGTGCAGAGTTGCAACCTTTGGTTTGACATCAACAAGTGTGTCTTTGCTAGGCAGGGGGAAAAAAAAAAAAGCAGATCCGATGCAAAACATAAGAGCTCAGTTATTAGTCACTGTGGATGATTAGAAGAAAGAAATATGGAAAGAGTATAAAATAGAAGTACCTAGCTCTTTGATTCTTCTAGACCTGAATGATCAAGTATCAGCTTTAAGGATTGCAAGGGTAGGAAAACAACAGCATGATTTTGAAGCTCTGCCTTAGTTAGACTCATACACAACTAGCCAGGGGGGAATGAACTCATTATAAACTGATAGCCTGGCTTGACCCATTGCAAGACCTGGCCGCCGCAGGCAACAGTCTGGGGGAGGAGAATCCCAATCCATTTCTTCTTGGCACACTTTGCGTTACTTCTGGCTTTGATTTACGATTAAACACGACAGCGTACAAAAGAGGCTAGATAAGAAAGCATGCTACTAACACCCTCGGGTGGCTGCAGCAGCAAGAGAAAAATGTTTAAGATAATAATCTGCAAAACAACATAAATGTGATTAATTGCACTACTGTTATCATTGAGTGTTTCAAATTGGATGGAACGTCCTGCAGCCCTCACTCATCACTTTCCAACGAGCGCTCAATCTGCTTTCTCTTAAATTGGACTGGAACAGAGGGAAAACTCGCAACGGCCAAGAAGATATAACACGAGCACGGAGGAGTGAGATGAGCGCTTGAATTACCTTCTTGGTTTTGGCTTTCTTCTCGTAGGTGTCGGACAGGGGCTTCTTCTTCGGCTGCAGCGTGGCCTTGGAGAAAAGATCCTCAAACTCGTTGGTGTTGAGGATGTCCGGCTCCTCCAGAGAGCCCCACAGTGTGTTGTTGCTGGAAACGGGAGACAGAGAAACATATAAGTATATATATATATATATATGTATGGTGGTGTCTGCCACACTGTATTTCAACGTAAACACACTCACAACTGGGATTTCAAGTGATGATGAGTTGATCACAGTTATGATGAGAGTGGCTTACAGAGTTGTCTTGTTGTGCAACGTGAAAGCAGCTAGGCTACCTTCACTCTACCAGAGATAAACAAATTGTGTAGTCTATTTGTAGAAGTTTATTTGATGTTTATTCGATCCGCCCAGTATTTATTTCCATTTTCCATTTTGCTGTACAAAAAAAAAACAACTTGGCAAGAACTCCCCCTAAACCAGACTGAAATCTCTCTCTTTAAAAAGCAACGTTTATGAGCTAGGCGATTAAAATAACAAATGGTCACATTGTTGCAGCGGTGCGGAGATTAAGATGAGCTTGTTTCTGTAATAAAGGGCCTTTTCCAGCAAATGAAGAAGAATATGGGAGGCACTGTTGTGTTTCGTCAGTTGCTGAGTAACGTGGAAAAAGCAAACAGAGGCAGAAAGGGGAGGTGTCCCCGAGTCAAGAGGATCTCAGAGTTCAGCGCTCTCCCACTACCTACTATCCACTTCTCTGTTCGCTGAAACTAAGACATCTAACCTCTGCGCTGTTCTCCTCCCCGACTCTGCTAACGAAAGGGACATAATCAGCCGATGCAGTCAATAACTGAACTCATTCTTACGGAGGGATTTTGAAGGATAGCCTCCATAATACACTGTGCATCACTAATCACCGAGTTAGTCCTTTTCCATCATCTTTCATACATCGCAAATGGTGCTTCCAGGCTGTAGATTAATGTCATGTGTTTATGTCTGTGAAGTCATGGGTCTTTGGCAGGTCAGTCTCCCCAAGTCAAGGACCATTTACAACCAGAGACAGAAGCTGGACTCAACATAACAACACAAAGGTTGGCGGGCTCGTCACGGCTTAAATACCAGAACAATCAACTGCGCTGCCAGTGACTCAATTAGGGTCAAGTAAGTCCAATTGTTTCTTCTTGCAGTTGGCGTCTTATTCCAACGGTGGAATTATTTATCTGCGGCAGCCAGGAGGCTTTCTGCTGAGGACATAATGATACTGGCCCAACATCCTTCCTTTGATTTTGCACTGCTTTCTGAGGGACGTAACTCCAATGGACAGACTCTGACCCCTGCAAACCGTGGAGGGATCGTGGAAAAGTAAATTACACATAAACCTCCAGAAAGCTTTCCATAACTTTCTAATTGACCAGATCATGCTTTTAATTGAACCTGAATCCCCCCTAGATCCTGTCCCGTTTTCTCTGCGCGGCTCCCCCAGGAAGCCCCGTCTCGTACACTGTCAACTGTACTTTCGTGTTTTCGGGGCGTACATTTACACGCCTGGCGTCATTTCAAAGCTTACAGTGGTTCCCCCTCATAACTCAGAACCTCACACCATTAACAGAGATCACACAGTTGATCCAGCTATAGTTAAACGTCTGACCCATTTAATGCCCCTTAACTTGCCCCCTTTTACTGTAAAATTTATAGCTGACATGAAACTGCTGTGGCCTAGTCAGTCAGTCCTCCAGTGCTGGCCAGGACCAGAGTGCGAACCACAACTCAACTTCCCCCCACTAAACCATCCATGGAAATACAAGGCCATAAAGCTGGAAGCCTGGCATCCAGAGGCAACAACCACAGCCACTGTAAATGGACTGGATAATCCACTTACAATTACAAAGCATCTCAATGGGGCCCCCTCGGACCGGGGAGCGCAGTGTAGCGAGGGGATCTGTGATACCTCCCTGGAAAGGAGTGTATGATTTTAATGTGAGTTGCAGTGTGTCACCGTGGGCAACAGCCGATAACGATGATGTACAGCATGACGGTTTCAGCGCTGGGACATACTTATTGTCCTGGATCTGTATCCTGGTCCAGTACAGAGGCTTCATGGGAGAGGCTGGCTCGATGGTGGGCTTCCGCGGGGCCTTATCCACCTTCGGACCGAACCCAAAGCCCCCCATGGGAGGAGGAGGTGGAGGGCCACAGCCTGGAGGGGGCGGAGGGGGAGGTGGACCAGCTCCGGGTAGGCCAGGCGGTGGGGGCGGCGGCGGCGGAGGTGGCGGGCCACATCCGGGGAGCGGGGGAGGCGGAGGAGGGGGTGGTGGTCCCGTGCAGCCTGGCAGCGGGGGAGGAGGTGGGGGCGGCGGTGGTCCGGACTGGCCCGGCAGGGGAGGGGGAGGAGGCGGAGGCGGAGGCGGAGGCCCCGGAGCCCCTGAGGCCGGTCCTGCTTTGCCCCCCAGGCTCAGTCCGATAGAGTCCAGTTTGAGTTTCTTAGGCACGTTCTGGTTGGGGCTCTGGGCCGGCCAGCCGCCCTCACCCTCGGGGGTTTTGATGAAGGTCTCCCTGTCCGTCTGGACGCACACGTTGCGGAAGGTCTTGCAGGTCGGCAGGTCGTCTTCGGTGGACACGCAGGCGTCGCGCACCTCGCCGCGCTCCTGACCTGCGCTGTAAGCCCGGTCTCTTTGCATCTTGGCAATGACGCCCTCCAGCCGCGACGCTGAAACGGCATGCTCGCCGCGCAACTGGAAGATCTGGAGCTGAAAGTCCGCCTGGAAGGAGCGAGAGCCACAGAAGGCAGAAGGCCAGAAACAAAACAAACAGTATCAGAAACTTCCGACTCATTTCAAAGCATGTAAAATGATAAGGCACTGCAGGTTTCCTTGACTAAACTTGGACAACAGTGTATAATTATCCATAATGAAATGAAATGACATGAATACTACACTGAAAAATCACAATCATGCTTTGTTTTTGACTCCATAGCCATCTTTTGTTTCTGACTAAAGTGAACAACTGGCTACATAATGAAAATCTAGTAAGCCCAGTATTAATTTGACAGCTCAAACACAATCCGACCAAAGGGAATATTTATTTGAGAGGAAAAAAGGGAATTGTTTTGCAATGAAGCTTACACATGTTCCTTGTTAACTTGTGGTCAGTTTAGAAAGTGAATTAGGCACGTCCCCTCGTAGCCTAACTGCAGCGCATGTTTCTCAGTGTCAGGATCAGTCCTTTAAAGGTCAGTGTCAAATTAAAGGCTTTAAGCAGGCAAAGACTGAGAAACCCATCATTTCTCAGTTTGAGAGACATTTCAAGAAAACTTTCCATAAAGCAATGGTTCAGTGGTATATAGTACAATTATTCTCTAATATGGTTAGAAATAGGTTCTTTTTTCCCCTCCGTGGTTATAAGTTTGACTCTTGATCAACAAAGAGACAAAACAAAACAAAGAGACCTGTGAGAAACTGTTTCGATCTCAGCTTTACCATAGTTCATCTTCGTTGTGAAGCCTCTGAACAAAACACTGCCACCTTCGCAGAGGGCTGAAGTGAGCTTTCAGGTTGGAGACGAAAGCGATTTCAATCACAAATCTCTGTGTCTGTTAGTAATGATCTTCTCATGAGAGAAACTAGCAGGAGCGGAACATCTGGAAGTCATAATATCACAGCTACATATTCTGGGTGTGCGTAAAACATGGCAAACACGATAGTTTATTCTGGGTGGCAAGCACACCTGGAATTAGATAATCTGTGTCATCATCATGTTACTAGTAAAGTTAACACTCTTTCATTAGTCTAAAAACCATTACATACCTATGATCAGTGTCTTTCCAGTCACTGATCATAGTGGAAATCAGAAAGCAATCAAGTGTTTAAGAATTCACTTGAAATGTTTACTATGTAGTTTTACCTTAGCACTATATAACTAATATGTTCATGAAGAAGAATCTGCCCTCATGTATCTTAAATCAGTGCAATAACTGACTGGAGTAATACCAGGTTCAAGTCAGCATGGAAAATAATTGAATAAATGAGGGACTTCAATACATTTCATTTTTGGTATAAAAGTGATGAATGTATTTTGATGATTTTCATAATAAGAATATTCTGTGTCTTATTTATGCAGTGTAAGCTCACACAGAAACGCCAGACAAAATGACGAAGTGTGATGAAAGGTATTTCATTTTTACCTATCCTGAACTTGGAAAGCATCGATTCTCTGGGAATGTGAGTGTGTACAACCGGAGAATGAGAAAAGAGAATGGACTTCGCTGACAGACTGTACAACAATGCACATCCAAAAGTCAGCTTAAACAGAATACCCAGCATACTGTGACGTCTGATGGGTTTTAGACTGCCATACTGAGGTAGTACTCCCTAGGAGTTTGCAGAAAGTCAGCCACTGACTGACGATTACATGCTTACTTAGCGCCATCTTGTGTAAGGGAAAGAAAACTGCCATGTTTAACCAGACGTTCCACAAGGAACGCTTTTCATGAAAGCAATTGAATTAAACAGAACTCATACATTTGAATCATCATCACAACTGCATCGCTCAAGCTTTCTTAATCATTTGCAACACAGTTTGTCTAATACTGTATCTACTGTAATACAGTAAGTGCATCTGTGCATCTATTCTGCTGATATTTGGCCTCACAACCCAGCTAGAGGAGCTAGCCTTCCCTCAGAAGGATGCCCCAGGCATCAATTTACTCAGGTGTATGAACTGCAGTCAGTAGTGTGTTTCAAAACATTTGCAGAAATCATGTGATGACCTACATGCATCTTCTCCAACTCTTCCTTGCATTCTCTCTTCAGCTGCAAGAGGGCAGCCTGGTGCTCTGAAAGGAGGCAGAACAAGGACACTGCATTAGAACACACACCTGATCGGTCGGCCATTAGATTTAGTGATCATAGTCATATCCAGGAGGGATTCATTTCACACATTCACATTCAACACATTGCTAGTATTTTATGGCATTTACAGGGTGAGAGAGCTTGTCTATTGTGCCACGATGTCATGTAATATTGTGTTATGAACTGGTAGTCTGGTATTGTAAAATCCTGTTGAAGGGTGCATCACTTCTACTCCATGATAGTGAAAGGGTTATATTTTTAGCTCAACCAACCTGTTTTAAATTACATTGCTGGATAATGTGAATGCCATAACAACATAATGAAAGCATTCTGTCAACAACCTTGAGCTTAATTCCACAGTAGTGTTAGTAATGAACTAGGAAATGTGCCCATATACCTATTAAGTTGCTCTGGATATTGTCATTGTGTCCATGAGGCAACTACAGGATTTGTCTCTTGATTTGGGGAGTGGAGTTTTGGCTCTCATTTCTATCTTTTTAATGCTTCATGTCCTTTTTAATATTTTTCATGTTCACAAATTGAGACTGAACTGTCCAAGATCATAGTAATGATCTGAACGCATGCACACACATACACGTGCATTTTCCATGCTGTTTTATCTATATAACCAACAGTCTTCTAACCTTTGCTCTGCTTTTCTAATTCCACTGCTTGTCTAGATAAAGATAAAAGATGGCAGCCCGATCCGAGACTGAAAACCACCAGACCGGTGCACACTAACTGGTCTTAATCTATTTTCAGAGATGAAGCTACAACACAAAACATCCAGTACAGCTTTTAGGCAACACAGCACCACTACACCCAGCACATATAAATAATGCACTTTTACTGTAACTGAATCAGCGTACTGACAGTCAGTCATGTTTGCTCTTAATCTATTTGTGTGTCAGTCCATGCTTAGAGTACAGGATGGGCCAGACCTGGCCAGCTGCCCAGAGCCTTCTTGATTCCACAAAACATATTTACCTTCCTAAGACTCACACATGCAATCCTGTGGTGCCACAAAAGCAGCACCCACACAAACAGCAGCATGGCTGTGCACATACGGCTTCACTATGTTCTGTCTTTAAATGGATTTTAAAGAATTTCTCACACCCTGCTACTGATACTTAGCTAGCTCCTTGTGGTTTGTCTCACTTCTGTCGGCTCCAGGTTAGGAGGGTGGTGCCTCAGGGTCTATTTGTGTTTCAGTGTACAGTGGTGAGAAGCAAATAAGGACAGATAAAAGGCACAGGAGATTTTCCACGCAGAAGATACCGTTCTGTGATAGATGCACTGGCCCCGTATCGATGGAGCCAATCAGTGTGTGGTGTGTCAGTGTAAGCTTGTCTGGTTTGATCCTAGGTCAGCACTCCTGGTCTGAAATGTAAATACAGGTAACATCACCTCAAGCTGAGACACCAGGTTCTCACCTGCCTCGGTGTACCGGAGCCCCACCTTCTCCTCCTCATCCTTGGGCTTGGGTGGGGGCCAGATGGCCTGCAGACGCCCTGGGGTCCGGTCCTCGCTGTCTGTAGGGGACGTGACCTCAGTCTGGGGGGGATACATGTAACATCATGAATACCTGGGTAATGCATTGACACTGATATCTAGAATCAGAGCATCAGTTTCTCTCAAAAGGCATTACTGTTGTTTCCTCTTTGTAGTAAATGCCCAAGACACAGGTCATTATTTACACCCTGTCCTTTGGATATCCATTCATCCATGCAGATTTCTAATTATCTGTCATGAGTTTAAGCACTTGAGCAACTTTAAATTTGAAGCGTGGTTGTGTGTGGTGTAGTGATTTGGATTGATATAGCGGCTTGACTACATACGTTAGCCTCTGTGGAACTTTTGACTTCACTGCCAGGAGATTTGGGTCCTCTCTCAAAGATAGACATCAGAAGCTCCTTCTCATTCTTGATTTTCTTCTTCACGGCCTCTAGATCCATAGGTTCTGTCGTTTCCTTTTTGACAGTTTTGGGGCCAAAGATGTTCTTAAACGTTTCATAGGCTAAGTCTGAGGCTTTCTTTCTTCCGGGTGTGGATGGGGTGATTTCTGGTGCTGGTGCTTTCTCCATCACCCCCTCTTCTCCATTCTCAGGTTCCTTCTGACTGGGTTCAAGAGGAGGATCCTGCCCATCTGCAGACCTGTTGGTCCCATGTTGGTTGTCTAGATTGATCAGCTGATTGAGCTGTTCCCGCACATTGCTTTTAGTTTCAGCCACTGGTCTGGGCTCAGTCCGTTTCTTGACCGGAGTGGTTGTAGTCTGCTCAGTGAAGAGCTTGGCTTTGTTCACCGTCTTCTTCAGGCTGAGCAGAGCCAGGTCAGCATCCTTCTCACTCTGCTTGATCTCTGCCAGCGTCTCCCTGTCCTCCCCCATCGCTCCCTTCTTCAGCACCCGCAGCCCACTGAAGAGAGGTGGCAGCTGGAAGGAGGGGCCCGGAGAGAGCCCTGTGCCCCTGGATGGGGATGAGGTGGTGGAGGTGGGAGGGGATGGCATAAGAGATGGGGTCTTTGTTTCTGGTGTCCTGGTGGCACTCGTGTTTGGCTGGTTTTTGGGTGAGGGAGGGACTTTGGGACTTGACTGGGTAACGGCTGGGGACTCTGCAGGAACAGATGACAGTGATGTGGGTTGTCTGAACCCAGAAAGCTGCTTTGTCCTACTAGTAGTGTCCGACTGCTCTTCTGGACAGGGGGAGGCTTGGACTGAGGCTTCAGGTGTCCTGGGGCTGGATGGGACGGAGGAAGATACCTTGCTGGAGGGAGGCTTATGCCCAAATATCTCCCTCTCTTGTCCTTTGTCTAGGTCCTCTGTCTGCTTTAATGGAGAGGTGGTAGCAGTATAATCACCTGCAGGAGGTCTTGGGGTGACCGAGGGTTCAGGCACAGCACAAGAGTCTCCTCCAGCACACATGTTCATCTGATCTGTTCCCACATCTCTGCTACTGGAGCTAATACCTGATTTGCCAGTTGTGTTCACCCCTGCCTCCGCTGTTTGCACATCCCCGGGCTTTGTGGTGGTGTTCTCCTCGGGGCTGAAACTATCTTGGCGTTCAGAAATGGAGAGCAGATCTGGCCGAGAGTTAATCCTTCTGACGGACCTGGCGGTGGACAGAACAGAGGTGTCTTTGAGGGATCTCTCCACAAGACTGTGTGTTCTAAACACAGGAAGCTGGTAGTCTGCTGCCTCAGTGGCACCTCTGACTGGACTAGTGCAGGGTAGATGACCTGTGTTGCCATCACCATGATCCACTGTAGTACTGTTCCCATCAGGGAGGAGGGGCGCCGTAGTCCCAGTGAGCTTCTCTGATTGGCTAATGCTGCTGAGGGGCCCCTCCTCATCTTCATTGTCGCTATAGGTTTCCACCATAGTGACCTGAACCAGATCTGGGTCAGCTGAGGTTGTAGCGGCTGCTTTACTTTGGTTGTTAGACTCAATTTCCCATGATTCAACATTCTGCCCTTTATCACAGGGAGCGGTCGCATCGCCCTGAAGCATATCCCACACTTTGAGCTCGTCGTTGCTGTTTGTAGCCCTTTGACCACTTTCAGCCGGTGTTCCCTTGCCATCAGGAAGGTTCTTGAAAGACATCAGCACGGGCGTCTCCACTTCCGCTGGAGAGGCCGACCTCTCCCAGGTGAACATATTGGAGAGCTTATTCAGGAAGGAACTAGGGGGCTCCTTCCCCTGTCCATCTGAGCCATTACTTACACTGTCCATTTTTACTCAACCTGTGGCATTCACTGAGAGTAAACAGCGGCAAACCAAGCCAGGTAGCAGCTCCGGCACAGAGTGTCCATTGAGAATGTCACAAAAGGTTCATCTCCCCACCTCCAGATATCCAACCTGCTCCTATTCCACTCTTACCGTTGCCTGGGAACAAAAGGCCTTTGTGTGGGTAAATCCCCCCAGCTCCTCTTTCCCTCTCCAGGAGGGTGCCAATTATAACACTATCCTATAATACTGTTTAGCTACACACAACGAGGCTACACAGTGAGCTTTGTCTATAGCACATACAGACTACTGTATGTTGTTTGTTTTCTATTGTCGGTACAATTCACTTTCCTCTGTACCCTGGAGAATGAGAAGTGAAGTGAAGTCAAGCTGTTCACTGTCCTGGTATAATCTCCCTGGGAAAGCAGGAGGAAGGAGTCATCAGAAAAATCCCCCAACTATTCCAGCAGGTTAAGCGGTGTTGTCTGGTGAGTTCCGGGCTCTCTTCCTCTGCGTGCCAGTATACAGTCTGGAGTCAGTGACTGAATTTCTGTACTGGCCTGCGTGGGTCTTTCCTCTTTCAGTGTGTCTGTCTCGGTTTACAGGACAGCCCTCTGTGCAGTTATGGGTGTGTGAGAAAAGCTCCTCAGGTTGGAAAAAAAAAAAAGTTCCTCACTGGTCTACCCGGTCTGATCCCGCCTCCCTCCCGCCCTGCCTGGGAGGGACCTGTGACGGGCCGGCACCACAGGTGTCTGATTACCTCTGCTCACTGCTATAAAATGGCTGCCCAAGGTAACAGCGTAAACACAGAGGGAGAGTTAATCCTTCAGTAGTCAGGTGAACAGAGTGGTCTAGCCCTATAGCCCAGCCCAGCGTTGCACAGCTATGTGGTGGGCCATTACAACACAGGGCTTAAGCCACGGTGATTAGTTTGGCCATGGTCGGCTCTAGCTAACACTAAAACCTTGTGTGATCAGCTGCTGATGAACAGGAAAGAATTCTGTTGGAGAAAAAATTACATTTTGTTTCACTCATCTCAAGTATGAATCTTGAAATGTTTGAGCACATGCAGTGAACGCTTTGATTTAAAATGAATGTTTTGTTTTGAAAGTTTGACACTATTCAGGTAAGAATGTTCAAAAGGTTTAGGAAGTTTGTATGTGACAAGAGGCATTACAGTCAATACGGAAAGAGGGAATACCCAAATGGCTTTCAGGAGAAAATACTTCAAAGAGGAACAACATTTTAGCTTATCATCAATCAAACATGCAACACAGAGAAATGTACATGTGAAGGTGAGTCTAAAGAGTTCTGGAAAGTAGTGAGTGAAATGCAGCATTCTTCAGACCATGTTAAGGCCATGTTGCCCTTAGCAACCAAAAGGTCACTCCTCCTGAATGCATTCCTTCAGACTGGCTGACTGAATACGCTCCACACCGGACCTACTGCAAAAAGAGTGCTTTGTCATGTTCTTAATCCAGTCGTTACTCAAATTTAATTAACATCATACAACATACGTTTACCCAGTTGTTACTAGCAGGGATTATTTTATTCCTTTGTTAGATTTTAGTTAAAGCAAATCCATAGATAGTTAGGGGGCCTTGTGACCAAGGCATTAGGTTATGTAAGTAGTTGTACTTATACACACAAAGTACACTAAATCCCCTTAAAGGCTGGATTCCAGTAGGACATAAGGCATTACTATACCACCACTGGAAGCAAGACTGTCATAATATTTGACACATGTTGGCTCAACATAGAGGACCAATAATTCCCTTACAGGTCATACTGCTGATCAAAAAAAACAATGTCCAAAAAAATCAAATGTCCACTAGTGGATTGCATGAGTATTGCATCTGTCCCACTGAGAATGCAACACAGTACAACCGAAGTATGTTTGTCGTGTTTGTTGTGTTTGTGACAAGCCATTAAAACCCGATGGGAACCAGACAGTAACAATGGATCCACGCCAAGAGTGAACATGTAAGATGCTTGACTTGATTTATAACGATCCAGACTGCCTAATCCTGTTCAACACATCTTGCGACAATAAAAGAATAGATGTCTTGGTATGTTCACTGATTGAGGGTACAGGCGGGGGAGTTATTGTGTCTTGGAAAAACAACGCCATGGCACGCTGATACGCTATCCACCTAGTACCACACCCAGATAATCAGCCTCATGGGCTCCAGGTATGGAAGCCCTAACACCCTGCCAGATAGCATGATGGAATGTAGACAGACTGACAGACGCAGTAATAGCTTTCCTCCTCATTCCGTCAGACTAACCAGAGGCCAGCTTAGGTTACTACGGTACTCGGTAAGGTACTCTTTCTTGGTGCTGCGTAACTAAGACTGGGTTGTATCGGAGGGCGGCGTGCTTGATGTTGACGCTCGAGGGATAAGAGTGTATCGTTTGCTCCTGACTCATCTGTGGAAGTGTTTGTCAGGCTGCTGAGACGCTTCTCTTTTGGCCTCAGCGTGTTTATTTGCCTCAGCGAAGACTGCAAACACCTGGAGACAGCACCCACGCAAGAGTGGTTTCTGTGTGCGTTTGGAAAGCAGACATACTGTAGGATTACCCTAGTCACATGCCCTGTAGCAAACACCTTATTGTGTGTGTTGCAAGCTCGGCAAAATAACAAAGAGAAATGCTCATGCTCTGTATAGCCCAATCTATAGGAAACCAGGATACAGGATACACCTTTCAACTAGGTTGCAAGAGCAGCTGCGATGTCCCCGTCTTTGTTCTGAACCAGAGAGGTTTGAGCAGAATGAGTTCAGTCAGTTTTGGCTTGGGACCACAGATTAGACTTGGTAATACATGTTGAAGAATTCATGATGAGGTGGTTAAATGCCTGAGCGGAGAGAAATCCTCATGGGTCACAGAGTGCTATGGGTGTGAAAGGTCACATTGGTCTTTAAAAAGGCATCTAGTAGCATGTGTGGGATTGACTGCTCGTGTGTGTGGGCCCTCACCGTGCACTCAAGATTGGGGTAGTAGGGTGTGTCTCCGATGATGTCATCCTCGGGGGGCGTGATGCGCAGGAAGTCCAGGTGATCGGGGCGTGGGACTCGGGACAGGGGCTCCTGGGTGTCGTTGCCATCCAGCATCCAAATGTCATCCTGGCGCAGGAGGGAGTCCTCTATACACACAGACACACACACGCACACAAAAATTCAATAACAGCATAATAAAAGAGGTAATAATGTGTAACAAGCCTAACCGTGAATAGTAACCTGTATGGATAATAAAAGTGGGTCGAGGTAGAAAGCAGGCATCAGGACCTTTTAGCGTCACAGTCGCAGACAGAGACCCCTATTTTGCTGCAGGCCGGAGAACAGACAGCTATTTTTATCTGCACTTAGCCAGCCCTCCTCCATCACCAACTCCAGGAGCAAGCCACACTGATCCAATAAGGACATTTGTGTGTAGAGCTGTGGTCTCAAAAAACAAACACCACTGTCTGCTATTGATTTGTGCACAAGACACATTCACCGGAACAGAGACGCTACACGATACAACTTGGAGAATGGTGTTGCTCAGTGCTGCCGCTATAACATCACTGACAAAATCAGACATGTATACATGCCTTGTGTGTGTGTGTTTGTGTGTGTGTTTGTGTTTCTGCACGTTCAATCATCCGACTGCAAGGAGAGTAATGCTGCCCCCTCCTGGTCAGACAGTCACACACACACACACACACACACACACACACACACACACACACACACCATACCACCTAAAGCCACAAGCACACTTTTACCCAGCGTGACACCAACTACCCTCTGAAGACGGCTGAGAAAACAAGGCTAATGGAGAATAAAAGTTAATATCTCACAGGGCGTCACCCTTTCATATTGACTCCGCTACATCTGCAGCAGCATGCTGGAAAGGCTGGATTTGTTTGGTACACTTCAGAGTGACTGCCCTTTCACATTTACTGCTCAGTGACACATTGCTGACGCAGCCTCACCCACAGAGCCTTGCTGATGTGTTTATGCCCGACAAAAAAAATGAAACAAATCACACAGTATTAGATTCAGGAACCAGGCTAGTGCTGTGGGCGCTATCACCAATGCAGAAGCAGAAATCTGGTGTGGTTTATTCTGTCACCAGTTCATTGCTCGCGTTTCCTCCATAGCATGCCTTCACGCATGCATTCGCTCTCTCAAGAGAATCAGTCATGCAAGAAAAAGAAAGGAAGAGTACGAGTTGGAGATGTGGGGCAGGGAAAGTCAGGCCAAGGAGGAGGAGGAAGTGGAGATGGAGGAGAGGATGTGAGGATGTGAGGATGAGAGAGTGTGAGATGGGGGGGGGGGGGTGGTTTACTGATCTTGAAGCTTGGTGACCTCAATTTCCTCCGGCTGTAAGACAACACCAGACGAACATACTGCCGTCACCTTGACCTGCACGGGTAGAGTGATGGGACGGAAACTGAGAAACACGCTTTACTTCCTGTTCAACAAGATGTTAAAATCTCACATAACTATAATAGGTATTTGGTATCCGTGAGTAGGGCATACCGTATTACTGTATTAGTCATTTCAAAGCATTGAAATCCCCCGTGAATATCTCCCCAGAGTTTGAGTCTCAGCCAAATGGTTTCAATTCAGTTATCAGAGCCCACACGCATGACTGGGGGTTTACTTGCCAGAGCAGAAGAATACTTCAGAGAGCATTTGAATTCAGTCTGAGTATTCAACACAATCAGTCATTCTGAGACAGCGGCTCTGCCTGCTCTCCCTCCAGTTCGCTGGGAGTTGGACAGCACTGCAAAGTAGGATTAGATTAATAACGTTTCATTATGATAATGCAGCGATGCAGGGTCCCGCAGTGGGAAACGCTGACTGCAGGCTGGGTCGGGTCCAAATGCAGAGTGAAGCCCGCTGCAGGCCAAGGAATCTACTGTTCAGAAGCAGCTGTGCTCTCTCCTCACTCCCAGGTTCCTTGATAGGCTTTCAGGTAGGCAAGAGAGCTAATAATCACAGGCTACAAAACCTATTAAACACATTGAGCAGATAAACAAAAGATAAATGTTATAGGTTTTCATCCCTCCTCCAACATTGAAATATTTATGGTTAAACAAGCTTATTGTGTGTGTGCCCATGCGCCGATTAAATATGTATATGGCGGCCCATGCTGCCACCATCTGGACAGGGAGGGCAACAGCAGGTGGACAAACACTGCAGTAAAGCTCTCTGTCACTGTGGTAGGGTAGAAATAAGACTTGTGTAGTGTCCTGTCTTGCCTTTCACCAATGAAGTGATCACAATAGGAAACGTAAAGTATAGATGAGCACTGTTGGGCCTTCACCTTTACAGGCTCCAAACTAAGAATAACACCGCATTGTGATAACAACTGTAAATGGATATGGAGCAGAGTCTGTTAGATGCATTAGGTAATGAAATCTCTCTCTCTCTCTCTCTCTCTCTCTATGCACTGCTGACTGGATCAACAAGACAACATCAATCTGCCAAACATCGTCTGGATCTATACACATGCTCCGCTCCCCATCAGTCGCTCTACTTTAAGAGAGACTTTAATATCTTCCACGTACAGGTGTGTTTCCTCAGGCAAACTTCTCTGTGTGTGTGTGAGTGTGTCTGTCAGCAGCTGTTGACTGACAGTGCAGTAATATGACGGTGAAAATCAGAGTGTGTGAAGTGAGCAGCTGTCAGGCAAAGCATGGCGATTGTGCATGTGCACGAGAGAGCGAAACAGACACCGGGGCCGTTTCGTACCAAGCTAGACTCGGGCCACGCTCGGCTATTCAATAAAAAAAAACAACCCGTCTTTGGTGGCACGCTGCTCACAGTCTGTTTAATATCCGATCCTGACAGGAGAGGTATTATCAGCCGTGATGGAGTAATCCACCTGTCACTCTGTCATCCCTCATCCACACAGAGGCTGTGTGCAGAGACTTTATTGATCACTCTATGGAGCAACAAACGATTTTCACACCCAGCCAGGAGATCAACAGATCAAACACACAATGGTGATATTCTCAGCCTCTTTTAGCGTCACAGAGCTCCTAACATCAAAGCACATGAATACAGAGAGCTGGCACCAATCACCAAACACCACTCTGTTCATATTAAAGACACACAGCTGTTCCCAGTGCCTCATTTCTCCGGCTACAAATCTACAGCCTCATCATTCAAATAGAAGAACTGAGCCCTGTGGCGTGGTGAATTTATCTGGCAGCCTCCACCCCCCGCCCCAAATCATTTCCAACCAGGAGGGAGGATCATAGACTTTTATATAAATCATGAAAATGCAGGAACTGTAAATCTCCTGGCTTTTTGCACGCCCCAGTCGCAGCGGTTCCTCCAGGCAGGCTTGCTGGCTGTGCCTGGCTGTCTGGCTGTCTGGCTGGCTGGTTGCGCTGCCGGTAACAAGGTCCATTTAAGCACGGGCGGCCACGAGCGGCGACTCGGAGAGAGCGTTGTGGTACCCTGAGAGTAAGAGCAGTAATGTAGCATGACATGATGCTCACACAGCCATCATTACTCATCGCAACTGCTGTCCCGTAGGCTGATGGGATACGCAGAGATGAGCCAGAGGGAAGGGCGCTTTCATTGCGGGTGACATGCTTCTGACTGGGAGAGTTGACTTCACTTGAGCCTACAGGTGTGTGTGTGTGTGTGTTCAGCATAATGGGACAGCGACTAGAGAAAATATACCTATGAAGCTGATCATGTTGAAAACTTTATTCCAACAGCATTCCACTCAAAAGCACTGTGATCCAGCGTAGCCAACATTTCCCAAGGTGCTCGAGCAGCAAAGCTACTTATTGAAGAACACAAGTTACAGTGTGTGAGAGAGAGGGAACTTTGTGCTCCGTTTCTCTGGCTGTCATACGCAGCTTAGACCAACAGAGAGAGAGAGAGAGAGAGAGAGAGAGCTCACTTGGCCTGTTTTGGCAGAATCCACTTCATTATCTGAATAGAGCTGGCCCTTGTCCTCAGTGGGCGGAGCCACGCCGCATGGCCGTGCACTTTCTGTTGAATGACAGTTAGCAGGGAGAGCGGGGCGAGACAGACAGATGTCGGCTGACTCTTGCTCTGCACTGATCAGTTTCATATGACCTTGCTGGAGTGACGTAATGTGATTAAGGTATCGCTTGCTATATCGCAGACAACAAAATAAGTAGGGAAGTGTGTGTGTGTGTGTGCGTGTGTGGGTGTGTGATGGGCAGAGAGTGAGTGATTTTCTGAAGTAATTTTAAAATGGTATTTGGGTCACCTCCTCCCCTCCCCCCTACAAAAAAAACCCCTCTTGAATAAAAGAGAATAAACAAAATACCCACCTCTGCCACTATAGGGTTTTCAGAGGAGAGAATATGTACACAACCAAAGTGTCTACAAGCAACACAAATGCAGGCATACACACATAAACACACACACACACACACACACACACACACACACACAGGCAAATGCAGAGGAGTGGCAGCCTGCGGTGCAAAAGCATTAGCACACGAACTAAACAAGAGGATGTGTTAAAATCAACATTTTCATCTGTGCAATCAAGCCCATGAATAAGTCCTGAACTTCAATCAGACAGGGAAAGAGATAGCATCAGACTGAGTAAGACATTGGCACACCATGACTGAACATGAATGACCCATTTAGCCCTTTTGGCCAGACCCTGCAACATCCATTTATCGTGTTAACCTTTAAAGTATACGCTGCTTGCCCAAACCCGGCATCTATTGCACACCCGCCCATCCTGGTAGGGGGATCCCTCTCTGAGTAGCCCCTCCCAAGGTTTCTTCCAATTTATCCAAGGTTTTTGGGGATTTTTTTCCTTGTGCTCTGTGAGGGTCAAGGATGTAGGATGTCGTGTACTAACCATTTATTGTTTTCACACGCTGTGAAGCCCTTTGAGACGATAACAGTGATTAAGTGCTATACAAATAAATATGATTTGCTTTGATTAAAGTGTATTTAATAATTAAACACAAACAAACAAGTGGCCTATAGAGACGCAGCAAAATCAACAGATCCAAGCTTTGAGCCTTCACTGTGTCATAACACACGTGGAGGACATGGTGTAAGTCTATCCTGCTCCTTCTTTAGTTATTTATAGAACACTTATCGATTAAACATGAGTTATAGCAGCACACAGTAGCATCTGAGCAGGGCATGGAGAGACTTCGCCCATCTTTGGAGAGACATAATACCGCCGCCCTTATCAAAAACCAGATCTCATAATCAAATTGAAAGCGAATGACAACTTTGGCCTTTGAAAGAACATGGGATTTTGTAAAAGCGGATGAGGAGGAGTCTAATGCCAGACAATGTGGATAATGTGGCTAGTGTGTGTGTGTGTGTGTGTGTGTGTGTGTGTGAGTGGATGTGGATGCCTAGGTGTGTGTGGGCAGACAGGGACAGAGAGTCATTATTTCAATGGGATCAGGTCATCTCCACATGAGTAATGCTACGCTCTCGGTTAACCTAGCGCCACGTATCTCTGTTTTATTTCCCCCTTCCAGCTGTTGATCGCCACGTCGGCCAAGCTAGTATTGGTCCATGACATAATAAAAAATAAAAAAAACAGTAAAATTGATTGCTGGTGTTACTATAGTTATACCTCACTGACATAAAGCAGGTCCATTGTCCAAACTTCATCCACAGTCTATTACTAAAGTACACAGTCAGTGGAAGGCCATCTGTCCGCTGCTGCAGTTTAATGGCCAGATTGTGTGTATTAGCAGAAAGGGATCATTCACCAAGTTACTAATGCAATAACAATAAAGCTCCCAGACAAAGAAGGACAGCATCAACTTTGATTATGCAGTTTGGATCCTCGTGTATACTGGCTGCAGTGATGGGAGATAAACCTCAAGCCACGTTAGAGACCTCGTCCACTGATCAAAGGACAGGAGGTCACAAAAATGCCAAGGATGTCCTGGCTAACAATTGGAGAGGGGAGGAGAGAGCAGCCTTTGTCAAATGACCATGTTGTTTTTTACCCTGAGGACCCTGACCTGAGGCTCCATTTCTATGCCTTTCTGAATCTGATTTGTTTCTCTATGTGTTTAAAGGTATTCTGTCATTGTAAGCATGAGATACATTTTATTAGGCCAGATTAAGAAAAGAGGCCTGGCAAGTCGGAAGTTCTGCACACAGGGAAATCCTAATCCCTTTTTTTCTGCAACCCCTGTGCCTTTGAGTCCCTGGTCCTTTGTCAGTTTCCTGTGAAATGGGTAAGATGTGGGTTTAGGATGAGAGGCAGCAAATTGGCAATGCTTCAGTTAACATTGTGCTCATGAGAACGCCGGTGGGGTCGAACTTCATGTCAACTTTGAGCCTTTGATCTGAGACACTCCCACCCAATGTCTGCCTTCCCTTGCAGCACCGAGAGAGTTAAAATGGATCATCAGCAGAGAAACTATTCTCAGGCCCTGCTTGCCCCCTTCCACAACTCTGCTGGGTAGTTTTTAATTTGTGGTCACATGTCAAGGACAAAACAAGCACATACCAGTCCAAACCTGAACGGGACAAAGGGAGACGCTTTGGCAAAGAATGCCTATGCATTATTGTTAAGATGTCCATTGGTCTAAGTGAAACATTTAGTGGGACACGCAGCAAATAGCTGGAGTGGCAAAATAAAACTCCCCACCGTGCGAGGAAAATGTTGCCGTCTGACAGTTACCATGCTGCAGTAATAGCTAGAGCATTTCAACAACAACCTCAGGCAGTGGGTTTAGCTGAAAAACTGCAGTGTGCGGAATGACTAAAACACACACACACGCACACACACACACCTCCTAATACACCTAATACTTCCTCAAGGCATCGGTCTCTTGCTCCTCATTAAATAACAGTCCCTGCCTGGCGTACGCACCATGCAACTAAGGAGATAAAAGCACCGGGGTTGCACTCAAGCAGGGAGGGGCATGGTGATTTTTAATAACACTAACTCACCTGTTGCTGCGGAGCGGCTGGAGGAATTCCACTTGCAGTTGCTCGGCTGTCTGCTGAGGTTCAGATCCAGGTGCGTGATGGTCCGCTTGTTGCCGTTCTTGTCGATGACCTCCGTGGTGACTTTGGCCTCGTCTCTGTTACTAGAGCTGTCCCTCTCCGGGTCCATGACGTCCTTATCCGATAGCAGCACGATGCGGTGGTTGAGCTGCGGGCTGGCCTGCTTGGAGGATAGAGGGGACAGCACTGGAGACATGCTCTGGAGGCTATTGGAGGCAGGGAAAGATGTGTTGAAGACCCCGGCGAGAGACGGCGAAGAGGGGATCTTTGTGTGGGATTTGGCTGGAGGGCAAGTTTCGGTGGTTTGGGACAGGGGCAACTGTAGCCCCTCGGGGAGCTTGTTACCTGCCCTTTCCCTACCGACTCCCAGGGTGCACTCTCTGGCCGATCCTCTCCACTCTCCATACCCCTGCTGACAGCTGCTCGTCCCCGGCTGCGGCACGGCTGACCCGGCCCTGTCTGGGCTTGTATGGCTGACACGCTGCACTTTCCCATCCACATCCTGTACCTTGGCCACCACCCTGACCCCCGTGGCCCTCTGGTCGATCTCCTCATACAGCTCCTGAGCAGGTTTGAGCACCGACGCACGCGGGGGTAACGTCTCACCCAGAGAATCAAACCTTTTAATCGGTCGAAGGTTGTTCCCACTTTCCCGTCGGGACAGACCCTCCATTAAGCTGCAGGACGAAGACTCATAGCCCAAGCAGAACTCGCTGTCGTACTCCGAGAGGTCGTTACAGAAATCCAGGTCAGGGTCAAAGGTTCGGTTGTCCTCCATGAAGTCCCAGCCCTCACGGGCAATGTGGAACGGTTCCTCTATTGGCAGGATGGGATGACTGGCTGCACTGGCATAGGAGCCAGTTATTGGGGTGTCAGAAGCTCGGATGGAGGCTGGGGTCCCCAGGATCTCCTCCACTACTGAGGCAGCAGAGATGGACACGTTATTCTGAACAGATGGCTCAACGGTTGAAGACCCACTCCTAACTTTCTTCTTCATCTTGTTTTGTAGGAAATCCTCAGCACTGTCCAGCTTCTTGCCTCCCAGCTTCTTCAGCTTTCTGTTCTTGGACGGGGCTCTCTTATTGTCTGGAGACGCGGTGATGGAGTGCTGATAGTTGCTGTTGCTGAGAACCTGACCTCCGAGGTAGACGTCTTGACCCTCCACGTAATCTTCAAGCTTCCCATCCTGGTTACCCATTCTGACTCTGTTAGCGCAATCCCCGCACAGCGATAGGAGATCAGCCAGTAACTGGTGGTGCTCCGCCGCCAGCCAGCAGAGCTCTGCAACAACCTCCTTTGTTGCCTGCTGGGAGTTGAGGAGTTCGCCGGAGGAGCTGGAAGACTGCCCTCTTTGTTCGGACACTGTGAGATCCTCCTTCGCTCGGTCATGGTCATTATCGGGCCTTTCCCAAAGAGGGGCGCGGCTCTTGTACGTAAAGCCCGGGGCCCGCCTCTTGGGCAAATACAGGCTGATGTTGCTAAGCTCGTGGATGGGTGCGTAAAGAAGCAAGATGGTATGTGTGCCCTTCATGATGGGCACCATGCTAATCACTCAAGCACTCTAATTAACTGGTCAGTCCCCAGAGAGTGTGGCTGGGTTTGGACAGCAGAGGAAGAGTCTGAAGGTCTCTGGCTGTTCATCCCCTGGCCTGTCCAGCTGCTGTTGGAGAGAAAAGGCTCTCTGTAAATAAAAGATGTTTATGTCCAATAAACAACTGTCAATCACTCCTTCTTTCATGATACATTGTCATATTTTGGACTCCAAATGCCAAATTGGTTTACACGACTGTATATTTTCCAACCATTCATTTTAATCAATCATTACTACTTTGAAGATGGGATTGACATCTTCCCATGCAGCAGATCGTTTGGATGCCAGGACAGAGCTACTTTTGGAATATGGTTGGCAGCAAAGGATATATTAATGCTGCTCATATAACAACAGTGGCCCCAACCAGGTATAAGACTGTCAAATACTTAGTAAAAACTGCGTTCAGTCAATCACAATCTCTGCATAGATGCAACTTGAGGACAGAGATTCTACTTTAGACGTACCTTTCCATCCTCTTTAACATCCCAGTGGAAGGAGATATAAGCCTTTCAACATATCAACATTTCACCAGCTGCGGCATAAATCCTGACAGTCACACAAGGTGACGACATCCACATGCAGAGCCATATGCTGGACTGTACTTGGAGATGTGTGCAGACAAAATAGGAACGTTTTGCCTGTGCTTCAGTTGCTTAGTATTTCACAACATCTCTGAACTGTTTACATCATAACATAACCCCGAGGGGTTGCTGTCACCTTGTTAAACAACAAGCAATGCATGTGCCTGTATTTGTAGGAGAAATGATTATCAAGCTCCCAGGTTACTGCTGTCCACCAGAACTGGAAAGAAAGTCACCAAAATAAATACTATAAAAATGTAAACTAAGAAGAAATAACATTAGTATTAGCCTAAAATGAGCTTATTTTGTCTGACATTATCTATCCGCTTAGAAGTTGAAAGAGCACGCGACAGTCAACTGCACCTGCGCCAGGTAAACACACAGCTGTTAGTGAAGGATAAACAGCGACTTACCCGATTTAGTTGCATTGCAAATATTTTCTTCACATCTCCTTACTGCAGCCTGCCAGTGTCCACTGCTGCCTCCTAGGGAACACAGGGCTGATCCGCCGTGACTGATAACAGTTCGGTCCAATGGGAAAACTCAGCGGTTCTTTCACGCTCTGTGATTGGTTGTTGGGCACAAGTCCATCCCCTTGCATTCTGTGTCAGTGCAGCTGCAGCTTTCAGGTAGGCTACGTGACGGGTTACTGTGCACCGACGGGGAAGGAAGAAGCCAAGTTTGGCTAAGGAGGACGTGTAGTCGCTGCAGTGGCCGTAGTTTAGTTTAATTGTTGTAGCAATTTCTGGTATTTCTCAGAGTTAACGTGGTATTCTCTTGTACACGCAGAAAGACTGTGGAAATAGTCTCGGTTTGCAGGCCCGAGGTGACGCCATTTCTAGTGAAATAGAGTCACCTAGTGGCTAAGTGGCATACAGCAACAGCTATTAGATTGTAATGTATCGAGTTCCAGTGCATTTTAAGATTACACGAGTACATTGCATCTGAAGAATAGCCTACCTCATCTTCATGCAGTCATGCGTTACCAATCTGACAATTTAGTGGGTATATCAAGGAGATGGAATCAGGGGGATCAGAAAATAAGACAAGGCCACTTATTCTTTGTTTGGCCATCCTGATAGATTTATTGGTAAACTCATGGGGATATAATGTCAGATTACTCACCTTCAGACTCAGACAATGCTTTATGCAATACGTGATCAATCAATTAGTTCATTAGGAATATAAAATAAAAGGTCCAAATAGCAGACACACAGATAAGTGTGTAAGCAATTCCTAAAGTAGTGATCAGTGGTGTGGTAGTATGCAACGCTGGTGAAATCATCTTGATAAGCTAAAATATTTAGAATTATTATCTTATCTTATCTTATACCAGAGCATTTGGACAGTGAAGGAAGGGAGGGAGGAAGGAAGGATAGAAGGCAGGGAGGAAGGAAGGATAGAAGGCAAAGAAAAGTGGGAGGAAATCACAAACCGTGAATGGAAAGGAGAGAGGAAGGGCGGAAGAAGAGATGGAAGGAAAATATATGGCGAAAAGAAGGAGAAAAGGAAGGAAGGAAATACTCGAGTTACGGAACTGAGTAAGGAAGAAGGGATTTAATAATTTACGGAGAGAACGCGTCACCATTTATCAAGTCACGACATTGACGCTAGAGGGCAGCATTGCACCATGAAAAGTCTCCCGTCCGCCATCAATACAGTAACAAGTGCATTTAAAGACATGTTTATTTTAAATACAATCAGACTAACATTACTGAGGCATTGATGTGGAGATGGATGAGGTTGAGTGGTTCAGGAAGTAAAGGTACGCTGGTGTACTGTGACCCAACTTTGGGTAATCAGTACTAATGAGGCTGATAGGTGGCCATACTCTATTATGCCCACAGCCATTACATTTACTGGGTATTAGCAATTTCGTCATGCCACAACATGGTTTTTCATTAGTGATTAGACATAATAATTAGACTACATGCACGTAAAATGAAAATGTCCCTTTGGCAGACTAGGCTATATTCCACAATTTCTGTATGGGTTATAATCAGAGATGTAGTGGAGGTTAAAACCCCCTAAACTCAGTCTGTCCATCTTATTATCTGCAGAACAGAGTTTCCTCAAACAGATGGAGGTTATATGGGCCTTTTAAGGTAAAAACGAAAAAACGAGGTTTCTGAAAATAGAATTCATTTTTGTATATTGGTGGATGTTTGCTTTATGATGATCACCGACTGGAGGGCACCGTTTACCCATGCTTTTATTTACCACCACAAATGGTTATAAGGGGTTAGAAAGATGTCCCTGCATGGGCCAATGAGGTCACTAATGATCAATTGTCCCAAGCCTGTGTCAAAATGTTGCACTTTTTTTTTTGCACGAGCCCGAAATATCACCCGACATGATCCTTTACATTGCATACTTCGGTGTCGAGATCTGCGTCTGCACACCCAGGAGCGTGCCTCTGTCCCGGGGTGCTGACCATGGTGCTGATTTTGGACGAAGCGCTGGAATAGGAGCTGCCATGTATCTCCTGCGTAACGGTGGAGCTGCCCTGTTGAATTTCATTGTTACAAATCAGCGTGTTTTCTGCGACTCCGAGGCGCATCTGGAAGAGAGAGAAACGGCGCAATCCGTTTCCTCTAATTGGACGGCGCGAGGCGTTTAATTGTTTTTAATCGCATCTAGCAGATTTTCGGGGAAGGCATCGTGTGTGTGTTTTTTTTTTTTTTTTTGAATGTTCGCGCTTGCACGATCATACTAACAAGGTGACGTCGAAGATAAAGACCCAGCTGCTCTGTCTTGACTACACGACTTGGCTTCCCCCCTTTTCTCCCCCCCCCCCGCCCCCTCCGCGCGCCCGTCCCCCAGTTGCTCCAGCCCACCGATGCTCGCACACTCCTCCACCGGGCGCTGGGCAGTGAGCGGGGCTTGAGTGACACAGGCTGCGGTAGTCTGCCCAGGCTCCCCCCTTTACATGGCCGTGGATTAGCTGCATGCTAATATCGACAGGAGTAGAGAGGAGCCAGCGGAGGCTTCCCGAGTCTGAACGGGCTCCTTAACAGCCATGGCTGAAGGTGGAGAAGGAGAGGATGAGATTCAGTTCCTCAGGACTGTGAGTATACGTTTGCTGCCGTTTCCTGCTTGACGCGGTGCGCGCGGGTAGCTCGAGACATATCTGCAAGCCGTCGGTTTCGGGAGACGTGGTGCCTTGTGTCTGGCTGTGATGCATTCGGTGGATTGCCTATCGCTCGGGTTTGCATGACCGGTTTGTATTTCATCCTATAGCCTTTGATTGCCTGCACCTTGTTGCGGACCTATTAGAGGGGTTGGTGGTGCCCTGTTGTTTTGCGCATCGTTCACTGCCAGCTATTGTCTTTTCCTGCAGTTTCTTTCTCAAGAAGTTGAACAGCACATGTAAAACTTCTGGTGGACCCATCACGCTCAAATGGTCTGCAATCTGACACAGGTTAGCTTTATTATGAGACATGATTTAACAACTTAGTTTAAAAAAAAAGAAGTGTTAGAGGGCATATATCCTCACAGCATCCATATAGACCGTAGCCCCAGGGGTCCCATGCAGTAGCAAAGGTATGTGAATGATTTGATGGCAACAATTACTTGGGGGGTAAATATTTTTTTTTACCCAAGCTGCCTATTCATCAGACTTGCAGGACATAAAGCCGTCAAGACAATGTGGACATATATTTGTGAAAATGGAGGCTGCAACATGAGGTTAAATGGGCTATAAACTATTTGGTCTTCTCCTGCTGTATGATGAAAATGTACACCACTTGGTGAAATTGTTGAAATTGACGGTTTGAGCTTGAAAAAAAACCAAAACGTCTGGCAGCTGCTGAACAGGCAGAAACACTTTTGGTGACAGGTGACAAAGATAGCCGTGGTGACTATCCGCTCCCACATCTCCGGGAAAATACATCGGGAGGCATCATATCACGTCTGAAAATACTCACCCGTCTCAGAGAGATGGAGCGGCGAGTTGGAGGTGTTTCAGACAGACCCCGAGACAGAGCGAGGTGTTTGGTGCTTGGTTTCACGTCTCGCTGCCAACGCTGCTCGTGGTTTTTCCCCCCTTGGTGAAGGTGCTCGCGGATGCACAAGAGAAGAGACATTTCCTTTTTTTTTTTCCTGTGTGCAACGACAGAAAAACACCCACACACCTTGCAGTCGCGTTTGGCCTTTATGGATGTAAAGGTGTTTTGAAATGTCTCACTGGTGAGCGTTTCTTGGCTTGAGGAGTTTCGAGACACATTTGCCTCAATAATCCATCACATCACATCACACGTTGATCAGCAGCGGTGCCCCTAGATAAACTGTCAACACGCCACCGTCTGAGGAGAGACGGTGCAGCACCATAACACTGCCTTTGAGGTTTCAGAGGGGCTCGGACAACATTAGCGATGGGGTTTGGACTAAATCCGTGTTTGCATTGCACTGGAAGCCTCTTGTATCCCAGGGATTGACAGTAGTGGTTAAAATGACACCCCCACCCCCCTTGCAAAAACCGATACCTCCTCCTCAAATGCCCTGCAGCTCTCCATGCCTTGTTACCACCACCACCACATAGCGGTCACCACATCAGCATGCTCGCCATCCCAGGAAGAGCTGTGACATTTGAGCACCGGCGCTCGTCTTTTCTGGGGCTGGGACCTAAATGCCAAACGTCCACCATCAGGATTTCAGACACAAACGTGTGCATGTTGTGGATTTGGTACCTTTTTGCTTGTTCGGCTGTTTCGGTCCGGTTTGGCTGTTTTTTTTTTTTTTTTCTCCCCCCCCCCCCCCCCCCCCCAAGTTCAAATGTGACCCTAGGATATGAAATGAAATGACACTGAGTAATAGGAAACCACTGTTCCTTTAAAGGGCTTAGCAGCTTGTTGCATCCCTCCACACAGGGAAGCAGCTGACTGGCTGGATGGCGTCGGGATGGGGGTGCAGTGAGCGAGCTTGGTGTTCATGAGTGTGTAAGTGTAGTTCCCTGTGTAGTTCCTTGTGCACAACTGTACGTGTGCGTGCGTGCGTGCGCGTGTGTGCGTGTGTGTGTGTGTGTGTGCGCGCCGAATGCAAATGCGGAGCTGGAGCTGTATGGTGCAGTCAGGCTGCACCAGACGTGCCACAGCAGAGCACGGTGCAGAAATTATTCATCGGGCCAAGCGAGGCGCAGCTGAACTGTTCAGTGTAGAAGAGTAGCACACACACACACACACACACACACAAATGCTCTGCCTCTAACCGATCTCGTCTTTACATTGCTACCACTTAGTGGCAGACAATCTGCGAGGACATGTAGTGGCTATGTTTCTCGCTGGCGTCCAAATGTTGCCCGTTATGGGAGCCGAGGAGCTTGATAAAGCAGTTCACCGACTGCCTTTTCTCTAACAACTACACAAAGTAATTTCCCCGGAGTGGTAGCAGAAATTACCCCTGCCGGACCGCTGCCTATAAAGCCAACTCAGAGAGAGAGAGAGAGAGAGAGGGAGAGAGGAGAAGAAGAGGAGGAAGAGAGAGAGAGGATTTCTCAGCCACGGGTAATTTGATGTTACAGGAAGAGGAACGGTGCTGATGGTGGCGAGCCGGGAGACTCGGAGTGAAGCTTTTCTCCAATCTGCTGTTTAATGTGAAAGGGGGCAAGGGGGTGTGAGGAGGATAATACGGTTGCATATTCCACTGGCGCTTCAAGTCTTTCCTGTTTGGAAATTGGAAATGTCCTTAGATGCACCAGCTTTAGCAGCAGTGGCTTCGTAACAAGCAGTTTTGTGAAAAATATGAATAAAATATCAGCTTATGGTTACATGGCTGCGGCTGTTCATTACATAAGAACAGATTTCAGATCTGAATTAGCAGCCTACTGTGTGCTCTGTCATTAGAGATGAGGGGAGAGTGGAGGAAGAGTGAAAGAGAAGAGTGTATCAGAGAAACCTTTATCATGAAGCCTTTCTGACAGGACCACGGATTAGGACACACATGATGACACCACATGCAGCTCTCTCCAGTTTCAGACATGATCTGAACAGTAAAGAACACACACACACACACACACACACACACACACAGACAGAACCGTCAGTTGCGAAGATTCCCGCTGGGCGGAGATCAAAGTCTGGTGCTCTATTAGCAGGTGGAGTGGGAGTAGCGACATGGAAAAGGCCAGGCTAGGAGTCTGACTAATGCACTGTGGCAGCGCTTGGCTTGTTTATGTGAAAGGCACCGGTCTCACCTGGCAGCCAGACAACAACCGTCAGTGTGGCAACACGCAGCCGCGTTGTACTGAGCCAAACAAGCAGACGGCAACTTCGCCTCATGAGAAAAACTTTGCTCAATTAGAGCTTAAAGCGGTAAAGTCTTAATGTTGCTGCTCTGCGGCTAATGACAGCAGTGGCAGAGCTAGCTGCCTCCTCTCCCACCCTCTGTGAGCACCCTGCTGGGTGTCTCTCTCGCCGTCCTTTGTTGTCGTTGCTCTCTTTTGCTCCGTAATCCTCTCCTCTTCTCCCTGCGCCGCCCCCCCGTTCTCCTCTCATATACATTGTGATCTATCGCGGTTTCGCATCTTTCTGACATGCCCATCCATTTGAATCTCCCCGAGAAGACGCGTGCGTTACGACGTGTAACGGCACACCGTACGTCTTTCGGAGGCTTGAAATGGTTTTGTGAAATGCGACTTCCTGTGAGGGTAGAGGCCGTATCTTGGAGCTCCACACTGGGCCGGGGCCAGCTAAAGATGCCCTTGATCTGCAGTGCGCAGTGGGAGGTAGTCTGCTTACTGGAAAACTGTCTGGAAGGATCTACAGTTGTCCCATGTCCCCTTAAGAGACCGCAAAGCCCAAAACGGCCACGTCACTCACTGCTGACCTTTCAAAATAACATTTCAGAAAATCTTCACTTTATCTTTTCAGTGGGTCCTATATCCAGGTTGATTCCCGTGCCAGTGAAAGCAGGTTTTAGCCCTAGAAGGATGTCTGGCTCGCTTTATTTTGGCGTCCTGCTCTCCGCCAGTTGCCCTGTGTTTTAATTATTAGAGATTACCATGAAATTATTCCCAGGGATGGGAATTGAGTTCTGCACTACCACCGTCTGCTTGACTCGAAGGCGGGTAGCTCTAATACTATTATGATGAGGTCCGCTGTCATGGTTGAATTAAAGAAGTAATAGCTCAGTTTCATTAGGAAGCAAAAGGCATTTTGAGCATAACGGTGCAGATTGAAGCTCAGAGATCCAGGTTGAAATAGCTTTGTAACGAAACGACTCCATGAACTCTGCACATTTCTGCCTTTTGAAGCAACCTGCCAGTGGAAATTTTGCCTTCTCTACTCTTTTTTTCTTTTTTTCTTTCCCCAGCGCCTCACCATATGTTTTTACCGACTGTTACGCCCACGTACGCATCTTAAGTGAGACGCAGGAATTTGATGCTTTGTGTGAACGATTGAGCTTCCATCTATATTTGATTTATATCTACCAATCTAATTTCTTCTTCTCTCCCCAGATGAGTTTGATCGACACAAAATGCTATGTTCTATGCAAAAGGCGTGATATTGATCAAATAGACACTCGTATATCTGCACTGCGTGTGAGCATATATTTCCAACCCATATCCCTGCTGCAGTATTGATTTCCCCCATATCTCCCATTAGCACCACCTGAGAGTCCTGGTACAATTCTCAGTGTTGCACTTTCAAAACTCCTATCGAACTCAACTTGCAGGAAAGTAAGTTGGGGGTGGGGGTGGGGGGGGTTGGGGTGGAAGTGTTGTTCAGCAGAATGCTGTTCCTCTGTGTTGTGTGATAGAGACCGACAGATAAGATAGGCCCGGGTTGTAGAGGGAATTAAGCCAGCAGGCCTGCCCAGAGACAGCCCAGTGTAAAGCTGCTGTAATGAGCTATCGATTGTGCCACCAAATGAAGAAATTTCCCCAGTAATGTCAGTGGCATGCAGTAACCGGGCCTGATCGACCCGCTGTTCCAGAGCATTAATATTTAACAAGGCAATGCAGGAAGAGCCTCCTCCCCAGGAAGACCCTGGAGTTCTTCCCTCTCGTGGTTTGCTCTAAGAAAGCTCCTCTTCTACTCCAACACGTTTTTATTTCTATTTCCGTCTGTAGCTGCAGAAGCGTTTGTGTGGCAATGCAGCCTAATGCATGATGACATGTTTGTCTGATTTGTGTGCATTATTGAGAAGCTGCTGCGATCCTCATAGGCTTTGGATGTGCTTTGTGCGAAAGTGTTTGATGGCAGAACATATTGCGGTATACCCGTCTTTGCCCCAAGCCAACTTGTCCTCAAGGTAGTTAGTACTCTCTGCCAGCTGACATACTTAGCAGCAAGCCTTAGATAGTTAGCCCCACTTGTTGCGACTCCCGGATCATTTTGCTTCCCATATGCCTGGCTCCTCTGTAAATCCAGCCCTGCTTAGTAAGCGGTGTCATCCCGGGGTTTCCACCGAGATGAAATATTGCTATGACTGATGGTTCAGGATCTTGTCTGGTTGCCCACTTGCCCGTGAATGACATAAATGATGTCCCGTCTGGCTGACGTGGAACAGGTATCCCCCCTGTAAAAACGAGTTTCTACTAACCTGACATGTGATGCTCGAATGCCCAGTGTCACCTCAAACCGACGCTGCAGGTTTCGGTGTCAACCACCCACTCAGACGGGTAGCGAGGTGTTTTCCAGATTTAAGAATCCATACTGGCCCCCGAGACGTATCGGGTTTCAGCCAATAGAGTCGGGTAATCTTCAGAGGAAGGTATCGCAGGAAAGAAAGGAACTTCAACTAGCAATGCTAACATGCTAAGTGAGAATTGCCAGAAATATCCTGTTGGCAATTTCTGCAACTCAGGTGAACACGGTTTGTGAAAGTACATTTGCACACAATACTAGAATTTATCATTTATCATTCATTAGTTATTATTTTGTGTCTGATACTGTGTTGTGTGCCATGTGTCTGTGTACTGCACAGTGAGCCAGTGAGGCCCTGCAAGGAAGTCATGAATCTGATCTTGACCAGATCACTACTATGTGGAGATAGTCCCATAGGATGAACCATGTTTTCCTAGTATGGTGAACCAATCATAGGAGACTTCTTTGTTCCTAAAGAAACTATAAAGATCATAGTTAGCTGATTTTCAGTGAGAGAGACCATGCAGAGGCTCTGACTTACTGTAGGGCCTGGTTCAAGGTATTTCTCTCCAATATATCTGTATACAATATATTTAATACTTCAACCTATCTGTGTTTTGTGTATTATTTTGTTTTAGTTCTGAGTGCTTCCAGACAATTTCCACGACAGGTTACATAGAAGAACATATAAAGAAGACATGTTTACTCGGTAGTTTACTTGCATGTCTCAAGGATTTTAGGATTCCCCCTGTTTGTGCAACGGAAAGTCACGTGACGTTTAAAAACAGCCCTGTTACCACAGAAACAATGACACTGTTTCTAACACATTTTGCCACGGAAGTAAAAGTCACTGAAACATTGGGTACCTTTGGCTGTGGCTGTGAATCACTCTCCTCCTACATGAAGCAGCTCTGGTATCTGCCGTAATTATGCCCAATGTTCTGTCTCCCCACTGTGACCCTAATAAGCCGTTGAGAGCTGCGTTTACTGCTGCAATCTGCTGCTGTCGACATTCACTTTACTCTCCTTTTATGGAAGATAGTTTAGTGTCAGTCTCTGAGCTTAAGGGGGCTTTAATGCAAAAACTTGACAGTCCGCTGAAAATATATATGGCAGATTGTTGTGCTGTGCGGGGAAAGGTATGTCAGTGAGGCATCTCATCGACTTGGCTGCCGGTGGTGTAATTGGGTAATTCGCAGAATCTTTACACAGCGTCCACCCCGCGCTACCATAATTGCTGTGTTGAGAAAAATCCAGCGATTTGCTCCCTCCCCGACGGGAGCCGACCTCTCGGCCCCTCCGTCCGATATCGAGGATAGCGGCGTCTCTCTCCCCCCCCGCCCCCCCCCCCCCATCCTCATAAAAGATTCATACCTCTTTAACAACCTCTGCGTCTGGCTCGCGCCACGCCAGCGCAGACAAGGAGATATCGCCCTCTTTTATTGGGGGCCTTGTTGCTGCAGAGTCAACGATGTGTGGAGGAGAAACAATGTGTTATCCTGCCTGGCCAAGCAGCCGACAGGGCGGGAAACGCTGACGACTGGGGGGGTGGGACGTACAGCGACACACACACACACACACACACACACTAACACACTATCAACCCATCTTCCTTATACCCCCCCCCAGCCTGTCCTGAATTGCCCCGAGGCCAACACGCTTGCACTTTTCTAATGTTTCATGACGACACCACACTCTCAGCGGCTCCTTAACCGGCCTGCTGTCTGATGGGACTCTGCAGTGCTTCTGTGGAGAGGCACCTCTCACCGCTGGGGCTGAGCCTATCCCTGCAGGTGGGAGAGCGCATAGAGACGGTGTAGCACTTTTTTTTTTTCTTTTTTTTTTGTATCCCTCCACTGGGCTGAGTATCTCTGCAGCATTGCTCAGTCCCCCCCCCCACCACCACCCCCACACCCTCAGCCCCTGGCGGCACTCCCTCCTGGCTTGCAGAAGTGTTACTGTGGCAGTATACCGCCAAGGAGCTGACACCTCACAAGTACCTTTCCTCCGGCTCCTCGCGGCCTCTCGCCGAGACACATTAGGATGCCAAGGGTTGATTTTTGATGCAGCAAAAATTGCCCTACAAGAGGTTGTCATCCGATATTGGGCCAGATGTCTTTTTTTTTTTTTTTTTTTTTCAGCATTGCAGCACTTGTTTTATTTTGCATCTCCTTTTTTCATGAGGTTTTGCCTGGAGCGATATTTCTTTATAGATTTGGCAGTCATCACTGAGTCAAACTATCTCTCTTTCTTCACCTCCTTCTCTTCTCTTCTCTTCTCTTGTTTCAGTGGCATCTCAATTGTAGTTCACACTTGTCTTATCTTCTTCTTCAACTCTTTCTACCCACAAGCACGTGGATAAGAACTCAGGTCGGGACTTGAAGGACAATGGGTATTTTCTACTTCCCCCGAGTAGCTGACACTGCGTTCGCTGGCATTACACATATAGGGAATAAGTGTAATGCTGTTAGAGTGTATTCCCCAGGTCTCCGCGGAACGGCGTAAAAGAGCGCTGTCTTAAACAGTCGTTTCCCCAAAGGTGCGAACGGATAATCCCGTTACCGTCCCGACACCGTGGCGTTCCTGGTACGAGCCCAATGCGTCGAGGGTGCCGTTCCTTCTAGAGCTGAGGAATTGTGGGATAGCCAGTCACGCGATGAAGCCAGAGCCCGATCGGATAGGATCTTCATCACCCGACGTAACCCACATGAGTCACATGCCTGCGCCGAGAACCGCGTCTACTGAATCCACTGGCAGATAGACGGAAATAGACACGGAGGCTTTTTTAGGTACAGCAGATGGCATCACGACCTTCTCTTATAGATGAAGGGGTTTGCGCACTTCCAATTTCTTGACCTAAAAGCGAAGCGTTGTGTTTCCGTACCCGCCGTCTTTCTCGCGGTTCAGATGCGGAGCGTTGAGTCAAAAGACACGCTTCACATCACCGAGACTCAACAGGAAAAGGATACAAAAATAATACACCTGCTTGTGTTGCTCTCCCGTCGGACCTCCGCGAGTCTTTTTCTCCCCCCTAAAAATACAACAGACCTTTCTTGTCAGAAAGCACAAGCAGCCTATTTTCCCCTCCTCTGTGTACTGCCAGAAAAAAAACAGAAACGTCTCCATTCCTTGGGTAAATGAAGCTGCTTTGAGGAGAGGAAGCAGAGGGAGTGAATAGTTTTTTTTTGTTCCCCCGGCGGTGTCACGTCACCCCCCTAAGGCACCCAAGCGCCACAATTTAACTTCACAAACACATCCAACGCAAGTCAGGACAAAATGCCACACCAACCCCAGTCTCCTCGTCTTATCGTCGTATCTCAAAGCACTTGGAAATAACACTGATTTTTTTTTTCCCCATTCTGTCTTCAGTGGCGGGGACAGCAGAAAGCCTAAAGCAAGCAAGTGATGAAAACGCTTACTTAGCCTTTCACATTAAAGGCGGTGCCGGTGGAAGGAGAGGCGCTGCTGCTGCAAGGTGCAATGAAACCCCTTTACGGTCCCCGTCCTCTACTGCTCCCGGTAATGGAGCGTGCAGGCAAAGGCTTTAGACCGCCAAGGATCGGGAGAAGTTTTGATCTGCCTGCGGGGGGGGGGGGGCTCACTCTTAACGTTTCGCGATAGAAACTTTCTCCTCAGATGACCTCGCAAGCCGGCCATCCGTAATGGAAGTAAAACCTTTGACTTGTTTTTAGAGAATGACTTGTAATATCGGCACTCCGTACTCCACGGTGTACTCTTGCACTGCATCATTTACAGCAGCCGCAAATGTACTTGTCTTTTTTGGGTCTAACCCATTTTTCACTCCAAGCCATTCCTGTCCAATCTCGGAGATGGATTGCTTTGACCCGTGTGGTCGGCGCTGCCCACAGCTGTAGAGTGGGAATGTATGGTGATCGGGTTATTAGATCGCCTACAGTGGTTAAGGCAGCCTACAGCTCAATATGTGCCAGATGACTATCTCACACACACACACACACACACACACACACACACACAACCTGAGAGGATCAAACATGGCTACGACTATTGAACCACTGCAGATTAGGTTATCTTCCTATAACTTAGTGGTATTTTTTATTTTTTATTCAACCTTTATTTATACAGGAAAAGTTGATTGAGCATGCTTGCATCTTCCCTCCAATCACCTGCTGCACACTCACACACACCAAGTGACAACAGAAATAATATCAGTCTCTCCACACTCTTAATAGTACAAAATGATTCTTTTATTTGAAAACATTCAACTACGATACACAGGTGATGTAGTAGAGATCCATCAGCGCGTCCCTCAGCGAGGTTGAAACCCAGGAGCGTTTTATTTCTCGTTCGTCATCGTCTCATTTCAGAGTGGAAATACTCTATTGATACTAAGCGGTGGTGTAGATATCGCAGATTCTGAGCCTGGATTTGGAGCACACGGTGCACACATGGGAAAAGAGTATTAATAATATTCTCCAAACTACGTGGCGAATCCACACCGTTGCGGTCCCGGCGTGCAGCTGCGTCCCATGCGACGGCGGGGGGGGGGGGGGCCTTGCTGCTGATACTGTACAATAGATACAACAGCAAGCTGTAAAGCTGTCATACTCAGCAGCCTCAGCGATGCCTTTAAAGACGGCTGGGATGTTTAAGGGATGTCGGGATTCATTGATGGTGTCACACTGACCTGGGGAATGTAATGATGTGTTTGTGTCTGTGTGTGTGTGTGTGTGTGTGACTTTTTCTCTCTTTTGCTCTCTTTTGTTTCTCTCTCCTCTCTCTATCTTTCTGTGTGTGTGTGTGTGTGTGTGTGTGTGTGCGCGCTGGGGGCAGCATGTTCAGCAGTTTGCCTCAAGACGATATAGCATTAGCACTCTCCCATTTACACAGCGGCACTGAGTCACGGGAACAAAGCACTTGCTCTTCTAGTCAAACTCTCTCTCTCGCTCTCTCTCTCTCCATCTCTTCCATCTCAGTCGGAGTCACACCACTCTCCGAGAGAGCAAAAAAAAAAAGCTACAAGTCCATGAATCACTCCAGCAGCGAATCTGTACAAGCGGGGCAGAGGGGAACTAGCATTTCTCGTCTCGCAGCACCTTCCTCTGATAATGTGGGAAACGATGGCGCACACCTCTCACGCTCGTGTGATTGTTCATGATAACTGGAGAGCAGCAAAGAGAAACACCTAAAATTGATCCTAAGTGACAAATATGACTCTTTGGGATCCTGATGCTCCAGAAGTAAACAGGTATAGAAAAGTACTTTGGGTACTTTGACGTGGGTCATGCTGTGTCACCACACTCACCGCGACCAGAGAGCGTAAACGGACACCACTCCTGTTCTGATGGTGCGTCACAGGAGGGTGCGGCGTCGGTGTTTGGCACACCGAGGTACATTCGCTAGCATCCTCCCCTCCCCTCCTTTTCATCTTTTTCTCGCCTCGCCTCATCTCCCCTTCTCTCAGGTTACGGCTGGGGACACTAATGGGCCCGGAAAACACCTGGTCTTGTCCGTACCCACAGTGTGTGAGTGTATGTGCAGAAGAGAGAGGAAGAGAGAGAGAGAGAGAGAAAGGAGTGGAGGCGTGTATCACAGTATGTAGCCAACCGCTGCCCAGCTGTATTTTGTTCTGCAGTGTCTGACCAGCTGCATCAGCCCGTTCAGACCCAAGTCTCAGTGTGTGAGCCGGGCCTGGGCAGCCTGGCCAACAGCCCCCCTGGCGCTGATGGAGACGTATTACCCAGAGCCTCTGTAGAACGGCCTCACACGGGGATGTAGGCAGGTGGAGTGTGTGTGTGTGTGTGTGTGTGTGTGTGTGTGTGTGTGTGTGTGTGTGTGTGTGTGTGTGTGTAAAGTGTAAATGCTTTTGGCTTTGTTTACTCCTCTGGGCAGCATCCTCATCTCTCCTCTCCTCTCCTCTCCTATGATGCCCCCCCCCCCCCCTCAACTCTCTCCCAGAGGTCTGCTCGGTCTGCTCGGTCTGCTCGGTGCCACCGCTCGGATCAATTTGCTGTTGATTCGCCGGATTCCTTTGGCGCAGGATCAATGTGAAGGAAGACAGAACAACTCTGACCTCAAAGAGAGAGAGAGAGAGAGGGGGCGAGCGCGGCGCCGCTGCAGCAGCAGCAGGAGTTTGAGGAAATGTTTAGCAAACTTCAGTTTTATTCGTAACAGAAGGGGAGGCTTAATTACCCCCTTCTTCTTTGTGAATCCTTTGACACACACACACACACACACACACACACACACAAACTCCAAGTAGCAGCAGGAGATTTCAAAATAGCAAGATTGATTCACTGAGTTACCGCGAAGACGCCGCTCAACTGTGCTTTCGAGAGCTGCAACCACCGTGTTTGCCATGCGGTGTTTATTATATATCTCTGCACCTTTTTGATGCCTAAACTAGGAGCTCTCTCAGATGAAAGTAGACGAGCGACGCCGGTGTTGTGAGTATTCTGGGTGTTGGCGGTCGGAAAGATGAGCCTCGGGGGGGGGGGGGAGCATCGCGTGAAATACTGTAGCAATATAGTCCCCGAGTCATCGCACCCCAAGACACAGGCTCACATCGCTCAGAAAGGAAAAGGGAACGTTCCTGTCTTCCTGCCAGCGTTTCAGCTTCAAGCTTTACAGTACAGATCTGGCGGTGGCTCCCATGCTCGGGGAACGCGGTTGTCAAAGCGGCTCTGCGCGGCGTTAAGAGTCGCACTTCCTGCCGAAATGCCGCACGCCTCTCTCTCGAAACCAAAACGCTCAGACTGACTCCCGCCTCCTCCCTGAGAGCCCTTTTTTTTGGTTTTCGAAAATTCCTTCCATCCCTCGCAGCACTTCAGAGGAAGCTTCCAACTGAGCGAGACAAGCCACGCTCCACAAACTCCTCATCTTTGTAGTCCGGAGGGCTGCAACCGTGAAACGATACAGCAAGGGGGAGGGGAGGAGAGAGAGAAAGAGAAAGAGAGAGATTTGTGTTCAAGTTGGCCCTGATGCCGGGACTATTTCCTCTCTCGCTGCCCGTCACGGCCCATTTCATGCCTCTAAACCCTCCTGTAATCACTCCCTACATCAATAAGTATTTATTTGCAAGCGTTTTTTTTGTCTTAGAGTACACAGAGCTCATGCCCCCAAACCTTTAGTACAAGGTCAGCCCTTCACAGTTTTGGTTGCGGTACTGACAAGTTTCCACCCTCAACACCTCGGTGATTGATGATTGATCTTGCGAAAGGAGAGGGTGTCACTGGATTGTCACGCCAAGCCCGAAGGAATATTCCACCCTCGGATACTCTTACACTACTAAATCATCACTCGGCGGCGCAAATTCCCGGAGTTACTTTGCGATGAAGTGTTGTAACTTACTTTGAACCCACTTTCCCTCAACCCCGCCTCGTCTACATCTGCTTCACTTAGCCATTTCCCTGCGTCTTTGTTTTTTTTTGCGAGCCCCCCCCCCAGAGAACAGGTGCGAACTTGTTCCATTTAGCTGTGGGTTGTACGTGACCGGAGAAAGGTCGGCTTGATTCTGTGGATATTCGTTTTTTTCCATCTCCAATAACTTGTAAGCAAACGTTAATGAGTGATTGCTGGAAGAGGAAGAACAATTTACAACGTATGTTAGCTCAATGAGGTATTGAAATTTGAATGTGTTTTATATATAAGAAAAATATGTTGTAAATTGTTCCTCTTCCGGTAATCGCAGATATATTCCTCTGCTGCTTCCTATGCTTGTTTACTTTACAATATATTGAAGGTGAAAAAACAAATATCTACCGAATATCCAATATCAAGCTTTTTTTTTACTTGTAGGTGGAGAGAGTAATAGCAGTAGAGCGAGATGTTACAATGCTGCATTGCATTATGGTCTATTCAGGCTCTTGTCAGTGTCTCTTCCTCTTCTACGATGGATTTCTCCTTTTGTATGGTTGTTGAACTGTCAGTGCAAAATGTTGAGTCTAGAAAGAAGCCCTTGCTCACCGACACCGAAACGTTTACCACTGATGCTTTAGATAGCTGGACATGTATCTCCTATTAAACTTCATTGTAGCTGCGCTGGATGTGAGGTCACCTACAGTTATCCACGGGTATAAGAACAACGCACAGTGGATTATTCCTTTAACTCACCTCAGTCTAAAGTCATATACATTTCAAGACAGTGATTGGTTACTGCAGCCTCGCCGAGGGGGACCTTTGGTGAGTCTACCTGTCATTACTTCCTCCACCGGTGCCAAAGCTCCCTCAGGCTCAACGTGATTGGTTACAGCCAAGGAAATAAGCTGAGCTGTCATTGCGGGCCCCGCTCATCATCGCCATGCTTTTAGCACATCGCACACCAGTCTCAGAGGAGCATGTTGGGAGTTTTTAAAGTGTCAGCGTGCACTCAGATCCTCCTCCACACACACACACACACACACACACACACACACACTGTGGAAATGACAAATGCGTGGA